>JAACJT020000035.1:54694-66728 GCA_009936485.2 Gymnarchus niloticus
CTCTACTCAAACGTGAGGATGCGACTGTCAATGTGGCTCTACTCAAATGACCTCACTAGCACACAGCACTCTCAACTGTGTTCGCTTAACGTAAAAGAAAAAAAAAAAACAAAAAAAAAAAAAACTGAGCATCAGTCTCAAAGTGTTATATTTCTGTGCCCATTTTTCACAGTTAGTTGGTGTGGTATATTGGTCATGTTCTGTCTATCACGTTCTGTTGCCCCTTTTTGGCTGTTACCTGACGTAAATTCCGGGTTACTTTGACATCGTGCCACTCATTGTCATTAAATTTGCCGTTGACGGGCTCCACCAGAGCTTCAAAGGCACCTGAGCCCAGGTTGATGACGAGGGAAACCGCGCCGTTCTTCAGCGCCAGGTTGACATAATCTGCTGACTTGCCGGTGTGTAGCATGAGACCGTTACGCTGCAGCGTGCGAAAGGAGAGTGTGATCTCATCACTACTGCTCTGGATTGGGTTCAATGACAGGTCGTAACGAAAGAACTCCGACCCCTTGAATGTTGCTACGTATTCCTCTTTTCCTGCAAAGGAAGGAAGAGAAAGGGGGAGAGAGAGAGAAAGAAAAAAAAACATGTAAATGACTGACACGACAGCCACAGTGATCCATTCACCATTTCTGTCTGCTAATGGAATCTTATTCTCGATAGAGAAAAGGACACAGCATCAAACCCATGCTTAAACCCATGGGGATGCATATCTGCCGTTTTGTGAGAGACGCCTTACCAAATGTCATCACACACAAGCATTATGACAATAATGAGCTCGTATCTGTGATGCCTCTTGGAGAACCATCGCCTTGCTCGTTGCTCTATTATTGTCATTTTGAATGTCTTATCTGTTACGTGGTCTTGCATGCTTTTCAAATCATTGCTATTTATGGTCAGAATTGTTCCAGGCTGACTAAACCAGACATACAGTTTACTGTAGGATTAGAATAATTTAATTTGGCATTCTGTAGGACTTTCAACAGCTCTATTTTACGTCAACATTCTTTTTGTGGTTCTCTGTAAAATCAACAATACACAGATACAAACACACAAAACCCAAAATTATAAAACACTACCTAAAAACTGGCTTGCCTGTATTAAGCTCAGGCTGTTACATACAATTTTTTCACAAAGGTCGCAAATGCAGCCATGTTACCACAAGCCTGGATGGAGAAAACATAGAAGAGGAGAAACTCAAAAGGTGCAGACACTGAGCAAATCAATAAAGCTTGTTTGTTCAGAACCGTACTCAGTACAGCTGGTCCTGCACCTGCACTCTAGTCCTTCAGTTGTTTAATCATGACGGCCATCCTCACAACTGCAAAGCCAAGAGAATTATAGAAATTCTATAATATATAGAATTCCCATTCAAAAGTTCAATGAATGCCTGACAAAGGAACAGATATCGAGTGAAGGGTAACAAATGTTCAATCATGTTTTACGCTGGAAGTCCCTTCAGCCATCTGGACCAACAGCAATCATTAGTGTGTTATGACTCCATCTAAAGGCTCATTCATATTTCACTCTTCCGTGCTCCATCACAGTCGAGCACAGACACACACCTAGAATTACTGTCATTATAATACACACATGGTGGCCAAACGAAGATGGAATTTTAACCCTCTGCTCATACAACGGAGTAGAACACCCAGCATCATTCTTACCTAATCACCATGTTGAAGCTTTTTTATAAAAGAGTTCCTTGTGCAGCAACCCTCGAAATTCATTTCCATGCGAGATAGAGCTCCGTGCAGCTCTTTGTAAGTTTACTTTCAAGCTTATCTTTAATGATCCCAGATAGACGGTCATTAACCATAAAATAGCCACATTTATGCTTTGCCGATAAAACCTCATTACCTATACATCCAACATCCTATTATTATAACAAACATCTTTAAGAAGATTAAAGCAAATGAAGCAAATAGAAGATATAAACTCGTACAGGAAAACAGGTGACCTGAATCATAGACGTAACAAACTAAAAAAACAACAAACCAAGGAACTAAAAGCCATCACAATCCCTCCACCCCCAGCATTCCCATCTTATCTCATACCTAACCTTCGCCTCTGTGTGAGAGATTTCTTCAAATACATCCAACCTGTCATCAATAATATATCTGATTCTTTCTCAACAGAGGGCATCTGTAAAGGTTGTCAGGTGACATTTGAAGGTTGTGACGTCTTCCTTTACACCAGAACAACAAAATGATTTTTTTTTTTGTTGCATTTAAGAGGCCATCGGACAGGATGGTTTGCTGAGAATTTTTCAGCTGTTTGGAAGCCTGATTAACACTTAGAATAAGAAGATTTCAATCAGGGTTTATTATGATTTTAAATATTTTTGAAAAGACTGTAAATATTGTTTCCCAGAATTCCTGTATATGTGGCTGTAGAGCAAAACTATGAAGTTCATTTTCATATCCCATCATCTGTAGATAAGGTACCAATAAGAATTAGTTTCTCGACCCATCCGAAGCCTGACTTTCATCATTTTTTAAAGATCTGATTGCCATTTATAGTTCCTCACATGTGACGTCCTTCTGTAAAGAACTACTGTCATCCTGACTCAATTTAGGTCATTTACAAGTCTCTAGAAACTGCTGCACAGCTCCAGATGTCATTTCAGAAGTGTATAAACTCTTATCGAACCGACGACCCCTACCATTTATATCTTAACATGAAATAATAGCGGTCCCATACTCTGATTTTATCCCACAGATGGCTGTATTGTTTTCTTCTTTATGTAGTTTATCCCCGTTTTAAAAAAAGGTTTTGTACACATGGACATTATAGAGAATCTGTCAGAGTATTTCATTAAGCTGATACTTGAGTTCTGGGATTTTACTATCTTTCCCAATGGAATGATCGCTGGGATTTTCTACGTATAATTTTTGCATCTGATTCTCTGGCTCTAACAGTTCCAGTTACATTTGCTAAAGAAACCTGGAAAGAAATGATGCACTCTCTCACAAATGCCCTGAAAACCGGTGAAATTTGCAATACTCTCATTTGTGTCTTGGAGTAGTAACACAATTATGGTTTTAGAGGCAGCTGAGGGTCAAATCTCCAATTCCTGTACATTTTAGCTGATTCATCCAGCCTCGCTGAAAAAAGACAGGACAGTGATGATAAAATATTAAAAATGTCAATATTTAATTAATATTCCATTAAATAATTGATAATTACTAAGTATTAGTGATTAATTATTAATCTATTTAATAATTAAACAGATTTAACCTTAAATGAATTCCTGACAATAAATTGCAAAACAAAATCTATCCTAATGTAATATTATAAACTCTAGAATGATTCCTTACTGGTTGTGTGGAATAATCTCCACATGTTAACTAGATTCATACGTTCATACAATTAATATACACGTTTTTAAAAATGTTGCCGGGATTTGAAGGCACTGACCTCATCAGAGCCATATCGGACTACACAGGCTTTAAAAATGTCATTTTTAGTCTGAATAATTATTTTCAGCACTGTTCTACTGCAGGCCTCTTTTACAATTCTCCTCTTCCTCTGGCTCGGGTCTCCTTCTGAGGTAAGAGATCAGTAAATTTATCTAGACAGCCAGTCTGTAGGATTACTGGACTAGAGATATTTCCTCCTTTCATCATTAAGACTTTCTTCACGTGCCTACATGCTATACACCACGTACAATTTCTCCATATATAATCATATTTGTATATGAACAGAACTTGCAGTTTTCCCATTATTAGCATGTTATAGGGTTATAATTCCCTCTGAAAATTACAGAAAATCAGAGTCAAGCTCTTTAATATCTTTTTCAGTAAAAAGAATAAAAACTATAACAAATTATAGGCTGATTGATTGCTAACACCTAGAGAGAAATCTGTGACCTTTTACTTGTCTGTGTTAGCGTGTTCTATCATTGTTACCCAAATCAGGAATGTGATTTGGCATTGAAGTTCTGCAGGGATCCGGCTGTAGTTAGTCTATTTAGCACAGAGCCTCTTGGAAGCCAATAGCAACTATTAATATTTGTTTATTTTTATCCTGGCAGTAAAATGCTAGAGGTCTAATATTTGAACTCTGTGTCAACAAACAGACTGGCAATAAGTATTTACCCATCATGCACTTGGCAAAACGTCCGACAGCATGTGCTGCATGGCTGTGTGTTGATTTGGGTTATGCCGGTAGTTCGGTCTAGGCTGGACTGACTCTCCCACATAGCAGCGGCAGTGAATCGCAGGCTACTGGACCTTAGAGAAGTCTCGGATCCCAAACGTTCCAGCTTTGGGGAAGCTAGGGCTTAGACCACCTGAGAGATGTCTGCAGGACAGACAGCTAAAGGCTGGGCAGATGCAACTATGCGTGTACACACACACACACACACACACACACACACACACACACACACACACACCTCTCCACCTCTATCCATAATATTGTAACAGTGACTATTTTTTATATATGCTAACTTATAAAACTAACAAACAAACAAACAAACAAAAAAAGAAAACAAACACTCTGCTCTGGATCTCAATATATCATTATTTCTTACAGTGTATTAAGACAAATCGGCTCTACTCATTAAAATGCCCCATTAATTTCCGGCATCAACACAGTGGAGCTGTTCATCTAAAATGTTGCTTTTAAGTTGACTCTGGTGACGGGAAGCTTCTGCTCAATGGTATTCCACAGAGTTTTGTACTCCTCCCACAACATGAACACAACTTACGGCAGACAATATTACACAAACCCACTAAGCCCCATGACATTTTCCTTGGTGCCCAACATCACCGACCAGCTGTCAATTGTAGCAGACCTGCTTTCAGGCTGCTGCATGCCCTATGGAGCCTGCTGAACAGACTGTGCACTGATCATGGGATTTGTGTAGCATTCAAACAGCATTGGGATCTTTGTGACAACCCTACATGCCAGTGGGGACAACCAGAGGCAACACTGCACTTTGTCCAGTTTGGCCCAGTTTGTCTTCTGGCACTAAACAGAGCTGACAAAGAGTGAAATGGCTCCACACTAAATCATTTAACCAAACAGTTACTGGAAATTAGAAAAAAGCAGTTTCAGCATCTCTTTATCGCTTCTGGATGTGCCGATTGTTTTTTTTTTTCCCCAAAAAGGACGGTCCACATTACACATCAAGAAAAACTCAAAAATGCACAAAGTCCTACCTGAGCTGATGCTGTCAGCACCCCTCCAGCGCTGAGGGTTCAAATCTGCTCTGTGTGCAGGGAGTTTGAATGTTCTCCACATGTCATATGGGTTTTGTCAGGGTACTTCGATTTCCACCCAGTCAGGCAAACTGGCATCTGTGTGTGCAACTGTGTGTGTGTGCCTTGCAAGGAACCGGCAGCCAATTCAAAGCGTTACCCTGCCAATGTGGCCTGTGCTGTCTGGGAAAGGCTCCTGTTCCCCCATGACCCCGGCCAGGATAAATGAACACCTAGACTAAATGACTTTGCTCACCAGATGATTCTTTGCGAAACTTAATTAAACTGATAATCCGTCTCATATGTTCGCAAAGACCCACAAGCGTGGGGCGAGTACTGAACTACTAATCTGCTAATTTAAAGAAGATCATTACTACATGTATTAGGTACCTCCTTTCTGGTGACCTGTGTGGAATCTCTCTGACGCTGGTGGCACTTTCTTTGAGTGATCAAGCACATTTACGTTTTCACCCTCCCTCAGTGATATGAAGGAATAAAAAGGAATCCATCAATTAGTAATGTACACCACAACACAAGCAAATCCATTACCATCTAAGTAACAAAGGGGACCTCCAACACTGTTTACATACTCATTGGAGGGAAGGGAAGTGGAAAATGAAATCGTTCCATTTTCTTGTTAAAAATGTAAGTTAAATTGAATTAAAGCAAATCTGGTATCAATGAAGCCAATTATTAGTAGACGTTTTGTAGACGGCCCTGCAGCACAAGGGGGCAAACGATTTTCCGACTTTCACTCCACGTTTCACTTTCACCTTCACTTCTTGCCGTGAACGGCCATCATCTGTACATTTTTAAAGTCTAACCTGCAACCCGTCATATCGATGTGGGTGTCCACGAAGAGATTCGGCCAGGTTTCTCTCACCTTCATTTCAAGCCTTTGGCGCCTGTTCATACAGGGTTCAGCTTAGGTGGGGTCCGGTGGGGCCCAAGTACAGCTGACCCCCTCTGGAGGGCTAACCTTGTTAATGCTCTATGACAGAGGTACAGTTACACATCCATTAATGTAATGGACGGTTTATGGCCTCTCTTTCCAAGCATGTTTGTTTCTGAGGTCTTAGATGAAAGGGAAACTGCATGAATGAGATAATACACCCACTGGCAGTCCAGTGAGACTACTAGTACTCTCCTGTTTCACGGAGACAATGTACCCACTTCAATTCAGTGAGACAATGCCTCTGCCTCCAATCCACTACCAAGGTTTTTAAAGATCACTTTTCATCTGGCACACTGCTGTCATGACGCACCGCATACAGTAGCTCTTTTAGAGTTTAAAAATAATAACAAATAAAACATTAATATCATCAGATGAAGGAAAAAATACTGACTAACTACTGGATCATACAAACAAAAGCCACAATAAAAAAAACTTACATTGATAAATAAATAAATTTGCCTCATATATGTTGTAACATGTACAAGAATCCCAGCCAGCTCTGCTAGCATTTTTTTAAGCATGATGCTGGGAATGAATTTTAAGTATTTGCACTGCCAGACTGAACCATTGGACAGTGGTCCGGTCAGGGAAAGGGACTATTATTGAGAGGATAACAGTTTCCCCTTCAGGAAAAAACCTTTTAGCCAGCACGAAAAAAAGAGAGCCGAATCTACAGATAATGGGAAGAGGTTTCCAGACCACTGTAGATTATTGTTACAGTCACGCAGTCTAGGGCTGGACCGTAAGAGAACGTAGAGAGGAAAAGTGAACAGAGAAAACAAGCAAACAGAACTGCGTATGGAAACGAGAAGGCTAAAGAAACAAGCAAAAGGAGGCTAAGGGAAATGAACTCCTACATCCCCTCCACGAGTCGACACCTTAGTGTGGCAGGGATGTTTGCGTAACCAATGCTGCTCCTGGGCGATGTTGTCGGAAGTCTCACACTCCTGGTAGGCTCCTCCATGGCGGGAAGGTTGGAGGTGATACCCAGATGAAGACTGACTAAACCACCCATCCCACCAGGCTTCCATCTAAAGCGGTGCAACTTCCATCCCTGGTCATCCAACACACTTCTTGCTACATGGATTCTCGGCAAAAAGTGAAGCAGTGTAATTGATGATTGCACACCCTCACTACCTTCCATATCAACAACTCTTTGCCTAGGTTCTTTCTTCCATCTTCCATCTCCTTCAACTGTGACTGAAGCCCTACGATGAGGGACAACAGATGGAGAGAACTGCTTTTAGCTGATGATGTATGATCTCAACATGGAACACATGAAGATGGCTGTGCCGCTGTGATGGCTGCTCGGGGGTACAGCTGGGGCAAGTGCCTCATCAATGAGTCCTGCCAGTGAGACCTGGCAGCATTTTTCAGTGGTACGACTGCCTGCACCTGACGGGGAAGGCACTGTAAAGGCATCCCAAATAAAGCCTCTTTCACCTCAGTTTACTCATTCAGGCAGCCACACCTGGCAGGTCATCCCTTTCACGCAGTCAAAGAACCGTAAAATCTCTGATCCTTGCTTCTTGGAATGTCCACATACCTATGGACTCATCCACTACTGAATAAGGATAAAGATCATCTTAACAGGCTAAACAGCTAATAAACATCCAAGTTAAAGGCAGATACCTACCGTTAGCTTCAGACAAACTAGCGAGCTAGCAAACTGAAATGAACTATCCCACATAATCAGTGAAATCTATTCAGCTATACAGAGGTTCCAGTAACACTGCTCACATTATTAATGACGACTGGTAAAATCAACTTCAGAGCTAAGAATCCATCCACTTTAATAGTTTCTTCTAGGCCAGATCCAGAGTAAGCACGTTTATCAATCGGCCCATGCAGTCAGACGATGTCGACTGGCATAAAACCCTCCATTATCAGCCAATTAATCAGCTTCTCTCACCCAAATGAAGCAGCGTACACCAAAGTCCTGACTGCCCGCCTGCACACAAAGTGGTGTTTACATAGTTTTTTTACTTTGATGCATTGCATGTTGGATAAACAATCTGAGGTACATGGCCAGCTTACCAAATGGCTAGGTCAAGTCAGTTTGAGATTCATTCTTATTGACTACCTTAAAGCAGCAGAATGCCAGTCGATATCTCGCATTCATCTCAGGCTGGTCAAAAACATTACTGCACTTTATTTATAATTAAGTGGCATGACCTTTCTTTATTAATTCATATTAGAGGGCTATAAGTTGCAGCCGACTGATCTATATAATTTTCTGTGGGCCACAAGATCAACCCTAGCAGCTTCTCCTCCATATTTCCTTTGCTTTAATCCATTCTGTGAATCAGAGTAATATCACACCATGTTAGATGGAGAGGCACAGCTATGGTTGGGGGGTTGGTGTCTTTGCAAGATTAGGAAGATCAATGTGAGTCTGGGTCAGGAGATCAGAGTGAATCTAAGTTTTACAAGGATTTCCTCAAGGTCAGCAGCTGTCAACTTATGATCAAGAAATCAGAGTCAGCATGAAATTTGAGACGTCACGATTATGTCTAAAAGTCAAGACAAGAACGAGTTCCTAGTCAAGACTGTCAGCCCAGGTCACGAGATCAAAGAACCTCAGGCAAAAGAGTAGCCTGTAGATAAAATCCACCATTATCCCAAGGTGCACTGAATATGCTACATTAAATTCCAGACACATAATAGATCATGTCTACTCACATTATATTATGGCTTGATTCCACCTTGCTTGAGGAATATGTTGAATTTACTTATCATTCAGCAGTCAATGAAACTCTTCTTTTAAACATTCCAGGCTCAATTCCTTGGCAGTCAGGTGTCCCTATGCTTGCTAAAAGCCTTTCTTTCCACAATGGATATTTTCATCAGGGAAGTAAGAGTTAACGTGCATTATTTATAACCCTAGCAACAGTGACACTTTTTGAAGAATCAACTAGAAGCACGCTGCTGATCTTACATTCCTTATTCCGTATTTATGTGCAAAGCAAAAGCCCTTATCCAGGATGAGAAAGACAACACACAAGACTGTTATACAGCGACTGTGTATCAGAACACAAACCGGATGTGAAATATGAAACGTGAAATGTTAAGAGGTATAGACACAACACCAAAAGGGAGTCAATAACTCATGAAAGTACACCCCATATTTCTATAAAGTCTACTATGTTTAAAGGTACACTAGTGGGCCTGTTGTCGCATTATAATGGTCACGCAGTTCTGTTCAAATTGGAAACAGCATCAGACCAGAACTTGTGAATAGCTTCTCTCTAAACTGTGCTCTTCACTTGGTAAATTCGTAGATGTACATCCAACCCATTTCTCTTGACTGTTGAAGATTTCGTTTCCACTTTCTAACCAAATCAAAGATGTATGCATAGTGCCAAAGTTGTACTTTGAACGAAACGTCCTGTAAGTCGGCTTACAGGAAGGAGGGCCAGAAAGGAGAAGGTGGTGCTCAGAGAACAATCTGGCACACAACATAATTAAAAGCAAGGAGCTCATCACGAGGATCTTGCTCCAGTCTGTGTCAACAGTGACCCGGTAGAGAGGGTTACCAGTTTCAAATTCCTGGGCACTCACATCTCAGTGGATGCATCATAAACAAGCCTAACCACTACCCTGATTAAGAAGGCAGAGCAACTACTGAGGACACTTAGGAGAGTCAATCTGCCCAAGCAACAGGTGCCCTTCTCTCGCCGTCCTATTCAGAGTGCACCGACAAACTGCATCCTGGTGCTGTATGTTAGCTGCTCCTCTGTTGACTAAAAAGCGCTCTACCACCAATGCTAGAAGGACTGGTTAAGATTAAACTGTGCTGATGTGATCTTCTCTCAACCCTGCCCCCAACAAATCAGCCACCCACCCACAGATGAGTCTCCTTACAGACATGGTATCGTTGCCAGGCAACAATAATGTTCTGGAAACCCCCAACAGAGAGACACAGAGGGAGGTGCAACAGCTTTCTAAGCTATCCAATGTTACTCGGTTGAAATGTCGTGATTTTCTCACACCGTAGGTTCTTTTTCTAATATATTTCAATCCCTCCTCCATCAACTTTTGAGAAGATGCTTTGCATGCCCACAAAAGCTTGTTCTTAAATGTACATTCAGATACTTGAGAAGAAACTAGCAAATGAACCCAAATACACAGTACAATGACAAATTAGTTTAATATTTTGATTTTTTTCTCCTTCCATCGAAATATATACAAGATACAGTTTTCCTATTATAGAGAAACAAATCGAATTTCATTACAATTAAGTCATATAACGCCAATAAATAAGAATGCATGATACAGAACAATCTGGAAATATGCTAAACTGCCTGTTAGCTGCACACACCCTGATCCTACAAGATTATTATTTTACATTTTATTGGATTAAGGTTTATGTCAATTGTTAAGTTTTTCCAAAACCCAAAGAACTTCCACGGTAAAGAAAACATTATAGCGAAGTTCTTGCCGTGGAGGACGTTTCATGCCTATTGCTCAGAATCTAACAGCTGGCCAGTTAGCAAAGTGGTTCTAGGTTTTAAAACCATTCGTCATCATACTGTACATGTGACGTAAATCCTCTGGCTGATTAATCATGCTGTGATTAATCTGGGCTGAAGCCCAATAAATGTTCCCATCCAATAATATCAAAATTTAAACATTAAATTACTCAAGTTTACAAACACCACATTGCTGCATTGGCTTATTGTACTGATTACTACCCAGTAATGTTTAAATCATTCTTTCAATACATTTAATTACACACATCTTTCCAAAATGACTTGTAATAAATTTGGGATTACTAGAAGCTGATTTGCCTGTTCCACTGCGTTATAAATTTCCAATATTTCATCCATGGCTCAGATCTGCTCTTAAATGGTGTACGTCTCACAGGAGCTTTTATTTTTGGACTTAATTGTGTCACTACTCATCACCTCCCAGGAGGTTCTCTTACCCAAACTGAGTGGAAAACTCTTTTTTCCAATGACCTTATCCTTGTTAACAAGGACATCATGGAATTTCCACTTCTTTTTATTTTTAATGGGTTAACATCTTCCTCTGCTTCCATTAGAAACCTGGGGCCACTGACTGACACTTCCAAGCTTGTTTGCTTGGCTGTGGGGAAGTAAGGTCTGCAACCCACACGACACCCAACGGACATTCCCAGGCACTAGACACGGCTGTGCCCTTGCTCTATGACTCCTCCCCCTGTTGTCTGGTTTCCTCATGCTGCACCTGGTTGCCTAAGTAACCCTGATTGCCAAGTCCTGCAGCTAGCGCCTGGTTGCTTCAACATGCACTTGGTTGCCTGGAGACCCCACCCTATTTCTCCCAGTCAGCCCTGACGGACAGGTAGCCCTGACTGAGAAGTTGCCTGACGGTTGATCGTGGCTGATCCTGCTCAGTCACAGTTCAGTGGTCAAAGCTCTCAGCCAGCTCTCATGCCTTAGACACTTTAGGCCACACCTAAGTGGCTAGAAGTACAATACACCAGTGGGGAGCCCAGAGCAACCCTGGTCTATGGGTACCCTTTGTCTTTGAATGGACGCCCTCTCCTCTTTCCTTCTCCTTTCTTAACCCTAACCCTCTCCTTTCTGCCCTTTGCTTCACTCATCATACTTTTCCATGCGATGCTGTTCCAGGCGTCATTCTGCCCTGTTTCCAATCACTTCATTCCCATCCCTCCTGTCACCCTTCAGGTGCGTTCCTTGAGTCATTTCTGTCTGTCCCTCTTAATGTGCTTCCACGCCACGCTGTGTGGGCGTAGCTCTGTCCTGCCTGTCCCAGTCTCTCTGTGCTACGCCTTCCTAAGCTCCTCCCCACGCCACGCTGTGTGGGCGTAGCTCTGTCCTGCCTGTCCCAGTCTCTCTGTGCTACGCCTTCCTAAGCTCCTCCC
>JAACJT020000035.1:95050-109045 GCA_009936485.2 Gymnarchus niloticus
CACACCACACCAGCAACAGTCAACAGTCATCAATGCACACCACACCAGCAACAGTCAACAGTCATCAATGCACACCAGCAACAGTCAACAGTCATCAATGCACACCACACCAGCAACAGTCAACAGTCATCAATGCACACCACACCACAACAACAGTCAACACCACAACAAAAACAGTCAACAATGCACACCCCCTTCATCCTAAGATACTAAGGTCTTAAGACGCGAGATCCCGAACCGAAGCTCATTCCGAACATGCAGTCATATGGAGTCACGAAACGCGCAGAGAAATCCCAGCATTTGCTGTCCGCTCCCCTTCACTACACAAACAGACATGATAAACTGTAACAATTTGTATCAGAGGAATTCCGGAGGTGCGCCGGTCGCTGACACACAGCGATAAAAGCGGCTTTTAACTGCACACATAGCAGATAAAAAGAAGCACGATATTATAGTGGGTTTATTTCGGAATTAGGGAATCGAGCTCTTCTGACCATTCTGTCTAATCATTTTCATTCACCATAATACAGTCAACTGCAATTCAGTGATTTTGTTTTAATCTTAAGAGACTTACCTTCCTAAATTATCAGCAGCGGTTTGGGATGAGTTTATTTTAAGAAGAATTATAAGGTTGACGGAGCGGCCCTGTATCGGGGCTGGACCCGCCTGGGACCCGGCTAGACCCGGCTAGACTGGGCTGGACCCGCCTGGGACCCGGCCGGACCCGCCTGGGACCCGGCTAGACCCGGCTAGACTGGGCTGGACCCGCCTGGGACCCGGCCGGACCCGCCTGCCCGCTTCGCCTAGTTAAGGCGCATTTTAAGCCCCGATACTCGCTTTTCTCCACCGCGAAACGACGAAGACAAAGAAGCGAAGAGGAAGAGCAGCTGGGATTCGGGCGTCATTCGGGGTTCCCCGCATTCGAAGGGACAGAAAGGAGGGTCTCACCTGCAGAGAGGAGCCCAGCCTGCCGGGGAAGAAGGTCGCCCTGCAGGGCTGGAAGCAGAGCCACGTCCCTGAAGGAGAACCTTTCACCTCCGGAGAAGCTCATGATGGGCGAATCACTGCACCATTTAGTGGATGAGGAGAAGCAGGCAGGGGTAGTGAGATACAGCTAAATCCGAGATCACACATCCCTCCAAAAACATAAAGATAAAAATAGACCATACAGGGGACGACGGAGACCTTCGGCGCTTCTTCTTGCATGTTCCGTATGCATAATTAATATTTGATATGTATGTATGTATGCATGTATATCTGGAGCAGCCTCCCACCGACCGTCAGGAGCCAAGACGTGAGCAAAGGGAAGGCGGAGCAATGCAGCAGCTTGGAGAGGGTTATAAGCGCCCAAAAGAGCACACAGACAAGGCTGTCTGCCTTATAAATCACAGCGGTACTGCCAGGACTCTTCCTCTGGCCCCGTCTGACAATAGCAGCAAACATTACATTTCAACACAAATATAGGCAGACAGTGTCTGAAATGACAGATACTCTGTCTTACCGTAGATGCTGTGCCTGCGTCCATGCAGTGATGCTGGAATCAGGCGCAGGAGATTATAAGGAATATGCAGCAGTTTTTCACTCATTCTTTATATCCTTTTAGAGCTGTACCTGTAAGAAGACAGCATATTTTCTGGTTGACATCACGGTTACCTTTGTTGACTCACCTCCCCGGGGACTGTGGGTTTGAATCCACTCTTAGCTGTCTGCAGACTTTGAACATTCGCTCCAAGTTTGTGTGGGTTCTCTGTTTTCCACCCACAGTCCAAAGATGTGGTCCATATCTCAGCTTGTGACTCCAGGACTGAATATGAATGTCTTGTACGTGGCCTGTCATGAGCAGAACTGCATGCATCCTGGAAGAGGCTTCAGGACTTGAAAAAAAAAGCAGTAATTCAATCGGGATTAATACACTGCATATGAACTTTGTCGTAAGCCTGAATTGAAAGGTAGCAGTACTGATACATTCTAAGTTCATCACTTTATGACTGTGTATAAAGCAGGTGTCAGGGAAATCTGTTCATACTGCTGTGCGGCAGGAAATGATTGGAAAACACAATATAAGAATGTAGTACATTCATAGCTGTTCTCCTTGGATCCTTGCACGATAAATATTTGAACAGTATAAAGTGGTTGTATTATGGTAGCATGCAAAGTATTCAAATGTTTCATTGTGTTGTTCTGCATTTTAAATTGTATAACTTTATAATTGATATATGTTTGGACATTTAAGCCCTTGTGCCTTTCATCTCTCGTTGGAGTTGCACTGTGAGCAGGACAGACACAGCCATGCCAAGCCAGACACACCTGACTAATGCCATCAGACAGGTACAACAGATCTGTCAAATATTGGGACTGGCTATATAACCGTGGGGATGCCAGATAAAGGGCTGACCATCAGCTTCTCTTTCCCTACGTGTCAGACATGCTCTATAAATACTGCATATATGTACATATTCACTGTACAGATGACTGACGCTGAAAACATAATCCAAGCCATTAGCTCACTAAGGGCTGAATTTTCAACACAACTCAGAGAAGTTCAATTCAATTCCATTTATTTTATACAGTGCTTTTCATAACACTTGCCTCAAGGCATTTAAGAGGAGCGTGTGACCATTACAATGTGCATTAATGAAAAATGAAAAGGCCAGAAGATAATACAGCAGAGGAACCAAAACTCCTCAAGAAAGAGAAAAAAACAAAAAAACTCTGGGGGTCCAAGGTCAACTGGCCACCAGCTCCCTAGGGTATGCTATGTACCATTTTACATAGCGAGGAAAGGTACATGAACAATATATATTCAAAGAGCAAGTTAAGGTCAAGTCCGTCAACGATGCTCGACGATCTTGTTTGCAGCTGCATCAATGAGGTCGCACTTGGCTCCACCGATCCAGACGTGTGGGGAGGAACAGAGAGCGTAGCATTAGAGAGCATTAGTGACCTCAGGGAAGAAGTCAACCAATAGCTGAGAATGGGATTGTCTAGGCCCCTGCCTTACTGAACTGCTGCCCTATCCGCAATGCACCGGACCATTATGGCTCCTCCTGCAGGTGGTGGGCCCACAGGAGAGTGGTTCCATGTGGCTCTTTCGGGCTGTGCCAGCCAGGCTCCATGGGTCACGTGTAGGCCTGACCAGTAGGTGCTTGCCGACAAGGCCCTTCCCCAGGCCGAGCTCCAGGGCAAGGCCCCCAGTATCCCTGTTCCAGGGCCAGGTTAACGAGTCCTTGATTTCTCTTTGCAGTTTTGTCCTTTATAGTTATATTGTTAAATCATCTAGTTTCTTTTAGCTTTAAATTAAGCTTAGTTATAACACTATCATACTTATTCACAGTTATTTTCCTGACTGTTTGGATTTCAACTTTTCTCTGTTTCTGTTATTCCTCTCATATCAAACATGTTTAAATGAATATGAAGCACAGCACTCAACTAAAATATATTTGTGCACAGGTTTTTGAAATCTGCACTGTCCTTTTCCGCTGCATCAGCTTGAATGAAACGTTTAAGCTGGTCCTGTTTTGATAGACAGCCGGAAGCTCAGCAGTACTTTTTCTCCAATGAAGTTAATCTTCTATGCAGGCATTTATTCATACTTCAGCTTTTTTAATCGACTTACGCTGTTTTATTTTCTCAGAGTGTCGCTCTTAGTCTCTGCTTGGCTAATCTAGGGCTGACCGTGAAGTTCCACTGACTCTGCAAAAACAGCACACACTCCATGCCAAGATTTCATCCATTGGGCTGAGAACAGTGAAGACTCATGGGGGCCAATGGGCCCCAGGGCAATTAGCTGGGCGGGAAAAGCAATCATGAGTTTTGTGCCTTCATGGTTTGAACTGGGTGCTATCAGCTTTGGCCTCTTTATGGTGGATTAATAAAGAAATTACTTTTTCATGCCTCAGTGACGAGGGGCATTAAAAAATTCTGGCCTACAATGTGATGAAGACCTTTCTTATTAGGAGCCCTGAACACATTGGAATGTTACCTCAGGAGGGTCATGATTTTTTGTTTTGCTTTTTTTAAGAATAGTACATTTTTATTCCAACAAAATGTCAGTGTTTGTACCTTTGGAGAAATATAACTTTTACAAAGTTTTGGGTTCCACCTCAATAAAGGAAAAAACTCAATAAAATAAATAAAATGTAATTCTTGTCTTTTCACTGGCTGTATTCGCAGACCGCTTGTGCCCAGTGTCCTTCTTTCTTTGACATTTAGTCATTCCAGGGACTAAATTATTGCTATAATTGTTATAAATGGTCAGCAACATAACCTATTCATTAGACAGCCATGTATCCGTTCATATTAAAAGACATCCTCACAGAAATGGGTGCCATCTATTAGCTATTAACTCAAATACAAGCCATCAGACTTGATGGCCTTGCAGTCTGAAAATAGGAGCATTCACGTCTAATTAGTGGATGGTCTCTCTTTCGAGTTGAGATTTCATACATGTTCAGCCTGCTTCCATCCGTTTACTGGCGCTGATTAGTGGATGGTCTCTCTTTCGAGTTGAGATTTCATACATGTTCAGCCTGCTTCCATCCGGTTACTGGTGCTGTCACGCCATGGCTGTGGCACAAAGTCATGTAAACAGCTCCTGGTTTATATCTGTTAGTTAGGTCCATAACCACAATATACACAAATTTACTGGCAGTTATTCACATGAGACATGACTATCCTACAGAAAATGCAGACATACTTCGTTGTTTATAAACACTGCCAGATGTTCTTATTCAGATTAATGTTGTAGGCAGAGCTCAGCACAAGGATTTAGTCAAAGGAGACAAATACGGAAAAAAATATCCAATTTAATGCATCACCCTTTGGTCATTAAGAACTAACCTAATAGCTTCTCTTTTTAGCTGGATGGGCTGACAAGATTATTACAACATTTCTCCCACTCTCTCTTCTTTTGATAACTGCTGAATTCTGAAATGGATAATTAAGTTTCCTCCAATCTGCAAGCTGAACAGCTTATTGGCCTCTCCCAGATGAAACGTCCTCCTCTATTCATCTACGCATCTTGGATGCCTTTGAGCACCTTGTCAATGAAGTGCTGCTGGTGCAGGAAATGATCTTGAAAACCCGGAGATGTTTCTTTCTGTGACCCGTGTGCATCTTAGAGCAGCCAGATGGATTCACATGCTTGATTCTGCTCTTGCTTGTTTGAGTGGTTTGTCTATAAGAGACACGGCAGAAATGCTGGATTAGGGAGAAGAGCTTCAGTGTGTGGTTAAGATTGTAACACTGTATGCCATGTAGTAGTTTTGAATGCTGAGAAACTAAATGCATTAGTAAAGATAAGCCAAACAGTTAAATGCAGAATAGAAAGACAATGGAAAAAAAGACAACATTCAGTATGTCTCCAGGTTTCATATTTCTCATTAATTTTTATAAATTATTGTCATCAAGTAAATGGTGTTTTTAAAAAAATATTCAGGCAAAACTTTTCCTGGGACAAAAGTCAGAACTCTCTCTTCTCACTGACCAATGAGCAGCTTTCAGGGACGGCAGCCGTGCCCACAGCTCAGGGAACGTTGTCAACCAATCCACAGAAGCTCAAATGCTGATAATTAGCATCCGCTACCTATTTTGACAAGAATGTCTAATTAGGCTTTTGCTACCAGATGGGTGGAGGAAAGACAAGGCGAGAAAACGGAATGCTAATCTGGCCGTTCCATGCAGGATGGCTGTGTGCACAGAGGAGATCGATCAGGCCTCTGAAGGAAACTCAGTGCTCATTGTAAATGATTCCGCGGGCCATTATCATAATCAAGATTAAGAGTGCGTGTTACAGAAAAGCTGTCTGTGCACCATGGAGGGAGATAAAATCTCCAGCAAGAGGTGTGGCTCATATACACAAATTCTGTGGGGCTTAAACCTCAGGGGAAGGATGGAGAACCCACAGTGTCAAGGTGTGAATAACAATAACTTGGACCATCTGGCTATTTAAGCATGTAGAAAGTTTTATCTGGCATATGTACAGGTGTGCTGGGAGTCTCGTTTGTGTCGTCGTCTCCCGACAACAGATGACGGCACACAACGATACAATATAGACAAACAACACACTTCAGCCAAAAAAGGTGTTTAGTACTGTATATGCATATATACTATTATAACACAATAATTAAGTAAATAAGCGGAGAGAAAAAATGATACGGAGAACTCAACAGGACACAAGGCTTTAAATGCACTATACAACATAAAAATGTATTGATTTTATTTCCAAATAATTTGAAGCTTAAAAAGTTTAATCCTTAAAAAGTCTGGAGTGTAAGTTGAGGAATTATGACTTCAAGATAAGGTTACAGTAGACAGAACATTAGCAATTAGCAATTAGCATGTTTGTTCACCAGTATAATTAAAAGTGTGACGTTTACTCAAGAGGTGATTTTTTTTTCTTCAGAATCCATTTGTGTGTGTATTGTTCTGGCCAAAGTCATGACTGAGCAATGGACCTGTAGTACCTTTCCAGTAAACATTGTACCAGTGGGATCCACCAGCAGGTAATCTCAGCCGCTTTCACCTGTTATCGCCTCGTGCTGCTGGTTAGCTCAATTTGGTTGAGCCTTTTCCAGATGCCCGCTGACCCTGAACCTCCTACTAGACCACTGAAAGAGTCAGAATAATGGAGTACAGAGTACTATTCACGTAAGCAGAAACTGGTACGCCTTAACAGTTAGGATTAGACTTGTGTTATTTATGGTGAATTACAAATACATCCTGAGTTCTTCAGTGCTTCCAGCCTAGTGCTCCACTTTTAAATTAGGGGAGACAGGGACTTAGAGTCATTTCCAATCAATGATGTTTCTGTGAACTATACATCATTCAAGACATCAATTCTGCAAGCTCTTTACACAGTCATCTATTGGAGACTTGGTGGTTCACTTTTCACAAAGTTTTCCATCACTACTAAACATGGGTTCTTACTGTGATCCAATGAATACTCATTTAGATAGATTGCGCCACAGAAGCATTGTGGGTAAGTGTGTAGATTTAGGTCTGCATACAAGAGTGTTTGAATGAGCTAGTGTAAATCTTGTTACCCTGCTGTATCGGCACGATCCACTGTATTATTGGGCTCACAATTACCATATATCAATCCAATTCAGACTAATCAGCTAATGGCTGGTTTCCTGTTCACACTGCTCAAGAAACACTTTCCCTTTTACACTGATCAGCCTGTTTTAGTCAGCTTAGGCTTTATAATCAGAAGCCTGTCTTTCATAGTTAGCTTTCAGATTCCATGAGTCACAAGACCACTTGAAATTTCTGTTCGCAGACCCAAAAAATCTCCGCACTTTAATATGAAAGGACACAAATAATTCTGTCGATAAGTTCAATTAATTTTTTTTTTTTTTATATAGCGCCTTTAACAAGGAACATTATCACAAAGCGCTTTACATGATCCGGGGCCCAAGGTCCCCAGAGAGTAAGCCAAGGGCAACTGTGGCAAGGAAAAACTCCCTTCGTATATTTTCTTCCATTGCTAACCATAACACGGAGGAAGAGAGTGCAGTCTTAATGTATGGATTCTGCTGTTTCTTAATGAAAGTGGAGACACAGGCATCTGTTTGAACAATATCTGACATTCTCAGAAGAGACCATTCCAAAGGGGGCCACACCTCTAGTCTTCTCATTTGACGTGTTCATAAATTGATGAGCCAATGTGAAGGAAGGACCTTATATCTGTGTTTATCCCTAGCAATCTTGTGGGAATCAACTTTTTATAAAAGATGCGTGACACAGCTTGGCAAAGCATGTTTTCATACCTTCCTACTGCACTGATGTTACTGCATTCACAAAAATCCACCCAACATCCTATAGTATCTTAATGTTCACCACCTGACAAAGTCCAGTTTTCACTGGCAGATTTTAAAAGGAATTGCAGGTTGGTGCACATACTAGAGAAGCAATAATACCTGCATAAAATATATTTTACCAGAGGGTCTTTCCAGCTTGGGCTTTCGAAAGCAGTTACAGGGATTCTGCTGAGACATTCGATAAATTGACCCATGTAACATGAGCCAAAATATCCAGACATATTTCAGCAGGAAATATTAAAGTCCTGATTCTTATGTTCATTCATAGTAGGGTCCCAAGCTCTGGTTAATTTTTGTTTGAAAATCCCTGTAATAAGACATAAGGCACATAACATATTTGGGTCTGTGAAGGACATACAACCTTTCCTGCAGCATTGCTATTTAGTACGTCTGAAATACAAGGACTGCATATTTATTTTAGGGTAGGAACGCGGTCGGGGACAAGTCCCTCTATACACCTCTAATTTAATTGGGAGTATGAAGCAAGTTTGCTGTATGTACGTTAAAGAGAAAGGCTGGAGGCAACGTTCCTGTTTACGATTTAGCTTAGCTTAATGTGTCAATGAGTCGTTTTGTAAATTCATGACACATCCTGATGGAGCCAATAAAACCCCATTCAATCCTGCCACCTCTGTGTCCTTTGCAGTATGTTAATGTTGCGTTGAGTGCGATCTGTCTGAGGAAAGCTTGACCACAGAAATCCTGTTATGATCTTTGCCCTTATGGTGAAAAAAATCTGCTATTTCATGAACTTCTCTATTTTAGCTAAAATTCTTTATTTTTATTGTTAGTGCTTCTACGATTCTCAGTTTTTCTGAAATTCTCTGTAGTTCTGACGTTCTCAGCTGTTCTGTGAATTTTCTGTTTCTGAGACACAGCAGGCAGACCCAGGATATACCAGAGGGATTATATCTCCCAGCTGGCTGGAACATGACTGTGAATCTTCCAGCAGTGGCTGTAATCTGTGGCCTTAAAAAACAGGCCTGCTCTGATGTCCTAGGTGTGCTGTCACCATGACCTTAACCAGGAAAAGCTTTTTAAAAGATGGATGGCTGTACATGAGCTTCTCTGTTTTTACTGAGATTCTCTGTATCTGAGATGCTCTGCTTTCATCAGATCTGAATTTCCTAAGACTCTCTGGTGCCTGAACTGGATGGTCAGACTCACCATGCTGATCCCTTTGATGTTTCTCTATTAGTCAGTCTTTATATTTTGACACGTGGCACCTTCATCCACACCAGACTGTGTCCCAATTAAAGTACAGCACTACATTAATGACTAATTGGCTATTTTGAGCAGACCTCTAATTTGTCACTGTTTGACACCAATGGCAAGAAATGACAAGAAAGGTCACCCATCCATTTTCCAAACAGCTTAATCCTATTGTGGGACACAGAGCCTATCCCTGGCCACAAGGTGGGGGACATCCTGAATGGGGTGCCAACCCATCGCAGGGCACAGTCACGCATTACAGACAATTTCACCACACCACGTTGTTGTACAAAAGCAGAACCCAGCAGCTGGAAGACTGTGAAATGTAGGGTGGCAAAATATGATTTCACTACGGTTTGTGAGTTTGGCATGCAAAAAATAAAGTTTCAGAGTTTTATGTGTGTTTACTATTTTTGTCTTAGTTCGCAAGTTGATAAGCGCCACCATTTCCCCACTCAACCAGAGAAGACTTCAGTCGTTGAGGAGTTAGCGTTTACTCTCAGTTCAATGGGTCAGCAAAGGTACGGGTATAACAGAAGAAGAATGCATCTCAGTGAGAAGACATCTGAGTTGTCTGAAGGGATGAAATACTGTGGAGAACAGGGTTGGACTTCCACAACCACCCATGCTGGGCACAGCTTTACTGCACGTGCATCTGTCACCATGACGATGCCTCTACACCAACAAGCAGATGCTATTGAAAAGGTTTTCACGTGTAAATATTAAGGATATTATGTATCACAAAGTTATCAAGAGCTATGTTTTCATATCTGTCCAGTCATCAACATCAAAAAGTGAAACCATATTAAAAGAACATTCAAAGTGAAAAAAATATTGCGTTTGGAGCTCAGAAAGACTAAAATGTTTGTTCTTAGGCTCTAACTTTAGTTGTGAAATGTGACATTCAAAGTAATCTACTGCTCGTTTCTGTAGCTGAGACAGGAGTCTTTGGTTGGGATCGTGCAGCTTGCGTTCAGTCCTGCATCCTCTCATCCAGTCATTCATTCTCCAGCTGCAGAAATGTCACGGTACGGCCAGCAGTCAAAAAGGGAACAAAAGAAAATTAATGCCTAATGTCACGTCTGAGATAGAGAACTGGAACGTGGCATGAGGGCCTGGGGTTTGTGAACATGAAATTGCCAATCAAAATAACACAATAATTTCATAAATGCACCAGTCCGAACCACAGCATCTTAGCAAATACGTCATGAACATTGATATAATATTGCCACTTCTAATAATGTTGGCTAGTTGTATTCTAATTAGATTTTATTTATTCTTCTCTTTTATATTATGACCTGCAAATATATCTTTAATTATAATGTTTTGAAGCCTGTAATTCATTTATTTCGGACCAAGTCAACCAAATCATGAAATTAACAAATAACCACCGATGGTCCTTCTGAAAGGCAAGACCACCCAAAAAGCCAACGTGGAGCCTCAAAGACACCAAATCGCTCAGTGGTCCCGTTCACTTGCCTGAGGAGGATTTCTCTGCCAGGGATAAAGTGTGAAATCGCTATTGGTCGGATTTGAACTGGTCGACCGGGGGACAGAGTCTAAGACTGGTGACGGGGCAGCGGTAAAGTTGGTGCCAGGAATCCATGAGGTCCTGTCTGAGGACAGGGATCGAGATTGAGCAAGACCCAGGGAAAGACTGAATAACTTGAAAGAAGGCAACCTAAGACAGGCGCTGTCACACAGGTGGGCAGGTCAGCCAAGGATGGATAGGACCCACCCTGCCGAGAGCGATACATTGAAGTGGCTGTAATTGCAGACCTGGGTTGGGAGTCCCAGGGGACGTTGATGCATTTAACAATTTGCGATGATGAGATTTATTTAATGTGTTTATTATTTTTTTCTTCCATATTTACGTTTAATCTCTAATTTTAAACTCTTTTATGCTTTTAATCTCATTTTTATTTCTGACTTTCTATAATTTTTTTGTTTTTGTTAGTTCTCTACTCTTAAAATTCCTGTAAAGCACTTTGTAAACCCTGTGGTTAAACAATGCTATATAAATAAAGATTGATTAAATTGATCGATTCTTCGCCCCCCATATAAATGTCATTCTGCATCCATCTGATTCAGCTGCTCCTGTTCCACCGTATTCCAGTCCGCATCTTCCATCTCTGCTGTGATTTCCATAATTTGCCTACAAATGATATTCGACTAAGCATGAAGATTAGTGTTGCTTTTTGCTCTGATTTGCTCTCTGGTCTTTTGGATTGTAATTTGTGGTGATTTGGTTGTGACTCTGCTTTGAATTCCACACTTGTGATTTTTGCTTAATCCTTCTGATTTGGTGTACGTGACACTTTTGGTTTGTGTATTTCTATAAATCACTTTCTGTACGTCTGTCCAGTATGTATGGAGTGACTGCTATTTTGTTTGGCCTTGGTCATTCCATAAGTTATTAAGCGGTGTTCATTCTTTTGTACTATATTCACCAGATCCAGTGTCATGTGTATACACACAGTCTTGTTGCCCTGGTTTTCATTTCCCACTCGCCATTCTTTCACACCTCAGCCCAAGACTGGAGTCACCACAAGGTTCATACCAACGTGAAATGTGCTGCTAGTCAGCCATATTTTAGTGTCCACAAAACCAACAGCAAAAAGCCGAGCATATACCGTACGAACTCCTCTGAGATGAATTCATCAAATGCAGTGGAACAAACCCCTCATGAGGGAAGACAAAAGATAAACATATGAATCAACTGCTTACACACAAGTGTTCGTTTTTTGGGCTGAGTGAAATATGCACTTCATTATATCTGTCAACAGAGAAATCACAAGAGTGAGACTGAAATGGCAGTAAAGTGACAGACATCTAAAGAGAGAACTTCTAGTAGCAGCAAACACCTGAAATATTTCTATAAATACATGCCACAAATGTTACAGCACGACTGATACGGTGAATATTTATAACTAGGAGACAATCACACCTGTGTCGTTTTTGATATTTACATAGATGTGGAGGTCCAGTGCCCGTGAGCACCAGGCTCAGTAGTATAATGAGCTACATTTCATTGGATCTTCCAGCACCTGAAAGCGAGGAAAGAGAGCAGTCCCCTTTCTGTGAGCCCACACCCCCCAGCTCTTTCTAAGATACATCTTGGTAAAAGTACAGTGACAGAGATATCATCAAGCCCTGTGCTGTCACCATGGCAATGCCAAGGATATGCATGTTGTGATAATAGCATGAATGGTCCAATCACACCAGCTGGAGGGTGACAGAAACTGTGCCTCACGATTTACTCCTGACACTGAAAGGAGTCTTCTGCAATGAGCATGCTTCCGGGCTTTAACTCTCAGCAGTCAGGGGTGTGCCATTATGTCAATCCCCTTGGTCCAGTCGGTCAACATGGACAGAGAACTTTCCATCTTGACTCCAGCATTTCACTAGTCAGCATTTGTTACTAAATCCTAAGCCCATCTATGAACCTTCGTGAAACTGACCCGAAACACATAAAGTAGGGATATAAAACCCACACTTTAATCGCTGAATCCAATTCCTTGAATAATGAAAACAAGAATATTAATGCAAAATTTACTACCTCTTGATGATTTATAGGAAGTCGGTTCTAGCATTGGGTGCATTAACTGGAACATAAACTCTAAAAAGCCTTTTCCTTTTAGGGGCCGTCATGACGAAAGCAGTTCTTACTATCTGGTCGCAAAATTCTACCATTATTTGTATTACAGGTGGCTGTGGGACTGTTTTCATTTTCCACTTCAAATTAGAATTTCTCCACCGCGGACATTTGACCAAATCCTTAAAAGGTGACTATCTAACCTTTCAGAACTACAGTAAACATCCAGCTGTTGAAATTATTAACAAGATGGGACTAATTGAACAGCAAGTGGATAACTGTAATTAAAGATAAACTGTAATGAAGACCCGGGGCCAGCCAGATGACTCTCAGAGAGGCGTCATGATGGAGAATCAGCAAATCTCGGCTGCTCATGGGAGAGATCACTAGCAGACTTTCATTGTGCCTTTTTCACTCATGTTATGCAGACACGCTTCTCAGCGGCTCCACCTCAGTCATTTCTTGATGCCTCTGCCAAAGATTTTTACCCAGTACCATGTTTGTTTCCTAAACACATCTTGATCATTTTAGCCAAACGCTGTACCTAAATTCATTTATCAGGAGATCTTTTCCAAAGACGACCTGCATAGCTCATGAAATAGCAGCACGGTGCAAGTGAAGAGCCGTGTCACACGGTGTCAGCTCCTGTAAACCGCGTTGCTGGGCTTTAAGACAGGCCAAGTGAACATGCTGCGTATGCAGAGTAGCAAGGCAGCGATGTGTTCAAAGGGTGCAGTCATGCAAAGGATCAGCAGCACTTGGGCACTGCACGCTGCTCATCAGCAGATGGCTTTCTTTGGCTGTGCTTCCCTCAGACGTGTGCTTATTGCTAATCTCCACATGGCAGAGCCAAAGCACATCTGCATTTAAACGGTGGTTGGCAGAGACGGGCTTGAATAGTAACTAAGCATAGTACAGGGCATGCCGAGACCAACGAGTGGGCCTGAGTCAGGGCTCTTATGCTAACTAGCACAATGCACATCAACAAAAGCTGCGAGGTGAGCGTCCCACCTGACAGAAAGTGACGTTCCGAGTCCCCTTTGCTTTACTCACGCCTGTGTTGCAGATCACATTTGCAGTATTTGCAACAATAATAAGTTAGTCTCCTCTTTCGGGGCATTGTAAATAAAAAGACATTATTGTTACTTTCACGGGAAATTTGGAGAATTCCCACCAAACAACGGTTTAAGGGAGTGGTCCAGACATGCAGGATAGACAAAGAAATGTTAACCTACCTCAGAACAGACTTCTTCCTAGCAGATCTTCAGATCAACTAAATGGAAAAAAATTACAATTCAATTCAATTTTATTTATATAGCGCTTTTAACACGAAGCACGGTCACAAAGCGCTTTACATAGTCCCGGGCC
>JAACJT020000035.1:109145-145392 GCA_009936485.2 Gymnarchus niloticus
TGTACTATGGTGTGTGCTGGTTAATTAATGACACTGTACTACGGTGTGTTAATTAATGACACTGTACTATGGTGTGTTAATTAATGACACTGTACTACGGTGTGTGCTGGTTAATTAATGACACTGTACTACGGTGTGTTAATTAATGACACTGTACTACGGTGTGTGCTGGTTAATTAATGACACTGTACTACGGTGTGTTAATTAATGACACTGTACTATGTCACCACTTTGAGTGTCAGCAGAAGACGCCAAACGTGTTTCACTGCTGCTGGAATCACTGGTAACGTTGGTACAGTCCAATATTGTGAAGTTGCCCTAAACTGCCAGATTGACGGGATACATGGCTATGTGACAGTGAATACTCGACTTTTTCTGTCTATAGGAGCTATGATTTTCAGGGGAAGCCTATACTGGCTGGCATTTTTACTTCTGAGGACTTCTACACTTGCTCAAGGTAATTCCAATATTTAATCTTCAAAAACGTGTCATTTTGCATCAGTGATTGCCCCTATTTTGAAGTCAGACAAATGCAATTGTTGCTGGTCCTTGTAGTCATGAAACAAAAGAGTAATGCAGAAAAGCAGAAAATGAATGATGAGATCTGACCTTGTATGGAATATTCCGCCTAAGGAAAGTTTATAGTGAGAAGTTCAAAGAATGTTCCACCGTGATCGCTCACTGTCTCCCTGACTGCAGATGAGGAACTGCAAGACCAGACTATGTTTGACCTGTTAGAGGCCAGCCGCATCACTCGCAAGACCCCCGGCACGAAGCTGTTCCGAGGCCTGGACCCCGACACCCCAGCCTACCGTTTCATCAGTGTGGAGCATTTGCCCTCAGTGCGTGCCACAGTGCTGCAGCAGATCCTTCGTCAAATTCAGAACAATGAGGGCTTTGTGCTCACAGCCACACTGCGGCAGGACCGTGGCTCACGTGGCACCTTGCTGGCTGTCGAGGGTTCGGGGGGGCGGCGCCAACTGGAGATCACGTCCAATGGGCGCACCAACACCTTGGATCTGGTGTACTGGGCTGACGGTTCACAGAACATAGTGTCCTTTGAGGATGTGGACCTGGCTGACTCTCAGTGGAAGAACATCACTCTGCATGTTCATGGTGAGGCAGCCAACCTATATGTGGGTTGCATCCTGGTTGATGGGTTTATCTTGGACATACCCTTCTACGAACACCTACGTGCAGAAGGCAGCAAGATGTTTGTCGCAAAGGGCTCAATTCGGGAAAACCACTTTCGGGTAAGAAGGAAACATGAGAGTTGGGTGCTTCCAGGTTGATGCTGTCTAATGTGAAATGGGTACAAGGAGAAATTGTCTACTTGGAGCTCTATTGAAGTCCGCTAACTTGAGTAGAATGTATTGTTCTCAAGGTTATTTTGTTATTATTTCTATACTACTGTCCTGTTGTCGTGAAAAACAGCGGATTGAAGTCTCTGCCCCATAAGTGCTGTCAGGCTCCTTTCTGCACGGTAGTCAGCAGATTCCTGCTTTCTTCACTTGTGTGGTCTGACATACCTTTCAAAGGCGTCAGACCAGCAGAACCATATAATAGGTGTGTGCATGCAGAAAATCCAGTGTGTGCATATATCTTTGTGCGTGAAATGTGACTTTATTTAGCTTGGTTTTAGTGGAATCTGTAATTTAAAGTTCACTAGACACACTTTTGAGAATTCCACATCAAGGCCCACGTGTTCCCAGAGATTCACAGCACAGCTCAGCTGGTAGCGGTCTGTTGGCCTGTGTGGGGTGTTTGCCGTGGCATTGTCAATGCCTGACAGCTGTTCTTTCATGGTCTTCCAGGGTCTGCTTCAGAGCTTACACTTTATCTTTGATATGCCAGCGGAAGAGGTCCTGGCCAGCAAGGGGTGTGAGATTCTAACACCAGGTAAAGGGACACCACGGAGAGCCTCACTGAAGTTTAAACAGTGACCCTGAAGCCTTTAGTATCCCTTTAATCCTTCTGGCTGTGCTGCCTACAACATACAAAAATGCGTCACGATACACAGCGAAATGTGAGATACACGGGCAACAATTCCATGACACAAGCGCGAGAATGCTTTGAAAGACAAATGCAGCAAATCCTAATTTTTTATACCTGCATCTTATTCTGGGGGAAAGTGATCAAACTGTCGTGTGTTTTGTGTAAATGTATTTTTCTATGATGTCACCCTTCCTGGAGATTGTTCTGTCAGAGTTTGCCGAGCCCGGGCTCCTGCCCAGCAGGCCAATTGCTGCCTTGCCACGCTACGTGAAAAGCTGCTGCATTGGCACTCTGCTGTCATACAAGCAAGCCAATGTAAACATCCTGCTGTCGGCACTGGTCAATCAGAGCGCACACACACACACGCACACACACACGCACGCACACGCACGCACGCGCACGCACGCACACGCACACGCACGCCATTTAGAAACTTAAGGCTACAGCTTAGAAACTTCGTTTTGGTTGTTTTTGCATTGACTTTTTCTTTGTTTTGTCATTTGTTTACCTGGATCTGTAAACCAAACCAAGCCGTTGCTATCGTAATGGGTCATGCACAAGGAGCTGCCACATGGAAAAATCATGTCTAGCCGTCTCATTTTTGGACCAACCTCGTGCTCCATTGGGGGAGCTTATTGGGCCCCATCGTAATGTACAGCCGGGCTGAGAATTTTGCATCTTCAAATGTACGCTTCTGTGGATACTGGAGAAGACCCATGTACTTCAGCAAAGCTTATATGGGCCTGGTGGAACATCAGAAACGTTTGGCTGGTTGAGTATGGGCTGTGTATCACTACCTGGGTGATTAGAGTGACACATCAATAACAGATTTGGCTACTGTGGATAGGTGAAGTGTGTCACTGCGAAAGATATTATGTAGATATCCCTAATCCACATCCCATCTGGATGCATTCTCTTCATTTACTGTCCCAGCTACTGCCTGTCAAGGTAGTAAGAAGATGGGTGGGTTTGTTCATGGGCCCGGGAAACTATCCTGTTTTCCAAAGGCCTCCCATTGGGCTCAGGCAGGAAAACAGGACCGGGGAGACGATGAATTGGAAAGGCAGTTTGTTGCAAGTTTAGGCTTTGCATGGAAAACACTAGAGCCATTTTCATACGCATGAAGATTGTGCCACGTGAGCATCCTTAGCACAGATGCTAATGCAAAGCAGTTGCTAAATGGGATATCTGCATTTTATTTCTCGTTCTCATTCCCCATCTTCTGACTCATATAAATGCTCACCATGGGTTTCAATTAATAAGCCAGATACTCTCTGAAAAACAGGAAAGGTCATTCCATGTGACCAGACTATGTGAACGTCGTTTCATGATTTAAATACTACAAGACTCTCACATGAGACGCACTAAATGACCGCTTCTGAGCCTGCGGTGGCCTCCTTAAGTTCTGCTGCTCTTGTCTCTCCACGCATCTGCTGAAATGCCTTCTTGGCCATGTGCTGTGTTCATTAGGGACATTTGTGGACCAATTAATTGGCCTTTGTGTTGCTATTGAAAGCCCAACCCAATATGTCCAACTGAATTATGGAAACAATTTCTATAACATTTTGAATCATTTAAACATCTGGCTCCTCTGTATATCTTGGTGTAGTTGTGCAGCTTTTAAGCGAGTGCCCTGGAGAACGGTGTCATAGCCTGTCCTCTTTGTGTAGATGAGGCCAACGCAGTAAGTGAGAGCGCAGAGCAGGTGGAAGCCAGCACAGAGCCAGACGTAGGCAGCAATGCCATCACAGCGAAGGGGGAGGCGCCTGTCACAGCCCCGTCCCCCCCGGACTCTGAGCTCATGTGTGAGCGTTCCTGTGAGGAGCTGCACAGCCTCTTCCAGGAGCTAGAGGGACTGCGTGTCGTGGTGGGAAACCTCATTGATGGCCTGCAGAAAGTGGTGAGGAGTCTCTAGTGGCCTGAAGCACAGACTGTACCGTGTATAACTGTTACAGCTGATTAGCAGCATTGTATCTCTGACTAGATGCTCCATCTGAGTTGCCTGTCAAGGATGCAGTTTACGGGTGATTTAGAAAATGCTATGTTAACCTGTTACTTTAATTGTGTAACATAATTTGTATTTGAGCGTGTACATTACACGTAGACAGTAAAGGTAATGTACTAATTCCCCTTGGATGTACACCTGTGGGTAGAGCGAGGGCTTATCAGTGCTTGGATCCTCACTGCGGTCTGAATGATGTCCCATGTTGAAATCGGCCTGAGTAGAAGCTTTCTTAAAAGAAAGAACCTTCCATTCTACCAAAGATTCGAACCCGAATACCTTTGGCTAAATGAAGGTATGTTTGTATAATAAATTGTTTCTCCCTTGTCTTAAGCTTTTGCCCTTAGTTGATATGTATGAATATGTATGTCTTCAGATCCAGCTTTCTACAGGAGGATGCTGGTTAAGGTCTAAGTCTGCCTGTTAACAGCACTGTGGCACCTGGGCCACTTCAGGCATGACCCTGTGTTTTTCTGGCATATTCATAGCATAAACGTAAAAATTAAAAAAAAAAAAAAAAAAAAAAAGAGATACAAAATGGGTGATATATGACTCTGCAGGCTTGTGTCCAGAAGGTCTGAATCCCATGGCCTGCAGCATGATCATATCTTTGGGCCTTGAGCAAGGTGCTTAACCCAAAAAAGTGCTCCAGGGCTGCTGCACAAATCGCTGACCCTGTACTTTAATCCAGAGCTAACACTCTCACTTGTATGTGTGTGTCTTTTGGAGAGCAAAATCTGATGAAGTTAACTTCTATGTGACATAAGCTATGATAATGACATGTGTACATGTGTGTTTGTGTGTGCCCTCAGACAGAGGAGAACAATGTCATGAGAACGACTCTGGCAAAGCTGAAGAACAGTGACCAGATATGCTGGCAGGATGGGAGGCAGTTTGAGGATAAGGAGGAATGGGTGATGGACAGCTGTACTAAATGCACGTGCCAGGTGGGCGTTGGGCTGTGTGGGTGGGGCTTCCACTAGCATGGCTCTGATTGGCTGTATGTGACTATGAAATACAGAAACGCTTATCAGCACTGCATATACACAGACATATGCTCCAAACACGCAGATCGGGCAGCCATCTAAAAAATGTGCTTCTCTCAACTCGACAGCCTGAAGAGCTTCAAAATAAACAATCAAAACATCCATCCAACACAGAGAGAACAAACAGACTTCACACATACAGGGTTAGACCCTCAATTACTAGTGGTGTGCCACCCTCAGTCAAAACAGTTCTGTGATAAAGCTTAATAATACACTGTAGAGGGAAATGTGTGACATCTTTGAGTCTATTTGAACTTCTCCCATCCGGGGAACATTACAGAGCCTTTCATGCATGGAATTCCAGGCTCAGAGACAGTTTCATCCCAAGAGCTATAAACGCACTTAATCCTTCCATCGGGTGCCGCCGGTAAAACCCTTTATAATTATAATTACCTCACTGCAAACTTTGCACTACACCCATAGCTTTGTACAACCTGAACCATTCTGAGCTGTTTACACTATATCATATCATATATCATAGTCATTTCTTATAAATTTTATATGGAAGTTATTATATGGGGAAGTTGCACATTGAATTTCGTTGTACTGTGTACAATGACAATAAAGGAATTCAATTCAACTCAATTCAATTCAATTCAATTCAATTCAAGTGCATGCAAGAATCACAGGATTATACCCCTGGGTTGTAAGGTTAGCTAATAGGCTGCATGTTTAGTTAAGGAGTGTAGGGATTGGGTTATAGTTTACTTATGATACCGGCTTTAACTGGTTAACAGAGGTAAATCTTTAATGATAGGAGTTGCATTTTCCTGGATTGTAACAAGGTAATGTTACTGTAATGCTTTATGACTCCCATTTCAAGCTGTTGCTATACCTACAGGATGGGAAAGCAGTCTGTCGTCAGATCATGTGTCCAGCAGTAGCCTGTGCCAACCCAACATTTTCCGATGGCGAATGCTGTCCAGTGTGCTTGCGTGAGTCAAGCGTCTTCTACATATTGAAAGTTCGCTTTTTATTTCCAGCCTGTGAGACACTCTGCTCCTTCTTTTTTGGGCTATTCTAATACCTCCATCCAAGCCCATTTTTCTTAGCCCACTCTTCTGATCCAATGTATTTCTTTTTTCCTGACTCTCTTAGTCCCTTTGTAGGGTGTTCCCTAGCTATCCTCTTCAGTTATTTTGGCGTGTCTCATAAAGTCTTTGCAAAATGGAAAACATTTTCTTTTGACATGTTAGGGCTGTGATTGCCTGTGTACTTCAAGTAATCTGATAACTTTGAACTGCATTCACTGTCCTCTGAAAACCTCTAAAGCATTTGGTCTGGGTGGGATGAGAATGACCTCACTGTTAAAATCCTGACTTCCCTTTATTCAAAAATGCGAATGTAGGGTTTAATGTACTTCCTGTTTCTGGGAAGTTGGTCCAGTTCATCACCTCCTTGCAGGGCCATGTAGGGATTCTTTGAGGAACAGGCCCTGAAAGGCAAAGGCAAAAATGTGGCACCCGGGGTGGTTCTGCCAGACCAGTTGTCCCAACAGAGGAGAGGGTTGGGGCAGTTGGTCGGCACCCCCAGCCTGCCGCCCTGACTGGATAGTAATGAATGGGTAGATTAAGCAGGGAAACTGGTAATCTTTTCTGTGGTGCTCTGAGCAACCCACAGAACCACAGAGGCACGTCATAGTTCTAGCATTTTGATCCTTTCAGCTGTGCACTAAATATTTCCCTCCAAGGAGATTTAAAAACAGATGCACTTCAAGTCAGCCTCGAGTCCCCAGTGGTGCTAGGGAGAACTTTGTGAGCCATCTCACGCGACGTGTCTCATATCATTTCTACATGTTTGCCCAGCAAATGATGGTGATGACGGCTGGTCACCCTGGTCTGAATGGACACAGTGTTCGGTCACCTGTGGCTCAGGGACACAGCAGCGCGGCCGTTCCTGTGATGATACCAGCAACACTTGTACTGGCCCTTCCATCCAGACTCGCAGGTGCAGCCTGAGTCGCTGCGACAGCCGCAGTAAGTTCATGTCTGCTGCATCAATGTAATGCATTGGCTTGCTGACTGGGGATCAGTTAATAGTAACTGATGAATCCATCTAGCAGACCTTCTGGGCAGAGGTTCCACATTGACTGGGTATCATGAGCCCCAGAGCAGTGTAGAACCCAGTGCCCATCCATCTAGCAGACCTTCTGGGCAGAGGTTCCACATTGACTGGGCAGGTGGACAGTAGACATGGATTGTAACAACAGTCAATAGGGGCAGCTGAAAAGGTCCCTTAGTACATAAGCCATGTTTAGCATTGGGTTTTATTTCACAGACTGCTTAGGTTAGAGCTGAAGAACACGTTTAGTGATTATAGAGCATGTTTTTGTGGCAGTGGCTGTGCTGCCAATAGTGATGAGGGGGAGGAAGAGGATTCTCAGTAGCGCATCAAGCACCAGCTTACCTACACCATGTTACACTTATGTTCCAGAAACTACAGATAACATTTTGTTAAAGTGGGTGGTATGGCAGCTCAGTGGTCAAAACTGTTGTCTCACACCGTGAGGATTAGAGGTTTGAATCCTGCTTCTGTGCGTGTGGACTTTGTATGCTTTTCCTGTCCTTTGTGGGTTTCCTCCAGATGCTCCAGGCTTCTCCCACAGTTCAAAGACATGAAATTTAGGCTAATTGTCATATGACTCATGTCAGGCTTAGCATCCCAGCCTTGTTGCCTGTGCTACATGGGATGGATGGATGGATGGATTCTATTACATTATGTTACAGCCCATCTGGACCCCCTAAAGGAGGACTTAACTGCACAGCCTTACTCCAGCATGCACAGGATGATGGAAAGTCAGGTTGTGCAGGTCGACTGCCCACTTTCCGCAACATAAGCAGGGAAAAATGTTATGACGTGTTCTATTCTTCTGCCAACTTCTTACACAATCTGTCTGGATCTTAAAGGCGTAATTGTCAGCCAAAAAACACAGTTTTGTATAGTTTTTATTCCATCTCCGTTCCTCTGACCTAATCAGTACAATTACTATGAAAAATATGACCAGATGAGGCTGAGCTGGAACCAAAGCTTGCATGCACATGACAAACAGAGTGCCATATTAAGGCCTCATGTTGGTAAATGTTTGCCGCTCTGTGTCAGTCCGACAAGATGGTGGGTGGAGCCTGTGGTCTCCATGGTCTTCGTGCTCGGTGACATGTGGCGAGGGCCAGATCACCCGGATACGGCACTGCAATGCCCCCATTCCTCAACGCGGGGGAAAAGACTGCCAGGGGAGTGGCCGGGAGACACAGAGCTGCCAGGCAGACCCTTGTCCTGGTGAGTATGGTAGCCCAAAAGGCTCACACATAACAGCACACCAACACGGGCATTAGATGCCAAACTAGAGCTTGATTTCCCACTTGCATGCCCCCACTAGGGACATGAGGCTGAGGCCACTGACAGCTACAGTCTGGAAACTGGGCGAGAGAATGATTGTGGGTTCAAATCCCACAGGTAATATCTGTTGTATCCGTTAGGCAGATACCCACCCTAGGCAATATCTGCTGCTGAATCATTAGTAAAATACTTGCTACATGCTTTGGTAAACATCCCGTGGAATCCGGTAAAATATGCTAGGAAACTACTGTATAATTACTGTCATTTGTTACTTTGCAGTCACTACGTATTGTCCAGGCCTCTTATAGTGGGTTATGGCTGTACACTGCAGAGGTGACTGAAAAGCTGAGCATGAAGCCTGAAGTCATTTGTCCCAGAGACAAGCTCCACTACCCATGACAACACAACAAACTGGGGCGTGTGCTGACAGTGCCCCAGGGGACATGTGGGAGAGCGTCACTCAGAGCTCCTCAGCTTTATCCTCACGTTCTTATTAGCGATGCGCGTTTGCGTCCAGTACCATGACCTCTAGTGTGAACATGCAGTGCTAGCAGCGTTGAATGGCATAGCATTAAGATAAGCGTTACAGTATTACACGTAGGCATTTCAGATATCAGCCTGCAGACATGATGCTAATCCTGCTTGTATTCTCCGCTTCCAATATCTTGTCTTCCCCCCCTTCCCCGTGTGTTGACTGGCAGTCGACGGTGGGTGGGGTCCCTGGTCTCCGTGGGCAACCTGCTCGGCAACCTGTGGAGGTGGTCTGAAGAGCCGTAGTCGAGAGTGTAACAGTCCACCTCCACAGCACGGGGGCCGAGTCTGCATGGGAGAACCCACCGACAACGAGGCCTGCAACAAGCAAGACTGCCCCATTGGTGAGAGCCCCAGGTCACACCCATACTTTTAATCTCTCTGACCACCCTCCCTTAGATAGCACACAACCCCAAACCATTACTCATCCCTGAACACATCCCTCTAGATCATTCATAACCCCACACTATTAATCATCCATGAACACATCAGGGGTGGCCAACCCGTTGGCCATGAAGAGCCACAAATGTGAGGCCCTGAAAGACGTAAGCCAAAGGGAGGCGACGGTGAGACATGGGTACTGATGGGGACTGGAGTTACGCTTGAGAGGAATTCGTGTGACCAGCAGGTTTTAGCCAGCGAGAAAATCGTGTGGCTGTGGGGGTGGGTCAGGTCCTCTTTTTCTTTCCTATCATGATAAAGAAAAGGCAGATGTGGCTGTTGGCCAGCCCTGCTCCAGATGATCACGTCCTCGTATGTTTCATAGATGGCTGTCTCTCGAACCCATGCTTCGCCGGCGTGGAATGTAATACCGGTGCTGACGGATCCTGGGAGTGCGGGCCCTGTCCTGTGGGTTTGCGTGGCAACGGGACCTTCTGTGAGGATGTGAACGAGGCATGTATCCAGGCCAGCGGTGACCCGTGAAATCGAAGAGATGACACATGATGACTGTCATCGGTGCTCCTGCTGTGTGTGATGCACCGGCGTCTAAGTCAGCTGAATTCTTAATTCGACGTGCTGGTTATTACATTATTATAGTCTATGATTTCATTTGACAGTTCTGATATTTGATGTATTTGTATCATTTAGGGAGCTTTTAAATAGTCTGATTTAACTCCTAACGTAAACATTCAGCCCAGATGACTTAATTTGTTATTTCTTTCCTAGTTTAAGATTGACTGGATGTTTGGTTTTCTGTGTCTGACCATAACTTCATAACCACCTAGACAAACATCATCTATCAAGTCAGAGCTCACCAGCTCCAGGCTCTTTTCATACTTGTCACTTTCTCCCATTTTTTCGTGGGTACCTAAAATTGCAATGTGACAACCCTGCCGTCTCCTTGCAGTGTGACGTGGTGTCCGACCTGTGCTACAAGGTGGCTGGAACCGAGCGCTGCATCAACACTGAGCCAGGCTTCCACTGCCTTCCATGCCCGCCCAGGTACAAGGGCACTCAGCCCTACGGCTTGGGGCTGGAGGCTGCCAAGAACAACAAGCAGGTCTGCAGCACACCCCGCCCACACCTGGCATCGTGAACTCTGGCCGCTAAGGGTCCCCGCTGACGTTTATCCCGCAGGACCACACCTGACCCTTACTCTTTCAGAAGTTCACCTGGCAGCTTCTCCGGGACCTCCTTCCCACACTGTTGGTCTTTTAGGCTCATTTTCTTAGTCCAGACCGATTTAAATCCAAGCACAAATTATATTTGACTGCAATTTGATATGCCGTCAATATCTGAGATTGCTCAGACCAACAGCATAGCAGTAGTTGAAGGTCCTTGTGTGCCCTGTATGTTTTAAGCTCGATTTCATCTGCAGGTTTGTGAGCCACACAACCCCTGTAAGGATGACACTCACAGCTGCCACAAGTTTGCCACCTGCATCTTCCTGAGCCATTTCAGTGACCCCATGTACAAGTGTGAGTGCCGAATTGGGTATGCCGGCGACGGCGTCATCTGTGGGGAGGACTTTGACCTGGACGGCTGGCCCAACCAGAACCTAGCATGCAGAGCTAATGCTACCTACCACTGTAAGAAGGTACCACGCCAACCGGGACGAGCCTGGAGAGGATGTACAATATAACTACTGCTAGGAGGAGTGGAGAAAAGTATATTTTCATCTCTATTGACCCATACAGACTTTGACAGTATCTTCCCTTACACATCCATCTTGTAACCACTTATCCTGGTCTGGGTCACCATGAGCACAGCACAAGGCTGAGGTGTAGCTTGGAGGAACACACACAACAGGCACTAGCCTGACTGCATAAACTGCAAGAAGAACCTCAGACAACACCGGGAGAACGTAGAAACTCCACACACACAAAGAGGACGGGGGATCTGAACCCCCCAGTGTTGGAAATATAAGGCGACTGTGCTACACATTGAACCACCATGTCCCTTTGGCTGCTAATATATTTCAGATTGTTTATATTGTTTGCCTCATAAACACATGTTAGAAGCTTAGTCTTCTCTTTATATCTCTGCCAATCAGCTACTATCTTTAGACGCTGCACATTGCCAGACAGCCAGGAGCACAGGCACCTAGATACATCCCGAAAGCAGACGCCATTCTAGATACATCTCGAAAAGCAGACGACATTCTAGATGCGTCCCGAAACGCAGACGGCATTCTAGATACATCTCGAAAAGCAGACGACATTCTAGATGCGTCCCGAAAAGCAGACGGCATTCTACATACGTCCCGAAAGCAGAGGACGTTCTACATACATCCCGAAAGCAGACGGCATTCTGCTTCATGTTTCTAAAACTTTAATGGCTTTGCTTTCTCTATCATATTTCAGGACAACTGCCCCCATCTGCCTAACTCTGGACAAGAAGACTTTGACAATGATGGGGAGGGGGACGCCTGCGATAATGACGACGACAATGACGACATTGTAGATGAGAGGGTGAGTATGAAGTACTGTGTGCAGCTGAAACAGGCCTGCTTCACAAAGGCCCACCTTCCTGTCCTTCTCCACCACAACCCAAGAAAATGATGCCTTGGGTGCAGTCTGGTGTTGCTGATATGTTTTGGTAGCTTCTATGGTAAACTCCTCATTGTGTCTGTTGGCTTCTATAGGTTTCTTCAGTTAATCTGTTACAATGTACTGTGGAATATGCCTGATACTCAGGGAGAGCTCGGAATGAAATTCAGATGTGTTTCTGTTTTGTCCTCCCCTGTTTAAAGGTCACAATTAGTCTGTTTTTTTTTGCCAAATGTACAGTTTAGTCCTTAATTGTCTTTGGCAGGGTCAGCACAGACCATGAAATGTAAAGAGCATAAGACATATGGAGTGGAGGGTGAGAGCTCACACTAACGTAGAAGACTACTGTTGATGGAAAGACAGGTCTACCTCTAGGCTCTCAGTCTCACGTGGTGTATCCTGTCAGTCAGGAAACTGCTGATCCTATGGCAGTTTCCCATTCATCTGGCACAGCTTTTTGTGGAGTCAGTCCAGTATAACTGTGTTCAATGCAAAGCTGAAGCCAACAAATAGAACCCTGGCCTCGAACCCTGGGGTATCCAGGTGGTCAAGGACACAGTGCAGAGTCATGCTGACTGCACTGTTTGCAGATCAGTTTGCTCAATAGGAAAACTGCAATGTCATGAAAACCAGAAAGATCGGGTAACAGTTTTGTATAAATTCTCTCACTTCCACTAACGTGATCCATTCAGGACAACTGCCCATTGATGTACAACCCACACCAGTTTGATTACGATAAGGACGACGTTGGGGATCAGTGTGATAACTGTCCGTATGAGCACAACCCTGCACAAACTGACACAGACAACAACGGAGAGGGTGACGCTTGTTCCATTGACATTGACGGAGATGGTGAGTCAGCATCATCCGATACTGATCGATCATTTCTGACTACTAAATCACAGCACGCGATCCACCCATCTTCTACTCACTTATCCTGCTTTGCATTAATGGCTCGGGGTTGGAGGAGCTGGAGCTTATCCTAGGTGACATAGGGCACAAAAATGGGGCACACCCTGCATGGGCTGCCAGTCCCTTTGAGAGGACATCTACACACTATGGGAATTCTGAAACACCAGTAAGCCTAACTGCACGTAATTGGCTGGGTGGCACAGCGCAACTGAAAAGATAGAAATAAACGTAGCAAAGTTCTCACCAAGCAGCCACCCTTACAGCATTCAGGAGACGTTTCAGCATTAGCATTAGCATTATCCGAAACATAACTGTCTTTGGTTGAAACCTCCCAGTCTGGTAAGGTATTTGTCATGTTTCTCAGAGATTCTGAACGAGCAGGACAACTGCCCATACTTCTACAACACAGACCAGAAGGATACAGACTTGGATGGTGTGGGTGACCAGTGTGATAACTGTCCACTTGTCCACAATCCAGGACAGGTAACAGTATGGAGAATTCTCTTAACGGGGCCTGTTGAGGCACAGCTACCCATCAAATCGGGCAACCGGGTGAATTAATGCTTGATGGTATCACCCTCTGCAGGCAGACAAGGATAATGACCTCGTGGGAGATCAGTGTGACAACAACCAAGATATCGACGAGGATGGCTACCAGAACAATATGGACAACTGCCCCTATATTCCTAATGCCAACCAAGCTGACCAAGACAAGGACGGAAGGGGTGACGCCTGTGATTATGACGATGACAATGACGGGATCCCTGACGACCGAGACAACTGCAGACTTGTGCCAAATCCAGATCAGCTGGACTCTGATGGTGAGAAATGGAATGATATATCACTGTCCAAGGCTGACTACCAATTGCTTAAACGCAAATGCAGAGCACATTCGTACTGATCAAACAAAAATTACTCGCACACTGGCAACAATGCAGCACAGCTCAGCATATCAATCCTGTACGCTCTGGTAACGGGGAAAGGCAGTTCAATACATTCAGCCTGAATTCTGACATGTTTCTAGCCAACGGAATGAAGAGCTATTCTCAGATCTCAAGTGCCCTACACAGATAAGAGAAACGATCTGGTTCCTTTCTGTCACTCCAGTGTGTCATGGTGCAGAACACCAGCAGCATTTCTCTTGGACCGTGACCCTGTTGATTCTGATTTGGGAGATAAAAATGTCATCTGTAGAATTTGCACTCTTCTCTAATTTGCGCCGTTACACAATCTAAGGCTATTTTGTGGACATATTACAAAGGTAGCCCTAAAAGGTTTTCAGGAGATGTTCAGCTAGCCTCAGACACCTCAGCATCTGACATAACAGAAGTTCAGGAGGTCAGGACACACTCCTAAGAAACAGGAGGTCACGGATGAAACGTGGAGTATATGGCAGTTTACAGGAGTCCCCCTAGATGCCAGTTAATCCTACAGTACGTCTACTTCTGTTTTCATTTGTGGAAAGGAACTGGTTCTTTAACTAGAACACGCTGCCAGTGGAGTTCCCACAGCATCTGATTCTTCCTTAAACTTGCGTCCCACCTTTGTGTGAAGACCGTATGAAGGAGTGATGGAGCACTCACGTTGGTCTTAGGGTGTCTTTCTTGGGTTCTCAACTACCCAACACGAAAGGGCTGCATGTATTCATGGATGCTGTCATAGCAGGAAAAAATGACATTTATTATTTTTGGCTTTTTACTGAAGAACAGGCTTCTGGGTGGAGTATGTGACTCAGGCAAATCTCCAGTTATTCATAACTGGTGCCAGTGGATGTCTTTCATTTTGGGTTTGTGGTAAAACGCATAGTGCTGATTATGCACTCTGGCACAGCAGAAGTCGCAAATTCTTTCACTGTTGAGCTGGTAGGTAATTTTACCAGATGTAGCAGCTATCGAGGCGGTGAGGATGAGACGGAGATCATCGGCTGCGCTATGATGGGGATACACTTCATCTACAGGAGATGGCCGGGGAGACGCCTGCAAGGATGACTTTGATAACGACAGCATCCCTGACGTCACCGATGTCTGCCCAGAGAATAACGCCATCAGTGTCACTGACTTCCGCAAGTTCCAAATGGTACATCTGGACCCAAAGGGGACAACACAGATCGACCCCAACTGGGTGGTGAGAAACCAGGGCAAGGAGCTGGTTCAGACAGCGAACTCAGATCCTGGCATTGCCGTGGGTGAGTTCTCTGACTGGCAAGGAAATGGCATGAATGCAGCTATCTTGGAGGGCGAAATGGAGGCAACAGGTTGACAGTGGCAGGTTCTCTAACTGGATGACGTATCTGCATAGCTTATAACGTGTGTGCTCTACTCGTCTCGCACAACAGGTTTTGACGTGTTCAATGCAGTGGACTTCGGTGGGACCTTCTATGTGAATACGGACCGGGATGATGACTATGCTGGCTTTGTTTTTGGCTATCAGTCAAGCCGGCGCTTCTACGTGGTGATGTGGAAGCAAATCACACAGACCTACTGGGAGGAGAAGCCCTCCAAGGCCTTTGGCATTTCTGGTGTCTCCCTCAAGGTGGTCAACTCCACCACAGGCACTGGGGAGAGTCTCCGGAATGCACTGTGGCATACGGGCAATACCAAGCAGCAGGTGGGCCCACGCATTTAAAAGATGTCTTCCCCGGACACAGACTCAGAGAATCCGTCTTCACGTTTGCAGAGTCTGAAGAGCCTGTCGTTTTGGTCCCATTCATAACGTCACATAGATGGATGCACGGATTGGATGTCCACTAGTGACGTGGTGAGCGCTTTATGGCTTTTTCATTTTTCTCTTTGCGACCAGGTCCGCACCCTATGGCACGACCCAAATAACATCGGCTGGAAAGACTACACTGCGTATCGCTGGCATCTGATACACCGACCCAAGACTGGTTTCATAAGGTACTGGGCTCTGCTGCCATTCTGGCTCTGACTTGCTGTACTCCTGCCATCTCACGTTGTACTGCAGCATAAGCAACTCTGAGGAGTAAAATAGGAAGGAATCTGCACTTATCCACTAAGTATGGTAGTTAAGCAGCAGGTACTTCAGCCACTAAGCTTCTCCTGACTGCAGTGCTATACTCTACTCACGCACAATACTGCCTGTTTAAATGCTGTTCCACTGAAACACTACGTTCGCTATGCTATTTAAATGCTATACTATATACATAACCATTATGCTCCCTCAAACACCATACTGCTTTAACAACTACTGCCTGCCTCCACAGGGTGGTAGTTTATGAAGGGAAGCAGATTATGGCTGACTCAGGCCCCATCTATGACAGAACATTTGCTGGGGGAAGACTGGGACTCTTTGTCTTCTCCCAGGAGCAGGTCTTCTTCTCTGACCTCAAGTATGAGTGTAGAGGTGAGATTCAAGGCATCCCTCTCAAGCTATATTCCTAATTTGACATCAGGCTATTTGTACATTTGCTCATGAACAATCACAACAAAAATATGAATCTCTTTTAGTGATTCCAGCGTGCAGCGTGTGTTTTCCCTCTGTTGTCAATTCTTTCCTCCCTTTCCAGACAACTAAGTTCTGTCAGCTATGGATGTGGTGATCTCCAGCCCGGCTATGGATGTGGTGATCTCCAGCCGGCAATCTTATCCCAGTCTCATACAAGGACAGACTGATCCAGGACCAGGGTTTGGACTGTAGTCTCAATGTGCACCATAAAGATGCAGCACTGTGCAACCCGTCTTATCCATTTATGTCCTCCTCTTCCTCAGCTCTGCCGTTTCATAATCCCCAGCTAAATAGCCGATCGGAAGCCAAGGTTTCCAATAACAATTCAGACAGGACAGAAGCCTTCAGACCGGAATTTCCAAGGCCTGCAGTAACTATGCCCTTGAAGAAATTATACACTGCATTTTTTTTTAACAAATGTATGCCTGGGTGATTTATACACTTTCTAATGAACGCATTATCATTTTTGGATGCTTTAAAACCACCTTTGCTTTTTTTTTTTTTTTTTTTTTTATTTAATCGCACGGTTCTCAGTTGTTTTATTATTAATGAATGCCGAATGTTACATTGCATCCAGAGATGACACAGTGGGATTCACGTAGAAACTTCAATATTCCCCTTTCCCATCATTCCATTTCGATTGCCCATTTAGCTTGTGGAAGATTATTACATTTTCTGGTACCTTGAATGAATACGTTTTCTGTTGTGTTTTTAGCCGTTTTGTGTCTTCGTAATCCTAAAATTTTAAAAAAGCTTGCTAGCTTTCTATATTTTAATTGCTTTAGATGGAAAATTTTTTTTATAAGATTGTATTATAATTTCTTATGTAAATTATTCATGTTTTGCTTCAAATGTTTTTAAATTAGAAAGCAGTTGTATAGAATTATTTATTTGTTCTCACTGACAAATTTTTACAACTGAAACATGTCAAGATCCAAATTTTTCCAAACATTACATTAAGGGACAAGTAAGATTTGCAGACAGCCTCTTTTCACGTTCGCTGAAAAGTAAAATTTTACGTGGGGCTTTGATAATGATCTGTGCGTGAAAATGAAACTACGGTACAATTCGAAAAACTAAATAAGTCGCTCTCTTACTACAGGTGTTGCATGACCGAAAAAGTGATTTGTGAAAAATCGAGGCGTCCCGCTGCATGGTCGAAGCACTCGGTCATGGGTCAATGTGAACGCATTCAACTGAATCTGAACGTTTAGTGTTGGGGATTTTCCAGAAGACGGGTAGAATGGTGTGTGTACGCGTGACACATTCTCACTCGCTTTAAAACACACATCAATGAATTTTGAATTTACGGAGGTTTCCCTATAAACTGCACACGCATTTCTTTAAATTAAACATAAAAACATTTCCTTCACATGTGATGAAATCTGGTCTCTCAGATCATCTTGACTGATGTTTGACCTTCCAAACACAGCTTCACAGAAGGTGAATCCCAGAGGCTGACCTTACAGGAAGCAGCAAGTCCAGAGGGGCACTGTGACAATTCGCATTAACATTACCGCTATGAATGTCTGATACCCAGCATGTTATATTTTCTATTTTTCATTTTTTTCAGATTTCAGAAACAGCAATTAGGTGTATATAAGTGGTCACCACAAAATGAAATGACATCATTTCATAAATAAAGGTTTTTTTTTTTTTTACCAGACATCTTCTTTTGAGTGTTACTGGCAATGAGAGTTGGTCATTTAGCGTGAATTAGACGTTTGATTAACCTGTACAGTGAGAAGCAGGAGTACATTACACTGCAGCGTGTAACGTTTGTCCTCAAGACCGTTCACTGCTACTGGTTTTAAAGTAAACATAGACCGCACACGGTAGAGAAGCATTCAATAACGCCAGCAGAGCAGAGAGGCCGGTAAGAACCACTAACACAGACATGCAAAGTTCACCGCTGACGTGATTCATTTAGAACATAAACCCTTTCATAAATAAGTTTTTTTTTATGTTTGTTCCTTTAAAATGTTCCAAATGATTTTTATGCTCTTTTGGCTGCCCAAGCCAGACTCAGAGATACGCTCTCAAAACCTGCTTTCACTTAATTATCCTATTTTTAGGCCACTTCTAACACAAACACAAATAACATGATCCTTCTCCCCCACAACGATAACAAGATCACACTATGTTCACACAACCCCACTGCTAAATGTAATACAGCACACATTTCTTACCGATGAGAGTGTAACTCAGATTCTAGTCAGATTTTAACAGGGAAGACTTTCTACTATTGGATGCACCAAACTCATTTAAACAGAACGGCACCTTGCTTGTCCGTCATCAAAACCAGCAGTCAAGTTTCAGCAATCGTGATGTCATCATGATGGTGACAGCATAATTAAAGGACTCTTACACTCTTAATCAATAACCATCAGTTTCTGAGGCTTCAGTGTGACCTTCGCAACCAGACCCCAGGAACCGCTTAATAATTTAACTTCATAAATTAATGTATGTGTGAGGTCTAGCTTTTTTTTTTTTATTTATATATAAAACACTTAATTTCTAGGAATTTGGTGGAATCCAATTCTGTTTCCTTAGAGCAGGGGGCAATTCCAAATTCAATTCACACCCCAGAAAGTGAATTGGAATTTACTATGCATTCTGAATTCAGTTCACAAATGGCCCCACCACTGGTAGATGTCAAGAGCTGGTGTTGTACTGGAAGTCTGACGGTAACAAGAGGGTAAACAGAAGGGGGACACGATGGTCCTCAGTGCTGCTCTCCTCCGTCTGCAACACAAAGTCCTGAAACCTCACAAACGGCTGTCTTATATTATGATTTGTAAGTTGTTCGGTCCATATAAACTGAAATCCAAAATCAGTTATCTGTCTATATATTTATGCTGCTTATACGGAGTGTTGAACATTATTTCTACGGCAGTTTATGTTTACAGTGTAAATTGATTCGGAGACGTCCAGCACCTGACCCTCAGCTGCAAAGCAAATGAAACGGCATTTCAACTGAAAGCAGTTGTTATAAACCTTTTCCAACACTGCATGAATGATGGCCCCATTAGGACAATTTCTGCTATCGTGGAGTTGCTTTCCTTGAAATGAATTCAGACGTCCTCTTCATCTGTGTTTAGTTTCCTTCATTTAGGCAAGGAATTTGTTGTTTTTTGTTTTTTTTTTTGCTGCTTTATATAATGGCAGCTGTGAATTTCATTCTAGGACTGAGCTCAGCTGTGCTGTTATTTCCACCACACCACTGTGGAAAATAGCATTTTTTTATTCCACAGCCAATCAATCACTTTGAAATCCGTAGCAACAACGTTACAGATGTGCTCATTTCAAAGCATTTCCGAGAGTCTGTTTTCCAAACTGAATGAATATAAACTAAGACTGAGGCGAATAAGTATAATTTTCACCCAGTAGTACCTCCTCTAAAGGATGGACGCAGGATGAGGACAGCGTGGCTCAGCAGCTGGTACTGTTGCGTCGCACCTCCAGAGTTGGGGGTTTGAATTCTGCCTCTGATTTGTGTACATGGAGCTGGCATGTGATTACAGGCTTCCGACGAGTATCGCAATTCTCTCTTTCAGTCCGGAGACATATGACTTAAATTGACCATGATGTGTGTCCGTCCGTCCGTCCGTCCTGTGGCGGCTTGGCGTCCTACCCAAAGTGTACACCAGCCTTCTTTCCCTATGCAGGATTACAGTTAGGATCCTGTGACCTTGACCAGATAAGGAATTAGAAGATGGATGTGACTGCCAGAGGATAACTTCTGAAAAATACAGTGATTGTGGTCAGCTTAATGAATGAATTGAAATTTTATTTCCAATTTTCAGTTTCTTTGGAAGGGCTGTAACTTGCTTTAAAAATTAACTTCAGTAAATTAGTGTGAATTCTGCATGTGAAATGTTATATTTAGCAGGAACAAAGTATATTGCATATATTTATTTATCCAGCCTATAGTTTTAAAACCAAAGAGCTTATGTAGACAATTAACAATTTCAACCAACACCAGTAGTCTTGCATTAACTGTTCAAAAACTGAGTTCCTTAATTTAGCCTCTGTCCTGTCACATTTTCTCAGATAGGTGTGTATTTATTTTTAATTACAAGAATCCGCCCTTTCTACAAAGATAAGTAAAACACACTGCGTCATGGGACAAGCTGCCCTCCGAGCATCAATAAACTAACATCCATCCATCCATCCATCATTTTATTTTATCATTGAACAAAAACTTTTCAGTTTTTCAAGATTTAGTTAAAGGGTTTTACATGTGCATTCTTCAGCAATTTCATCCAAAGATGAGAGTTTAAACTTTCTCCAACTCTGCAGTATCATTCAGTCTTGCTGTCACGTCATGCCAAGTACAGCCAGACTCACTGTGGCTACAGTACTCACCATTTATTCTCTCTCTTTATACGCATCAGTACCACTGAGGTCAATTCATACCCCATGAACATCTAGAGTACCTGGCCAGTTCAGATTCTACCCCACCTTGACAATTACAGACCGAGAAGTCCAAATTTTAAACAGTCACAATGGCACCACCTGCTGGACAAATATATCGATTCATTTTCCATAGCATCTTATCTGACAGTTTGGAGCTAATCCCAGGAAAAACTACACTGGACAAAAGACAAATTCATCACAGGACACACCAAAACTGACAAATAAGCCAAACTGAGGGTGAGTCCACTTGTCCGTGGGACCATCCAAATATGTACTGTATGTCATTACTGATAGCAGAGTTGAACAAAGACATAAATGGGATTAACACGAAAAATACAATGAAAGACATTTAAGACAAACAGAAAAAGCTCACGGCATTCTTTAAACACTTCAATTATATGACAAATTTCCAAGAAACAGAATTGAATAATGTTTAAATAGCTTGTATTATCTGATTTATGCAACTGATTTTTTTTTTTATAAACTATAACTTAGTAAAAAAAATCATTTAAATCCTACTGACTGAGAATGATAGAAATAGAGCCATGTTGTTTTCATAAACATTAACTGTACTTTTTAAAATTATAAACACCTAGTTGGATCTGGAAAATGACTGTAACTCATGCCTGATTCCACATAGACCAACAAGTAGAGTCATTGATTAACAAAAAAAAAAATTATCGAGCTATCAATGAAATAACCAGTTTCCAATATACTTAATGCTGCATTAATACCAATTTACACCACTAATGCACATAACAACAATCATCTTACAGGGATTTACCTACAGACTAAGTTTTTACTAAGCAAAGCACCTAATTTGTACCTAATTTGTTCTACGCGGTATGCCTAGTTTTATTTATTTATTACTGAAGAGCCTCAATTTTACTTTTACTTGCCAAATTTAAAACAAAAGATTAGCTTGCCAACCTAATGGTTTACGATGATTTCTAGTAAAGACTACAGAACATGGCACGCATAACACAAATATAAACTGAGGTACGAGTTTATTATTATTAAATGATTAAATTGTCATAAGTGTATTATTTGTTTACCCTTGTGATGTGGTCCATAATGGTACCCAGAGGTTAATCAGTGACTTTCATTTTCTGCAAGAGTCAGAATTATGGATTGCATCGATCCTGCCTATTTCAGTTTTAAGGTGTTTGATTCTGCATGAAAGGTGTACCATTTGTTCCGTAAAAGCACAACCATTCCTGACGGTATGAAATGTTGCACAATCGATTTAAAGTACCTTTTTGTAATCTTACAGAGCAGCTCCATCAGAGGATGGCTGTGATTTTCGTAGTGAACGAGACACAGTGGTTTGTACTTGCGATTTAAATGTGGCATAGTTAACTGTTTTGGTGCATAAAGGGTCCAAACGAGAACAAAAAAAAACTGTATAAATGCCCTTCATTAGAATGCTACGCCATACCCATGTGACAATACAAGGATGGATGCTCCGTTTCCTTCATCCACACGGTACCTTATAACACCACCTATGTTCATGAAAAACTACAGATCTATTTCTGAAATCATCTTTAACGCTGAATAACTTCATTAGTGCATCAAAGACTGCAGCAGACTGAAGTGGAGTCTCTTTTGGTGCAGGCAAATATGTGCCAGCAAGGATATTAATCTGAGTGTTTGTGCTGGAGGTGTGCATTCTAGTCCCGTGATTCATCACGTTTCAGAGCAGCAATGTCAGAATGCAGTATGGCTTCAAGGTCACCACTGAGCTCGGGTCAGTTCTTCTACGTGTCAGATGCAAGTTAGAACTGCTTCCTTATTTGTTGAAGCCTTGTAGTCCCACCCATTCTCCCCCTCTACTAGCCAATCAAAACATTTCAGTACTCAGTAAGGAGCTCCATACTGCTTTTCGCACGTGTGCAAAAAATGACGTGTTTGTATTCAGCCATTTGTACTGAGCCATCGTGTGGGTTCTCCCAGTCCTGTATCTGGAGGATTCACTTTTCTGTGTCCACATTTACAGCTACTCCATGGCCAGTGGTTTAGCCTGAGGGAGAATCTATGATGTGGGACAGTTTGTAAATACTACAGAGCATAAGATGACTTTTGCCAGTTGTCTCATGTATTTTACTTTCTCCTCACCAGGTTTACTCTACGTACTTATTTGCAGCGATTATAACATCAATTATTATACTGCGGTTAAGAAATATAATATGCATCTTGTGTCCATCTTTCAAATAGAACATTATTACATATCTATAAATAGCATTACCAGCAATGAAAAAGAGCAGTCATTCTAAAAGGATGCAGAGAAACTGTCGCGGTTCCCGCTCCCGCCACCAGGGGGCTCCCGAGCGCCCTGTCCGGGATCTCCCGGATCTATGTACTATTTAGGGAAGACTGACAACAGTTAGGACGCTCAGTCATTGTTTGCCTGTGCAACTCCAGTCCTGAGAATAAAGTCCTGTCACTCTGAGTCTCACGAGTTTTCCCTCTGCCCTCGGATCCTCTGTCTGTTCAAAGACCCAACCAAATGTACATTTTAATTCTCACACAGACCTTTAGTGTGGTACTTAAACAAGACGTGTTCCAAACCATATTTATAAACACTATTAACACACGGCGATTATATTCATATGAGGAAAAGCACAGGCATGGGCCTTTAGTGGATGTTCTGAAGATTGGAAATCAGTGCCTCATGGACAGATAACTATCACCTGAACAAAACATCTATTTTGACGATATAAAGTTAATTTAAAATGTGGAACTGTGCCTGATCGATAGCTGTCATCTCACAGGTGGCGAGCCCACAAAACGACCCATTTCTGGCCGAGCGAGCCCAGGTTACATGGGCGGCTCACCCTTCATGAACTCACATGAAGACTGTTGTTCATTTAGGTACCTTTCATTGGGGGCCTAAGCCGAGTCATAGTTCGTCTGGCTTTATCCTACATAATCGTTTACCAAGGGAGGCCCCATAGAAGACCTCAAGCACCAAACCACATAGCTCTGTGGATCATTACACATAGATAAGCCCCTCCAGCAAGCTAAGGATCCTCAGAGTAGCTATCATGACTGAAAGAACAAGGTTGTGAATAGAAACAGCCAAAACGGGGTTTCTCTGCAGGATTGCTGGACTCTGTGAAAAGTTCAACAATCCAGAGGGAACTTGAAATAGTCCTGCTGCTGTTCTGGATCAAGAGAAGCCACCTAGACAGTGGGAAGTTGTTCACCCAGGATCTCCTGTGTACTTCAAGGGACTTACTGATAACCTGGAATCCATTCAAGCATCTGTTCACTGTCAGCCATGGGAAATTATTCCTTCTGAGGGTCATGGAGTCTTTCAGTTCTCCCTGTGTCCAGGGGCATATAACATATTCCTCCTCACAGTCCGTCATCTGCTGAGAGGAGAGGAGGAGGAGGAGGAGGAGAGGAAGAGAGGAGGAGGAGAGGAAGAGAAGAAGAGAGGAGAGGTCACACCTAGCATACAGATCCATTTTCTCCTCTTTTAATAGGAGGAACATTTTCAAGGCAGACTGCGCTCTTCAGAAGTGTCACCTGGCAGACGCCCTTTACTGGGTTTTTCTCGAGTTTCGCCTCAAAATAAATCTTTGAAACTGCATGTCAGTCTGCAGCCACATCCCCCTAACATGCTACCATCGCTGGCCAACAAGCCCTGCGTGCGGCACTTTCAGAAGAACAGGAGGACGTGGTATTTCTGCTGCCTGGTCCTCGGCTACCTTCTCTACCTGGCGTTCGGTGCCGTCGTCTTCTCCTCGGTGGAGCTGCCTTACGAAGACCTGCTGCGACAGGAGCTCCAAGCCACCAAGCTTCGCTTTCTGCAGGACAACGAGTGCCTGTCGAGGGAGCAGTTAGACGGGCTTCTGAGCAAAGCCTTGGAGGCCAGTAACTACGGCGTGTCCATCCTGAACAACACGTCGGCAAGCTGGAACTGGGACTTCGCCTCGGCTCTCTTCTTCGCCAGCACGGTGCTCTCCACCACAGGTACCTGAGGCTTGGCCTCACAAGGAAACGCGCGTCCTTTCGCTGCGGTTGTACCTCAGACGACGTCGCCGTTCTTAGTTCGTTCGTTCGTTCGTTCGTTAATTCGTTCGTTCGTTAAGCGCTTCTGAAACGGGCAGCCGGTGAAAGTATAAAACCTTACAGTTTTACGTGATTTTCTTACGCTGAACGTACTTGCTGACACAAAAGACGGACGAAAAACACACCAGATCACATGGTAATCAGTTTGACAGAGGACAGCTGCTAATTTATGGGTTAATTCTGCAGCGATGCTGTGAGACTGAGAGCTGCGCCAGCTTCATGTCTAAATCTGGAAAACTTCTGCCTTCTGTAACCTCCACTAAGAGTCCTTCTCAGGGGTGCCTAATAATTCATGACACTCTCACGGGACTGGGGTTATATACATATATATACGTATATATATATATATATATGCAAGTGTCTGCCATGTGAGTATAAGTGGCAGAAGAACAGAAGAATCTGTAAGAAAGACGTGTATATACGTTTTGAAGACTGCTGGTATTGACTGGTCTACTGTATACGCAAAGAGATCTTCGTACAGCATATCCATGGCATAATTCCTTTATTTGTTTTTTCAGTTTGATTCTATCAGCTAGACTTGAGAATTTGAGCTCTTTGGTTAATTGCCGTGCCCTTCGTGTCATGCTGATGGAGGACGTTGCTGCTTCACGGTGACATAGACACCCAGGGGTCCAATCTGCTGACCGTGTCCATTTACGCAGTATATGGAGGCCGACTGAGGAAATGAGGGAGGCATGAATCAGCAGATACCATCAACAAAAACAGAAACCACCCCTGTGGCATATTGACTTAGCAGGTCGAGGCTACGACAAGATGGACTTGAATAGAGTTGTGGGTGCAGCTTAGACTGACTACATACAGTACAGATGCTCACCTTCACTATCGATCCTACTCTTGAACAGCATGCAATATGGTGGCTAGGGTGAATGATGCTCTGTTCCCGATGGCCACGGTATTTGCTTCAGTCACTACTTTGAAAGCACTTAATTTTATTACAATTTGATGTTGGCCTTGGCAACCTTGTAGATTGTACTCATTTAGAATTTTTGGTTTCCCATCAAGTCTTAAAGCTTCCCCATGATTTTCTTTATTCCTCCTATTAAATTCCATCATTCATCCATTTTCTGTCCAGGGACACGGGGGGAGGAGCCTATCCCAGGCAGCCATAGGGCACTAGGCAGAGGACGCCCTGGATGGGCTGCCAACCCATCGCAGGGCACAGTCACACACACTCACACACCCAGTCACACACTATGGACAATTTAGGCACACCAGTTAGCCTACATTGCATGTTTTTGGACTGCGGGAATAAACCAGAGTACCTGGAGGAAACCTGCGAAACCCAGGGAGAACGAGCAGACTCCACGCATTGTGTTGTAATCAATAAAACACAATAACCCTCTTGATATGTTTTCAATTATCCTCGGCCTTTCCTGCATCCAGCATCATTCTATGAAGCTAGGGATCTGATCTGCAGGAAATGATTTTAGCAAAATCTTGCTGAGATGTCATCTATTAGCACTCCTATGTGTTCATACACACTGTCAGGTCTTCTTTATGTGGCGGTGGAATATAAACTCATCTCTTCCGATCTGTAGGTAACTGTGTTTTCCAAATTTGCTGCCATAACATAAGCTGGTCAACAGTTTGATTTTTCTTTAGCTGATAATATTTTTACTGGGATGGCGTTTGTAGCTGTGGCCCTGATTTTGGCAGTGATGTCAGAAATTATCTGACCTCTTCCTTTCCTAACGATTCTTCTAGGTACCTGACATAATACACTGTATATCGACCTAGTAAAATATGCCAGCATTTCCGTAATAGCAAATTAAAATTTCAAATGAATGAGAATGACAAGCGAGTAGCCCATGATGGCTGAGTTCTGAGCACCTACAGCTCGTTAGATGAGGAGTTTGTGGTCTGAGTCAGGTCACGGGTAACGTGTTCTGTCCTTCCAGGCTATGGACACACAGTGCCACTGTCTGATGGAGGAAAGGCATTCTGCATCATCTATTCTGTAATTGGGATCCCCTTCACGCTCCTTTTCTTCACTGCAGTGGTGCAGAGAGTCATGGTGTTGACCACCAGCTATCCGGTAATGTTTGTACATCGGCACTGGGGAATCCCCCACTCCACGGTGGCTGCTGTTCACGCGGTTCTGCTGGCTGCATTTTCGGTCTCTTTTTTTTTCCTGGTCCCTGCCATCATCTTCTCTGTCTTGGAGGAGGAATGGAACTTCCTGGAGTCCTTCTATTTCTGCTTTATCTCCCTCAGCACCATTGGACTGGGTGACTATGTCCCAGGAGAGGGATACCATCAGAGGTACCGGCAACTCTACAAAGTGGGCATCACAAGTGAGTACAGTTTAAAGTAGGGACTTATTTGGACTTTTGATGGTAGAGGAGGGTTTGCGTGTGTGTACACACACACACACACACACACACACACAGTGTGAACAGGGTGTGGGGAGTGTTTGAGGGTTTCTACATTAATGGGGTTTGATCAAGGCATGTGTACGATCATAGGGTTTGATTGGGGTGTGTGTGTGCACTAATGACGTTTGATCAGAGTGTGTATACATACATGTTTAATCAGGGTATACCTGTGTGTACTGATATGGTTTAATCAGTGGGAGTTTGGGCACTGATGCGGTTTGATCGGGGTGGGTATTTGTGTGTGTGTGTGTACAGTGAAGTAGTTTGTTTAAGTTTTGGGATTAGTTGCACCTTTTTCCCTGTCCAGCTGGTCCATGTGGTAAACAGTAACGTATTTGATACCTGGTTTGATAGTCATTCCTCCAATCAGGACATTAGGGGTGAAGTGAGGTACAAATGTCTAGCTTTCCGCCCAACGTTACTAGAACTTTTTTGGACTGAACACCCATGAAGGCTGAAGGATCTGATATTGTCTGTGCATTTCTGCATACCTCATGACCCATTTTTGTGCCACTCCCCCAGTTTACCTGCTTCTCGGCCTCATTGCCATGCTGGTGGTCTTGGAGACCTTCTGTGGGCTGCAGCAGCTGAAGCAGCTGAGGAAGCTGTTTTACCTGAAGAAGGAGAAGCCTGAAGAGCAAGTGGCCATCCTGGAGCAGGACCAGCTGTCTTTCTGCTCTGCATCAGATCTTGCAGGTTCACTCCAGGAGGACAAGGCAGAGCCCCATGCAGACAAATCTAGTCCAGTGGATAATGGACTCCTGACCCCATGATAGATGGGGCTCTGGGGTAGAAGCTGACTCAACAGCCCCTCTCTAACCTTAAACTCTTCTGAACAGTTTAAGTTGAAGCTGTGCTTTGATGACCATTCCAGAACCTACCAGTGACTTCACTAAGCACAGTATATAACGGGATCCTGCTCGCAGCTAGCTTCTTAGCTAAGTCGTGTCTTATTGCGAGTTTAACTTATCTATCAAAGCAACCATACGACAATGCTGCTCTATCTCTGGGGAAAATAACATCTCAGCTAGTTAAAGATAAACGTTTGAATACCAGAATACCTCTGATCCTTTCCTTAAATTCCTGTAGATTCAGCAAACCTGATCATCATAAATCGCATTTAGTAACTGATACCGTCCATGGGGGAGGGTGTATCTAGCCATATTTATAAAAGGTATTATACCTCACTGTTCTGAGTAATGGACTGAATATGAATTATGTTCAGTAATGTTACAACATTATACTTCCTGTAAAACAAGATGCCTCACTCCAACACTGCTTCGTTATGCAATTATAAAGAATTTTTTTAAATGCTCTTCTTTATGGTTTCAGATTTTTAAATAATTTTTTTCACAAGCAGAGGGTTGTGCAGGAACATCACAGGAAGATGGCCAGGCAGTGCTGACATGGCATTTCACATATTTTATTTCTACAGTTCAAAGTCCTTCTGCTTTTCTCTCGCCCCTCATATTGGGGCTCATCTCTGAATATTACCATATTCACGATAATCTGCTGAATCATTGATGTTGGACTGACATGCTTACAAAGAGGTGGGTCTCAGGAAGCCACGGAAACAGTGTGGGGGGGTCACAAATAATTGCGAAGCAGTTTCACACTATCATCATCTTCAACAGAATGTGGGTGCAGCTGATGTAGTCGGTGGAAAAAGGCAGGTCACCGTTTCAGGCTCCACTGACCTGGCCCGTTCTACGTGTCACAAACAAAAGGTACAGAGTCCACAGCTGACTGGTCTATCCTTTGACATCTGTGCACATGGATAAACGTCAGTATTCGCACGGGGACAACTAGCTTAATGATCATTCGGTTACAGTTGATCAGCATTGGAGTCCATAGGGATAATTAAATTAAGGATCCTCATGTTGAGCTATAAATTGGCGATCAGTTTTACCATGCCTCTGCTGATACCACTCCATCCTCGAAGTTCTACCTTAAGAACAGCAATCCAACAGGCAACCCGGAGAGGACGTTATGATGAGCTGAGACTAACAAGGAAGCAAAACAACTGACCAGGAGTCACCAGTCAAGCAGAAGACTCAAACATTGACACATGACATGATAGACAGACACCTTTTGAAGATAAGACAGAATATTGTTAGAACTCGCAGTGGTGGAATATTCAGAAGGCCTGCACATCTGAGGGACTTTGAATTTTTTTTTTTGTTCATTGCTACAGTGAAAACACTTCATATTAAAGCAATTCTGAAAATAGAGTTCATAGTTCTGAAGATCAGAAATCAGTTGAGCTTAGCCTCTGAGAACAGATATGTTTTGTCGTATGTTCTGCTTTCTTATGCTGCTGTTGTACTGAAGTGAGTGAATTATTTTGCATTTGAAAACAAAAAGGGAGGATGTAACAATATAGAGATTAAGTTTGTTGTACCTGGACGCAAAAGAATGTGACTCGAGAAGGAACCTGTGGAGAGTGAGCCAGACCGAGAAGTCAAGTGTTCATTAATGGCTAAATTGGAGTCCTGCGTTTTATTCAAAATTACCGATATATTTAGTGTGCAGCACTATACCAGCTGAAAAACAACTTAATTTATAAGTAGATTAAAGTAATCCCTTCAGTAATCTATATTTTTTGAGAATGGACTTCCACCAACTTCAGTTGTAACTGCAACGGAATACAGTCACTCATAATCGGCATTCTAAATCGGGACCGTTCCCTATACACGCAGCACCTTTCTCCTCAGCCTTGGACAGCGGTGCCAGAGGCACACAAATTCTTTACTTAAGTAAAAGTGCAAATACCCGCTGGAAAGCTGAACATCTTACGGCCGACATACGATTTACCATTCCGAACTTGATTTTTATCGTTGTCTAATTTTAATCTGGTCTAATTTTATTTCTGCAGTGGTCGTCGTAACTTCAAAAATCCACAAGTATGGGAGTGAGTGTAGTCTTTTAAGAATTGAAGTATGAACATGAAGCTGGATAGTGTGATTTGGTGGGGCAAGGTGTAACGCAGTAATCGTCATCTCTTAAGAATACATTTCTATATGTTTCAGAAACAGCTGTGCTTAGATACAGTACTGTGACTCGGAGTTAACATCAAGTCTGTGCAATAAACAGTAATTATCCTGCATTCAAGTGTAATTGCTGCTTTTACAAGCCAGCACCCACCTGTGGCACGTAGGGAACAGATCAGCTAACCCTGCTCGAGACAGCTGAGAGATATCTGGAAAAAGAAAGTCTCAAAAAAGAGCATATGAGGCAAACAAATAAAGTAAAGTATTTATTTTCACAGCTTTAACTTCTAAAAGGCCTCATGTGAGAGACTTTTGAGGATCCGGAGAAAGTACGTCTACAGTTCTACAGTAGGCTGTGGGTGTATTTGCATGAACCCGGGTGAAGCTGCTCATCTTGAAACATATTTATTTTTAATTTCTCTACTTACCATTTACAGGCGCCTGGAAGTGTACTCTGCCATCACGAAAGCCACGTAGGCTCTTATAAACACGTTCGAGCCAGAGGCCAGGGTTTCCTTTAAATCACGCTGCATCTTTTACAGAAGATTCACACGTGTGTTATCCACAGGTTAAAAGGCTCAGCTAGCATGTTGTGATAAATGAGCACTTGAAACCAAAGCCTAACTAATAAATAATCAGTAGTATAAAGGATAACTATGTTCATACTCTATGCTTATGAGCTGTGGTGTCAAAAGTAAGTAAACACGGGACTGCTGACCTCAAACTGAACAAAGGAATTTTCGTAAACTCCTTGGTTTGCCAGACCACGTTATGTAAAAGGGAATTTATGGTTATCTTTAACTACTTGAGAACCATCTACCTGTGCTTACAAGTACACACATTTAGTTGGAGAACGTCAAACGTAATCACAAAAGCAAAAAGCACGAACCGGTTTGTGTTTGAATCATTACGAACAGAACGGCATTGTATTATCCCTGGAGAAAAATTAATAACACGTGCCTATAATTGAGTTCCAAGCTAACATACCACTTCTTCGAAACACAGGAACATAACTGCAAACACGGTACCAATGTTGCTGCTGAAGGCTTCATGTATGATAAACTTAGAGCGTGCATGCACAGTACTAGCCCTCAGAGCTGCGAATTCGGTGCTGCAGCGGACAGCCCTTGGGGTTGCTGGTTAGGACTGAAGGTGGACAGGTGGAAGGAAGAATCGCGGAGGACATCCTGGACGAACCTGCATGGTAGCCCCGTAAGGCTTTCCATGAAGGGTCACCACGAATAGAATAATCGCTCTGATACTTTATCTTACACTTGTTTGCTCACCGTTTTCAATGTCTCCATGGCGATGAGGACAAGACGAGAGCTCTCTGCCTTGAAACATTATTTTGTGTGGTAAAAAAGCTTGTTGTTCTTTTAGAATAATCAATTATGGTACGTTCCATACGTCGTCAGTTCCAAATCACAAAATCTTTACGCCGGTTGAAAGGAGAGGGCTTCCACTGGCAGGGAAACCTTACAAATGGCAACGGAACCGCTAGCAGCATGTTGAAGGTTAACCCCCTGCCGTGTTTTAGCTCTGTTGTTTCTATAAGGCACTTCCAGATACAGATCTGCCATAGGTTAGCACCTTATGTTGTTCTTGTCGTTTTAAACTAGCCAGTAAAAGCCCTTTAGCACACGAGGAGGTGTGGTTCCATGTGGTGCGGCAGGGGGTGCAGAGCCTGTTACAGGAGACTGAAGCTCAGGATGTACTCAAGCAACTTCCTGCGGTTGGCCTGAGGTAGGAAGGTGCTGCTGAGCTCCAGGAGCACCACTCGGTTCCCTTGCTTCTCCTTCAGGACCTGTCACCAGCGACAAGCAGGTAGAGGACCACTTAAGACCAGGCAGAGCTGCACGGGACGTCACGCGAGGGCTGTCATTAGTCGAAAAAGCAAGTTCCCCCAATGGCACAGAAGATTAGACTGGATTAGGGTTAGACTTATCTTAGTGCCAAAATTGAAACCATACTTTTCAGTGAACGTTAGGTACTGTGCTGGGGGCAGCCTGACCGTAGCTCCTTTTAGACAAACACCAAGGGTAACACACATCACACTGGGCCGTGGGGGGGGATAATTTGCAAGATTGGTGACAATGTAACTTTTGCAGACAATAGGATCAGTTACCGATAGTCTGAGCTCTTTAAAATTTCCCCATGTATGCATGCAGTTCTATGAAAATGCAATGTATGTTGAAAATGTCATCTGAAAAAAATTACATCAGAAGACAAAAACAGGATTTTCAGGGATGGATGGTTGGATATTTCCTTTCCGGAAAAAATCAACACATATTCAATCCAATTCAACTGAACACGACACACTCTGAAGATGAAATATTTTTACCCCAAGTTCCTTAAATGTCTTCACTGTATTCTTCACCAGGTAGAGGGTCGCACTCTCCCCTGAAAGAGAGATCCGGGAGCAGGAGAGTGAGCGCCGTAGATTTTTAATAAATTAAATACCTCCAAAAGAAAGACACACTGGTCCCGCTGTGCAGATCACACCACATGAATGAAAGCATTCTGCGGTGTATTTAAGTTTAAGGTAGAGAGAGCTATTTTGGTTCAGATTTGATCATCTCTTTTAAAAAAGAAAAAAAAAACAAAAAACAAAGGAAAGCTTAGTTCACACCGACACTTCAGGACTAATTTTACTTAACAGACCAATCGGCTAGATAATCTCACCATAAACCGCCACTCCCTTCTCAGTGCGTGACAGCAAGATGTGGAAAAGCTGAGTGGTAAAGTCGCTTTCTGTGATTGGCTGCTCCAGGCCAAGCACGAAGAGGGCTGCACCTGCATACGCCTCAAGCACTGGGCCGAGGAGCCGCTGCAGAAAGGCAAAGAACTCCTGGTGCTCAGAAGACGGGCTCACCTGCAGGACAATGTCATGGCCAGGAGGTTAGAGAAGCCAATCAAAGACAGCCCTACAGGCAATAAAGAGCACCCAAGAGTGCCCTCTGCTGGAATGTGATGGAACTGTACACAGTGATTACTGGCCTTCAGATATCTGTCCCTCTGCTCTTCCCCAAAGTCACTGTCCTCGTCCTCTTCATCACTGCGCCATGACAGAGGCTCAGGGTACTTCTGGGTCCATGGTTCTTCTGCAGGGCCGGGGCTGAGCTCTTCCTGGTCATCCTGAGCATGATGAGGTCAAGCATACTCACATAGGAACGAAACAAAAAAACCTCATTCTGCTCATATCTTGACAAGATGCAGTTCTACAAAGAATAACAGACCAGGACACTCCAAGGCAATCAAAGTCATGACACAATTGGGACTTAGAGATGGCAAAAATGGCAGCTACCTCAGCGACAAGCAGCACCCCATAATGGATCAGTCGCCCCACAGCATCGTGGAACACTTGACAGGTCATCTGGCAGGGCTGTGGTCCAAAGAAACAGCAAAACATTCCAATCAGACCAACAGGAGGCCTCCTCAAAGGCCTTTCAGTCAACCTGATTTCTCAACGTTAACCTGTGCTCACCAAGCCAACAGCCACCTCATTGGACAGGAAGTGCGAGAAGCCGGCAGCCTGTCGAATGAGACGCTCCTGACTGAGCAGCATCCTGGCAGAGGCAAGCTCAGACTCGGACTCCCTCAGCAGGGCAACTGCACTGCATGCTGGGAGAATAGAACATATCTTTATTGTTATTGTTCATGTAAAACAAAATTCTGTGTGTGTTCCCTGCTAAGGCTGCAAAAAAAGAATACATTTTTTTCATTCTTAATTCCATTTTAAAGTAAAAATAGATTGTTGTATATATTTTTATTCAAATATGATATTAGGAATAACAATAAATAACATCAAGCCTGATTTTTTTATACCTTCCTAGCCTCTTATTTGCCGTGACTTGTGCATAGTACCCATGAAGCAAAGGCTATGCAGTCTAGTCATACCTATGATGGCATCAGCGATGAAGACCTGGAACAGACCATTGCTGTAGAAGTTGAGCTCGAACAGGGCGGGGACCGTGTTTCGGGGCGACACTGTGAACTCAGTGTTGCGACCGGCGCTCGTCACATTGATGCAGTTGCCCAGCAGGTGTAAGGCATGCATGACCACATCCTCCGAGCTGCCTGAGAAGCCCAGGTCGAAATCCCGCGAGAGGATCTCCTCCTTCATGTTGAAGAAATCCTCCACAAGCCGGGAGAGGGCGGTGCCCTGTGCGGCAGGGCAGGGTGCTTACTAGACATGGACTGGACAGGGCGGGGAACGTGGCTACGTTAACGTGGAGGCGGTCTCACCTGTCTGTGTCGGTACAGGAGCAGACAGGCCACGATGTGTGTGGACATGACAGCCGAAGATTTGTTGGCTGCTGAACAGGAAAACCAGAGAAACCAAGGGGAGTTGGGTGACTGGAGGAAAGGGTTAATCACAGGAGACGACTGACTGTACTCTATGCATGTATGAATATAGGTACTAAATATCTGTACCCATCTATATATGTACATACGTTGTCCTATTTATGACTTTTTAATTTTATTTCTTATCTCTAAGTTAATCTGTAGGACACCAATGCTGAGTGACTTGATTCCCTTCATCAACAATACATTTCATTCTACCGATGGCCCCGTGTTAACACACACACGACAAATAAAACTGAACTGAACTGAGTTTACTTGCAAGCCTATTTTCAGACTCACGAAGGGCTCCCTGTTACACATTTACATGCAGCGCTACAGAAATCAAAACTGCACTCCTGAATTCATTTCTTTGAGTCTCATCAAGAAGCCACTGACTGAGGACGGAGAACAATGTGACTGGTTAAGCAAAAACATCAGCCTCGGACTGCTATATGTGATTGGCTGTGAAAAACAAACCTTGGCTGATTGGCAGAAAGAGAAGGGTGTCGGGACTTACTGAAAAGCACGTGCTTGGCCAGGTTAGCGATGACCTGTCTCCTCCAGGGCTCATTGGAAAGGTCTCCGCCATTGAACTGCTCCCCTTCCTCACCAACCAAACCAGCCTGGTCTGGCCTGTGCTGCCACAATGGTGAAAGGTCAGTAGACGAGCTGAAGTCCTTAAGAAAACAGCCACCACACAGCCTGAAGGCCTCACAGACAGAATGCACGTACTGGGCCTCGATTATGGTAGGGATCAGCATCTGCTCCAGTGAGAGGGGCAGAGGAAGCTGTCTGCAGCGCTGGGTGTCAAGATACTCCTGGAGAACATGACAGAACATGCCACGAAGTCACTTTCTCCTACTTCTTTTAATTTATAAGTATATAACCATCACATACAGTACACTGATGCATGAAAGGCCATCAGTTGCATCGTTTGCCGAGAAGAGCCCTCACTCACCTTGAGGGAGAAAGGCTGACTGAAGTCCACCCTCACGCAACCATAGTTTTTCCGGAGCATTCGAAACACTCCACAGGCCACGCCCCACAAGCTCTCGTTCCTCTTCGGTTTACCCTGAGGAAGAGGGGGGAAGAAGGACAGATCAGGATGCCGCTCTTCTGTGTAAGAGGACAGGAGTACAGGTCATCGTCAATCAGACAGGCAGGCAGCAGAGCTGGACTCATTTCCCTCAAAGAAGCTCAACGGCTCCTGGGTAAAGACAGCAGGTATGAATCACTTTAGGCCCTTAGTAAATATGGCTGCTTCAGAGAGCTCAGCACGGCTGGTACCAGTAACATCTCAGTGGATCAGTGCTGCTGTGGCTGATCGGTCTGACCAGGGTTAAAGTCAGCGACAGGGCGGGTAGGGCCTGCTACCAGCTGTTCGCTGTTGTAGTTGCCCTCGATGATGCGGTCATAGGAGATGCCCACGGGTACAATAAGCACGTCGGGCACACTGCCGGACCAGAGTGCATCCACCACGATAGACAGTATGCCGGCTCGAGCTGGGGACGGCTTCCCGCTGCGAGAGCGTGTGCCCTCCAGGTAGACCTCCAGGAACTGGTGCTGCTGTAGGAGCTCCTCTGTGTACTAGAGAGAGAGAGGGAGGAGAGAGAGAGAGAGTGAGATCACAGGTAAAACAGAGTCAAAGAAGAGATGCGGGAGAGAGAGAGATCACAGGTAAAACAGAGTCAAAGAAGAGATGGGGGAGAGAGAGAGATCACAGGTAAAACAGAGTCAAAGAAGA
>JAACJT020000035.1:154147-170934 GCA_009936485.2 Gymnarchus niloticus
GGCTGACCAATAAGAGCGAGAGAAAAGCAACCGGGCTGACCAATAAGAATGCGAGAAAAGCGACGCGGCTGACCAATAAGAGCGAGAGAAAAGCAACCGGGCTGACCAATAAGAATGCGAGAAAAGCGACGCGGCTGACCAATAAGAGCGAGAGAAAAGCGACACACCTCTATTTGTGAAAGGCACCGGCTGTGATCGAATAATAAAGACGTCATTTGACGTTAGGTGTGTTAGGAGTTAAGCTCAGATCTGGAAAAGGGGCGGCTGTCTTCTCCACGCTGGCCCTCGTTTAGTGGTGATAGCCGGATCTCTCCGGGCTTTCCGGATGTCTGAGCGGCGGTGAAGCGCCTCGACATTTCTGGACAGGCAATAAATCAAGTATTTCCCCGGTTTAGGTTCACGCTTGCTCTGCAATTCGCAGTCCTTACGTTTACTGCGGCGTCCGAAGGTCCTCTGAGTTTGCCAGCTCTGCAAAATGCAATGACGGGCATCCCAACTTCATCACTTCGCTTCCCCTGAAATGTGCTATCCGCCGCAGTCTGTCTAATTTTAGCAGCTAGGAGGTAAAGGGATTTCTGCTGAAAACTACAACACCCAGCATGCACCGCGGCCGTTCCTTTCCCTGTCGTCGTAGTACCAGAAACGGAGATCGCAATAAAACTTTCCTACGGCGGCAGCCTTCCATGTGCAAAAAAATAACTTCCCACCCCCGCTCGGAAAATCAAATGAAACTTTATTTATCAGATACACAGCAATACAGCAGTAAATGCAGGCAGTGAAATGAGGTGGCCCAGTACCGCCCGAGTCCTCCCTGAGGATATGTTGAAGCTTTTCCCTCTAGTCGCCCCCTCTAATGCATAACCCTGGTAGATGGGTGGTCAGGCAGCGGCGGGACCCCTGTCCTCTCTCCGTCTCCCCAGCGCTGCGGAACGAACACCGAGCCCTTACCACCAGAACGGCGTCGCCGTGCACCATCCCTAATGCACACAGGGGTCGGGCTCTCGTCCTCGAAGACGCCGCCGCAGCACCCGGTCACCTTTCGGCCGTCCTGTGCGCTCTCTCAGGTCCGCGTTGCGGCGTGCGGAAGCGATAGGGGGCTGCTCTGTGACTGCGCATGCGCGAAGGTGCCACGTGGCCAGCGCAGAGAACAGCTGGACAGCGACGGCGATGCCGGTCCACGCCGGCTGTCGGCTGCATGTTTCATATCGTCAGATGAAGTGTCTGACGAAGGTGCTTTGGGCTTTCCTGTCTTACCAGAACAATATACCCAAAGTCTAGCCAAATAAGCCGTGAAACAGACAGATGATGTACATAAGCCAGTACCATCTAGCCCATAATAGTATGCGGTTAACCTTCACTTTCTGGGAGCCTGATAGGAACCCGACGACCGTTCTGGTGCCCTGAGCCCTTTTCAGACATCTCTACCGGCCCGGGGTCCCGTTTGGCCCCCACAAGTGTGTATTGGCAAAGTTCCTGCTGAAGCGGGCCTCAGAGGGAGCACTGCACATCCAAATTTATCATCAATTACAAAACCCCAGCTCTGGACGCACACCTAAATTCAGCGCTAAAATACCTCGCTTTTCTGCTTCTTGCTGACTTCAGTGTCATATTGAGGTTGTTGAAAAACATCTTCAATAATTCAAGGAAAACTTGCGATGAATAACAGTGTAATGTAATCCAGCCATCCTTGTAACCGGTTATAGGGTTAGGGTTGTCAGGGGCCATGGCACAAGGTGGGGGTTCACCCCGATCAGGATGCCATTCCATCACAGGGTACACACAAACAGCCGCTCACACACAATCCATAATACTTAACAAGGTTAACCAGTCGGGGATTGCATGAAATTGCAGTTTTTATCATGACCTATTTATCGTTGTGGCAAAGATATTTGAAAGCATAGAATGTCTAAATGTTTTATGGTATATCCAAACGTGGCTGTTACATTTAGGTTAATAATATAAACATATAGGCCTACCTTAATTTAATTAGGTTCTATCATTTCCTTCACTTTTACATAGCAGATGCTTTAACTTTGCACTGTTTGTTACACTGTCCTTTTGAGCTGAGCTGGTCCATTCTATGTTCCTTTTTCCATGCTACCCCCTCTGCCAAAATATCTCTCTCGCAGTGTCATTCCGGTTAGCCTGGGAGGTGATGATGGGGGACCCCCCCATAGGTGATCAGTGACCCTCACTAACAGATCGCCAGGAGCGATAACCGCCAGTAGAGGGCGACATCCGGCCGAAAAGGGGCAGAAGAAGCCGAATTTAATACAATTTGGTAAATGTACTGCACGAAGACGTGCTTTTCACCTCCAAAGGCTTTTTCATAGTCGATTTTTGTTTCCAGCACAAAACAGCTAAGCTTACACCAGAGGAATAAATTACAATAGATTAAATTAGTATTACGACACAAGCTTGGGAGACATTATAAACTAATTCCACTTTGACCAATGCTCACACAACTTAACTTTCTCCTGTCAGCCGTGGGTTGAAAATGGAGGGAAGCTGCTTTTATAATGTCACTCTAAGAGAGTCTAGAGTTTGGTGGGAGCCTGAAGAACAGACAGGTAAGGGCTTTGTGTCTGTCTCAGATTCCTGCGATAAAGCCGTGGCTCCCACAAAAAGACCTCAAAGAGTCAAAGGGGCTCCGGTGAAAACTAAAACACATGTGACTAAGGTCCACAAATAGCATTTTGTTTCCACTATCCCGAGAATGGAATTGCAATGACCCCAGATAGTGTGGCCCTTTGGGCTTGAGTAAAACAGCAATGCCCCAGTGGTATCACTTTACACTAAGATTTATCCATTAGCTGGTACTTAGCAAGCACTCTTTTTCAAACCAACTTTAATAGCTTACAATTTTACATCTGTTTTCTAATGAAGTGATTCTAGTATCTTTCTCAAGGGTATCAGAAGAGCCCTGAGAGGATCTGGACATTTCAGTTATGAACGATGTCCTTCTTGCTAATCTTACAGCCATCCAGCCTGCATATACCGTGAGGTAAACCAGCCTCTGACCCCACAGCCTTGATGGACCGTTCTCTGCTAGTTGTGATAGCTAACTTGTCAGGGACAGCACAATTAAAAAGGAAGGTGGATCATCAAAGCTCTGATTTCTGTTTGATGCCAGAGTTGCATTACCTGAGGAGGTGTTGGTATCTCCAGGCTGTGGGGTTGCTTGGGGTCGACTGTGGGCATTACACACAGTATTTAACACGGCTCTGCTCTCCTGGAGCAAATAAGGTCCAGATTCAGATGCTGAAACAGGGCTTGGCATGTACCAGCCTCCCTGTGTGGTATTGTATTGTGATGTACATTCTGTACTCAGCATCACTGATTTGCTCATAGAGTGAATGTGTGTGTGAGTGGGTGGGTACTTGTGTGCACCGTGATGGACTGGCATCCGATCCAAGGTGTCCTCCACCTTGTGCTCTGTGCTGCCTGGGATAGGCTCCTGTACTGTACTAGATAAGTGGCTGGAAGCTGGGTGTATGGAATACTGCGTGAAGCAGTTTTTTTTTTTCATTTTTCAGCCTCTTAACTGTTCCTGAGTGACCTCTGAAGGCAGTATGTGAACATACACACAGTTAATGAGATGACTGCAATTACTGGTCCCGTCACTGAAAGTGCTGTCTTTGTCAGCACTTACACTGCACGAATGGATGTGAATAGTTTGGAGACAGTGTTACACACTTTACCTAACTTCTGTGTGTCCTTTTAGAGTCAGAACAATGGACTCTGAGGTAGTATGCACTCAGAGAACACTGATCCACCAGGACAGCTCTGCCTCGAACCCTCACTGCTGCCCTGTATGTCTGCCACACTCCATTTAACTGTTTTCTGAAATAAGTCAGCTAATTCCACAATTGCAGCTCCTCTCTATGATGGAGTGTCGCGGCATCACATTAGGTAGTGGAAACAGCACACAGGCCTTGCTGCAGTGTCTGTCTGGTACTTGCAGAAAGACAGGATCAAAGAGGCACACTAAAAGCAGGGGATTGAAAGGGAGCAGGCTGCCACTGAGCTGGACACGTTGTCCCAGGAGACGCGTCTGATTTGAATGTCAATGTCCGTCAAGCACAGAAAACTTTTTGTGCCCCAACTCAGAGCAGTGTCTCTAGGAAACTTTACAGCGAAGGTGGGGGGGGTACGCGAGCCTGACCACTTATAAAAGGACGCATTTTGCTCCAGCTGTGGGGCAGATTAGCACTCACTGCTTCAACCTCTGCATCCCCCCGATCGCAGAGGCCATCAGGGCAACTGCCCTGAACGCCGTGACCGTCTGCTTTACAGAGACAGCCTGGAACGCCGTGACCGTCTTACCTTCACAGGACCTTCAAAGCTTGAGTCCCAGTGCCGTGGACCTGCAGAGATCCTTTGCTGTGTTACTGTTCCTGTAAGAAATGCTCCTCTCGATTATTTATCTCTGAAAAAGCCTCGCTCGAAATGTTGTGGCGTTACGTCTATGTTACGTTACGGTACGTTTAGAACGTAAGCAGCAGAGTAGCGCAATGAATACGGAAACGATGCAGAGACTTGTGTCCATTGCTACGCTTGTTCTGCAAAGAAAGGACGTAGTCATGATGTCCTCATATTTCTCCAAAACCAGCAGCAGTGTGAGATGGTGCTCAGTTTTCTCAGCGCCAAAAATGGCTTCAGAGTGAAGGTAAGGTTACTGCTGGGGCACTTTCACACTAGCTGTTTCGTTTAGCTGTTTCTGCTGTAGGAATGAGACGTCATCTGGAGAAGGCCAAATGACCTGCTGTGAACTTTCCACAGGGTGCGGAGATGCTGGTCCTGGCAGTGCTGCCCATTCTGCTGGCCATGGTCTGGGCTTGCCCACCACAGAAAGCAGGCAGGTTCTGTAGCCTGGCTTCTCTCAATCTAATGTGTTACCTTTGTGGAGGGCAGCACCTATCGATGAAATCGTTTTTTGTTCCCCATTCCCTGGCTAGCACTGCGTCTGATTCTCCTTAGATTACGTCATGGTCTCCTGTTTCCCGAACATGATCATCGCCAGCATACCCGAGTGTCCCTATGGCTGGGAGATTGACCAGCTGTCCTTGGGAGGGACCTGCTACACAGGGGCCATCAGTCCTGCTTACTACCGCTTTACTATCCCAGATCTGACTCCCAAGAACCACTCCTACTGTGGGACCCAGTCCGAGGTGGAAGAGCTGTATTCTTGATGCTGCCTTAGATCTGTCTTAAGTGATTTTCAGTTTTACTTAGAGCAGGGGTATCAAACTCTGATTCTGGGGGGCCGCTGTGGGTGCAGGATTTCTTTCCAGCCAATTCCTGCTTTTAAGTGAACCCCTATCATTTAATCATGCCCTCCATCATTCCATATTTACCGTGTCAATCAGCATATTCTCAGCAGGGTTTAGTTATCTTTTAAAGATTTTTTTAAAGGGTAAGATGTCAGCAATGACCTAAGGTGTGTCCACTACTGTGATAATTAGCAATTGACACAGACCACAAAGAAACTGCAGGTAACACCTTTTTACTGAACTAACTCAATGTCCTTTGACAAACTCTGGAGAGTCAAGCTCCCTTTCAGGTCTGTTATTGACAGTAAATATAAAATGATGGAAATAGGGGCATGATCAAATGATAGGGGTTCACGTAAAAGCAGGAACCTGCTGGAAGGAAATCCTGCACCCACAGTGGCCCCCCAGGACGGGAGTTTGACACACGTGATTTAGAGCATGAGGGATTTTAATACATCTTCAGCTTCACATGCCATTATAAAGAAATGAAATTTAAAAATAGTCTATAATTTACATTGGGCTGAATTGAATCCTTTTGTGTTATAGTACAATGAATCTACAATAAAATATGTCAATACTGCAGAAAACAATGATATATACACAGGATGTATGCATGTCATGGGCATCTAGTCCAGCATTGGTACGTGGCTTCTGTTTTCTGCCCTTTTCAGTACATGGATGGCAAGGATCCCAAATATGTGTTTTACAACTTCGTCATTTCCAACGATACGTCTCTCACGGTGAGGAATCAGCCTGTCAACTATTCCTTCAGCTGTACCTACAAGGCAGCCTACCTGGTCAATAATGCCGTGTTTAGCCAAAGGTAAGCTCGGCCCCCTGCTGTCTCTTCACCCAGTGCCTCTTCAGAAGCATGTATGTCCTGACACAATTACTGGCAGTTCGTTTACACCTTTGTTTGCTTCTTCCAGAGTAGCAACGGTTTCTGTGAACAACGGGAGTGTAGGGTCTTTTAAAACTCAGTTGTCTATGAACGTCTTCACCGTGAGTATCGCCACTTACCGAGAATGTGGTCTGTCGTAAGTGTGTTATGGCCACTCTGAGAAAGTACAAGAGTGAATCAGCCAAGGCCCATTTATTATGGCTGTGCTTTTTGTTTCTGAAGAACTCCAAGTTCCTGCATACCAGGGATGCTCCCTATGTCATCGACACATCAGACATAGGCTCAGAAGTCTTCATAGGCGTAGAGGCAAAGGGCCTCAGCAGCCGGTGAGTGATGACATGTACCTACATAGCCGACATGACGGATTCAACTCGTGCAGTTTTTGCTTAGTATCACGCTGAATTTGAAGAGGGCGCACTATAAATGTCAAAGCCTCTGGTGCCCCAAGGCCCCTTCCAGGCCCCAGGGTACTGGCTCCACTGGCCTGGTCCATGGTCCTGCCTTATACGTAGCCACGTGGATGCCCCACGCAGCCAGGCATGCTAGCTCTACACGGCTGCCATACGTGCATTGTTAGGAAGGGCGTGAGGAGTGGAACAGCAGGCTTCTCTTCAGCTTTGTGTGCTCCTAAGGTGCCGGGGGTCAAAGAACGGCAGAGTGTTCTCTGACACAGGTCGTTAGCTTGGATCTCTCTGCGTCAACAGATTCAAGGTTGTGATAAATAACTGCTGGGCCACCCCTTCCCCTTATTCCACGGACAAGAAGAGGTGGAGTCTCATCATCAACAGGTACTACTGTCGACCTACACCTTTGACCTCACACCATTCTTGGATCCACACAAATGTGTTGGTAATTGGGCATTAAAGCCATGGTTACATGTTGTAATGGGTTAGTAGGGTCATGATTCACCTGTGTCAATACTAAGGCTGTGTAGCAGGGTCCTTTGACATGCAACATGGTGTAGTATCAGCACACCCATATCAGTGCCATGTCGTTCTCACCATCATCTTCAGATGAATACCGTCTGAGAGCCTTAGTTCTGTCACAGCATGCAGATGCATGAAGGTATAGCAACACATATCCCTTTCAGCTGCTCCTCGGACCACACCGTGACCATCTTCGAGAATGCCAAAGACAGCCGCTCCACGTTCAAGTTCGACTCCTTCCGCTTCCAGCGTCTGGAGAAAGTCTCGACAGTCTGGCTCCACTGTGAGGTCAACATCTGCGATGGAGAGAAACTCTTCTGCCACCCAGTGAGTATGGATGAGCTACAGTAAACAGCAGTCTTGTGTGCTCACGGTGTGCCACTTTGGGTTGGGGTTAGCGTGGTCAAGCCGCAGTGGAGGGGCGGTGAGTACGGTCGTGTTGGAGAAACAGTGTGTGATGACATTGAACAGTGGGGAGACCGCGAGTATGGGCACAGCAGAAAGGCTGTAAATATGATCATATAAGGGGCTTTTAGGGAGGTAATGAGTATAGTTACTCTGGAGAGACAGTGCATATAGTCTGAGTGTAGCACAGGGAGGGTGCAGTCATAGGATAAAGATTCTGTGTACAGTCACAAAAAATGATGTGAACGTACCGTACATAGTTGCATATTGTTATAAGAGAATGACTCTTATGTCTGACTTTCTTTATCAATCATTATTTGTGCCAGAGAGGTAAATGATCTTTGCTCATGTTGCTGAAATCCCTACATGCTTCTGACATGGCATGTCCCCATGTGGATGTGTGTGTGTGTGTGTGTGTGGCCAGGGTTCAGGCCGCTTTCCCTCCCGTTTCTCACTCCCGTCTCCCTTGTCCCCTGAGGCCCCATGCACAAGCAAGAGCCTTCGGACACACGTGGACTCTAGTGGGGGTGTGCTCACCGTCAAGTTTCAGCTCTCAGGTTCATCCCATTCATTACACTGCATATCGCTTTGCTTTTTGCAGACTCGGTTCACTTATTATTTTAGACTTATCTTGTAATCCTGCTCTTAATTCAATCATGTTAGTAGCAATATTTGTAGTGCTGCCAAAGGTTAAAGATAAAGCTTCATTCTGGTTTCTTCAAATAACGAATAGAGTGACAAATGTAATTGCTGTAAAATATAAGTAGGCAAACCCTAGTGTATGAAAAGGGTCTGTGTCAAGGCTGATACTCCCTCTCCAGTGGTCCCTGTGACTCCTCCTACCCTGTCGCTCATAGAAACATAGTCGAACTGTCTGCTCTCACACTCCGGTTCCTCACATGCTCAGATGTTTCTTTTAAAATCCCCTGAGTCATGCAGAGTGGACTCTGTTTCCACGGGGATATCATTAGTCAAACCATTCATGGATGAGAGGGTACAGCATTCACCATGGATTGTTATGACCTCTAGCTGTTGTTTCATATCACTAAAGTTCTATCTGTTTACCTTATTAATATTACGTTTTGTGCCCTGTACAGCTGCAGAGTCATCCGGTGAGGGACATCTTTCAGGTAATTTTTTACTTCTTTTTTAACTCTGGATAGACACATGGAGAGGCAGGAAGTCATACTAATATAACTGGATATGACTTCCAGTCTTTGCATGTGCCTTTGTTGTTTACCAGTTACTGCCGGTAGCTGGCTTCTGTGTATGGTGCACATTTGTGCAGCAGCGTTTGGGAGTGACTGTCCGCTTTGCCCTCCATCACAGGACTGTCACTCTGCCTGCTGTGCATAGCCACAGTGAACACATTCCTGACGTACCTGCACTTTCCATAAGAGTAAACCAAGCAAGGCCCACTCCTGGGGAACACAGAGTCACAAGAGTCAGAAAGACAGATACACTTAGACACAACGACACAGGATAGAGATGGCTACAGACAGGTTTCAGGGAGTGAACAACATTTCTCCTCATTTACTTCTCCAATGAGGTCTTTATGGTTTAAAATGTCAGAAAATGCCCACATATGAGGTTTCCGTTTAAGTTTTGGCTGGAAATGTGGAGTTTTAGTGGTTAATACTCCTATTTCTGCAGAAAATTATACGCTATGATTAGGATGAATATAGTTTGAAAGTGGCTGTGCTCTTTTTAAATCAAATGAGTGTAAAGAAATGTGGAGCTTAATAAAGTATCCATACAATTCTGCTTCATGGTTTTTATAGGTAAAATAAACTTGCAGTTTCCTTCACTGTGCGCGTCTGGCAAGACTCAGAATTAGTCTTCCAAACATTTTTGAACATTACTGCCAACAGCAATGGACTGATTGATTTGAACACGACCACTAACTTCGGTGCTCAGTGTTTTATTGCCTTTGGATTGGAGAGAATGTCAATTTTATCCTATGATCAGAAATGCACTGAGATTCTAAGGTTTGAGATTTCACACTTTTTATCGGTCCTGTCAGTGCAGGGTTTTTCCTTGAATTTTTTTGACAAAACTTCTTTAGTAAGGAAGGAGAACTCAGAAACCTCACACACAACAGGGCTGTCTGAGAAGGTACAATGAATCTTGTCAAATTTAGCAGCCACTTCTGGGGTGGCTTACATCGGAAGCATCTTGCTAGAATTTAGTGTTTGCATGAAAACAGTGACACGTGTGAAGGAAAACCTGCTTTCTTGGGTGAAAAAACCCAGATTTTTAAAAATAATGAGCTGGGGGGGGGGGAATTTTCCGGTAAGCAAATCGTCTGAGCAGGAGGGGTGGAGGTGCTGGTAAACCATGAGACTTGACATGTATCCATGGGGAACATGGAAATGGAGAGGTTCTCCTCTGGGTTCCTAGTTGGATGGGACGGTGGACACCCCCTCTGCCTTTGTTAGACTTCTTTGGGCCTTCTCCTTCCTGTCCGGGGGCAAGCCTGCCTTCTTCTGCTGGAGACAGAGACCAGGGAAGAGCAGTGAGATTAGACTCACACAGGAAGCCTTCAGTTTTACGACTCACGGGACTTGACAGTTCATAGACTCGTCTTTATATTCATGAGTATACTTACAGATAAGGACTTTCATGCATTTTGACATAATATGCAGTATGCAAATAAGTAACATATTTAACAGGAATTTATCAGAATGCTCACTCATTTATGTTTATACATGCCTTTTTAGCTATGTTTTATTATTCTTAGTAAGTATGAATGATATGAAGTATACAGTGAGGTTTTCTTCTCCATCTCACACTGTCACCAAATGCTGTCTCAGGATACTCAGAGAGGTCATTAAAAGTGGCTCTCCAGTCCATGTCCTCACCTCTTCCTGGGGAGACGCATTTCCCACCAGTGGGCCACTCTGGACTGGAGCCGGGGGCTGGAAGCCCTGCTTCGCCTTTAGCCAGAATGTTCTCTGGGTTCCCTTCCCCTGGTGACATCATATATGCATTCAGCTATTAGACAACAGCACAAATACAGTCTATTACCATATATATACTGTATGTAGATACACCCACACACGGGTCCATGATTTTTGGATAGGATGACACACGTTTTTATTATTTTGACTCTCCACACCAGCATAATGAATTTGAATTAAAGCAATCGAGATGTGATTGAAGTTTAGACTTTCAGTTTTAATTCAAGGCATTTAACAAAATCATGATATGAGCTGTTTAAGAAATACAGTCATTTTCAGACATAGTTTCTCCATCATCAGGGGCTCAAAAGTCATTGGACAATTGACTGACCAACATATAGGGAGGTAAACACAGAGGATTTACCACAAGGTGCAAACCACGGGAAAGTCTGAAGAACTGGAAGATTAGATGCCAGAAAACATCTAAATAGCTGGCCCAGTTCTGGAACACTGATCTTTGGACAGGTGATACTGAGATCAACCTGCACCAGTGTGATGGGAAGAGAACAGTTTGGAGAAGGGAAGGAACAGCTCGTGATCCAAAGTATACCATATTATCTGTGAATCACACTGGAGACAATGTTAAGGCATGGGCATGCATGGCTGCCAGTGGACCTGGGTCAATAGTGTTTATAGATGACACGGCTGCTGACAAAAGCAGCAGGATGAATTGTGAAGTGTACAGGGCTGTACTATCTACTTAAATTCAGCTAAATGATGCAAGCCAGACAGGACAGCACTTCTCCATACTGAAGGACAATGAGCCAAAGCACACTGTCATAGCGACCCAAGAGCTTTTCAAGGCAAAGAAGTTGAATATTCTTCAATGGTGGAGTAAGTCACCTGCCCTCAGCCCAGTAGCACATACATTTCACTGGCTGAAGACAAAACCGAAGGCCGAGAGGCCAGCGAAGAGAAGGCCTGGCAAAGCATCAGTAGGGAGGAAACTCACCATTTGGTGACGACAGCAGGCTACAGACTTCAGGCAGTCATTGACTGCAAAGGATTTTCGACCAAGTATCAAAAATGATTATTTATGATTATGTTAGTTTGTCCAATGAAAACGGGGGATTGTGTAGGAAAATGGCTATAATTCTTAGACTACTCGTACAATTCCTTGTTAAACTCCTTGAATTAAATCTGAAGGTGTACATTTCTATTACATCTTGATTACTTCATTTCAAATCCATTGTGGTGGTGTACAGAGCCAAAATAAACAAAACTGTGTCACTGTACAAATACTTATGGATCTAACTGTGTATTTTTATATAGTTTTACACAAGAGTCGTAGGCAGGGAAAGGAAATAATGTTGAAATGATGTTAAAAATTAAAAGATTCTGGTGGTAAAGTTAAAAAAGTTAGAAACAGATTTCTCTGAAATACACTGTTAAAAAAACAGTTAATAAGGTAGAGTCTGAGTTGACATCTGACCTTTATTTCAATTTCCCCCCTTTCCTCCAAGTCAAATGTGCCAATCCTCATCAGGATTTCAGCAGTACTCTGAGAAACATGAATCTTCAAAGCTGAACAGAAAGCACAAGGAATTCCATACTCAGAGCCAAACATAGCAGTGGTACAAAACACTGATATTTTACCCCTAGCAGTGAAAAACACGTGACACATTTCTAACATAAATGCAGAGGCACAGTCCCCAACCTCCGTGCAATGACACGGCGTGTCGGCCAAGACAGAAAAAACAACATCCCGAGCCTTCAGGAACTCAGGGCAAATCTCATCCACACCTGAAGCATTTGTCTATTTCAGTGACCTCAGCCCTAATGATGGGCGAGTCCTCCTCTGAGTTCTCCCCAAAGTCCCTGGACTCTGCTTCCTCCAAGGAAGGCATGTAAATGGGATTCAGGAGATCCTCAAAGTATTCCTTCCCCTGCTTGATTATATCCTCAGTTGAGGTCAGCATCTCCTCCATCCCTACTGTAAAGTGTGTTTCTCACTTCTAAGTTGTTGACAGCTTGCCAGAATCTCTTCAAAACTGACTGTAAGTCATGCTACATGGCCGCTGCTACCGCAACAAGCACCAACAACCTCACAGCCACAGCTCTGCACAGCCACCTCAGCCATGGAGGTACAGAACGTGGCCCACTGAGTGTCGATGTCTCCAGGCTCCCTCAGGATGCAACAGAAGCTCTGCTGGAGGTGGGAGTTGAAGATCTCCTGGACAGGGGGTTCTGCCAAACACTCCCAGTATATGTTTGGCTGCAAAAGGCCTGCCTGGCATCCTGCCCTGCCATCTGGGATGGATGGATGGGTCTTTCTTATATAAAATACAAGATATACAGAAATGCATGCAGCACGTCCTCATGGTGAACGTTCACAACGCAGGTCAAGGTGTGTAAGTGATTCCTAAACGCAAGAGTACTCACGCAGGCTGTTGCTCTCCATGCGGGATGCTGTGTTCACTGTGTCCCCAAAAAGGCAGTACCTGGGCATGGTAGAGCCGACCACACCAGCCACCACAGGCCCTACACGGGAACACCACGGCCTGCTCAGCACTTATGCTCACATTTTCAATGAGAACGTTTGTGGCATGGAAGCCCCTCAACTAAACATACAAAACTGGTCAAATAAATACAGAGGAAATTGTTGTTATGCTCAGATTTATGATCTCAGATGTTAAAGCTCCTCCCTTCCTGAACAATGCAGGCCAATATCTGAATGCATAACTGAACCAGTCAGCCTAAATATAAACAGAACCAGTAATATGAGACTGATGTTATCAATGGTGTTACAAAAGAGTGCTAGCAGAGCTTAGCCTATTTCTAGGACTACGTCATTCCCACATTAACCCTATAAACACTTTATCCTGGAATCATGTGCTGGAGCAGCGTACCTGAGTGGATCCCAATGCGCAGAGCCAAGCGTTCCTTAGGCAAGTGGCGAATGCTGAAGGTGCCCACGGCAGCCAGAAAGTGCAGTGCCATGGTGGCGATCTCGCTAGCATGCCGCGGGCCGTTACTGATTGGTAGTCCACTTGCTACCATGTAGGCATCGCCAATCGTTTCGACCTGAGGTCCATGATGAGACAATGACATGAACCCAAACATGGGGGCGCTCAGAGGTTAAGATCAGCATGCTGTTGATGTAGAATGAATGGTAACTACCTTATAAACATCATACAACTTTATGATCTCATCAAACAGGCTGTAGAGATCATTAAGAAGGGTGACCACCTCCAGGGCAGAGCTGATGGAGCACATGGTGGTAAACCCCACAATGTCGGAGAAGAAGATAGATACCATCTCATAGCTCATGGGCTCTACCGACTTCCCGGCCATGAGTTGATCCGCAATATAGCTATAGACCAGCAGGGGAGATACCCATAGGGCAATCATGTATGTCAAACACAAACTCGATCTGCTACAGGATTATGAATGCACGAAGAGAATGGGAGGCATTTTTTTGTGTGTGTTCCTGGTTGTTCAAATTGTATGGAAAGTCACAAAGCTATGCAGACTACTTTCAGGAATCCTAGATCGTGAATATTCAAAAATAATTTAAATACAGTTTATCCTTACATTTGTGTTGCTCGTCTATAGTAAAAGGGTATAATAATACACTATTACCTTGGTAACATGCTTGACAAAAGCTTGTCTGCTCTCGTCTTTTCTGCTGTCAGCTGATTGGTTCTCTCCTCTACCACTTCCTCCAAGTGGTTTGCGTATTTCTCCAGCTTACTCACCATGTTGTCAAGGATATTTACATGGCTGAAATGATGATGAGGAAAGAAAAGCTTTGCTTTAAAACTGCATATCTTTCCTGTGTCATTCATTTAGAAGTTATTTAAAGGGTGAGTTTGTCTTCCCTTTAGAGTGTCTGAGGTTCAGGCTTGGGTAGTATAATGTTTATGGGGTTTGGCATTTTATCCTTTAGGTGCTTTACAATTGTGTCCTTCATCCATAATTGTGCAGAGACCTGTGCTCCAGCTATGGTTTGACTTTTCTGTTCATCATCTGTCGAGTGTTGAGTGTGAGGGTGTTATGTTTTGGTGAATTCAGTTTGTTTTTTACATTTAAACACTGACCTCTCGGGGCTGGTCTCTCGCAGACGTCGCCTGATACAAGGGAAAGTTGGCCGAAGCTCAGAATCTTCACTCCAGCAGGCCTTAAGTAGTGCAACCATGCCATCATTGCACATCTGGGCACAGATGGTGGGCCGAAGAGGCTCCCCATTGTCGGGCTCTCTGATTTGCCTAATGATCTCTAATGGCCATACAAAAAAGCACACAAATGAGGTATGTCATATGAGCTTCCAACTGACCTCTAGAAGACACGCAAGCAAAAATATTCTTGTTATACAAATACCTTTGGGTTCCAACTGCAGGTCATGGAATGGTCCAACTTCTCCACTGTAGATCAACTCACGCATCACAATTGCAAAGCTGTAAACATCCCCCTTTGGGGTCCCATTGTAGGTGAAGTGGACCTGTCTGAGGAGCTCGGGAGCAATCCAGTACATCTCTGTAACCAAAAGACGGGATTTATATTTTTGTATTCTGTGCAGTAGATTCGATAGCCTCTTTACCAGAAGACCAGATAAAAAAATCATGTATTGTGCACTAGAATGTAGCTTTAAATAAAAGAAGAGTGCCGTGTGCTTAAGTACTTGTTTAGTGTGATGAATACATTAATAAGCATACGTTTATACTTTGGGCTCTCTGGAGGGATGACTCTGTGTTTGGTGCCGTGACGAAATTCCCACAAGCCAAACCCAGAGAGTTTGACCTGCAGGCGACTGTCCACCAGGCAGGTGGTAGGTTTCAGGTTTCCATGGGACTTCAGGCTGCTCTTATGGATGAAGTCCATCCCCTGCGGGAGACGGTGAAACCAGGGAAAGTTCTGAGGGACCAGACTGACCTGCTCAGGAGGTGACTGAACAATGAGCAAGCACTGCTGGATAAACCAGCATGACGCAGGGTTTGGCCACATCTGACAGAATGTGCTGAGCTCTTTCTTTACTTACATTCACTATGTCGTAGGCAAAGGACAGTTTGAACATCCAATCCAACTCGATTTCAGAATTCCTCAGCAAATCCTGAGAGTGACACAGAGGCTGACTGGGCCTGCATTTCCAAGCTTTGTCAATATTTCACACTGTGGTGGCCTCAAACAAGGCAAGAAAGCCACACATACCTTCAAACTTCCCTTCTTGCAGTACTGGGTGATGATGCAAGTGTTTGGAGGCTCAATACAAACACCGAAGAACTGCACTAAATTCTCATGCTTTAGCTCTCGCATCTGATGGGAAGAAGAAAATTGTCATACATGTGCAAGTATTCTGAAAACAATAGATTGTTATGGTTGGTCTGTAATGTCAGTGCTGAGCCAGCTGCAGAACACATCTGGGCTTCACCACTTGAAACTCCTGGAGGATGGAAGGCTTCTTGATGTCACTGAGGACCTGCGTGTCCAGGTATTTGATCGCAACCTGGTTTCCCTGTCAGTGGAGAAACACCCAGAATAAGAGCGCATACTTGAATGTATGTATGAATGCGAGCATGTGGGAGTATTTGTGTATGTGTAGGTGTGTTACTCTATAATAGTGTCTTTGTTTTGTGCATACCTACATGTGTTCCTGTATTTCTTTGTGTCTTTGTATGTGCGTATATATGGTACAGGCTAATGATGACTTTGTGCTGTTGATGATCATACCCATCTGAGTGTGTCCATGTTTGCCTGTCTGTATTTGTCTTTATATGTCCTTGTATCTGAATGTGACTTTGCATGTTTACATCTTTGCTATGTGTATCTTTGTGCACAAGTGCATGTGTCTGTATGTCTTTGTTTGTATGAGTGTATCTGTATGTCTATCTGTATGTTTATGTGTGTGTGGGTTTCTATGTATTTTTGTGTATGTTTGTATATATGTGTGAGTCTGTGTGTCCATCTGTGTCTTTAGGTGCCCGTTTGACTCTCGGCATCTTTCTGTGTGTGTCGGTACCTGGTACAGGCTAATGGTGATGTAGATGTCCTCTTTCTCTGTGTCTCTCTTTGTGTCTATGCGTACCTGGTACAGGCCAATGGTGATGTAGATGTCCTCTTTCTCTGTGTGTCTCTTTGTGTCTATGCGTACCTGGTAAAGGCCAATGGTGATGTAGATGTCCTCTTTCTCTGTGTGTCTCTTTGTGTCTATGCGTACCTGGTAAAGGCTAATGGTGATGTAGATGTCCTCTTTCTCTGTGTCTCTCTTTGTGTCTATGCGTACCTGGTACAGGCTAATGGTGATGTAGATGTCCTCTTTCTCTGTGTCTCTCTTTGTGTCTATGCGTACCTGGTACAGGCCAATGGTGATGTAGATGTCCTCTTT
>JAACJT020000035.1:171034-194289 GCA_009936485.2 Gymnarchus niloticus
CTTTCTCTGTGTCTCTCTTTGTGTCTATGCGTACCTGGTACAGGCCAATGGTGATGTAGATGTCCTCTTTCTCTGTGCCTCTCTTTGTGTCTAAGCGTACCTGGTACAGGCTAATGGTGATGTAGATGTCCTCTTTCTCTGTGTGTCTCCTTGTGTCTAAGCGTACCTGGTACAGGCTAATGGTGATGTAGATGTCCTCTTTCTCTGTGTCTCTCTTTGTGTCTAAGCGTACCTGGTACAGGCTAATGGTGATGTAGATGTCCTCTTTCTCTGTGTCTCTCTTTGTGGCTAAGCGTACCTGGTACAGACCAATGGTGATGTAGATGTCCTCTTTCTCTGTGTCTCTCTTTGTGGCTAAGCATACCTGGTACAGACCAATGGTGATGTATATGTCCTCTTTTCCTGTGGTGTCCCTCAGGCCATAACTGTTGGTAGAGGTCATCGTCTGAGACCCACCGCTGGCACTCTGAGTTGCTGGGGTGCTCAGAGAAAGAGGCCCCTTTGTGGAGAGAGTCCGCAACAAGGTTGGAGTCTCAGTTATAGCTCTTGCCTGTACGTTCACACCGTGAGCGGCGAGAGCGTCAGAGTGACCGGAAGTCATTCATTCTCTATGGGAGGGCGCGGCACGATCTGGGCTGTGTGAGGGTCAAAATTAAGTTGAAGCCCGGTCAACTTTATGGTAGTAAGCTATGACGCGGCGACAACCATTCGGAACGTAGAAGTGCTCCGCTAAAGTGAGTTCCACAGAACACAAGCGGTAAACTTTTGTTCCGACCGAACAGTTTCCAAGCATAATGGAGGAGAAAATGATCATAGCCGTAGCGGGCTTACCAGTTATTTATGACGTAAATAATAATAAAAAAAGAGGCATGGACCAAGGTGTCTGAAACTATTGGTGCTCCGGGGTGGGGGGTTGTTAAGTGCATAATATATTTTTGTGAAAAAATAGTATGCAAAACAATGCGAGCTGTCGGTGACGTTAACGTTACCGACGTCTTCGCCGCAGGTAAATGAGCGCCGCATTTAAGCAGCTACCTGGTGATTATCCATAGTGAGAAGATAAACTTCAAAAGAAGCGCAACACAATTTATAGGCAACATTTTCCCTCCAGATCGCTTGATTTTAAGCAGGAATGCAATTAACTGGCTCACAACAATACCGATTTGAGAAATTATACACTATCGGCAGTCGGCACAAAGACAAGCTACACGTTTGTTTGCTTTCCGGCCCCTTTAAGAAGCTTCCAAGACCTGGCGTTCTGAACGACTTTGGCCCCGCCTACTCCATTACGTCAGGGAGCGTCCACAGCGTTCGTTAGCATCGCGTGCAGGGCGGCCAGAGCGAACGCTTGACGCCCTCGGCGCTCGCGGTGTGAACGTACCGTTAGACATTAAGCGGGCCATCTCTGTGGGGAACCGATCACCAACATTATAGCACAATCATTAGCTTGTACCTTCGGCTCCTTAATGATAGTGATGTCACAGTACTGGATCCTCCACCAGCAAGCACCATTCAGCCTTGTCTGAAGCTGGCACTTCTGCACGAGCAGGACGGTCACCAAAAGCACAGTAGATAGCACCACAACCGGCAGCGCCACCAGGAGGACTGTCAGAGAAATGTCTGGACAAGGACGTGCAGAAGAATACTAGGGATTAGTCTGAGGTTTATTCAAATAGGGGAAACAATGAATTCACATGAATTGTTTCAGTTTATGATGAGCATGTAATCTGCATAAATGATGGGCTTTGATCTGCACACACACATCTGCAAAATTTCTACAATCTTTTTAATTGACTGTAAGAGCATCATCCAGGTGAATTAATAGTGAATAAAGTGGGAAGTGAATACATAAATGGAAAAGTACAGGCATTCACCCAGGAAGAGCCACTGGCAGACCTCATTGTCAAATCCACAGGCAGGGTAGTCAGTTGGAGGCCCTCCATTCGGCCAGATAATGAAAGGAAACTTAGCAGTGGGTCTGCAGCGCAACAAGCAGAAGTGGCATCAGTGAGTGACGACGAAAGGGAGGGGCCTCGCATCAGCAGTTGTGTTGGGGTGTCACCTTAGCATCCTGGACTGGCTGTCAAAGTTCAACACAGGAACGAACTTGGCCAAGTTAGCGGAGTGCTGCAGGTCATACACAGAGTAATCCATAGCCCTTTCTCCTTCAGCGTCAAAGTGGACCAGACCAGTCGCCCCTGAAATATTCATGGAGGTGACCTCTCAGATGACATGAGTTCAGTCGAGGGAAGGTTCACCTTATTGTGTATTTTTCAGTCTATCCCTTAAGCAGCCATTCTACATTGTGGATTCTGTCTTTCCGGCCCTTTATTAGTGAGTCCATCTATCAAAATGAGGTGAAGCTTTATCATCCTACCATAGAACTGGATCTTGCTCTTGTCTCTAAGCTTCAGAAGTATCTCTCGGCCATTGTAGGGGTTTTTGCCATCTTTCAGGACCTCCTTCAGACCCATGGCATACAACAGGACGGCATCATGGAGATAGGCTGCATAAGGACTGACCTGGGAACAGCAAACAAAAAATCTACAACATAGCTAACAAAACCAATAATTTATACCATTATTAAACACCTTATAGCATATAATGTACAACATCATATATAATATGTATAATGTTTTGTTTGAATTTACCATGACAATTTTTGTTACATGGTTTAATAAGTGCTGAGCCTTAGAAATCTGCTGAGAAACTATAGACTGTATACTCTGATTAGTTATAACACTCTGGGCCTTGAGGATTAAATACGTTCAAAAAAATTATAGCCAATAATAGATAGTAAGGCCTATCCATCCCAAAATCTGGTGGTCCACATCACAAAACGTTCAGGGTATGTAGAAGAGACCCATGCAGTCATGCTTAAGAATTACTATCAATCCACCTGACTCAGACTGGAGTATAGTAAGAGAACATCGTCAGCATCATGACTCCAGAACCTGCCTGCAACATTCCTGCGTAAGATTCACAGAAAAGTCTCATATCTCACCTCGCTCTCCGAGGAAAGGTTGCTATAGAAGGGGGCCACTTTCAGCTTTTCATAGACTTGTTCAAAAAAATCATAGTAGCTATAGCCATCGTAAGACCTCTGGCCAATTATGAACACCATATCAAAGATCTGAAGGGCCGTGCGGTTGGTCACGTCGCTCACAGTGTACTTCCAGAGGCTTTCCTGGGGAAAAAAAGAACATTTTCTATCATTGCTTTCTACCTTGAAGTGTTATAGTAAAAGCATGCAGGCCTGTAAACTGGTGACAAATTGTATGTTGCTTCAGTAAAATAAATTCAGTTGGTATATATATTAGCATGAGCTACTGTACCTGCACCTCATTTATGCAGGTTACTCACCGCATTGCCGCTGACCTCAAACTGCTGAACAAGGAGAAAGACATACTCTCCATTCATGAGCTGCTGTCTGAAGGCCTCCTGCAGAAGACCACTGGTGTCCACTGCGTTACTGAGCACCACAATGACTGCGGGGGCAGAACGGAGAAAAGAGCCAACGGGTACAACGAGATGCTTCTGGCATTTCCGCACTTGCCAGAAATTATTATTCCCACAGGGCAGTTTTAAGCAAGGACTGCATGTTTTCCTGCTGCTAGTGATTCTCAGTCACACATTAGAATGCCCTAAAAGAAATGATATTTGACGTGAGGGCTGTACCTGACTCATAACATCCAGAAAGGAACAAAAAATGAAGCTTAAACTGTAAACACATCAGCCCTGTGGATGACTTACTTCGGGCAACCTTGGAAACGTACTTCATGTTTTGATGGACAAGGTCTGGGTTGGTAGTGTCAAACTTGACTTGGGCAGTCACGTTAAATCTGACTCTGAGTTGTGATTCCACAGACTTCCACAGTTCATCGACTCTGTCCCAGGTATTCGATTCCGACCCCCCTCCAATTATTGCTACATGTCTCCAGCCAAAGAAGTCCAGAGTTTTAACCAGCACCTCCCCAATTCGCCCGAGTGGTGGAACCACCTTGATGTATGTGTCATACACAGCAGTGTTGTCCATTTTAGGCGACTGTCCCACAAAGCCAAACATTGGGATGTTCCACTTTGAAGCTACAAGCCCTGTAACCTTGAAGAGAAAAAACTGTTTTTCGATGCAAATAAAATCATATGACACAGCATGTAATTAATGGTTGGAAAGTCATACATAATAATTTTCTGATAAAATCCAATTTCAGAGGAGAAAATAAACAATGTCATGGTTACTTTCTCATAGCCTGATACCTGACAACACAAAATATAACTTCAGCAGGACATGCAAGTGTTGGCATTTTCCCAAGGAGCTTTCAAGTTACTGCAATTCCTTCCATTTACCTCTGCCTCTTCTGGGCAGGCCGGCCCAAAGAGCGCTGAGACGTTCTCCTTCCACATCTGGGTGATGAAACTGCTTAGCGAACTCTTGGCATCACAGTAGGAATCTGTGTACACAAAATCGAAGTTGTGGCCACTCAGGAAAGTGTGCTCTGTGGTGATCCTTTCCACGGCAAGCTGTAGGGCCCCACCCAGCCTCAGGGCGCTAAATGGATAGGAGAGGTTCCGTGGAGCCTGGAGAACCAACAGAAGCTTGGTACCAACAACACAGCTCACAGCACAGCTGAGGAGCAGCATGAGCTCACAGCCACGTAGGTAAGGTCTTCCCACCTTCAGCTTTCTGGTCATCATCATCATCACAATACCAAATGGTAGGTGAGATGTGTGGCCCTTCTTTTATTTAGCGAGGCTGGGATGGGCAGCTCCCTGGTGACAGACTCGTCATCCCACACCTGACCCCCTCTCTGCTGATCCTCTCCCTGGTCTAAGGTTTCAGAGCGGCACAGCCGAGCAACTTTACTGATTTCATAAATGTGAAGGTTTGATCTTTCTTATCTTCTCAATTCTTCCCAGACCTGCTGTTTTATTTTCATAAGCTGTTAATCACTGTTTAGACAAAAAGCAGAAGTTAGCAACAGAGCAAAAATAGCATGTACTTTAGACATAATTTACACAATATGTATTCAGATTTCACAGATTTAGGGATGTACTGTGTAGTTTAGCATCAAACACACAGTGTTGACAAATACACAGATTTTACACCACAGTCTCAGTACGTTTCCAGGTCCAGTCCCCTCATGTGGCCCTACTGTAATTTACTATATTCATGTAACCATTGGTCCATTTATTCATCAATTTATTATTACTAATGTCTTCATTCTATTTATTTACTCATCAGACTTGCACTGTCACCTCGATGCTATCCACACTGTTTGTTTGTTTAACGCCCTCTTTTATCCATGTTATGTCATGTATGTTACTTACAACTACGTCTATTAATGTGCGGGAATCAAAGCATTTCGCTATACATTATATTGACGGTATTGAATCTAAATCGAAATCTTCATATTTCAGTTTGCATCCATGGCCTTGACTTTATGGGGTCTGTGTTTTTTAGTTTCATAGTGCTTTATAACTAGCGTCCATAGCTGGAGTTTCTTAGTGCGACAAAGCGATTACCAAACAACAAATATGGCAGGAGAATAAGTGAAATTCAAGAATAGAACAAAACATTACCAAAGCATGACTCATTTGGTTAAGATTTCGTCACCTATGGTCAGCTTTTGGAGGAGATGGAGTGCTTCTTTCACACAGACGAGCTACAGATAACCAGGAGGGGGAGTGTGACTGGATCAAGGATGACAGACACACGTCTTACGTCACTTCTGTACCAACACCGAGTGAGGAGGCACCGATGGCTTGTCTCTCTTTGTTATCAGTTATAAATACAATGTGTGAACCGTTCAGCCGTGCCTGCATTCTGACCGGTTCCCAGTCCCAAGCCGTAAAACCCAGGTGACTCTGAATTTGGTTTAAACAGGGTCAAACTACCGGGTCTGTGGAGTATCTGAGATAAAGCCAAGTGACTCCAGTGAACAGTGATGTTGAACCACAGGTGTTTCAGTTATTATCTTCAGTGTATTCAGTTTGCTTTCCTGATTTTGCCTTTGATGTAATGACGATGATGAGGTGCTCTTCGCTATAAGAAGGTCTTCATTGGTATAATGGTTTCCTCCTATACATTTGAACTCTACTTTGTACGACAGTGTCCTGCCTTGTGGAAGATTCACCCACAGCCTGCAACAGACAACTCAGTGTCATACACGCTTCTTACCCTCAGTCTGACGTAAGAAAAGACGTTTAAGTTCATGGTCATCAGAGCAAAGACCAAAGGTAAGAGAGGCACTGACACGTAATCTCTTCAGCATCTCCCAACCCTGGGAGATTTACTTCTAATATTAAAACAATAATCTTCCTACTTCTGGCATGGCTAGATGATTCTCATTAAGCCCTCTTCCTGCTTTGCAGGACTTCATTAAATACATCAGTTCATTAGCTTTCAGATATTGCTCTTTAATCGCTGTGTAATTGCTCAAAGATCCCATTTTTTCCCCCCCGATGATACTACAGGTGGATTATGAGCCACAAGTCTGGACTTAAATTTCACCCACACAATTTCTGTTCATGTGCTGAATGTCTGTTTTTTTTCTTTGTATACTGTATGTGGATCACATTTGGACAACAATGGTTAAGTACACAGTAAAATAGTTAGTTCAGTGTGTAGACTACATGTTCATTGTAAATGACTTTCTGTTGGACTTCGCTATAGTGAAGTTTGAGTCAGGAAGAGTTTATGCCGACATCTGAAATCCAAACCTCAATCTTCTCACAACTCACAAAAAGGCAGCATGAAAGCTGGCATGACTTGCTAACTCAGCAGACTTGATCGACCTACAGTTATAAAATACAGAAGGCGTAATATCTGTGGCAGGATCAAAGCATTCAAAGTCCACCTGAATCACACAGTCTGAGAAGCAGCCTATCAGGGAATGTGGGCATAGGCCACTGGGCAACCATGTGCAGCACAGCGATGTTTATTATGGCATTTCAAAACGCAAGCTCAAAGTCTCGCCATTGCCATCATTTTTCATTGAGACATCCATGTACCTGAGATAACATATACATACATAAACCCTCACTCCCCACATATACACACTCCTTCAATATCATCTCCGGATATACACACTCCTTCAACATCATCTCCGGATATACACACTCCTTCAACATCATCTCCGGATATACACACTCCTTCAACATCATCTCCAGATATACACACTCCTTCAACATCATCTCCAGATATACACACTCCTTCAACATCATCTCCACATATACACACTCCTTCAACATCATCTCCACATATACACACTCCTTCAACATCCTATGTCATTTTCACCAACATCATGTGGTGTGGACATGCATGTAAACTCTAGCTGGTCTCATCCTCTGTGTTCAGGGTTATCTTTACTGACACAGAAATATTTCAAATATTATTCATTTTTTGATTTGATTTGATGTCTTTGTGTCTAGCTGCTCTTCAAGGTAATGTTTACCTTAGTCTATTGATGACAAATGGAAGAAGCTACACAATATTTGAAGGTAGTTCCTCCGTGGAACCAGCGGTTTTTCTTGATTTCCCACTCTGATCTGTGTACTTGATGCAGTCTGGTTGTCAAACATGAATGCGTGAAACTGATATCAGGTGAGCAAGGAGAAGCAGTGCAGTGCTGTGCAAATGATTTTGTTCTTGAGAGGTGTTAATGGTCACAGGTAAGCTGCTGTATTATCAGCGGGCTACATCTGGTCCTAAATCGAGTAAGAACATGTTTCTACAGGACCGATGTTTCTCAGCCTTGTGGACCTCCTCTGACTGCCGCTGTTCTCCCTTGTTAACACCACATTTGAATTGGCTCAAATAAGGTGCTAACTAAATGCAAAGCTGTATATGAAGTCTCTTGACAACATGTTCTGCTTCAAAGATGTAATTTAATCAAAAAAATAAGCAGTGACAGAGTCTGAAATCAGAGTCAACTTATCCTGAACAGAGATCTTAATGGACATGTGAAGGGTAACCCTGCCAAACAATCATCTTCTAGTACCTGGGTATAATGACTGTGCTGAACCACAGCCTTCTAAAGCCTGGATACAGTTAAATGACAGAACAGTGACCTTTCAGGACCTGGGCTGACTGTGGACAGCTGGTTTCAATACTCTGAGGAAGATGAGTATGTTTCAGTATATTGAGTGATGCTGGTCAGGTGCAGACATGACACCGATCGAGGAGCACATATGAAATAAATGTAAACTTACGTAGCTAAAAATCAAACCACAAAATAATAAAATTAAGCCTTATCCAGGGGGGCCGGGGGGATTCAGGACTATTGACAGGGGACCCCTGGACCCTTTTTGCCACCTCCTAGAACCAAAGCACTTGAATACTACACAAGAAATTCATTTGAATAGGAATTACATGTAATAAAACACTTCAGGGTTTGTCCCAATTCATAAACACGTTACATTATATACTAACGAACTAAAATGTAATTCAGATCCTATGTACTTGAACCCTGTAATAATTGATTTCTAATGTATTCATCCAACCATCTTACTTCTCACACAACTGAGGGCTGTGGTGTTGACATGCCCTGTTTTATACTTTGTTCTATTTTCATCTTTAAATTATTTCACTGAAAATAAATGCTTGTGTGGCGGTCCTAAAGTAGTTTCCTCTACTGACATGAACTTGTGACGATTTCATTGTTGGCCCATGGCAGCATGTTGACATCTGCACTTTTACTCAAGCTGTTTGATCCGTAACGAGATTACTAAGGTTCCAAAGTCCTGGGCGTGTTCTTCGTCGCTTGGCTAGTTCCAGCTGCAACACTTTCTCGTTTTTCTTCTCTCTGCTTCGGAGAATCCTTGTGAACCAGGGAAACGAGTCTACTGATCTGAGAGGCCATCTCAAGACCTTCCTTCAGACCAAGGTAAGAGCCCATGTAGCCTAAATGTCTACATGCCTCCTTGCTGATGAAGAGAAAGATATGTAAATTATATGAAGTATGTTGAATAACAGCATTCAGCTTTTACTAGTGTTTACATAAACTGCATTCGAGAACCACCAACTCAAAATGTCTTCTTGAATAAAAATGCACCCTGTAAACAGCCTGATACTGAATGCTTTATTCCATGCATTTAAAGCAAACTACTTGTGCAAATGACTCTGCTATGAGCATAATTTAACAACAAACATCAAGAAATGCTCTCAGTTTGACCACACTGTGTTTGAAGTAATGAAATTCTTCTTAAACAAAAGCATTTAGTTGTTTTTTTATTTGCCATTCATGCAAGTACATTGGAATTAGGTTTTGCTGTCTAGTGCTTCATGAAACACGCACCAGAGTAAAAGCACAGGATCAGCCATCTAACCAACACAGCTGGAGCAGTTTGAGGGGTTAATGGCCTCGTTTAAGGGTCCAATGGTGTGAGAACTCAGCCTGCTATGTGAATTGAACTGGAGGCCTTCTAAACCCAGACACAGATGCCTGAGCTGCTGAGGCACACAGCACTACTCTATGGCCCTGCATAACATCTTTCCTGATTGTTTTCCTCTACTCACGTTCACTGGTAAAAGGTCATTGTCAGACCAGTAAGAGCACAGCAAAACTATCTCCACCCCCATTAGCAAGACTGTGGCACACGGCACCTCAAGCAGATACAAGCTCTTAGAAGATGACCTTGAGTGCAGGCAAGGACCTAACAAGCATATGACACTCTACCCTCAGAAGTCTGAAAAATTCACATTTAATTGTCTGCTCATTGCATTCCTTGAAATGCAAAGTAAAAGTCTGAAGAGAACATTTGTATGTAAAATTAGCTGATTTAAATATCAACGGGATGAGTTTACAGGGCTAGATCTTGTAGCCATGTGATTAGTACATTCAGGCAGCCAGGGTGTGTCGTTTCTAGCTGGTGGCGTCGATGTTCTTCAACACCGTTCATTAAGCTTAGTTTTGTGTATTCTGCTGTACATTTTCTTTATTTTCACATATTTACTGAAAAAATTTACTTTTATTATCCAGATCCAGTTTCCAGCAAGTATACTCACTGGTTCTGTATTTCCATGTATTCATTACTGTGCTGATGATGCCCCTGATAGGCATCTGCCCATTTCTGATTGGTGTCTGCCGGTGTCCATCTCCTCTGACAGGTGATCTCAATATGGAAGCTGTCCTCCACTTCCTGTTCTCACCCCTCCCCACATCGGTCCTTACAGCCATGCTTGCCGCAGGAGCACTTGCCATATTTTGGCTGAATAGTCGACCCAGGGCACTTCGGGCTCCCGTTGACCTCCGCCAACAGACTGTAGGAACCAGGGTGAGGTGACCCCATTGGACTCTAAAGTTGTCACATTTGCCATTTATTTACTGTAAACGTTTTCAACTTTCAGCCTCGTTACCCAGGAAGTCATTTAAAATGGAGTACAGAGTTTTATTTGCCTTTGTACCGGTACAGGTTCACTGAGATTCTTATGTGTGTGTGTTTTCTCCTGTCAGCAAATGACAGTTCAGAACAACAATCACACTGATCAAAAGATGCTTATACATTAACATGAATATAAATGTGTAATTACTACCATCAAGGACTTAGATATGTGCCTGCCTGGACTTAGTGGTCTTGTGACCCCTGAACTCTGTCGTAAAGCTGAAGGTGAACTAAGAGGGAACTGCCATGTATCTGTGCAGGACGGGGCCAGAAAAAGTGCCCTGCTGAAGGACGACTGCCTGGTGTCCAGCTACTATGAGGATGCAAAGACAATATATGAGGTCTTCCAGAGGGGGCTGCACGCTTCAGGTGACCTCGGCCGCCTTTCCTTAACACCACTGAGGTGATTAACATTATTCCCTTTAGAGGAACCGGGAAATCAGAGTACCTTGATTATCAGTGTGACTGTGAGGTTGCTATGGCTAAGATCTATAAAGCCACAAGGGAGGGCCACAGATGTGGGAGCAGTCTGGTGACTCCTGGGTCACTTAAGAACTCTTCTATGGCCTTAGCTGAACTTCAGTTTTTTAGTGATGTTTTTGTCCTCCACAGGCAATGGGCCCTGTCTTGGTTATAGGAAGCCAGGACAGCCATATCACTGGATAAAATACAAACAGGTAATGCACATTACAAGTAAGCAGTTGTGCCCTGTGATGGACTGGCATCCCCTTCAGGGTGTACCCTGTGTTATGCCAAATGCTGACTCTTATAATGCAACCCTGTGGTGCCCAAAGCTTTGTCACCTTAACTGTCTGATGTGGTCCCTCACCGCAGCCTTTCAACCTTTATATCCCAGGTGTTGAACCGTGCTGAACACCTGGGATCAGGGCTGTTGTCTCGAGGCCTGACTCCTTCGCAAGACCAGTTTATTGGCATCTTTGCCCAGAACCGGCCAGAGGTACAGCCGTGGGCGGCCGCTTTCCTCCACATCTTGTATCAGCTGCCATTATCTCCAGAGAAGCCACGCTCATTTTATTTGCAACCTTCAAGTCAGACGATGGGTTCAAAGCCCAGTACGAACTTGGCTTGCCATATATGGCTAACGTTGTCTGTCTTCATTTATCCAGTATGGTTGTATCAGGTGATCGTCATGCATTAGATTTCCAGTTTTTTACACAGATACGTTCTGTGTAGCAGTTCAGATTCAAGCACATAGCTGTGTTTGAGTAAACAGCACCACTGTGACATTGCTCTGATTTCCTTTCCTGCAGTGGATTATTGCAGAGCTGGCGTGCTACATCTACTCCATGGTGGTCGTTCCCTTGTATGACACCTTGGGACCTGAGGCTCTGATATTCATCATCAACAGAGGTAACTAACCTCAGTCACAGGTACCAATATTAAGTAAACCGGACACAAATATTTATAATTAACATTCAGTGTTCATAGCTTCCACCCTCTGCACCTTATTTTCTTAATAAGAAACAAATATAGATCCTGATTGTTTCAACACATTGATGGATACATAAATAATAAAGTCAGAAGAGAATGGTTGGTGTTATGTTCCTTTCCCACACTCTCTGCCTTTCTCTGTCAGCGGAAATCTCCACTGTGGTCTGTGACAAGCCTGAAAAAGCAGAGACACTGCTGGCAAACCGCGAGAAAGGACTCACACCTGTCTTGAAAACCATTGTCCTCATGGAAGCCTTTGGGGAGGAGCTGGCAGAGAGGGGGAAGAAGTGTGGAGTCACAATACTGTCTCAGAAGGAACTGGAGGTGGGAGGACCTAATGCCATACCGGGGGTTAAGGGTTCAGTACATGATCTCTGTGACCCTACAACCTCACTCCCGGATTTTTTTACCGTCGCACTCAGAGTTTGGGCTTTCATGGCCTCTGGGATTCTTTCTGATCCCTCTTAGCTGTCCAGACAGGTCAGCCCATCCTCTCTAATCATCTCGTTAATGAGATCCCTGGAGCTTAGGGATGAAATTGCTAATCCTAAGAAAAGATCGCTTGTTCATGTTGCCATGATCAGAATGGGAGGGAAAACGATACAACTGCAGATATTTATCTTACAGGAGCTTGGAAAAGCTCACCCCCAAAAGGCAGTCGTGAGTAAACTTTTCCTTAATCGAACAAATTTTGCCACTTTTTGTCCTTTTTTGAGATGTTATCATTTGTAAAACAGTTGTTTACAATCATCTTTTTCATAGCCACCAAAGCCTGAGGACCTCAGCATTGTGTGTTTCACAAGTGGAACTACAGGTGCTGTAAAACCTACCAGAAGCCACCAAAGCTCTCGGCCATTGATTCTCTCTGAGGACAATCGCACCACGAAGGGATAAACCTTCAGCTGTGCACCTTTTGATTATGAACTTTTAACTTGGAATGAATTATAGACTCAGCTATTACTCGTATGAATACACGTGTGCCAATGTGATGAACACACAGGTAAGGTTCTTTAAAGGGGTTACTGAAAGACCGTAGTCACGACCGGCAGGGTCAAGGTCAGAACAGACAGGACCTTCAATGCCAAAGGGGGTACTGAAAGACCGTAGTCACGATCGGCAGGGTCAAGGTCAGAACAGACAGGGTTTCCAGAAAGCTAAAGATCCAGAATGCAAAACATAGTTGTGGTCACAGGCAAAGGGCCAAAAGCCAGAAGAGCAGTCAAAACAGCAACCAATTCCAACGGGCAAAGCCAGAGAACAAGCAAAGCTCATACACAGATATGCTTTGAAGACTAATGGACTAGTCAGTAGCAATTGGTATAAACATGCAATTTTTTGCAATGAGGCAACCACTTGGCTGGGTGCTAGTAAGAGCCACTCAACGAGACGCAGCTGATCAGTATTTGGGTGATGATGTTCTGGAGTTCTGGAGTAGGTTGGGTATGGGTGTGGCTGGCTGGGTGGGGCGTGACCACTAACGAGCAGAATGTTTATGAACCTCTAAAAGTGTTGAGAGACGTGACGAAGGAAATCCTTTTTGGGTTTTACAGAGTTTATTCACTGCTCTTATTTTTTTTTTTTTTGGGACCATGCTTTACTGATGTTTTCTGAATCACAGGTGACCCTAAAGGGGCAATGCTGACCCATGAGAACGTGGTGTCCGATGCAGCAGCAGTAGTCAAAAGCATCGAGGTTTGTTTGTTGTCTTTCACTGAAAATATTACTTGTATCATCGCATGTTCTAAAAGTAACTTTGCCGTTCCATATTTCTGTAAAAACTACAATACATAGCAGACATGTACATGTTGTTACGTGTAGTCTTTTGTAGTCCTGTGCGCTGTGTAGCACCGCGGTCCCGGAGGAACGCTGTCTCGTTTCACTTTGTACCGTCCTAACTGTATGTGGTTGAAATGACAATGAAAAGCTGCTTGACTTGACATTTAAAAGCTTGATGTGTTGATGCTTTGGTCTGAAGGTTAATTTCCTTTCTGCAGAGTGCCTTTGTCCCAGTTTCCCAGGATGTTTCAATCTCTTTCCTTCCCCTGGCACACATGTTTGAGCGAATTGTTCAGGTATGACGCACCTGGCCTGTGCAGGAACCTCAGGACATCTCCTTTCTTGTATTTACAGCCATGAAAGTTTCAGAATAATTCCTGTCAGCAGCATGGCTTGATTGACGTTATTGTAACCAGTCGTATGTCTGGTTTTGACAGTTTAGAAGTGCTGGGTTTTGCCTTGCAGACGGTGATTTATGGTGCTGGAGGCAGGGTGGGGTTTTTCCAGGGGGACATCAGGCTACTTCCTGATGACATGAAGACTCTCCAACCCACAGTGTTCCCTGTGGTTCCTCGCTTGCTCAATCGTGTGTATGACAAGGTGGGGCATCACCAGAGGGGTTAGTGGGCTGCCGTGTTTCTGGGCCGTAGCATCAGCCCTCACTCATGGTCTCCTGCCTATCAGGTTCAGAATGGAGCTCAGACCCCATTGAAGAAGTGGCTGCTAAACGTGGCCTTGAAGAGGAAGCTGGCTGAGGTCAAGCAGGGAATCATCAGGAATGACAGTTTTTGGGACAGGCTCGTCTTCCACAAAGTGCAGGTCGTGCGAACAGTCCGGTGACATCACTGTCCAATGACATCTAAAGACAGTCGCTGGCACAAAGACTTTATGGGTGTTGCCTCCTCCTAGGCCTCGCTGGGTGGGCGTGTCCGTGTGATAGTGACCGGAGCAGCTCCCATCTCCCCAACCGTTCTCAACTTCCTCAGGGCTAGTCTGGGCTGTCAGGTATGGATGGGCTGTCCATTCGCTCATGGCAAAGGGCAGCGAGGAAGACGTCCTTCAGCTGCTATGGCTCTTTAGTGAAAACTGCAGTACTGACTGCTTTGGGCTGCGCAATGCGGTTTTGGTGCCGACGGCAGTAGACTCGGCAGAGCCAAACATTGCGGTGTACACAGTGCCAGTCGTTGGGGCTGGGCCGGATGCTGCCTTCTCAATGCAGGCTGGATTTAACTGTACGGTTTCTTACCGATGGGTGTCACGGTTTTGCAGATTTTTGAGGGCTACGGGCAGACGGAGTGTGCTGCCTGTTGCACTTTCACATTTCCAGGGGACGGGACAGCAGGTAATTCAACTCACTGTTGGGTTTGGTGAGGTTTTTTGTCTAACCACCTCAGGATTTTGAGTTGTGTTTTTCTACAAATATAAAATGATCACATTCCGATAATTAATAGAACACATTCCCCCCAATTCATCAAAGACTCTGATTTTGCACAAGTGTATTCGTATTTAAACAAGCATCTATGAATTTTCTTTATTACACATGAGATGCATCATAGTGATTGTGTTTTAAAGGGGGTCAAAGTCAATGACGGCATAGCTAAGGTGGAATGAGTAGAAATTGCAGTTAACATGAAATGGGGGTGTGAAGCTGGCTGTTTAAAGTGTCTGCCTTTCCCACTTAGGACACGTGGGACCCCCGATACCCTGCAATGTCATAAAATTAGTGGATGTTGAGGAGATGAACTACTTTGCCTCCAATGGGGAAGGAGAGGTAACCTTTTTAACTTTTGGATCATCCTGGAGATTGATAAGCTTCTTAGGAGTAACGCTGGACTGTGCATTATATTACAGGGTGCAGATTCACGTCATTTAGTGCTTGGATATAATCTACGGTGTGCTGTTCTCTCCTAGGTTTGCATTAAAGGTAAAAACGTTTTCAAAGGGTACCTGAAGGATGCCGAAAAAACAACTGAGGCCCTGGACAAGGATGGCTGGCTGCATACAGGAGACATTGGAAAATGGCTGCCGGTATGTCTTCTGCTGGGTTTTGGATGCGTCACCTATAGAATACTAGAGGGAATAGACACGTGACTCCCTCTGGCTGCTAGCGGTGAGAAGTCAGCTCTCAGGGTGCTGGGTCTGAAGGGTCACATGATGCGGGAGGCTCAAAAATATACACAGATCTGCTTCACTTCCTGTCAAGGACCTTTGTGTACCTGGCGAACAGCCACACCAGCCCGTTCACCTTTTTCCTACTGAGTTTCCACATTTCTAATATCCATAATTTTTATTGACACCCCATATTATATATCATGGATTAAGTGGCCACATTTAAATTGATGCAAAAATAACATGGTATGAAAGCCTGAAATTGACTGAAATTTGATTCTCACCTGATGCTAATAATACTGGGCATAATTGTGTGTTCATTTCAGGATTTTAAGCTTCTGAATCTGGAATATCCATCGTATTAGCGTTCTCCAATTCCTTGTGGACTGCTATATGAAAAAATATCAGAAACAAAGTGGTATGATGATACAAATATTTTGCTTTTCAGAAGGTAATAATGTGCTGGCACGTAATCTTTTGGCTGTTCTCGGACACTCCCAAACGGATTCCGTACGTTAATTAATGTGCGCTGCTTCATTTCTCCAATGACCAGCAGAGTAGCAGCACTTTCTGTACCTTTCCTCTAAGCTTCAGTCTGTTCTCTTGCTTTCTTTCACCTCTTTTCTCCAGAGTGGTGTGCTGAAGATCATCGACCGAAAGAAGAACATCTACAAGCTGGCCCAGGGGGAATACATCGCTCCGGAGAAGATCGAGAACGTGTACGTGAGGAGTGGCCCAGTGTCCCAGGTGTTTGTGCATGGCGACAGTTTGCAGGTGATTTATAGCTTTATACGCAAAGGGACAGTCTGCATGCGACGTCTTGGCAGACGCCTATCCATACCGACTGTTCCTACAGAAGGTAGTGTCTCTTTTGTACTCTGGACAAACTCAGAACCCCTCCTCCTTGCCTCCAGTCCAGCCTAGTTGGCATCGTGGTTCCTGATCCGGAAGTACTGCCAGACTTTGCTGCAAAGTTGGGGGTGAAAGGTTCTCTGGAAGAGCTGTGCCAAAACCAGGTAGGGCTCCGAATTAACACCTAGCAGCCTGCTGGAAGTCCAAATCTACATGTGCTCCCTCTGGCTCACTAACCTGCCACCTTCTTGCCCTGTAACACACAGCAAATGAAGAAAGCCATCCTTTCAGACCTGCTGAAACTGGGCAAGGAGGCAGGACTCAAGTCTTTTGAGCAGGTGAACCACAGATCATTCCGTTTACCGAAGGGTGCAAATGAAACCACCATGTGTGTCTCTCCCTTGAAGCTACATCTCCCTCTCCAAGGTAAAGGATCTGTACCTGCATCCAGAGCCTTTCACCATGGAGAACGGATTACTGACACCCACGCTGAAAGCCAAACGGGCCGAAGTGACGAGGTTCTTCAAGCGCCAGATTGACAGCCTGTACGCTAACATCCAGTGACGTAATGCAGGACTTCAGCAAGGTTCATGCAGGGAGCAGCAGCCACTTTAGACGTTCTGTGGTCAAACTAAAAGAGGAGTGTGTAATGTCTAAATTCCCCAGGGTCACACAGCAGACTAAAAGCCTGCAGTGAAGTAGAGACGACATGACAGGAATGCAATAAATAGAGCGATGGCTGAAGGTGTGGAACAAAGAATTTCAGGTCATTTATTTCCTGTAATCAACAGTGCCGGTGACAGTCTGTTTTAGAAAATATAATAAAATAAAAAGTGTCATTTCTGTACAAAAAGCTGTAAGCAGGGCATAACAAAGTCATGGTCTTGTCCCAGCTAATAACAGCAAGCCAAGCGGGAGCCCGGGGATTGTCGCTAAAGACTTTCTGCAGCCCCAAGCAGAGCGTCAGTTGTCCTTCTTCCCATCGTCAGCTGTAGGGCTGCTGGCCACGTCGTATAAGCACTTCTCCACACATCGGCGAGGAAACCACCCTCGTACACGTGTGCCCGCTGAAATGGCACCAGGAGACTCATTAGCAGCTAATAAATTCAAAAAACACAAAAAGATCTGCTGCAGATTTTTAAATGTATAAAAATAAGTCATTCTTCAACGATGAGAGCCAAACTCCACAGAAGATCTTGGCTCTCCGAGTCACACTCTCACGCCTTGATCCATACCTTTGAGCTGATCCTCATTCAGAACCTTGTCACCGTACATCCACCACCTGCAGGAACAGAGGGGAAGCTGCATTTACAACCGGCCACACTCCCTGACTTCACACATCATGAAAACATTGCAGAAATGTACACAGACCAAACAGAAAGGCATACTACCACACAGCCACCTTAATGTAGTGAAAGCCGCAGTCAGAATTAATGTGAGGCAGAGACAGGTTAGCGAGTCTACCTGCCGCACGGTCGGATCAGTGAGGAGATGGATTTGTGGTCGAGTTCCTAAGAGGCTGTCATCACAGTACTCAACCTCCGCTGCAGTAGCCTCACGTGAGATAGTTAAAATGAACTTCCTGAGAAGAATAGCCAGGGTGGCAGACCAACGTGAGCCAGAGTGCTTCAGTGGTTCAGACTCACTTGGTACCCCTGGTAGCAAACACGGTCTCTCCTCGGCTGAGGGGAATCCTAGGCTCCTCGGTGCATGGGGTCCTTATCAGAGTCTGCAAGCCCTTCCCCAGCGGACAGCAGGCTCCGCTGTAATCCTCGACCACGCGGTACTGAATCTGGTGGAGAAGTGAATGCAGTTTGTTTATTTCACAGTCTGCTCAGCACCAACGTGATGAGTGGGCCAGAAGAACAGCCAGACTGATGCTGGGCTCCTGCATGGCTCTGGGGCAAAGCAGCCTGCAGTGGAGTATTAGCGCCACATGCTGTCAAATGCGGGTATCGCAGCTACTTACGCTTCTCACTCGCTTGTCAGCTTTTTGTTTTAATTGTTCAATCTGAAAGGCGAAAACAGTGCATGACATTAGGACAATTCTCTCAGGACAAAGCATACATTTTTCAATACCATAAACATTAACGATTAAAATCTACAGTCAGCTCCATATAACGTGCATTTTTAAACACTAATCTCACGCGCAAATCAAACATTAAAATGAGCAAGGAAGCCAAAGTAAATGGCAGCAGCTTGCAGAGTGCCTTCTCCTCAGAGTGGTCCTAGAATTCTGAAGTGCCACTGAGCCACCAATAGATCAAAATCCAGTGGAAGAGGCCACGACTGGAAGCCGACTTGCACCAATTCTCATCAAAATTTTTCAGTTCATAAAAAGTTGTGAGCCTTTAGATTTAATTAGCTATCAATGTAGAGGAAGACCAGTCCTTGTAACAGTTCATGACAGCACCGGATGAAACTTTACCAAGACTTGGATCAGAAACATCCAGACTAGCAGGACTGGATGAATGACCTCTTTTAAACTGGAATAAGACAACTTCTTAAAAAGAAGACTGCAGTTCAACTACTGTAGGCAACACTGATGAAACCAAACCCACCACAAACAGGTAGCGCATTTGCCCAGTCAGACAGAGAGCAGCACAGAGTCTCTGTCCAAAGACCCTAGCGGGGACGGACTCAGGCCTACGTACCGTTAAGGTGTGCTGGTGGCACTTCTCGTGGACCAGCCACTCGATCCCATCGCCCTCAGGGGTCCCAGACCACGTGAAGATCTGCCTGAAGTTCTCCCACCTGCTGCCCAGGTCATACGGAAAGATAAACTCTTCCCCAGTTTGGTAGTACTGGATTCGGTCTTTGGCCTGTGATACGAAGTCTGTTTAAACCAAACTTCTTCTGTAGACAAGCACTTTAATGCAGCTTGAAAGTGAGCTGTCTGCAGTACAACATGCTGTCTCTCTCCTGGGCAGCTGGCCATCTGATGGCTCCTCTCTCTTTTACAGAACAGCAGTTCTAAACCTACGTTTCGTATCATCAAAGAGGGAAGAACCTTACCTTTTCCTCGATCCAAGCTTCTATCGAAGTTTTATTTCTGAAAATCACTTTCATCTGAGTGCAACAGGGAAATCAGATGAGACTAACAGCACAGACGAACGCTGACAGATCCAGGTGACTCTTACACGGACGGCAGCACACCTGTATGAAGAAGAGCATGCCAACAGCAATGGTGGTACCCAGTGCCAAACCCAGAGCAAAGAGTGTGGCGGCGAAAGCAGGCACGCTGAACGGGATGACGGCGTGGTAACTCCGCCTAACGGCATTCATTTCAATCTTCACGGAGCTCCAATCGAGTGAGATCTGTGGGTGCACAAGACAAGACTTGTACTTTTTCGGTAGGGCATCCTCAGAGTGCAGGACCGCTGGCTCCTGCTCAGCCCCTCACACAAGACAGACGGTAGGAGCTCCACTCACTCTGTCGTACAGCTGAGTGTACATGGTCATGATGAAGATGAAGGCTGCATGGATGCACCCCAGAGGGGCCAACAGCAGGAAGCTAGTGAAGTAGGCATGGTTCAGATGGCCACAGCAGTTGTTGATCCATGGGCAGTGGTGGTCCATCTTCATGACGCACCTACGAGATAAAACGACGTGGAGGTACAAAAATCAACTTTCATTAACCTGTCAAGAGGGTCACACTGATGCTGGCACCAGAACAGCATGACGTCATTTGTGTGTGTGGTTCTGAGAGCTGAGCCGTCGCCTTAACTCGCATGCTCCCTAATCACAGAGAATGACTACAGTATCTGACATAGCATTCTTCACCCTTTTATGGCTCAGAATACAACTGAATACGATTGACTCATTGAGGATTGTGCGCCTGCTGCCTAACAAAATCATGTGGACAATAACAAATCAACCCGATGATGCACCGTGAAGAGAATCCACATCACACGTCCTCACCTGTTGCACTTGCGGCAGTGGTGGGACCTCGGAGCCTTGTAGCCCTGGCAAACTCGACAGAACTGCAGGTACGCACAGTCCTGAGCATTCTCCTGTTGCAGGGAAACCTCGGTGAGGTGCCGCTTAGCTAAACAGCAAATTCACAGTTCCCATATTTCACACAGACCCTGTCACCTGCCCTACAGCACTCAGTGCAGCATGTAGGTCACTATTTCAGATTTTAACATCTCAGTTACCACCGTGACTCCAGAACTTCTACATCTTCAAGCTGTCTCACTCCAGCCATTTCAATATCCTGGCCAGTCTCACTAAACACATGCTACATTGTTTACCTATCACTCTGTGCACATTCTCCATCAGTTCCACAGCTCTAACCCAAGCATGCTGGCTACATACCGGTTTCCAGCCCTGTGGGATGTAGCCAGGGCCCACAAACATAGCGTTGAAGTAATTGTAGAGGATGAGCACAGTCCAGTTGATCAACATGATGAAGTTGATGCTCCCACTCGTGGTATCCAGAGGCCAGAACCAGATCACAGAGTCCAGGATGGCCACAGCAGAGCAAACCCCGATGACTGACAACGCAATCATGGGGCCCCAGTGGCACAGCCTACGCAGCTCCTGCAGGTTTTCCAGCTTGACGACGGCGGACGGGATGCTCATTTGTACGCAGGAGTCTGACAACGGTATCGTGGTTACGGGGAGGGACGGGGTGAAGGTGTGTGCGCGTGTGTGTGTCTCACCTCCCTCCCTTTTTGGTCACCCGTAAAATCAAAGTGGAAGAAGACGAGAACAAAGACGATGATGAATAATCGTGTCTAATCATCTGCAGTAGCCAGAGAACAGCCGCATCACAGGTCATCTGAGCCGTCTGTGTCCCAGAGTCCTCTGCTCTGATACTCTGTGGCATTCTTCATCAACACAATCACAAATGTCCTGTCCTCATGAGCGGCCTTCAATCCAGCTGGAGAAAACAGCCAACGGCTCATTTACATTTACAACACTGTGACTAAGCGTAATAGGTACAGATCAAAGCAAAGCCCCCAAAGCAGACTGATATCAGTTTAAACAGAAGCGTGATGGTACACCAAACAACCTCTGAATAAAGCAAACCCTAAAGAAATTGCTGTGCTCAGTCTGGGCATGTAATTGCTGAACAAAATACCTGGGGCAGAAATTTGCCAAAGACAAACCTCAGCCTGACAACACGGTATCAAACATCACTACCTCTAGTGCTTAACCCAGTTACAAGGGCAGTGACAGACCACGGAGCCCACACGCAGGTCTGTGTCCAGTGGCCCTGAAAAACAAACAACATCTTTCAAAATATGCTTAGTGCTCACATTAGAACCAGACCAAGCTGATCATGTGTTTAAGCACCTAGTCTCCAGCAAATCTGCTGCAATAATACCAAGCAGCATAACAATTTATGGTTTTACTCATATTTGAAGACGTTAACCAGGAGTCATACCGCTGGATAAAGAGAAACACACAAGCGAACGATCAGCTGCATGCGTTTAAATGCAGGGACATTCAGCTGAGGGCGATGAGATACGCCGCAGAACATCGGATCAGCTCTGAGAGGCCTCAGCGGAGCGGGAGCGGGAGCAGGCGAGCTTCATGTGACATCAGCCGTGTGAGAGACACGCAGAGCCCGCACGGCAGGCAGCTGAGAGCCTCATCACTCTGAGATGGGAACCACCTACGAACCCCCGGGGGTGTGGACGTGAAGCCAGTCAGAGTGCGCTCCGCTTCACAGGCTCCCCTGGCGGCACTGCAGCGCCTGCCTCAGCTCTCTCCATGCCATCTCACTGCTGTATCAGCCGGGACTTCACGCTAGCGAAGATCACCTTTCGACTTGTTAACTGTTCCTTTACAGGAAACCAACCTCAACAGCTACTTCCTGCTTTCTTCTCCTCGGCAGCGCCTCCTCGGTACTTCCGGGAAGTGTTACGCGTTCATCCGTCCCCCCTACTTTACCGACGAAGGTTCCGATCAGGCGACCGGAGTTGCTACGTAAATCTTGCATTGATTTCCACACATCAGTGCGCATACGTTCAGCATCACAAACACTTTGTACGCTCCTTAACTACACATGTGTAATCGTTAGGTGAAAGCCCATGATAAATAACCTTAATTGTTTTAGCATAAACAAGGAATTTACTTGTTTTACAGCGATTTCATGGGAACCTTGACCTAAGTTAATCGGTTTCCCACCAGACAAATTTATTTGTAGCTCTTCCCGGAAGTGACGTCTGCACAAACGATCTTGTACGGTTGATTGTCGGTCTCCATCTACTGAATTATTCTGGACTGTAACGCAGTCATGTCGTCGGATTTCGAAACGTACGAGCAGGACTTCGCGACTCTGACAGCAGAAATAACCAATAAAATAGGGAGAATTCCCAAGCTCGCTGGAGGTAGGCTAATCGTGGGCTAATTATGACAGCTTGTTAGCGTTACTTCCGTCAAGTATTTGTCAACAAGACGGCACCAAGCTAATATTGCGTTATATCCGTCATACTGAACTGTTCTCCGAGAGGGCCAAAATGGCTGTCAGAAAAAATAACATGAAATATACTCACTTTATAGTGAGGTCGCCAGATCTAAAGGCAACGTTAAGTCATCCTGTTTAGCCAGGCGGAAGACGAGCTGTCATTTGAGTCAGTTTGTACGTAACTGTGTCACTAAGGGGTTACTGGTGATTTAACCTGTAGTCTTACTCCTGTAGTCTCTGTCCTCGGGCACTAACGGGTTACTGG
>JAACJT020000035.1:252544-267279 GCA_009936485.2 Gymnarchus niloticus
GGTCGTGTGTGCTGCGTTGCTGCGCGTCGCCGGCGCGGGGCGGTGGCTGGGGGGCGGGGCGTGGGGGGGGGGGGGGGGGTGGGGGGGTTGGTGGTCCAGCCCTCAGTCTCAGGGTCACGGTCATGACAGCTGGACCTGCCCTCAGCCTCAAGGTCACAGCACATGGTCCAGCCCATGGCCTCAGGGTCATGACGCATGATCCTATCCTTGGCCTTGAGGTTTTGACATGTGGACCAGCCTTGGACTTTGGGGTCTCAAACATGCTTTAATCCACAACCTCATGGTTGCATCTCCTCTTTGTCTTCTCCATAGGGTTATCCAGAACCGCATCCTGATCTTCATCCTGGGAGCCATCATTCTCCTCACCATCATCCTGGCAGTGTATTTCTACATCAGAAGGCAGTGACTGCCCCCACCCCCCACCCTCTCCAGTGTGATTGATGGAGACAGAAACTGAGGCGGGACTAATTAGGACAAAGTGGTCACATGATTCGTGTCCCTTCCCCCGGACCACATGTTCAGTGCAGGGTTCACAGTTAGTGGCTTAGTCACTTGATTATTCACGTCTTTGCATGTAAGCTCCCTTCAACCCTAAGTCAAAAGAATTACCTCCTTCCTGTGGGACACGGTCTACCTGTACGTTTTTGAGGGTGGGGGTGACTGAGGAATGAGAGGGCATTGCCTTTACTACAGTGATGTGTATCCCACCGGAGTGAAAGCTCTGTCATTCTTCTACTTTGTTGTGTCTCTGTGTTTGTGGATTTCGTGCATTTCCTTGTGATGTCGTGTAAGGTGGCAGAAAGACAGAGCCGTCACCTGTGACTTGGTCAGAGTTGAGACCGCAGTGATGGAGGCCTGGCTGGTGTGGCCTCTCTGATGGCGTCCACTGAAGGCAGCTGACCACAGCATGAGCCTCTGCTCTCCCTGAGGTCGCAGCCCTTCTGTCACACTGATGCGTCTGGTCCTGCCTTCAGACCAGCACTCAAGGAATGTCCCGTGTCACATCAGTCCACCACTTCATGTGTCAGCAGTAACCTAGAATGACAATTATCAGATTGGGTGAGTAGATCACAGAGAAGCATAAAATAAAATGTCTGAAATATTGAACCCTAACAGGTGTCCCTTCGATTGGCCTAAAAACCAGAATATCAGCCAATAATGACAGTCATTGTCACACACATGAGAGAGGGGAAAGCTTAGAGCAGGAGATAGCCCAAGAGCCTAGCCGAAGCCCCGGTCACCATTCCGGAGAGACGCCGGGGGACCCATTCCTAGTGTGCCTGCAGAGCTGAAACAGAGAGCTGGCGTCCATTAACGCTCAGGGAGGCGGTTCGGTGGAGGACGCCGTAACACAGCGCCGCGGCTACCAGGTCCATTTGGTATTCTGTTTAAGGGCCAGAGGACGGCCTCGTTTTGGAAGCTGGCCTGGTGGGGGGCTTGCTGTGCTGCGGCATCACAGTGCTCGCCTTCAAAGGGCCAAATTAATGGGCAACAAAATTGTGCGGCTCCGTCCGTCCCATGTGGGGCAAACCCGTCGAGAGTTATCATTGAGATGAGGAATAATGAAGAAGAGGAGAAGAAGGAGGAGAAGAGGGGTTTGACAAACCTCATCAGATAATGACCCGAGTGACTGGTCTCTCCAAGCAGCACAGAGATTGGTGCGCTCTCTCAGTGTGTGTGTTTGTGTGTGTGTGCGTGCATGCGTGTGCGTGCGTGTACTGTACTTTTTTCTCTCAACCTGTCAGATGGTTTCATTCCTGCAGTCTGCGAGCGGCTGCATGGCTGCTTTGTATTTGAAGTCGTAATGGTGTCAGAGAGTCACGGCTGACTGACAGACGTCAGTCCCAGAGGACCTCATTAAAAAATAAAAACTTGACAAGGGAATAATTGAGCATCGCCGACGACTTTGTGCCCGTTTAGATGTTTATATTTTCTTTCATTATTAGTGCTGGCTATTATGTTCATTAAGATATTGCATTTAAAAAAGCAACGCGGGGGGGTAATGATTTGTTTATATTGTATTTTATTATTTAAACATTAGTCATGTGGTGTTGGTAGCTGGCAGACTCCCGTTTTCATCTGCTAGGATTCTGCCTCTGGAATAGGAGATGGATTATTCATTACCCTCCTCCCTGCCACTGATTTGGTTTCATGTAGTGTCTTCCACGGAGGAAGATGAAAACTTGTCAAAAATAGGTTATATCTTATTCTGAGGGGCCACAATAGCGGCAGGTACAGTCACACTTTAATATTTCATTAAGCTTGATGTTAACCCCCATAAGTGACTTTAGTGGCGAGCTCCACACTCCCACGCTGGAGAGGAAGAAGCGAGCCTTAATGGGCATCCTGGTCTTGGAGCAGGAATCCCGCAGCATGGACGTCACCAAAAGCGTTGTGCGGGTCCTTGGTTTTACCTTGATTTTGTGACAGATGGCCTTGGATCAGAACTGAAGATAGATTTTACAGAGCTGAAGAGCTTGTGGAGCCTCTCAAAGAGCGGGACCGAGCTCCTGGTGGACGTAGTCACCATGCAGTCAGTAGACAGCATCACCACTCTAACCTGGAGGTACAGTTACTAGGGCACGTTTGCCTCCAGGAGCACGGAGCAAAGGTGCAGCGGCTGCTACTGACACAGATCGCATCAAACAGCCAATCCTTCATTGTTCCTCTCTCCCTTTATCATCTTAACAATGCAAAGGGGCCTATTACAGCATCTCATTCACATTCTTTTCCGTAAAATTGTTTTAGATGCAACACTGTAGCCATCCATTTTAAGGCAGCCTTTGGCTTACTGGTGGCCAGTTCTCAACAAGGGCCCGCACTGTCTGAGCTTGCAGTCTGCTTGTGTCATCAACGTCCTCGTGTAACGTACCAGTTTTTTCATAAACTGTCGCAAACTATTCTGCTGTACAAACTCTTTTAAAAATGTAATTAAAATGACTGCGTTACAGTGAAAAAAGTTGTGGTTTCTTTGAATGTATTTGGCACATTTTCATTAAGTTTTTCCCCCATTAAATGTTTATTCAGTCATCTCTACAAGATTCTGACCATTGGTGCAGCAGAAATGGATCTTTGAGTCTCTCTGCAGTGAGCTTCTACCGCTCTTCTCTGTGCCGCATACTGAAATGTCCTCCAGAGTAGGACAAGCCTCCGTGCTTGGATTGTACTAAAATGCTGTCCATTACAGCTGAAATGTCACTCACCAGCTCCTCATTGTTTCAGGTTCCTTCCTGTCCAGATGTGAGCTTTCATCTGCAGAAAAAGAGTTTATTCTAATGGCTGATGGCAGAGCAGAGATACAGGGAGACATAGGCTTTCAGAAATGGACAACCTAACAATCTGGTTGTCTCCTGTCTCATGCCCATCTCCCCACACAACATGTCTCATCAGACAGACCGCGAGATCTGCAGCCCTGAGAGATCACAGGATGGTCGTCCAAGCCAGTGCCACTTTTTCTGTTATTTCAGTGCAAATTTAAGAGGAATAATAACAAAGCAGGACAACTATTGCATTGTTTTGGAAAGGGTGAACTCTACAAGTGCCCATGTGGTTGCCATCTCTCTCAGGAGCTTGAGAAATATTCGTGACAAAACATCCAATCAGCATTCATTTTTTTTAGCCAGGCAGGAAATGGAATTCGATTCACACAGTGTGGGTGGTAGGCATGCATGCTCAACAGGATGAACAGTTCAAAGGTCATGCGATCTGTGAGATCACGTCCTCTGGCCCAGGATTGAGGTGCCATGCTCATTTGCCCACCTACGCCACAAGGCACCCCTAGCTCACTGGCATTCATCAGGAAAATCATCTTTCAGAACATGGTTTCTGTAAGGGAGACACAGTCCAGCCACAAAATATACAACTTTTGTTCATTTCAAGGTTTTTTGACGGCCCTGGCGAATAGACAAGCACCTATCGATTTTTTTTTTTTTTTTTTTTTTTTTTTTCCTCATGCAGTGATTCTTGGATTACCGATTTTCTCATTTATTTTTAAAGAGAACTTGTGAGTTTTTTCCTCAGCAATTGTACGTATCTTCCTCATATCCAAATCCCTCCTTGACCCTTAAAATTGTAATTCTGCTACAGATCACAGCAGCTGAATATTAGCTTCTACAAAAGTGGTTAAATAAAATATGTTGGGACTGCAGGATCCCGTGGGCGAAACCAGAAATCCTAATCAGGGGAGTGACGCTGATGAGAGCTCGAGCTGCTTACGGACGCGATGGGCGCGTGCCGTGTGGTGCGTGGGCACATAGAGCCGCTCCAATTTTTAGCCATTCACATACCATACATGTGGACACACACAGACGTGTAGGTGTGTACTCATGTAGGATATGAGCTCACACACGCCTGGTCTCAGTCTGCATTCCATTCATGGGCATACATGCTACATAAGGCAGATATATAGACAGATACCGACGCGTGCGATGATACTGTAGGGTACATGGGCACGTATGAAGACGCACTCAGACGGTAATACATGTAGACGTACATGAACAGGCAGTCAAATGCGTAGATATACAGGGTCACGTGAATTCATGCTCAAAATCCGATATACGAGGAAAGATTATACTTATATCTAACCCTAACTTTCCTCCCACAACCGAAAAACGTGATTAGTCTAAACGGCATCTCTAATGTGTGTAAATGGGATGGATGGATTTTCTTTCAGACAATTCCAAATCAACACATAAACCAACCTCCAAAAAGGAAAAATGAGAAGAAAAATGTCTGAGAACAAGTAGGGTAAAGTAAAATGATGGATGGGGGGGCGGACAGACGGATGGACGGCTGGCTGGCTCTCAGCGGCGCCGTGCCCTGTGCTTCTGTGATAGGCTCCGGATTCACTGCCCAGGATAAGGTGTTGTGCTAAGGACAGATGTTTTATGTATGTGTGTCGTACATATAAAATCTGTATTTTTTAGCAGTCTAAGTGAAAGATTATTTTGAGGGCTTATTGATGAGAGACCCTCCAGATCTGTGAAGGACAGCACTCTGCAGAGAGTAGAAATGGTTTTCATTTTCCTCCATCTATTGTGTTTCCCTGAAACTTTGAACCATAAGCACCATCGGCACTGAAGTGTGTGGTTTTGTGTTGGTGAAACATTTGCTGTCAGACAGCAGAAAGAGGGAAGCAGGGACCCTTTATAGATGGATAACAGAAATCCTGAGGTCAGACACAAAGTGGGATGGATTTTTTTCTTTCACTTGCTTAAGTCAATATAAGCAACCCTAAAAGCTAGCATTTTACCTTCATGGTTTCAAGACAGCCTAAAAAAGTCTAACTACCTTTAACATGCTGCTTCACCAATCACTAGGCCTAAATAGATAAGATCAAGTCTTTACACTCATATTGGTGCAAGCAGGAACAAATCAGTCTGAGCTGGGCTGCTGCACTATTGAGAAATGCACTCAAGCCGCATTTGTTCAGTGCCTTTCCAGCAGCAAAAACAGGTACGGTGTGATGGGCCGAGTCCAGAAAGAGTACAAGCTGGCCTCGATGAAAGCAGGTGCGGACTCAGCAGCCGACACCTGTATGACCATGTCCTCAGCCGGATGCAGCAGGGAGGAGATGCCACTGTGTCACAGCATGTGATCATACTGAAAAGGGAAGTCTTTTCATAGAAAAGTCTGACACAAAATGCTGCCGTAGAAACAAATTTGTGGCATTATTTCATAACTCTGCCTGTCCGTTCTGACACGTGGGCTTGATAAATGAAGATTTCTGGGGAGTTTGCTGCTCCGTATGGCTGGAACAGATCTGACATGTTTTAGCATCAGCTGGGAATCAGCTAAATGGTATTAGTAATAGGAATCACTGACTTGCTCTTTTCAGAAGAGGGCTTGTGGTCTGCCTTATATATAAACAAATGAAAATGTACCTGAGTGGACACAGCATCCAATTTTATCTGCATTTCAAAGTTCTGTCCAGCTTGTCATTCTAAATGGAAGCAGACGTGAGGAGTCCGATTTTCCAGAGCCGCCTATTTAAAGCTGAACAGCGCCAATCCAACTGGAATGACATACCCCGATATATGCATAGCTAGCCCTCTGGAAGCATCTCTTCAAAGAAAGGGCACATCACTTTGTCCCCACCCTCTGCAGACCATAATATGGTATTCTGGGGGGAGCTTTTTGTTCATGGGGTGTGATCATTTATATGTGAGACGAGAGTCCTGAACAGGGCGTCATATCATGAGATATGGAGGACACACAGAGGAATTTACCAAAAACAAGGCTAATAATTCTTAAACAGCGAGATCAGATGAGCAAATGAGAGAAAAAAGAAATGGGAGAAACTAAATATCTGAGATCAGAGCAGCGGAAATGGCAGCTAAAGACGGGTATGCGTGTAGTTTGGATCAGTGATGTTCTCCAGAACATGCAGTTGACCACGGTAATCCGGCAGATTGGGCTGTTTATGTAGAGAGGAATAAAGACTACCGTGTTTGCTGGGCACACTCTTGATCAACATCTCACACCTGCACGTGCATGTCTGATGTTTGAGGGTCAGGCTGATGTCACGTGCTGGATGCTGCCCCGAAACACATCCTGAGGTACGTGCAGCATTCCTTTTCACTTCTGCTCTTTTGGAAAAGCAGTCTGTACACTGTACGCAACACTGAAATGGCCACAAGGGGCACTGTTCAACCCCATTAAGCTAAACAAGTGGATGAAGCATGCACACACACACACACACATGCTCTCTGTGTGTCATCTTACACAAGCTGCTTGGCCACATTCCTCCATAAGACATGTGACCTGTCAGCCAGACTGGAAGTAAAGAAAAGCAGGCTCACATTTTCACACACAGCAGTACTTCTTGTCCTGAGATTTGAACCACTTACCCAGTTAAGGTCTAGTCCCCTGTAACTAACAGCATGACATAAGCCGTAAAGAATCTCTTAAACATAAAGTGCAGTCCTATGGACTCAATAAAATTCTATAAACACTCTGAGGACCGATACCAAAATGACCTGCAATTCTTACGGTCCTGAAAGGGTTAAACCCGTAATATTTGGTCTGATTTTTACAGTTTACTGTATGACAGCCTGTATTTGTTCAGTGGCTGAATTCAACCAATTTTGTTTGAGTTTAAATGTGACTGGGATACGGAAAGGTGGTTCGCAGGGATCAGCACCCACGAGTCGCTGGGTTAACAAGAAGTGGAGAGCGTCCATCCTGAAATGAGGTGCAAGCAGGATTTATGCAGAGCAGTGCAGCTGAACCTGAAGAGGCCTTCTGCTGCACAGCTCAGGTCCTGGGAAGCCAGACCAAAAGCCTCCTTATAAAATACTCAGCATACAGAGGGGTTCCTGAAAAGACTGGCACTTTTTAGCATATCCTGTACAGTCCTCTGCACCCTCAAAAGAGTTTGTGAAAGACTGTGATCAGAATTATCCTCCCTCCGCTTCATCATAGAAAGCCAGCTCTTCCTCACCAGAGTTCTGTTTTAATACAGCTGAAGGAACATGTGACATCCTGGCATTTTTAGGATTGTTAATGATACGGGCCTTTTACATTCTAAAAACTACTGAGCCATCCATCTTCACTTTAAATTAACTTCTGAGAAAAGAGATTGACAGAAACACAGCAGATGCGTCTCGGCCTGACTGGCATTTCTGTCAGGTTCCATGGAAATTCTTCCTCACATATTTTTCCACTCAGCGCTTGCCTGAATGTCGTGTTTTAATGGTATAGTAATGACCATTGGAATGTCACATTTTGAAAGACAAGCCATCTTCCATCTACACCAGAAAGTCAGACATAGATTTATTCATAAAACATTAACATCATCTTTAATTTATAATACTTTTATTTTTTCTTTTTTTTTTTGAAAAAGGACTTAATTGGACAGTTGTTAAAATGAAAACGTACTTTTTAACTGTTTGTATGATTCAAATAACATCCCATTGCAGATGGACCTCAGCCTTGTGCCCTGTGCTGCCTGAAGAAGGATCCAGGCCTCTCCTTGACCCTGAACAGGGTGAGGAGTAAGAGGATGGATGGATAGATGGATGGATGGATGGATGGATGGTAGGTAGGTAGGTAGGTAGGTACAAACAATGGTGAAATGAGCATCAGGGGAATTCTGTTTTTCCTTCTTCGGTTCATAGGCAAAACAAAGGAAATTTATTTATATAGAACATCCCATACACAGAGGAAATTCAAGGTGCTTTACAGAGACAGCAACAGAAAAGCACAAGAAAATTAAAATACAAAGTTCAGAACAATTTCATAGTGAATGAAAAGCATTCGTTTTCAGGCCCAGCCCACATACAATCACTAAACGAAATTACTTAGCGGTGACTTGCAGCCCGTTTCGTGACTCTTGACATCTTTATAATTAACTTGGAAGGTCTAATCTCTGCCTTCAAACACCTTTTACATATATTCCATTTAATATGCTTATAAGTATCATGTATAATTCAAACATGCTAATGAGACAGCGAGAAAACAGACTTTTTGACACAGGTTTCGGATTACTAGGATTCCGTTACACTCAATGGATGATAAGAAGCCACCTCACAGCCTTATGGGAATTTCCATCTTGAGCTCTGTTTCTCCATGGTGAAATGGCCTTCTTGGGACCAAACAGAGCAATCCAGCATTATGAGAAAAGATGTCCATGAGTTATGGAGCCATTAGTCAAAAGACTCAAAGCTGCTTTACTGGGTTAAGGAGCGGCTTTGTTTAATTTCTGGAATATAAAGCAGACAAGAACGGTTTATTGGTTAGCGGGACAGATTTAGGCCATGGATTCTTCAGCATCAACAGACTCAATACATTTCATACAAAAAATATACAAGCATGTAAACAACATGATCATTGGCCCTTCAATACTGAAGATACATCCAGCAACATGATCACAACAGATTTTAAATGAGTGGCTCATGGAGGCATTAAACTGTAGATTAAGATAGTCATGGGAGTTGTCCACTGCTCAATCTGTGTAATGGCTTGATGGCTTCACATAAAGTTTCGCGCTGATGACAGCTTTGCTGAGTTTTGTTGGGTCGTGGAAACACCAGGGCCACAGTGCTGTAGATACAGAGAGCAGATATCTGTCAGCTCCTCAGAACGAGTCCAACATCACAGTACGACGTGGTGGTTAGAGAGCAGCCTTCTCCTGGAATCCAGACCTCCAAACTGCTCTAGCCGTAGGACTCAACCTAAATGGCTGGTACCTAGCGCCTGTGGCTTCTCAGTGTCCCCGTACTCACGTAATTAGTTATGTAATTTACCTGCTAATCAATTAATTATTTTATACAGATAACACTTTCACCTGGCCTGATTTCAGCAGTTAATTTTTACCAGGAAAACTGTAGCCAAAACGATGAATTTTCTATCCAAGCTGTTTCTGATGGACCTCTTAAGGAGCTCATTGCTGGCCTTCAAACTTGACTTCATTGATAAGCAGCTGCCCAAGGCACTCAGACTGTCTATAGTAATATTGATTTTGTGATAGCGTACAACACAAAGCAACACTCGCATACACGCTGCTCAAGACGCGTTACGACCCTTAATCAGCCGTAATATGCAGAGGCTGTGAGGGCTCCGCATATCCTGCCTTCCACCGTGTTGCAAGCCTGACCGACATCAGCATTCTCTCAAAGCATCTACGCATCAGCCAAGCTCTGCTCACATGTGCCTGCCTGTATCAGTTTCCCCCACCCATTGGGCTTTATTGAGTTTGCTGTTGTTGATCTGTCAAATACGCCCCCCCATCTCCAGCTACACCTTACCCCTGGCTGCCTCAAGCGAGCCCCCAGGTTCCTCACTTCCCGCTCCACTCTCACCTATTCTCTCTCTTTCTCTCCCTCCCTCTGTCTGATCCTCTCTCTACCTTGACCCTCCTTGCAATGTTTCAGACACATTTTTGGTGACTTATTGGGCACTTGGGACTAATGCATTGAGGTAGGACTGAAGCGACTGAACGAAGGCCAATTAAATATAATCACCACATCGTTGCAGTATTTAACCAGGGCTGATGTCTCCATGAAGAAGGGGCTTGCTCTTCTTGTTTTTTGTTTTGTCTGAATTATGACCTGTGTGCATCCCTGCCAAGGTCCAGCTTGGCCAGATACCTCGGCATGGCTGGCACACATACGTACGTGATTTTATATTATGACTGAACGGCCGGGATGAAGCTGACCAACTCATTCCGCATGTACCACGCTTTTTCTGCGTCAATGATTTTAGAACATCTATTGAGATTTTTCATTTTCCTTTTTCATGAAAGTACACTGTAATCACCACACGCTGGGGGTGACTGTGTTGTGAAAGGCACTATAAAAATACCATGAATTAAATAGTTCTTAAAGGCAGCAGATCTGTATAGTGAAGTAGATGCCTGGCTTCTTAGTTAAGTGTTCATATTAATAATGTTACCATTACACACAAAAAATGAAAGTGTTGGGAGGTAAAGGGTACTCAGATAAAACATGAATCATAGCTAGACCTGTGATTCCAGACCACGACTTCAGTCACAGCAAAGAAAACCAACACCTGCCTTTTTCCTCCACGGTTCTGAGAACCCAGGAATGCGTTGTTTATGTGTTCCAGGTGATCCTGTGGCATATATGCACACGCATAGCAGCGATCTCAGGAGGTATCAGAGGGCAATAAAGATGACCGGGCGACTGCCACACCCCCAGGACCTTGAAACGTTTGAAGAACGTTTCGGACAACTGAAACGCTGTCTTTTTTTTCCCATGTTATTAAAGCACATGGATTGTCACCGTTATTTACCAAATATAGACTGACAAAGAAGAAGTGGGAATTTTTAGCGATTGAAGATCAAAGTGTAAAAATCTCCTCCTCCAAGCCCTCCTTCTCCATTAGGGCCCCTTAAGAACAGAGGAAAACATCAATTTCTCACACATCAAGGGGGGCTTCATAATCAATTGAAAAGGACACTGGCATAGGGATGCAAATCTCATCTTTGTCTTATTAAAGCTTTTAGAAGATACATGTCGGGATTTAATATTATTAAATAAAAGAGGTCGGTTTTTTTAATCTAAAGATGCAGAGGCGTTAGTAATGGGCTAAATCAAAGCAAAGGGACTCGCTTAATTACTAGTGGAGTTTTCTTATCCTTATAAATATTGATAAAATATACCCTATCTGATCTGTACACCCAGAATGTGTTTTGGTGGTTGTTAATTAACAAGGACTCCATGGTACACTTATCAGAAGGAAGGGAAAGTGATGCAGGCCTCACAGAGACCGAAATCTCTCCAAAAAGGTGAGAGCCGAGCTGGCGTTGGAAAAGGGAGACAACCTTCTCTGAGAGCGTCTCTAAAAGCGGCATAAACCGTGTTTGTGGAGTTTGAGGCAAGTCTGGGAGCTGAACGCAGGAGAAGCCAACAGTACAGTTGACTTAGACTGTTTTTTAAAGTCGACCATCGAGGCACTTCAAACGAGGAGAAACTCTGCACACTCTGCAGACAGAAACAGTAACCTAGAGACAAGAAGAGCCAATCTGGAACATAAACTGCATGACATAACTGCGTCGACCACAAACAGCTGCTTATTGAGTGAACGTTTTAACAGAAGGACATCATTTCATGTGTCATGCAAGCATCACAAACCACATTGTGCTCAACATGGAAATCACAGGGAAACCGTTTTCTTTAATGAGTACAAACCCCTCCAGCAGTAAGTTCAGACAGCAGAGAGGAATTCTTACCCTCCTTGTCAGAGCCATTGATTTCTTTCTTCTTGAGGCCATTGTGATTGTATTGGGCTGGTTTGTTGGGCAAATGTGTTTTTCAACATTTAATAATTAAAGCTTCAGAACAGATTGTTACCAAGAATGTCCAGAAAATTGTGTTTCTCTTGTCCCACACTCATTGAGCCCAAGTACTGAATATGAAGCCCATATTTCTGATTAGAGTTTCAACCTGAGAAGTGTCTGTAATGCCAGACCACAACACAAACATCTTGACAGATTTCACACCAAAAATGAAATGGGCCCTTCGGTCATCCAAGAGAACCTCTAGGGTGCACCAAATATGCCGAAGCATTTGAACGATCCTACCCATGGATGATGCTTCACCCACTCGGGCACATGGGCGATGACCCCCACCCACCTGAGTGGACAGGAGGTGACCCCGAGCTGTCTGAAGACACAGGCGATGACTACACCCACCCAGGCACAGCTGAACACACTATGCCCTCCTCTCTTTATAGTGCTAGGTCCTGAAGGAGAACTCACATTCGCTACACCCTCAGTGCAGTCACACGGGATGGCCTCAGCATTCGCTACACCTTCACTGCGGCCACACGGGATGGGCTCGGCACCAATACCAGTACAAGCTGCCAACCTCATTTTCAGGAGACAAATGATGCTCATGCATTAGCATCAGAGGACATTTTGAGGCAACGGTCTGACAATGAAAATTGAAGATTGCACAATGCTAGAGCATTTAACATACTACCAGATTCTCTGTCACCCTGCAGATATTATCAGGGAACAATTTTGCTTAACAAAGATGCAACAATAACCCTAACAGAAAGGGGAAACATTCGCAGACAAAGAATAGGCACACGTTGTTAACAAGGCCCTTGGAATAACGGTCTCACCCAGAGAGCCTGAGCTGCCTGTGCCTTACTCTGCACGGAAGCCATTCCATCCTCTCCATCTTCAGCTCTCTACTGCTTTCCAAATCTTTTTGAGCAGCCCCCCACCTCTGTGTGTAGCTTCCTGTGCCCTGGGTAGGAGGAAGCCCCCCAAGGAAGACAAAAGCATGATGTACGGGCTAGACTGCAAGACAATGATAGAAAGGTCCTCTGTCAATAACGCTAATTGGGGTCAGAACAATAAAAGGTTGTTTCTACTCACGTTGGTGAAGGTTCTTTTGACGCAGTGATTTTTCCCCAAACAAAGACGACAGATTAAAGAAAAGAAGGCAATGGTGGATGCTTTTGTCTTGTGGGACCGTTTGTTTATCGCCCCCACTTCTCTTGGACTCTCCTGAAATAACACCTCCAACCCGCCTGAATAGGGCCCCCCAGGCTTCCTTGCCCAAGTCCATGTTGTTCTGCTAGTGCCTTGGCCTTGTGATGGAGAAGGACACGAATTCCACAAAGGAGAGATGAGACTGGACCGACAGCCCCTGAGGAATAAGCAGACATCCTACTACCCTTTCCTCAAAATGGATGTCTACACGTGGCTGCTGGACCGTGCATGACCTTGATTAAGGACGATTTTGTCCAGCTGTGAGAAAGGCAGATGTTTGTTTTGGAAAACGGCCTCGACTGTTTCTCTGCCTACCGGTCACCTTTCCTCGTTGTGCAGTATTTACCATGATGGTAAGAATGCTTTGGACCACAGATAGCCAGAGAACATTCCAGATCTCCAGCACCTGCCACATGATTATGTCCTCCTCAGGATTTCACATGATGCTTTACCTTCAGGCTCACACTGGTACCTGGATTAGGGATGTCTTTTAATGAGGAAATGATTAAGATGGATCTAGCGCATTACCTCATCAAGTCTTCTGATGTCACTGCCACTCAAACGATTGGTGGAAGATCACAAGCTCAGCCTAAAGCACCAATCCCACCAGAGACTGCTGCCTGCTCGGACAAATCGTTCGCTTGAACGTTACAACCCTGCTGCTGAGGATTTTTCCATAGCTTTGTGTCTACGAATCAATGCTTGTCCATTTGTTCCTTCCATGCCTTTGCAGGATGCCGAGTGTTGGGACCTTAGATCTGTGAGCCCTGGTGTTTGTAGATGAGGGAGAACTTCATTTTGCAAAATCGTAACATTACCATTTCACACAGGGTCGAAATAAAAATATAGAGCACCATGATAAGCACATAACTGTGGTTAACCATGATAATATTCACAAAATGCAATTCATCTGAACTACTTTGGAAAGAATGCTAAAATGGGTAGCAGATTCTCCTCTTGCAGTGGGGAATGTAAAGTTAACTAAATGGTAAAGGTTAAATGCCCAGTTCTGCTTGTAAAGTGAGAAACCTTTATATTGTTTTATTCATCCAGCTCACAGGGCATTTGGCATAAATCATGCAGTAGCAACTATTAAACAACCTTTAAAATGCGCGTGCTGTTGCCACGAGAGAGACGGGGTGGGCCATTAAGCGTCCCCATAATGTTTTAATTAAGAAGAGACACAGGCATCCCGAGAGCAGCCGGCGTGCGTCTGCGCAGTCAGAGTCAAGTCCGCAAGACAGGACTGCAGGGGCAAAGAGATGATGCGTGTTTAGGAGATAAACTGAGCACATCTTTATAGATGTTATCATACAAACGTGCTGGGGTCACTCCGCATTTGTGTTTGATGAGGTCAACGCGAACGAATTTGACGAAAATCTCGTTTAACACACAAGTGCAGCATCCCAAATAAGGAGCTGGACAAATATGCGTTTAGGGTATTACTAACAACTGACAGACACCCTCCGAGGGGCCTGAATTTCACTACGCCTATTTTACAGGGAACTGCCCCGGCGATCGTGCCCTTAAAAAGCTTCCGTTAAACAGCTTCAGGTCAAAAAGCTTCAGTTTAAAAATTTCAGTTAAACAGCTTCAGTTTAAAAATTTCAGTTAAACAGCTTCCGTTAAAAGACTTCCGTTAAACAGCTTCAGTTAAAAAACTTCAGTTAAACAGCTTCAGTTAAAAGACTTCCGTTAAACAGCTTCCGTTAAAAGACTTCCGTTAAACAGCTTCAGTTAAAAAACTTCAGTTAAACAGCTTCAGTTAAAA
>JAACJT020000035.1:281757-298535 GCA_009936485.2 Gymnarchus niloticus
TGGGGTTAGACGTGGAGGACGGCGGTGGGGGGGAGTTGGCATCAGTTTGTTGTTGTGTTGGCCTGTACTTGTTTGTTTTGTCCCTGATAGCAGCAGACTCTGTCTGTGAGACTTTCAGATGCTCCTAACCCAAGATGAGGTCAGCAGAGGCATCAGGAAGCCAGCGTTAAGGTTGCTGTATTATCCTGATTTCATGACGTTTTTCATTTTCCGCTCCATTTTTGTTGCTCTGCAGTAGTGCAGCCGTCTTTAGCAGGTTATATTGTCTGTGTTTCCTCTTAAGATGTTTTCTTTGCAGATGTCCATGTCATTAGTGTTAAGATTACTCGCATTCCAGAGGGGCTTGATTCAGCAGGCCTGAAAAGGTGGTCCCGTGTGTCTGTGTGAGTCTCTCTTGTACCGAATGTTTCCTAGCTTAGATTCTCTGAGCCTGTATGGCATGCTGCACAGGCGTGTTGCATCACCAGTGGTGTGTGTGTGTGTGTGTGTGTGTCTTCCAGCGGCTGTTTGAGGTGGGGTTAGCAGGTGGAGTCAGTTTGTGACAACGGTAGAGTCCATTTCCAGATTCTGATTTCTGCCGACATGCGGGCAGAGAGAAATGTCAGCTTTCTCTTCCCTTTCCGTCTTTAAACATACGCCAGTGCTGCTGTGTGAACAGGACCTACGAGCGCGTCTGCCAAAGCACACAGTAACCCTGGTCACCTAACTGACACTTGATGAGATCGGGAAATCTGAGCTGGACGAGAAGTCTCGCACCCCCAGTGGCTGTCGTCCCCAAACCGAAATGGACACCAGCCATTCAGACCTCAGCCGTGTGACGAGTCCAGACTGGCTAAGGAATGGGCTCCAGACCTGCGGGTTTATAGACTGCGAGTGCGGCTCCGGCGTGCCCGTGTCACAACTTCTCTTACTAACGAAGACGCAGCCTGACACCTTAGCAGAGGAACCTGAATGCCTTCTCAGCTTTAATCCTGAGAAAATGTTTTGCTTTATACTCCTAAATAGTCCCTTTGTGACCTTGTAGGCTGTCTCTTCTGTCCCCACCCGTCCTCGTCCTGAGGCATGACACTGTCTCTTTAGAAAACTCCCCCCACGTACATGACTAGGGAGATAGGGCCCCGCAGCCAGTGTGACTGTACACCTTCTCTGAAAAGCAGTCCGGAAGCTCTCCTCATCACTTTGGATCACTTTACAGGCCTTCAGTATGCAGGGGTGCACGGCCACACCCACCCCGTGACACCCACCCACTTCCTTCCCTCCGTGCCGCACGGAGGTTTTCCCCGGCATCTTTTGGGACGTTCCTTTGGGCCGGGTGCTGTAGTGGGACCCCCCTCGGCTGAGAGTGGTACTGCCGTAGCCATAGATGTCACGGAGGCTTTGGTCTGGCGTTACGATTGAGCAGTGCCTTAACGGGAACACCGGTGGCATTTTTGAGCACTGGCCAGTGCGGCTCACGGTGACATTGATTGTGTTCTCTGGGTCATGGCGAGCTGATCAGCTCTCTGCTCTGGGTAGCCACAGATGTTTTGTTGTCATGTGCAGCTGGAAGGTTGAGCGGAACTTCCAGGGGATGCACCACGAAGGGTCTGCTGAGCCTTGACTTGCTCCCTGAAGACTGGTGGCCCTCGTGACCCAGAGATATTTTGTTTAAAACACTCTTTCGTTTAAAAGAAGATCCACTTTCACTCGTTTGTGATCGCTCTCCAAATGCAGTAAGCCAGATGCTGCTTATTGATGACCTGCTTTGTCCTGCACAGGCCGCCCTTGCTGAATGGAGAGCTTTTGTACTTCACACCGTGGCGTCTCCACGTTGCAGGTGTTCTGTGAAATGACACCTGTGTTTAGGTGGCAGGTCCTCCTGTCTTGAGTTCTGCTCGTGTGCATCCTAATTTAGTAAATAACATCAGGAACGTTTCAGTTGGCCAACGTGAACCGGAGAGCCTGTGTTCGCCATCTGGCCGCTAACATTATGGCTTCTACATAATTAAACGTGTCACCTTCTGGCTCAGGTCAGCATGTCCAGCGGGAAGTTTGAAAACAAAGGTGGTTTATGAGGAATAAACGAAGGCCCGGCCTCCATTCGTCTCTTGTTTTCACTTGGATGTATCAACACAGGAATCTGTCAATATTAGCCTGCCTCTGACTTTCGACTTCAATTTGGGAGGAAAAGGAGACGTGGAGAAGTCGGTCTGATCCCTGAGTGCAGTGACTGTAACTGGGGGGTTAGGGTAGCTCTGATTTCATGTCTGATTTTGACTGCTTCTCGATCTTTTCCAGACACTACAAGCCTGTCTTGTTTCAACCCTCTTTAAAACAAATGCAAAGCTCCTGTAATTCTTAAAATTGAATTTCAAATATGATCTTGTTGTATGTAGCAAGCAGGACATTAAAGGCAAGCAGTCTTGGCTAATGATGCTGCTCGTTTCTGCAAGTCTGCGGTCAGTTCATGAATGTCCTGTGTTGCACATGCAATTAAGCCAACCGTGGTGGAGAACGATGACCGTGCCGAGTGCTTTAACCGTACGGAAAAGAGCCCAGCGTGGGTGTCGTCTTGCAACACTTCCGCCCAAAAAAACCGAAAATAAACCCGTTTAATTATGGTGTCACCACGTTGTGGGCTGCCGTGTTTTGCAAGTGCCTGGCTTACCCTGGAGAAACATGGCTGAGTTTTGCTCTCCTTTCACATGGAGCTTGTTTCATTTTGACTCCGCCGTGCCTCCTTCCTCATTTGCTGTCCTGTTCAGCGTGCCTCAGCTTTGCCCCTTTTCGCTGCCTCTCTGCCTGCCTGCCTCCCCTTGCATGCACTCTGATTACCTCTCCGTGCTGCCAGTGAGTTGATTGCTTTACAGAGATGATGTAAACCTTTGCCCTGGGGTACATCAGCTTGGCTTTTGGCTGCTTTATCTTGTAAAGCCCAAATTAACAGCTGGTTTGGTTTGAGTTCTTCTGGATCTGACTGAGAGATTAGGCTCCATTCTCATGTGAGTCGATGTTGTTTGATTTATTGCAGGTCTATCAAAAGCGATCAATGGAACTCTTTTGAACGTAAATCCTTACCCACTCTTTGTGATTCCATGTTACTGTCGTCATTTTTCTTCCTGTACTCTCCTTCCCTCGTTTTGCCTGTCCTCACCCACCGGCGGTGGAAATGGCCTGAGCCGGGGCCTGTTGCCGCAGCCAGCGTCTTGTCGTGGTGTTGGGTAGCTTTGCCACGCTCGTTAGCACTGCACCGTGCCTACTGTACATTGGGGGGGGGGGGGGCACTCAGGTTGCCAACATCCCTCTTCGAGTTTTCTCCCTTAAACAGATGATTTTTTTTTTCCTCTTTTCAAAATAACCCAGTTTGAAAATAGCCTATTTTTTTTTTTTGTCTATGGACTAACCCCCCCCTTTCTAAATATCGAATACTGAAGGGCTGATGTATACTGATACAATATCCAGTTATATATAACCTGAAGACCATATTCACTGCCATTCAGGATTACGTTTACATTTAAGGGTTCTAACGGCTCACATTTCATTTCTCCATGCCTATCGCCCAACAAAAAAAGGAACCCTGAAGCAGTGAAAGCACAGGGCAGCATGACAGCTGTGCTGAAACGGGATCCTACCATGTTATGAGCATGTTCTCCTCTTGCCTCTCTCCACCCTCTGCTCTGCCAACAGTAGACCCATTGTAACTGCATTTTTTCCTGTTCCTTCCCAGGCTTGTGACGCCTTAAGACTCCGTAACCTGAGTCCTTTCAATGTGACCTTTGACCCCATCCCCCACCAACGCCGACCCCATCGGTACTAGATGTGTGACCAGGACCCAGATTTACCGCGTGTGGCTGTTGTATTTTCTTTGTGGGTGGAGCCTGTTTTTTTGGCTGGTGTTTGCTGCAGAGTTACTGGACCTTTGATTGTGAGTAGGAGGAGCTGGTCATTGAACCCAGTGCCATCTTCTGATTGGTGCAGCTGTTCTTGGGAGTGTTTTTATAGGTCGGAGTAGATGGAGGAGGGAATTCTACCTATGTGAGTGTGGGCAGCTGTTATGTACACTGTACACTGTACACAGTGCTTAACACTCTAACACCATCACCCACAGAAGCTCTGCTAATGGAGTCCCTCGGACCCAAACACCCCGACTCCCAAACTGATTTAGACCCAGGCTTTGGTTGCATAACTTGGGCATTCCGACAGTTAAGATGCACTGTTTAAGCACATTCCTTGCAAGCTTGCTGTCTCATTCTCTCACCTCTCTATCCCTCGCTCGCCCTATCCCCCTCGCTCGCCCTGCCTCGCTCTCTCTCTCTCTTTTTTTTTTTTTTTTTGGCGTAGACTTTTGCATATATCACAGACTGGCAGGCTAAGAGCCTGGGACTTCCCCACGCCACACTCCAAGCCTTTGATCTTTCGCTTTGGAGGTAACATCAAAAGGAAGGCAGAGAAAGCAGCCACTACTGTGAAGTTCAATGTTCAACTTGATGGCTTGGCTGAGGCCTTTTCTCCTCCCCCCTCTATGTTGCTGTACTGCCTCAGCTGACAAAAACATACAGTTTGTATCCCCGCTCTTTTTTCCCCAGCATGTTAACCTTTATCAGACCCATCTCTGACTGGGAAATGGGACCCTGAAATCTATATCCACATGCTCCATGCTTAATATGTTGCAAACTAACGGCATGAATAATCACACAGAATTAATAGGCAGGATTCAGCGTAGCCAGAAAGGCAACGTGGCAGGACCCTGGGTCGCTGGCTGCGTGACACGTGTGTGTCAAATGGGTTGCGGTTTCTCAGTCGGGCTTCCACCTTGGGCTGCAGACTGCTTGGCTCTGGAGAGCTGTAAGAATCCACCAAGGTTAAAAGGGGATATTTGGTGTGTTGGCTCAGAATCAGTATACCATGAGAGCCTTCACACCTGGATGATGAGCACGTCCTGTTTCTCTCAGGCTGCAGAAATTAGCCAGAGGTACAGGACAGTATTGCCACCACCATGCTGTCTTATCTCTGTCTGTCGCAGTGGGTCTTCTAATGAGCAGAGCTCGAGGGAAAACATCAACAGTACTTTTCTGGAGACCTACATTCTTGGTACTGTAGGGCCCTTCTGCTTGACTAGAGAGAAGATTTCAAATGTGGAAATCATCATCTTATGGTGGGCAGCTTTCTTACCGACGGAGATTCAGGTATGGTAACAAAACAGTGGAGAAGTCAGGAGAGCTGAAGGACGGCAGGGCCTGGATGTGTCCTACCATGGCAGTGTTGAAATGAGTTTCACAGACTGTGTTTGGACGAGCTTTCAGCGTACTGAAAACCGTATGGTAAATCTCTCTGAGATGGTGACAGTCAAAGAACATATTAAAGATTCATCAATAATTAGCTCATGTTGTGATGTCTGCTGGGGGTGGTCATGGTCAGGAGGGGCAGGGGAGGGAGTTTGGGGGTTTGAAGGGCTCCAGTTGCAGAATACACTTCACTGTAATTAGCTGAATGCTAGACCATGTGAGTAAGCCAGTGTCAGACTGGGCAGGACCCGGCCAAGGTGGAGTAGGGTACCCGGGGTTGGACGGGTGTGGGCAGGTACCTAGGAGATGGACGAGGGCTGAGAGTCAGTCTGAAAGTTGGTACAGAGGTTAGGGGTTTACTTCATGGGGGGCAGGAGAGGAGGGGTGGAGGAACCACCAAAAAAAAAAAAAAAAATTCAAGAGCCCACTGACCTCCCTGGGGTTCATTGTCAGTGAAGCGTCTTACATTTTAATGAGAGCTAATAACTGCTGGCCCTTTATTCAGTTTTATTTATTTATTTATTTATTTATTAAATTGCCTTTCCCGCACCACGGCCAAGACGAGAGCTCGAGGGAGCGGGGCTCAGTGGCCACATCCATTAGACACGCTACATGCGAATTTCTGTTCCCCACACACTGGCGGTGTTGCTCCTCAGTTGGTGAGGAGCAAATACCCATTTTGTCGCTTGTTTTGTGCAGCTGGACCACGACGCGTGAGCCGTGACCGCCTGCTTTCCCCAGAGCTTAAGCTGGTCTCACCTGGCTTTTTCACGGCGCTGCCGCCCCTGCTCTGCTCCCCCCAAGCCACACTCCATGCGTTCACATTTCCATTTGTGGTCTTCCTCTGATGCCTTTATACAGATTTGGGCTGTTTTTAGTTCTCCACACGTTACAGGAGCAGTTCTACAGTCAGGGCCCGGGTGTCGTGTCCTTCACCGCCTCTCCACTTCTCTGGCTACTTGGAGCTCGGACCAGCTTGAGTTTTCAGGGAATTGGCTCCTAAACGTCAGGTCTGGATGAGGTGCAGGGACCCAGTGGAATAAAAACAACTAACACAAGTCTTGCGCCCAGTGAAGTGGTCACCCTTGTGATCGAGGAGCTTCTGTTCAGCAGCATCAGGAGTGACCTGGTGCTTGGCTGTACCTGTGAGCCATCATGACCCCCAGCACTCACCCTCAGTCCTGTTTGGGTCACCTTCTGGAGATGAGAGCTCCTGCAGGAGCCGTGTGAGATCAGTGGATGGGCGCTCGTTCCGGGTGCCATGTTCTTAGCTATGGCTGTAGGGCTGCCGTGCCCTCTGAACGTGCTCTCTGCTTTTTAGGTCCGTATGGTGGCCCCGTTGATCGCATGCACAGAAGTATGACCTGTTGGGAATCTTTACCATTAGGCACAAGGTTCTGGGTTTAAAAAAATCAAGACGATAGTTCTAGACCCTGTGGTGTGTGTGTGTGTGTGTGCGCGCAGTAGGACAGTGTAATCCGGTGTCTCAGGATAGCGGGGGCCACAGCCCTGTAGGGGTCAGTCTCCCAGGCACCATGCATATCCTCGTACTGGCCGAGCTGCTCCGTGAAAGCCGAGACGTCAGTAGACGTCAGGCCCCTACTCTGGTGTCGGCCGCCGTAGATGAAAAGATGCAGCTCTGTTATTTTCGACGTCTTAGTTTTGGATTTTGCCTTAAAATCTCCCGGTAAAAGTACTGAGAGCCTCTCTGGCTTTGTGGTGGTGAACGGTGGTTGAATGAAGCCTTCGTAGACTGACGTGCGTCTCTAGAGGGTTGGCCTCCTCAAGGTTGGTCAAGAGGGGCCTTCGCTCCGTTCTCATTTTAGGGGTACATCTTTGGCCCATGTGAAAAGGCAGGAGGATTAACGTGCGAAACTTGCCTTTCTAATGTTTGTATTTTTTTTTTTCTCTCCCTGGTTTTTCACCAAGTTGAAAAGGCTGTATGGTGTCTTAAGGATTTGGGTTACCTTTAGGTGTTTCCTCAGCGTGCTGTCCACACCTCTTCAGCAAATACAGACAGATATCGGGGGAGCTCCATGACAGCCTGCACAGCCGCTCAGGGATACGTGTGAATTTAACCTCTATCAGCCGGCTGCTCTAATAAACCGGCTCTCATCCACATCTTGGTTTGTGCCTTTAGAAGTAAAGAATGGTCAGGAACTAAGTGAGACGATGAGGTGTGGGGCTAAAGAAGGAACCAGCACCAAAAAAAGATCTGGAGAAAAAGTTTTGCTCTCTGAAAGCAGGGAAGAGGGTGAGGTAGAGGTGAAGGAGGAGCGGGGCGAGTGAGGCGAGGAGTCAGAGGCAGGAGAGCAGCCCGTGGCCCCATGCCGTCAGCTTTCAGAACCCCCCAGTGGTTCTGGCTTTAGAGCAAAGGCAGCCCAGTGGAGGCTCCCCTGCCCCGGGGCTCAGAAACCCGAGGCCTTCCCACTTTCGAGTTTTATTTTCCTGGTTGCAGAAATGCCTCTGGCTATTAGAATTGGTGGATTTTTTTTCTCTCTTTTTTTTTTTTCAAATTCTTTTTTTATTTACTCATAAATTGTGTATTAGAAGAACTAAGCAGCTGTGAAGAGCCCTCATGTAGGCTAACTTTCAGTTTCATCTGCACCTATGGTTCTGCTTCTCTCTGCTGCCGCTGCTTTCATTCCTCCCTCGAACGCCGCGTTCAGAAATAAAGCCCTCCTTTTAATGTCAGTGGCAGAAGGAAGGCTGAAAATGCGGTCGGCTGGGCGGGGCCAGAGCGGGCGGGCGGGCAGGCGGGCGGGCCGGCCGGCCGGCCGGTGGGGCCAGAGCGGGCGGGCGGGCTGGCCGTCTCCTTCAAAGAGTCCCCATTGTATTATTTTCCCTCCACAATTACAGAAAATTGCGGCTCCCGCTTCTCTTAGGAGTTTTTGTCCCAGCACCTGTAAAGAAGATTATGAGAGAAGGCTGGAGGCACAGCTGGCAAAGCGCGACTCGAAGGTTTCGGGAACATCGCTGACTCGATGGAGCCTTCCCTCAGGAAGAAGCGTATCGCAAAGTGAGATCTGACATCAGGTGCCATAGTTCCCGTTTGCTCCACCAGTCTGCTCATGCTGACTGGACCACCCCCCGTTCTCATGCTGGCCATAAACAGGCTGGGAAGCTAAATGGCATTTCTATTTGTGTGTAATTACAAGCCACGGTCCTGTGCCAGAGGGGGGCTGTCCCGCGAGGCGGCCAGCGTGACAGTTCAGCGAGTGCGTCGTTCTCACCGGCACCTTCCACGCTAACGGCAGTGCAGGTCCACTGACCAGTTGGCGGCAGTTGCTTTGGAGATCTGTGCAGGGGCCCCAGTTTTCCGTATCACGAACTTTCTGTATTTTACTCTACCGCCAGTCAGGTCCAGTGTTGGCAAGCTTGTTCTAAGCCTGTTTATCACGTGCATTGATGCGCTGAATAATGACTTTGGGCCCCTAGAACATCATGTCAGGCACCGTGTGAAGTCCGCAGCTCAGGCTGGCTTTGTTGCTGAAAGTCTTACACAAGCACGTGGGGCATATCAGGAAGGGGAAGACGTGGCTGTCATGTGCATTGATGTTTGTGACTTACGCCGGCGAGACTACTTTGTAATGCCGGAAAAGCTCAGTTTACGCAAACCTGACAAGTCATGAGGTGTTAACTGGAGAATGGAGATTAAAGTCACCGTTAACATCCACTTGATATTGCTGTTAGCCTGGAGGGGTGTCCAGCACTATTTTTGGTATTGTGGCCATTGACCCCTTTGAGGGCTTGGTTTGTTTGTTTATCTATTTATTTATTTTAAGTTAAAAATGTTAAATAAAACCTTTTCACTTTAAGAAAACGTTCACGAATCATTCATCTTTCATTACGAGGCACCGCTCGGCGTACGGTTTGGTCACACTCTGGCCGAATCGAGAATGGAGGAGGGGTTAAAGGGAAATGCCAAGCTCATGTTTTAGGGAAGCCGCCCTTCGAGAGAGTCCCTCCCCCATTCTCGATTCGGGGAGACCGTGCCGTGGGGGAAGGACGCTGTCCACATCCCTTCAAGACACACTCTGCTCTTTGTGAGTCCCTGCTGTCTATGGGAAATCTCCGGGAGGCGAGAGAAAGTTCATCCCTTTGCAAGGATTTAGAGGAGTCGCTTGTCTTTCACTTCATCACAGACAATCGAGTCATTCAGCTGCCATTGTAGGGCCTGTGGGGGAGGGGCAAGCGAGGGGGAAGCCTGCGTCACACTGCGGCCCTAGGAGTGGCACGTAGGCTAGTGGGCAGGTGTGGCCTGGGGTCGAGGCTGCCTGAGTGTGGGGGCAGGCCCACACTCCTCTGGCATGCTTGTAAAACCAGCAGGGGGATTAGCGTGTGGGGGGCACTTGCAATAGCGGTCTGAATCAGACGTGCTTGTCAGTACATGTCTGCCTTGCCAGCAGTGCTCCACCCACTGGTGTAGGGTTTCAGTGCTGGCGGCCTGGCAGGCAGCTCTGGCCAGGGTGAGCTTCCTGTCTCCCTCGTCATGTGGATGTGTGTGATGAAACACGCCCGTCCCAGACAGTCACTCGTCGAGAAGGCAGGCCTGTTTTTTCCCCGACAGCTTTGCGAGGACTGCTCCCTTCACCTGTTTGGCTGTATTTACATCCCTATGGCGTGACTGCAGCTGTGAGGAGCTCCCTCAGTCTGGGGATCAGACCTTTGCACTGGTATACTGGTATACCCACCAACATTCGGAAAGGCAGTTAATGCCTTCTACCCCGATGTCCCACCCGAGGTCGGCCTCGGCGGCTGGCTCTCGACGACGGTTTCTCAGGACAGGTCTTACCGCTGAAATGTGATTTAGGAACCGATCCCGCACCCAAAATCTGAACATTTAGTCTTGTTTTATTCCTGGTGGTGCCCACTGTCTAAATCGGAACTATTTTCCTTCAGCTCTCTAGTTGATCTGTGAGATTCCCAGTTTGGGCAAAACCCTGCTTGTGGTTTCCTCTTGTGGTCGGAAGATATGGGAGTGGAGAATGCTGGGAGCCGAGCTGTGTGCGTTTCAGAGGAGGATGTGGCAGGAAGCATACACACACACACACACACACACACACTCGGTGTCAGACAGCTTTGAGGAGGGCTCCTTCGCAGGCTGGGTGCAGAGAGACCGCGAGGGCTCCTTCGCAGGCTGGGTGCAGAGAGACCGCGAGGGCTCCTTCGCAGGCTGGGTGCAGAGAGACCGCGAGGGCTCCTTCGCAGGCTGGGTGGTCAGCTTCTGTGATAAATCAGCACTCTGGCTTCTGATGTGGCAGATTCACAGCGACGAAAAGCTACTGTTACTGCAAACAAATAGGAAATGTAACCGGGGGTGGGGGCGGTTCTGGTTTTGTGAAGTCGCACGTTTTTATTATGTGGAAGTGAAGGCCGGACCAGAACCTGCAGCCATCCTGGGACTGTCCACAGTGGTCGGCATCCTCTGCGTTTTACACAGGAGATGTATGGTCTTGCGTAAGCACTGGTATGGTTTGAATAAATGAACCGCTGGGGAGAAATTGACAGCAAAGTGCGGTTCTTTCCTTGTACGTACGTAAATAATTAAGATAAACCTCTGCTTTATTTTCCTTGAGGGCTAAAATTTGGATGAAATGCAAAAAGGAGTTGGGAGTGGAAGGCGTTGGGGTAGATCGGGATGAAGAGCGGCCGTGATAACGTTCAGGCTCGCGGTCAGGCCTGCTTTTGGCTCGACTCCTAGCCAGCGGTTGATGTCCCTGCCGCTTCGGAGGCAGAGATACAAGGCCAGCCCACTTGATAGAAGTTCTCTCTAGGGATTCTATGTGATATAGTAAGGCATATATTTCCAGTGAAAAAAATGCAATACATTTTTATGTTGAATTTACTCAAAATCCATTTTTCATGTTTTGAGCTGCAGGCTGCTGGGGATGTTGTACTCCCGAGGTCCAGAAATGAGCAGAAAATCTGGCTCGCTCGACCAGGCCTTCCTCGTTTTTTTTTTTTTTTTTTTTTTTTCCCCCCCTCTGTTTCTTTGTGTTGTATTTTCTCTTTCCATTCTTTTTCGTGTCCATCTCTGAAATTTCATACATTTAATGTTTTATTAACATTAGGATAAAACTGGCATTGTGTTCTGCTGATTACAAATGATAAGTGGTATATCTTTTTTATTTGAAATGATCCCGAGGTGAGGTTTCTGTACGTATTCTCTTTCATCTGCATGTAAAACCTGCTTGAGCCCCACCGCAGTCTGTCCAGTACAGTCGCTCTTCACACGCGTCCAGGATGCCGAGCGCCGAGGATTGATTTAACGTGACTTTAACAGTCATCTGGAAAGGCCAAGGCAGAGTATTGGAGGGCTTGAAGACAAGCCCATCCGTGGAGGTTTGCCATGACTGGGCTGCGGCCAGCTCTGTGCGGTGGGACGTGCTGGTGTCTAACAAGCTCTTCTGCAAGCTGCCAGCATGAAATTTGAGTGTTTTTCAAAGGTCAAGGGTCGCCTGCACACAGCCAGGTCCGCTGGACGCTGGCAAAAACATGCGAACCTGGTGAACGCTGTGAGTGACGCTTGAATACACTTGGGGCTCGTCTGCTCAGAACGGTGACTCTCTTCATCCGGGTTAGGCAGACGGAGGTGGAATATGCCGTTCTGAAAGGCTAAGCACAAGTAAGCTGGTTAATTTCTGGAAAGGCAGACTGGCCAGGTGCCACGGATGCAGTGCTGTCATTTTAGTCGTTAAATTTGTTCTCATAAATGAACTTGCAAGTCTGGATGTGTGGCAGGTGCTGCTCCAGAACTTGGCCTCTGAAATCTCTGCTTATGGCAGGATGGTAAATGAAGGCCAATGATGAACATCACTGCAAACAGTCGGTAACCAGGACTGCCCCACCCTGGTGACAGGCTGTGAATTGAGTTATTGATGCCAGATTTGCAGTTTTCTCCCTTGGTCTGTTAGGTTATTCCTGCAGTGCAGTGCAGGCATGGCTGAGTGATCGATGTGCACGGGGTTTCCAGGCTTGGGTTCGGCAAACCAGGAACCCGTTATACTCTCGACTGTTTGCCGACTGGGTGTGGCTGAAGGTGGGCCGTACCGTGGACTCTGGGCTCCTGGGTCTCCCTGGTTTACGTGGTCTGTCAAGTCAGATGCTTATTTCAGGTTCATCCTGCTTTCTTTTCTTTTCTTGCTTTCGCTGTGAGGATGTCCTGTTGCAGGTGACTTTCTTGGCCACACTAGCATTCCTCTAGCTTGATCCCGCTTAGCGTCCCGGAGCAGCTGTATTTGGCTGTAGGAGGATCTGATGATACCTCTGGTTTACACAAAGGCTCCTGTGGTATTGACACATCCAGAGACTCGGAGGAACGTGGTGCTGTTCGCAACCCAAGGCCTTTTTCTGTACTCTGGATTAGAAAAGGAATGGAGTGACCGTGGAGGGCCGGCTTGAAACATCAAGTGGTCGCATTGACTGTCTGCAGTTGTGGCTTTCCTGTCTTTGAGGTGGGTGCCCAGTAAAGATGACCCTTCACAAGTCTGCTGTGAAGATGGTGCCCCCTCCTCAGGAGTTAACTCATGCGTAGGTGTGCTGAGGTCTCTTCGTTGGGGGGCTGCCCAGCCTGAAGAGCCCATGTTTAAACACGGCTGTTTGTTTCCCACCTGATAAGAAGTGTTAATGATTCACTTGAGAAGGTGCTGGGGGCATGTAACCAGGTTGCCGGTTGTGTCTAGCCTGACTTGTGGCTGGGTTTTGGTCATTGTCTACCTCCCAGCTGCCCATGGTTTGGCTGTCATCCATATTTTCGGTTCCACTGCCTTCGCCAACGTGCCAACCCCATCCGTGAGATGGTGAAGTGGCCGCTACTCCATTTCCCGGTGGAAAAACTTCACCCGCCTTTACGTAAACATATCGCAGAAGTTAGTGTGCTCTGAAAATGGCTTCATACTCCTCAACTGCTGAGCCCGTTTATGCTGAGAATGTTGGGCAGACACTGAATAGTCATCTTCTCTGGTTCACATTACACGCCATCGTTTCTCCAGACCTGTTTTGTTTGTTTGTTTGTTTGTTTGTTTGTTTGTTTGTCCGTCTGAGTCACACACTTGGTTACTTTCCGTTTTTTTGCTTTTTGCATTAACATGTTTTTTCTTTCCCCATCTTGTTTGTTTTTGCCCCACTCAGTACCTGCAGATGAAATGGCCCTTGCTAGATGTTCAAGCAGGAAGTCTGCAGAGTAGACAAGCACTTAAAGATGCCAGGTCTCCATCTCCTGCCCACATTGTTGTAAGTAGCAGCCGGTGCTCCCTTACATGTTTACCCCCTTCTTCCCCTCTTCCTGTGCTCCAAATACTGCTTCTGTGAGCCCAGCTTAACATCATTAGGACTGCATACACAATGACTTGTTTGGCCGCCAACTCTGAGCATCGCACAGGCTCCTCAGGTCTACCTGCTTAGGTCTCCAGCTGATCATGTTATCCCCATGTCCACTGTTATCAGGGAAATGCAATACACGTGAGAAGATGGAGTCACTTTGGTTAAGGGTGTCTGAGTCTTACTATGTTTATTATTATTATTATTATTATTATTATTATTATTATTATTATTATTACTACTACTTCACTGTCAATAAAGCACACCACCCAGGCTCACTGCATTGCTCTGGACCTCCCTGAGCCCTTTTGACCAGGTGGCCAGAGTCAGCCCTTTGCCGAGTGGCCCCCATTAGGCAGTAATTAGATGTGCGAGGCTAGGGTGGCGTCGCCTGTAGAGAGATGACCTCAGGCTCCACCCAGTGTTTACCTTGGACGTTTAGGGCTGTGATGTACGCCAGTTTAGTCTGGCTGTTTATCACTTCCGTACTGGTTAAGAAATTTCAGAGAAAGGAGGGGGCAGTGACTGATCAGGGTGGGCATCTGAATCCACGCATGCAAGGTCTTAATCAGCTTTTACGTCAGGTGTTTTCACCGTAATTGTTTTCCAGTTTAAGCTTCGAGATAGCAGTGATAAGAGATTTGTTTTCAGTTGTAGACAACCGGTGACATCTGGGTCATCTCTGCTGACATTTATTGATAAGAATTCAATATCAAGTACATTTTTGAAAGGTTGGGCACTGAATGATGACACATTCTGTGAGGAATGCTTAAGATAACTTCTAATATTCTACATGTCATTCTTTGTCAGTTCGTTGTTTTATGTAAATTATTTTAGCCATTAAATGTGTGAAACATTTTTATGGCAACCTAAATTAAGCCATTAAAGGACAAACCAAAATGTATGTGTAATTTGCCCTTAATACATGTTGTATCAATTCATCTACCACCCATCCCCCAAAGCAGCTTAAAAACCTGATTTAAAATAAAGCTTGCTTTTATAAACTCCTAGTGGCCATTTGCTTGATTTCAAGTTATTCACTTATTCACCTCCAATAAGTCCTGCTGCCTTTTATTAGAGGCTTTAATAACTAAAGCTACAAACTGCTGCCCTGAGCCATCCGAAATCAGGAGGCGGTGCTCACACACATAAATATTGAGGCTGTAAGTTCTTATCAGATTAGGTATGATATTGGACTTAACTAATGGCTCCTTTTGTAAGATGTTGCTCTTGACAGTCAATGTAAAAAGGCGAAGGAATTTAGTGAAAATGGAGCACATGCATTCTTGTTATTTTTTCCATGGACAGTATCTTAATTGTCCGAGTAGAAATGTTTGAGATTAGAGACGTCTGCCTCTGTATGGTGTGGTATCAGTTAGTTCCGAGATCAAACAGAATATGAAGTCCTGTGTGGTGATTTTTAAAAGTTCCCCCCCAAAAACGGTAATCAGTAAACTTTAACGTGTTTGTTTGATTTGATATTGCGCTGGTTTGCATCATGCCACTGAGCCTATAGACGACAGCCTGTGCGTCTACCTGCTGGCTGCGTTTCCGTCTCAGGGGAATGTGAAAGGTTCATTTTTTTTTTTTTTTTTCTTTTCTCACTGTACCTTTGTCTAGATTCTCTCTTGGTCACAGTCAGTTCAGCAGTAAACGGTCGTGCTCGTTTTTATGGTTCTCTTTTCATTTGCAACACCCAGCGAACCTTGGCCTCTGAAGGCAGGAATGCACACCTGAAAATAAACGATAAGGGCGGCCGATAGCTAGCGAGATAACGACTCGCAACATGAAGTTGATGCTGTAAGAGAGCTGTGTGGGTTAGACCAGGCTGTGCTGAAGGCAGGACCATCAGACGTGAAAGTGGGAATGGGTCCTCACAGGGAAACCAGTACACAAGCCAACGTGTAGCTTTGCTGTGATTTCCAGCAAACACCTTTGACCAGAAGAGTAAGGTGTGCGTGTACACGCCTAGCTAACTGATCCAGACACGCCTGCTGGCCACACCGCCGAACAAACATCCAGCTCGTCAGATGGCCCCTGGGCCAGCCTCACCGAGTACCAATTTTGGTAACAAGTCCACTTTTAACGGCTGTTCTTAAAATGTACATTCTGGAAACTGGGCTGGGGGGGTGAGTCTGTGAGGCTGGGGACCAAGCGATGTCCTCTTTGGGTCTTGTTGGGCTTGACAATGGCTTCATTGTCTCCTCTTGCCCGCCAGGCCGAGGAAGAGTGGGGGGGGGGGGGGGTTGCCCAAGCCTTAACCGTTTCCTCACTGGGCTGTGAGCCAGCTGGGGTGTGGGACTGGCTGCCTGAGGGCAGGCTAATAGGAACTGAGCCAGAGGTGAGCTGTTCACACCAGCAAGAGAGATGATAGCAGAGGCGGACGTGTGCTGGAATGTCACTGAGAGCCTCGAAATGCTGAGCAGGCCTCTTTCAGACCTCATATGGCTGTGATTTTGACAGGTCGCCATGGGGAAAATATAGTTTTAATTTCAGTTTTGGTCAAGTTTTGAAAATGTGGAGCCGCTGGCCAGTGTGAGCTCTCAACAGTTAATGGGGTTTAAACTCAGAGTAGACACAGGGTGGGCTGTGTGTGGAGGAGCAGCCCCCCACTCTGATTCCAACAGTACAAGTCGCAAGGTAGAAAGATCTCTGGTGGCTGAATGCTAACATTTGTGCACAGGCAGCACCGTTGACCACCGGCGACCCCCATACTCTCTGTGAGTAAGCCTTCCTACACTCCCCATCTCAGCCGCCTGGCGTGCTTTGTGTGGTCGCAGCCGATGGAGGTTCTGCACTGTAAAGGGATAATGAATAATCAAGTCAGTGGAGTATGCATCAATGGGAGCACGTCTGAAAGCCTCAATGATGTCTTTCATAGCCCAGGTTTCTGCAACTCCCCATTGCCCCTTAAGTGTGAGCAGTTCACTTGGATGAAGCTGGGCCAGCGTTTCTTCCTCGCCGCGGCAGGCCGTGACGTCTTGTTCGGTGCTCCTGGTTAGCTCGCCGGATGAGTGAGGGGCCTGAGTTCCCCATTCCTACATCTAGGGTTTCCTGATGAATTCTTGGGTCAGGAGCAGCCCCCATGAAGCAGGGTGGTGTTACCCTGCACGGGGCAGCATGTGGGGGGGGGGGGGGGGGGCGATGGGCCCCAGGCCCCCCCCCACAGAAAATGGGGATCGAACTTTCATT
>JAACJT020000035.1:319459-331830 GCA_009936485.2 Gymnarchus niloticus
AGAGGCCCCCCCAAGGTGGTTCCATTTTGGGTTTTTTTTTCGCCCTTGCGCGAACCCCGGGTCGCCTCCTTTTTTTTGAAAATTTCCCTTTTGGTTTTTTTTTTTTTTTTTTTTTTTTTTTTTTTCGTTCGTATTTTACAATACTTTAATGAAGTTTCAGTTTTCGGTAATTGTTAGTTTTTTCTTTCGTTCATTTTTATTTTATTTGTCGATTCACAATATGTTGAGGTTTAATGGGTTTCTGTGTTTTAATTAGCGAGCGGATTAGCTAAGTCTGCTTCAGCACCTCTGATTATTTTTTCGGGCCTATAGGGGAATGCGCAAAAACCCTAATACGGCCAGTACCCCCAAGCGGTCCCTTTTTGAAGACGACGAACAAAATGTGGCCTCCGCTAGCGCTTGGCCTCCGAGGATCTTGGGTAAGGGACATTATTCTTGGAATAGCCAATTAATTCCACTGGCAATGATCGGTTAGCGCTTCTTCTCGCCCTCCTCCCCAGTCGCCATTTGAAATGCTAACACAATGAAATATTTTTCTATTGGTCTATGTCCCTCGGCTAATCCATTGCCGCGGGCGGAGAATTTCATCGACTGATGAGACCAGAGGCAGCACCGATAAAAAGGTTACCGTACGTGACATGCACACCAGATGCAATTGCTACCTTGAACTCGAAAGTTCCGTAACTTTTATTTGACTTTTTTCTTTTTGGGGCGGGGGGGGTTAGCAAGGTAAGTCTTGTATAGCTATGGCAAATCAGAGTGCCGACGTAGAATTTTGCGGTTTGCTAGCTAGTGTTACGAACGATAAAGCTAGCTAAAAAAAAAAAAAAAATTAAAAAAAAAGATCGTACGATACTGTTTTTCCTATAGAATCAGAATATCTTTATTGTCATTGTAACGAGTACAACGAAATTAAGTGTATATGTTATATACTATACTAATATACTATATTAGCTACATATTAGCTATCTTGCTTCTGCACGTTGTGTTGCGTGTAGACGATATTGTGATTAGTTCCTATAAATTCTGTAAGCGGCGACAGGATAATTCAAAGTATTTAGAATTTAGAGAATGTTTAGAGTTTAGTTTTTTAGCTTGATGTAAATTATTAGTCTCTGCTTTTTTTGTATACAATAAGACTATACGTATGTTTTCCATTATTTTCCTCATTTATTACCGACCTGCCTAAAATTGCTCATAATACATATACGTAGAAAATTTAAAACGTATTTCCTTCGTTCCGCCACAAGTCACCTATTTGCATTCTGCCCGTATTCCATCCGTTATGTGAGCTTTGTTTGCCGGTCTGGGCCAAGGAAGAAGCACGGTAACACACCTGTCACATTTCGACACTGTGGGGGAGTAGGAGGATAAATCGAGGCCCTTTTCAAACTGTTGGTAAAAGACAGTGGCACGGAACGGGTACGGAGGTGCCTCCTCCTGCCGCACACACACACACACACACACACACACACACACACACACACGGATACACACACGCACGCTCGTATCCTTGTGCTCGGCTGTCTGTGAGGAGTTAGGCAGGTGGTTCCCTGTGGCAGAAGCTTCATGACAGCGTGCCATTAGAAATGGCGGGCCTGTTGATCAATCCCGCCAACATGACAGCTTAGCCGCGAGGCCCAGCACTGCGAGAGGCAGGCTGGTGGCGGCTGCTCTCCTCTCTGCACACTAATTGGTAAAAGTTCTCGTACGCGCTTGTGCCATAAGGCTCTTCTTTCCGCTTCACTCTTCCCTCTTTTTCTCGCTCTCCTTTATTTTTTCAATAGTATTTGTTTCTCTTTTTTCCAACTTTAAAATTTTAGGGTCGAAGAATTAACTTAAAAGCAGATATGAATGTAAAGAGCCGTTATAGAACATTTTGGTTCCAAGGTAATTCTACTTAATTCTCATCCAAGTATACGTCACAATTAAATGAACCCAGGAATGCTTTAAATCAATTTTTATCTGATTAATAAAATGAAACCAGTCCACTTGAGCCATACAATAAAAAATTAATACGTATGATAAATTTTAATAACAATAACAAATCACAATGAATTGCTTATTTCCGTTCATGATTATGATTTGTGATGGTTGGTTTATTATTTTTACATTATGAAGCTGGCATATTTAATGTTGACATTAAAAAGTTCATATAATTACAAAAATCTACAATAAACAAAGAAATATGTCGTGCATTTTTTATATACGAATGATACACCAGAAGTGAAAAATTAAAAAGTCACCGTTCAGAAATCATGTATTTGTCTCTTGGCAGTTTTCTAAATATCTCCTCTTTCTATCACCTAAAATGGATTATTTGTCTGGATTTTTTTTTCCACTGAATTTTCGTTGAAGTGCTGAATTGCATCAGCTTTGGTAACACATTTGTGAGTAAGAAAGTGTGTAACGCTTGTCATGTCTTTGCTCCTTTTAATTGACGCCGTTTAGGGCTCGCTCATAAATGAGTGCAAATGACTCGAGGACTGGATTCTGTGTGCAAACGTGTCGCACCAATGAATGTCTATACTGGCGATCCTTCCATAAAATGTACAAACATCAAATCTGTTTTCCTCAGCCCGTTGCTTGAATGTTGAGAGCGGAACAGATCTCCCCTGTTGAGTGTTAGGAAAGAGCCATTTTACACCCAGGATAAGATGCTCTTTCTCATCGTAATATGTGCATTCAGAGTATTTTCAATCTTCTCAATAAAATTAGGCAAATCTCATGTTGTTGAATGTAAAATGGAAGCTTGATTTTAATGTTACCTAGCAGTTTATATAGTTTAAATTGACCATTTTTTTAAATGCGTCCTTTTTTTCTTGTCCTTTTTGAATCAGTATGTACCCCTGCCCAGTGGTGCGAGAAGAAACCCTGAACGCAGACCCGTAGCGCACCCTGAGGTAGAAGACGGGGGCCGGGGCATCTGTATTTTCATACTCACATGTTTTCTTTCACCATTTCAATGTTTTATTCGGTTTAATTTGCAGCTTGTGATCGGCTCTTCATAAACCCTGTCAGCTGGGTAACAGCCGTGTTCTCGCCTAGTCTCATGCACGCATAGCAACATACATACCCTACTCTGTTTTCCAGTAGCTTCCCGTTTTGACCGTTTGCCGCTGTATGAAAGCCAGCACAGTACAGAGAGGGCCATTTCTGTGTGTTTGTTCACGTTTTCACCTGTGCGTTGCAAACCACTAGCCGTGTGTGAACTGTGTTTCTTCAGCGTTTCTCATTTGTTAAATCTTAGCCGGTTATCTGGCCGCGTCGGGTCTGGATTCTGCTGTGGTTACCGGTGAAGGACGGGCATGGGTGAATCCCGGCTTTTTTCCCTGATTCCTAAAGCCCTCTCCAGATCCGGGCTGGCGATCAAAGCTGCTTGGTTTATGTGGCTGCGTGGGACTTTGAAGTCTCACAGTCACCTACAGCACTCACTTCATCAAGTTCACTGGTGTCTTAATAGCAGATCAATACGTTTCAAAGTCGGAGAGTTAATTTGGTAGTAGTGCCAGTGCGTTCTCTACGCTGGAAGCCGTGTGCTGGAGGCACGGTGTACCTCGGTCCCTGTGCCGGTATTGGGCACGGCTTGGGCATTCCTCTTCTTTTTAGAAGCACTTCAGTCGTAGCTGAATGGTATTCAGAAGGTGTTACCATCATCCTCTTTATTGCCATCTTATAAGGAGTATTATTTTTCTTTCAAATATTTCAGAAATGCAGTTCATTGGGACAGTGCTCCGTAAATAAAATTGAATTTTGTAAATTATCCAGGAGGGAGAAATGAAAATGAATGTTTATAGTGCTATCCATTTGTGTTTAGTAACTGCAAATATGACATCCTTATTTTAAAAACTTTCAAACACATATTTAATCATTATTTTTTTGTTAAAATATCAGGCAGAATGAGGTAATCTCGTAACATTTGTGTCGTAATTATGTTGTTTAAATTCGGTCACCTAAAAATCTACATTTCAATATAGGTACCCTCTAAAAATATTTTTTCCTGTCCTACAAGTAATTTTTATTATAAAGCAAATTTAAAAATCTATATTTTAATATATTTACAGACCAGAATCTATGTGAGCGTTTTTTTTTTTGTTTTTGTTTTTTTTAAAGCATGTGGGAAAATGTATCTCAGCGACAGAAAAACCGACGGCGACGGCTTTCGGAGCGAAATGCGCAAAACGTGGCAATTCTAAGCGGCTTTTCCATTTCAGAAAGCCCTCTGTATCTGGGGCCCTGCGCTTTTGGAAGTAGGGGGTCACTTTGGCACCTCGAGAACAAAACTCCAATTTAGAATGTTCATCTGAGGGTTCTTAATGGCATTAGGGGGCTGGCGGCCGGAGGGTCCTCCGCTTGACCCACGCGGGCAGCAAATTCGTTCGTCGGGGCTGCCATTTTTCGTACCCCTCTTTCACTATATTTTTATTGTCATGTTTAAAAAGGTCCTTGGGCTGGGGGGGCCAAGATGACAAAAATCTTATTTTTCTAAAAGGCAAAAGAAATCATTGTAAACATAAATCTTAGTCTGCATCACCGGTGGTCGGAGAACGGAATCAGGAATGACAAAGGTAACCAGATTAACGAGCTCGCCCAACTCTTCTCCGCGTCACGTGAAAATTGTTCATTTTTCTTTTTTTTTTCTTTTTTTTTTTTTTGCCTTTATAGATTTTTAGCATTTTGATAAATTACTAGAAATAAATTTGAGAAGCAGCGGGATCTGTTATTTAAAAGATGAAGTCTGTAAATTTCTGCAGATATCTTAAACGTAATAAATGACATGACTTTACATGTTACGTTATTTTTTTATGCGCGTGTGGACGGGTGTGGGTATCTATAGCCAAGATGAAGAGAGACCGTGCCGCTCGCAATCTTACTCGAAAAGCTTTTCTGTAGTTTTGTCATTTTCTCCGGGAAAAGGTACATTTTAAAGGGGGTCTCTGTATTAAGGTCTTCCTGGCATACGCCAAGCTGGCAGAGCCTGTTGCTGTGAGCGGTTTGTGTGGTCCAAAGTGACAAAGAGGTTGACGATTCTCGGAGAATCGCGGAGGAACTTGATGCGTGTGATTTTTGTGCTCGTCAGATTTATGAAGGAAATTATTTGCTTTTCTCAGAGAAGGCAGGGGGACACTTGGGAAAATTATCCCTACTTAAACAAAATGGCCATCATTAAAAAGCCAATTCCTTGACAAAAAGTGGTCTTCTCAGAAATTCTTTGAATGGAGTTTGAGGCTCTCGTGAAAAAATGTCATTTGAGGTTTCTGTTCTTTTTAGGCAAAATGCTGAATTTGTCAGTAGTTGCATTTTTCTTTTTTCCTTTCCCTCAGTTCACGCACAGTAAAACCTTGCTTCATTAAAAGTGTATTAATCTGCTCTCTTGTCTCTGGGGAGACACCTTAAGATGATATTGTGTCTTTTTCTTTAAATCGTTGAAGAAAAAAACTAGCAGATTTGGTCCCTGTCAGTCAGAAATAATTGTGTTCTTAATCTTGTCCCTGATGGATGACTTGGAGTTCAGCAACGGGCCAGCTCCAATGACAAATACAATATTAATATTCATTAACTGCTTTGACAATGCTAATTTTGATGCAGTAGTAAAGGGCCCTCCAAAGTTAGCGGCCAAAGCTTCAGAGCCCTGCAAGGTGGCAAGATAATTTGTGCTGGTTTACTGAGCTGAAGGCTTTTAAAGTCTTTAGCAAAAAAGCTAAGGTACCACAAACAAAATAAAAGAGAGAGGCAAAAAAAGTTCAGAAGCATTAGAAAGCAGGACTGCGGAAGTAATACGATCAAGAGGCAGCTGGAAATTTTTGACACCTCCGATGCAGCATCTTTTGGCGGAATTTTTTTTTTAACAAAAGTTGCAACAGAAAAACGTACACCATGGTAAGTCAGCAGATTCCCAATTTTGTTTAATCTTTTTGATCTTTTCAATTATCGCTATTTGAAGATCAATAGTGATTTTTTTTTTTTTTTCCTTCTTCTTCCGCGGTTAAAAGGCGCACAGCGGTGGCATTGAGTGTGTTCGGATCGCGGCTTTAAGAGCGAGGTTTGTCTCCTCTGCAGTTAGTTGGCCCAGCTAAATTTTCGATTGTCTGCTTCTGGGGTGAACGGGGCTGGCTGCTCTTTTGCCATTCTGGCTGCTTGTCTGGTTCTGCCTGTTTGGTTTTTCCGACCTTGGTTCTGTGCTCCCTCCTTACCCTTTAAGGGAACCCGGGAATCTAGTGCTGTCTCGACTTTCTTCGCTTTTGCAATAGGAGGAAAGAAGGAAAATGGCACGCTTGTCTGGTGTTTACATTTTCATGTGCGTCTGTAAAAATCACGGTCAAGCAAGCAGGACCGTGGGCTGGTGTGCGTTCACACATACTTTGTTGGAATGGATTATTTTCGTCTTTTGTATTTTCTGCTTTTTAAAATTTTGCGTTCTTTGTCAAGCCCCGAGAACGGGTGACACGTTTAGGATTACTGATGTGACTGGGGACACCCGCTGCTCGAGTTTAGCCAACTTAGGGCAACTTCTATTGAGATGTCTCGAGTACCTTTATGTTTGCCAAGCCAAGGAAGGAAGGAAAGCCTTTCTTTTTTTTTTTTTTTTTTTTTTTATTGTTCTTTCGACTTATCAAAGAAGGAGGAAAGGATGGACACAAAGGGGGCTTATTAAAGGGGGACCGCAAAGACGCTCAGGGGGGCGAAAGATAGGCGCGGTGTACTGCCGCTTCTCTGTGAATGGGGGCTAAGGGAGAGCGCCGCACGGACGCCGCCGCGGTGCTCTGGGCACAGGCGAGGCACTGCGAAGTCGCTGAAGGCGAGGTGCTGCCCTCCAGTGGATCAGTGGCAGACGGCGGGCGGGACGTGTACGATGAGTAGAACACTCGCTCCTGTGAGCGCAGGCATGCTTGTTGTAGCCAGGAGGGGAGCAGCATCTCCGGCGCGCACCAGACACCCGTCCTGAATGGTAAGGCGCCTCGCAGCCGCGCCACTCTGCTCCCCTGCTTCCGCGTCTCTCTCTCTCTCTCTCTCTCTCTCTCTCTCTCCCTCTCTCCATGCATTCGTTTCTGACTCCCGCTGTCGAAAACGTACAGTTTTAGGCTGTTATTGGGCGAAAGCCCATTCGCATTTCTGGCTTTTTCCCAATTGTAATTTATTTGTGATTTAAAAACAAGAAGAAAAAAAAAATCCCCATCATAAACCGGTTGTTTACTTCTGTGTAAAAACTTTGGTCAAATTGTGTTGAGTGTGTTTGTTTTAGCTGCATTAGTGAGCCTGGTCATTCCTTTCTTGTGCTAATTTTGCATTAAGAATTGAGTTGTTTTAATTTTAGTTTCTCATTCTTGGCATTTGCGGGGCCCCCGAACTGTGATTTCTCTGGCTGCTCGTACGTGACCCTCGCCCAGAGAGACGGGCTCCGTCATCCACCTTTTGTGTCCTTCATTTCTGCCTCCCTCTCTTCCTTCTTTTTTCTTTCTTTTTCTTTTCCTTTCCCTGTCTTGTGCGGAAGCCCATTCTCTCTTCACCTCCACGCACACACGCATCCCCCTGTCCCTTCGCCGCTGTCCCCATCACCCGCTAGGACCTGTTCCTCGGCCGTATGCGAGCGGATACTTGGCGAGGCATGCTGACAAAGATGCCTTCCAGATTGATGGCACCGACCGTGGAGTGGGGGGCAATTAGCCGTCGCGTCGCCAGGGACGTGCCGTGCCGAGGTCTGCGGCAGGCCCGGCTGACATGGAGGCCTAAAGGCAGGCAGAGGAGCGATAAGTAAGGGGGATAAAAATGAAGACAGAGTAAGGAGCACAGAAGAGGGAATAGTGAGCGTGTCGGGGGCTTTTCTGTTCAAAATCACGCCATGACGTTAACTGTGATGCTCCATGTCCGTAGTTTGACTGCTGTCCTGCTCTGCTGCCACCCGACATCTTAGCGTAAAGATATACTATTGAAATAAACCGAAGAGGTACGTTTGAGAGGCACTGACCGCCTCGGGTGTGACGGCTGTCCATCTCATTCGTTTTAATGGATTCAAATGCAGAGTAATTCTGCCGCGTCGAGCGCCGCCTCGGCTCGATTGCATCTGTTGCCCTCACCTCTCTTGCTCTTGACCTCCTCACCGGACTGTCTTTGTCTCAAAAAAGAGAAAATAAAGCCACCGGCTACGGCCCGGCATGCGCGCCAACCCCCCTTCACAGTGGCGGCAGATAGAACCTCTGTGCGGGACCCCGCTGGGGTCGTGGGGGCGAGCCCGGCTGCCGCTCTCGCTTTATGGCCGCGGCAGTGACTGCTCCGCTCCCTTCCCCTGCTGAGCCTGCCAAGCCGCCCCGTGCGTCGAGCTCGGCCTCCAGCACCTCTTCTTCTCTCCCCTCCTCCTCTGTGGCTCAGCCATGGCAGCGGAGGCTCGTTCCCTTTTCTGGTGATTTTGCGCGTGTCAGTTCGAGGCGAGCTGGACTGGCACCGACATGCAAGCCGACGGCTGTCCCGGTGCAGTCCTCCCGCAGAAGGCCAGGCCACAGGACCCCAAAGCCTTTGGTTCCCAGAGTGGAGTTTTCTAGCATGTTAAGGGAAGGGGGCGAGAAGGCTGGACAAAGGTGTCCGGCCAAGCGAGCGGATGTGTGAAGAGCAGCCCACAGAAGAGGCACAAAAGCGTTCCGTCTAAGTGGTGCGGCGTGTGAGGGTGGAGGCGGCCAGGAGAGCAGAGGGCTGCGCAGGTTAAGAGCCGGGCACTCAGAAGGGATGTACCTGCCAGAGAGGCCTGTTCTGGGCACCAAGGGGACGGTGGCGGCCTCTCACCTCTCTCTGCTCCAGCAAGTTGGCTGGGTGAGTAAATTGTGTGCGTCTGTGTATTAGGGTGCGGTAGTCTGGAGAATTCGGCCACATCTGATCACGGGATGCACCCTCACCCTTAAGCTGTATTTTCATTCGTATTTGTTTATCGGTGTTTATCTTGCAGCGATGGCGTAGCTCATCGCTCGAAACACCAAAGTTGGGTCTTGCACTAATTTTGTTAAAACGCCCCCCCCCCCCCAAAGTGAGAAAATGTATCATTTTGGCTTAATGGTTTTATTGGGAAATGATCAATGAGAGTATGAGGCTTTTTTATAGAGCTGAGTGTCACGCAGGAGTCCCATTTCTGCTTTTTCTTAAGAAATGCACGACGGTAATGATGCTGATTTATTGAGTAAGGAAATCGGAGTGCGTGTCTATTGAGGAGGAGGTGATGTGCATTGAAATAGCGTGTTATTGATGCATTGCTGCTCCTGTGTTTCCAGTTCAGCGTTTTATTTGTGGGGAGTTGACTTGCATAATTAAAAATGTGCTCAAACCTGGGAGCTTCTGCGCCGGTCACCCTTCTCGAATCCAGACCGGGCTCAGACCGGGGGATGTGTTGCTCCACTGGCTGTTCCCGGGTCAGGGAGGTGGCACCATACCACAGGCCACGGCGCCGTCTTAGAAGGGCCAGAAAAGGAGGTGATTTTGCAGCCCCCTTCATTCGTCCGCTAGCACAGCGTAGGACTGTCTCTTACACGCATGTACCTTCATCGCTGACGGTGAGCGTGTCTGCCCGGTGCATCCACACAGCCTCTGTGGCTCACATGCTGTTTTGCTGTTTCTGGTCAATTAAGAGCCTTTAAAAGCAAAATATTTAATAAGAATAAAAAATGAAGAGCTGCTTTGAAATTTCCATTGTTTTTTTTGGTTAAAAAAAATAGACAAATGATACTGAGTACTTTGGCCCAGATGAAAATTTTGTGAACTCTCGTGATCACAGAGGCCTGCTTGTCATCAGCATAAAGTGAATAGATTAACTTTTAAATCTACTCTTATAATATACAATATTAAACATAAATATTGAAGTGCGTAATCCTTTCTGTTCAGAGGCTGACAGCCAGCTCTGTGTGTGTGTGTGTGTGTGTGTGTGTGTGTGTGTGTGTGTGTGTGTGTGTGTGTGTGTGTGTGTGTGTCTGGCCTGTGTCTAACCCCAGCCTTTGGAATGTGCACACACCTTCACAAAGACACCCTTCTTATAGTGTGTCCATTGCCTCTGAGCCTCTACCCACCTCAGCGGCCCCCCTGCCAAGCACACACGCGCGGCCTGCTTAGGTCTCACACATCACAGACGTGCGCAGAGGAGCCATGGAAGGTAACGGGACCCTGTGTGTCGCAGCTCCAGGGCAGACCTGTGAGATGCGGCCCCTGGACGATAAATTCGTCTCGAGACATTTCCGGAACGATCCTGCTACTCTCCTGGCTCTGCTCTGCCAGACGGTCATGTGACAGCCGTGGAGGTCATCGTTTAGCAGCCGCAGAAAACTCAAGCGGGTGTCTGACCCTCTCGATCGATTGGTAACCTAATTCTCCCCGGGAGGCCAGCTCTCCCCAACGAACTTCTCCCTTGTTGTCCCGAAGAATTTGGTCACCTCATCCTGAGCCACCAGCCCCATTGTGTTATAGTGTGAGGTCACGCTTCCCCGGCTCAGTCGGCAAAACAGAAGGGGCCGTGTGCCGACCGGCTGCACCCGGTCATCTGCGAGCCGGGTGCGTATGTCGAACACACATTGACACGCACACACGAAACGACACACGCGCTCACGCCCATACGCATGTCTTTTACGGTGTCGGTTCTTTGCCAGGCCTTCCTAATTTGGCCAATTACCTTTTCACTGATTTTGAGTTCCTTAAATATCCAGCAGCATCCAGAAAGTCTAACTTTTACTGGAGTATTTGTCTGGGGAATTGGCTTGTCTGTCTAAGTCTGTACATGTCCGTCTGGCTCTGTGTGTGTGTCTGTGTGTCTGTGGGTAAACCTTGATGTTCTCGGGGTTATGGCTCAGCCCAGTTTGTCTGTCTTTTCTTTCTTTTATTCCCTGGCTTGGGGGCAGGGTAGCTGAGCGGCGGTCTGGGGGGGGGGGTATTCGTGGGAGGTGTTGACAGTGGCGCATCCAGGAAGTGGCGTCTTTGTGGGCAGTGGAGTAGACTCCCGTATCGCCTTTCTCCCTTTCCCAGCACAGGCCGGCTCTGATGTCCTGCGGTGTCACCTCCGTCCTCGCTGGTGTTACATAGCACTGGACGGGACGGGGGACGGCAGGACCACGGGAGCCCCACACAGCCTTCACATGTGTGTTCAGGCATAAAAAAAAAATGAAAATGTCGGAATAAAAGTACAAAGGAGGATTTAGGTTATTGGGTTTTGTGTAAAGTCCCCTGCAGTAGATGGGGTCTGCCTGCTCGGTTCTGTAAAATAGACGCGTTCAGTCCAGCTTTTTTGGGCATCTTCAGTGAACTGTGCAAGTGTGAATAAGCCACAGCTTAAATGTTTTACACACGCCACGGTACTTGAATGTGTAATTTGTGGTCTACTTCAGAGGTGTAGAAGGCTGAGTGTGGGGCACGTTTTGGAGGAGGTGAGGCGATGTCCTGCTCCCATGGGTCTCGGGGCTGTCCTTTGCTCCACTGTTGTGTTAGGGATACTGGTTGTGTGTGTGTGGGTATCCCGGGCTTCAGTTGCGACTGTGTGTTGGAAAAATGGGCGACTCGTGCCAATTTGTACCCAGAACAGAGTCTCTGCTGTCAGCCGTGTGGTGAATCTGCTCGGCACAGTTGCATGATTTTGCCTCACACTGAAGGCCTTCTTGAGGCCGCTTCCGGGAGCTGGCTGACAAGCAGGAAGACTCGTCTTCAATACGACGGGGTTTATCGCTAGTGATTGACGGTCGTCACTAAGGAGCCGTGGTCAGTGTGAGTAGGGAGAGTCTGTGTGTCATTTGTGTTGCTCCTTCCTCCTGACTCGCTTCTTCGCCCTGTTGCTGGGCAGATTTCGGTCCTTCCTTCTGAGAGGACAGACCTGTCCCAGGGAGACTGAGCTGAACTCCTGCACAGGGAAGGCAGCAGTGGTACTGCCTCCCGTCTCGGGGCTCCTGGGTGGCGTGGGTGTGCCGCCACTTCTTCACACCCACGTGTGCCTCTGTTCTGAATGCCGGTCAAGGTGGTGCATGAGAACCCACCCGCTGCCCTGGTAGCGGTAGACGAAAGGAAATAAAGTCACTGGCCAAAATGAATGTGGACTGTAATCCATCCATGAGAGGCGAGTGTAGCCCCTGTCGGATTGCCATCTCGGGTAATTGAAAACGCTGCTTTCCCCACTTAGCAGACTAAGGACAGATTACATTGCTAAGACCAATTTAGCCAAATGCTGAAATGATATTTTCCTTTCTGATGCAAACCCAAGCCAGGGAAAGCGGATTTCGGGGAGCGAGGCTTCTGAATGGCGGGGGGTAGGTTTAAGCTTTGCCCCCGGCCCTCTCGCTGCTTTTTCAGGCCTTTTCTCCTGCAGATGTGCTCTTTTGCCAGAAGCTCTGGCCCCCCCCCCCCCCCCCCCCCCCCCCCCC
>JAACJT020000035.1:380948-398426 GCA_009936485.2 Gymnarchus niloticus
AATCCTCTCATTTAATCATTCCTGTAGCTGTAGCACGTCAATCAATCCTTCAATCATTCCTGTAGCTGTAGTACATCGCTCCTTCACTCAGTTCTGTAGGTGGAGTACATCTGTTCATCTCCACTCCTTCACTTGTTCCTGTAGATAGAGTTTATCTCTTCTCTCCTTCAGCCATTCCTGTAGATGGAGTAAATCCATTTCCCTCCTCTCCTTTATTTGTTTTATAGGCAGAATGGGTTGGTGAGATGCTCACTTCTTAAAACTATGGAAAACAAACTTCTGATTGTTCATTTACAGACATTTCATAATTTAAGTGCCATGGGTCAAGTGAAGTATTTAGATTTATAACCGTAATTTGGACTCAAGATATATTTCCTACGATGTGATTCTGATTGTTTTCAAAAATATCACCAGCCGTCAAGATTCAGACTTCATGTACTTAATGTTTGCTGTTGTAGATCATGGTCCTTCATTACATCGTTAGGCACCTATACCACATCTGCTGCAGGATTACAACTCAGTTCCACTGAATACATTAAGAAGAAAGGTGATAATCTGCACAAGCTTTGTGGAACCAGTTTTCTGTATACTGGCATGTGAGTGGAGGCAGCCAGAGTCGTAGATCTTAGTCAAGATCTGGCCTGAAACACGTTCTGCATGCTTGTTTCATTCATCCCACAATGGGAAAAGGTTCTTTCCACGTCTCGTTGTAACATCTGTAAGTTATTGCTGAAAAGAGCTTTGAGAGAAAACGTTTGCCTAGTAGAATACTAATTCTTTCAGGAGCCTGTGTCAGCACTCTGTAAAAAAACGAGGAAGTTTCAGGCACGTAATCTGCTGCTTTCTGACACAGCCATGGTGCCATTTTCATGCCCTTAACTGTGCTGCTTTTCAAAGTGACACCTCTGGGACAAGCGGAGTCCTCACACGGCATTTTTGACCTGCTGCCTGCTTCCAGACTTTATTTCAAATCTAGACAGGTGCCCGGTCCATTTCAAAAATCGCTTTCCCTTACTCAAAATATTTTGATAGCAGATTGACAGGCCATCTTGAAGCTGAGATAAGGAAACACTTTTTCATCGTTCCCTTCCAGTGCCGGGTAGCACTATCAGGCTGCAGGTTTGGGAAGTCCAGTGTAGCAGGAATCTGACGGCTGTGTTTGATCTTCTGGGCCGTGACCCAGTGGAAACTCAAGATACACTGGGCTACATTTGGACTAGAAGCTAAATGCTGGGCGGTGCTCCGTTTACATACGTGACCTGCAGCTCATCATTAATTCATATATGCTGTGTTCATCCAGATTGGACTTCTAAGGTTTATGACTCCACGGCCGTATGCACAGCTGGGCTGCACTGTACTACAGATGCATGTAGCTGTCTGTCCTTGAGCTTTTGGTCACGTGTTTGGTGACGTCTTTATGCATGGCACTACGGCAGGAGGGCGTCTGTGTCCTACGAGACAGTTGCATTAGAGCTGCAAGCACTTCACAAAGAACTTTTTGTCATCAGCACAGGATGACGGAACTGTGCTGTTAGATGCTTGGCTGTGTTACGTGTCACCCAGGGAAATGTTGTGCTCTTAAAGATGTCCTTTGAATACAGGGGAGAAAATGTCATATGTGAGTGATCCCTAGGTCTCCACATCACTCGCTTCCGCCCCAAATGACTGCACTGTGGTTTTTGATTGGCTCAGTGTGACACAAAGATCATTGTCACTTTGCTAAAGTGACGTTCCTGTGTTTTCTTCATGAAAGGCTACTCTTTTGTCCCAAACGAGGTTTTCATTAACGGGGATGTTCACAGCAGTCGACTCTGCTTTATCGATGCATTGTCATACGACGCCCTCTGCTGGTGGTGCAATAGTGTGTCAGACATATTTGCCCTTGCCTATTCCCAAGTAGTAATTTTGAGGTTATTATGCAAATCAATACTGTTTACAAACATGAAAGGTGGCAGTGGCCGTTTGATCTGTGTAGAGATAGTGTCATTATCGATAGCTGAGGCCCACATCCGCAGGGTCGTGTCGATAAAAACTTGATCAATACTCACAGAGCCAAGAGGATAGTGACTTAAAGAGGGACCAAAGTTAAAAACATACATATATGTATTTTACTTTTATTCATTAAGCGAGTAGCTAAGTGACATCATCAGGCGGAGCTCGAGATCGGTGATGTAGTCTGCCTGAGAGGACAAGGAGCGTGACAGCGGTTAAGCTGCCGTAGTCGTTGTTACTGGAGAGCGAGGGACAGCTGGCCCTTACCCCCAGGCAGTGATGACTGGAAGCAGAGCAGTTAGAGGAGAACTCAGGCTGTCTGGTTCCAGCTTCTGCAGTCTCCCTCTGCAAGCCGCTCTCTCCAGCAGCCCCACCCTTCAGTGATTTCTGGAGGTAGACCCCCGCACATTCAGCAGCCCCACCCTTCAGTGATTTCTGGAGGTAGACCCCCGCACATTCAGCAGCCCCACCCTTCAGTGATTTCTGGAGGTAGACCCCCGCACATTCAGCAGCCCCACCCCTCAGTGATTTCTGGAGGTAGACCCCCGCACATTCAGCAGCCCCACCCCTCAGTGATTTCTGGAGGTAGACCCCCACCCTTTGCTGCTCCTTGCTTCTGGCTAAACGCAAGCAAGGGGAGCCCTTAGTGTTGCGCTTTTCTGGGTCTGAGCCAGAATCTACAATTTGGAGGAGGTGGAGTGGGTTTGTGTGCAGCATGAATTTAGAATATAAAACCATTTATTACATCAAAGATTGGTAACATTTTATTTTGAGGGTCACAGACATGAATGTTTATCAGAGGAAATGTGGGTAACCTATGTTGCCACTTCTGGGTGTACAAGCTATCTGTAAAGGCTGAGATGTGTGTGTGTGTCTGTGTGTGTGTGTCTGTGTAATAAGAAGCTAACATTTTCACCTTGTGGGGACATTTGTCGTGCCCCCAAGTCCCCACAAGGAAAAGCTCAATTTTATAAAAATCTGTGAATGTTACTTATGGTTAAGATTAAGGCTGGGCAAAAGTTAGATTTGTCATAGGTATGATTAGGGTCAGACCAATAGAAATAAATGGAACATTCCTACAACGTTATTAATACATAACTGTGAAATGTGTCATTAAAGTCATTTATTGAAATTTAAAGAATCCTCAGTTTTTTACGTGGAAGCTACATGACTGTTCCTCAGTAACATGGGTATTTCTGCTACATGTGACTTTTACTAGATGGCTTCATTCAGATGTCACATGCCATCAGTGAATACATTTACATATAAAACAGAATGCTGATTTATTGTCTGCAGGGACCAAGTCATAGATGAACATGTTTGACCTGTCATGTGATTAGTGACATGTACAGAACGTTGTCTCTGTCCTGTAATCAACATCACATCCAGTAGCGAATGCTCGAGCTGTCATGTGATCAGTAGCACATGTACCGTACAGTTTCTATTTAATGTGTGTGGAAGGCTGTGGGGGTCTTTGACCTGACCGTCAAGTTTCCAGTGACGTAGTGGTAACTCGAATGGAATGAAGGCATGTGTCACTTTCCTCAGACGGCAGCTGGTGACGTTCTGAGGGACCATCAGGTCCGGGACAGACAGCCACCGAGGTGGCCTAGCTCGAGTGTTTTGTGTGTGACCCGCTCCGGTCAGCCTCAAGAGGCTCGTCTGTGTAAGAGTGAAGATCCGAGATGGCGGATTGTCCCAAAAGCCTGGATGCTGTGTGAGAAGCAGAGCTAAACCCGTGCCTTACGATTCCTGCAAACGCCATCATGTCCTCCTCTCCATTCATCTGTCTCTCTTCCAGTCTTTCAAACAACCTTGGTGCAATTATGGCACCGAGAAGCGTTCGGTAAACAAAAGGGAGCGAGGCGGTATGTCTCGCCGAGCTAGCATTGGGCGTTTTTATAGTTAACTGGGAGATAGGTAGCCATGACAAAGCTGGACAACGCAGATTTGTCTGGGAGGGCAGGGGCCATATTTGTTTCGGGGGTGTTTTCAAAGGAACTCAGACATGGCTGTTTGCAAACTCACAGCAGCTAATTGGTACAAACTTAATGAATGTGTTTTTTACTGATTTATTTTCCTGAGACAGATGCTCTTGGGAATGTGGCAGGTTTGGTGGCCGTATCTCTTCCTCTCAGCTCGGCACATCAAGGGACCACAGCATTTGGCAGGTCAGGAAATTATGCAAAGGGAAGCCCAAGCAAGGAGAGGAAAAACAGCAACAAAGAGCTGAGCAAACACAAAACCTATGTGTGTGTGTGTGTGTGTGTGTGTGTGTGTGTGTGTGTGTATTTGCCATTGTAAACCATTTGTCATGTGCAACTGTAGGTTTGCATGTGTAGGTGTGTATGCGTGTGTGTGTGTTTGTGTGTGTGTGTGTGTGTGTGTGTTTGTGAGTTCTTTTGTTTTGACTTTTTTGCCTTGCCAGCTCCACAGCTTGCAATTAGCGAGCGGGCCTCAGGGACCTAATTAACCGGTTCAATTAATAAATAAATTCAAAAAAATCCCATACAAGTCACCCTGACATTTGTCAGCCGTCGGGAGCAGCGTGGGGAGGCCAGCTCGCTAAGCCATGATTAGCTCATTTGCAGAGGCCCCCCAAATGGCCCCAGGTGTCCGGCAGAGCACTATAGTAGGAGAGCACATACGGAGGGTCTGGGGGAGGGGGAGCCAGGTCACTGACCTCTCATCGAGCGGCAGATCAATAATGTCCCATCAACACAGACTAACTCACCTTCAGAGTGGCCGGCGGTGCAGGATCTTTGGAAGGACTGCATCACGTTTTTCAGCTGGAGCGATGTCTTATTAGTGGGGTCTCCAGCATCTGTTACCCGTGACTACTGAGGGGGGGGTTTGCTTAATTTGTATCTATATGAATGGCTGGGGTGACAGGAAGGACTCGGTGTGACCGTGTCACTCTGAAGCTCTCTCAGCGTTCTCATCGAAAGGCCCGAGTGCAATCTGCAGCCTACATCTTAGAGACGCAAAGGAGCCTCGTCTCTGCTTTAAACACGGGTAACTGTGGGTCTCAGTGCCGAGCTGAAAAGTGAGCGTGTATATTTAGCAAGCAGCAAGTTTGTAGTGAGACGTGGAGTGTCGGCACGGGAGCCGGCTCCTGGTCTTCCTCTCTCCTCTTCCTCTGCTGATAGTGTGGATTCAAGGCCTCGTTAGTGGAGGTGAAAGTACGGTTTGCTGACCTTCAGAAAACCTGAGGGCCTGCTCAGGTGTCCACATGTGGTCTGACTTTGGCAAGCTGCGCCAGGCTTACTCCAGGTCTTGGCGTTCCCCGGAACAACAGGAACATACCATGAAAATGTGTGTCGCTCACACCTCCTCCGGCTGCCTTGAACAGTGCTAATAATATCACATGTACTTTCAAATGTCGTTTCATGCAAAAATGTATTCGTAACAGACAGCACAAGACAGACACAAGTGCAGTGCTGGTGAACAGAGACCGTGTGGTTGTAGCGGTTTCTGATTTTAAAGCAACAGATGAAGAAAGCAGTCTTTCCCACAGCGACGATCACGCCAGGCTGATTGATCGTGTCAGCGATGACATTTGAATGCGACCGTCTGTGTGGCTGTTAATGCCACGAGTGTTTGTAAATGTGTTTATTTGTGTGTAACTGTGTGTGTCTGTACATACATTTATGCGTGTGTTTCTATGCCTGTGTGTGCATGTGTGTGTCTGTGTGTGTATTTTTCTGTAGCTGTGCGTGTGTTCTGGGTGCTCGGTTAGGGAGGTGCCCCCTCGGTGCTTCTTCTGGGAGAGCGTGGAGCACAAGTTCACAGCGGGGGCGTAAGTGTGTCAAGGAAAAAAAAACACACAGCCCCCACCCCGGACCACCCGCCTGGGGCTGCTGTGCAACATTAAAACACAAGCAGTCAATACTGAATGTAAGCTGGGCGGAAAGAAGCAGCACAGAGAAAACGTTCTATTTTCAAGTGTTACACAACGAGCCGAGATCACAGGCGCGCTGCTCGTATGGAGCACGGCGTGCGGATGCTCAAGCTGCTGGGGGACGCTCCTCGTGGAAGCGGCGTGAAAATAGAGAGATAAAACGCGCTGCACTTGATGCAGAAATGCGTCTTAAAGAGTCACGGCCACCAGGAAGGACGACCATATGGTACGATCAGCCTGGATGAAGGCTGAAAATCGGAGCACGTCACCATATTGGAGCAGTCCATAGATGCCCATATGTTTGTTTTTTATCGTTGTTTTTAAACGCACATTCGTGATGATAAGAAAGCGGGATCAGGTGCACAAGACGTCTTATTCCAAGAGGACGCTGGGCTTCTTGCTGCCTCTGATTACTACAGCAGAGTGAGATGAGAGGAGCTTTCTAGAACACAGCTCCCACTCACACAACTATGACGTTAGATCTGAAATTAACAGTACTAACCTTTTTTAAATTAAATCCCACCTGCTGCTTTCAGCATGGAGTGAAACTCCAGTTAAACTGTGGAATGACAGTTTGCTCCAGCCTCCAGAAGAGAAGGTGAAGGAGCTCCGACAGGGACACTCAAGAACCGCGTGCGGAATTCACCGGAATGCTCGGCTGAAGGCCGGGTTAACGTCACAAACACTGAGATCTGGTATGGCTCTGCAGAAATCACACAAAACTGATCTTGGGCCAGTTAGGGAGGTTCCACTTTAATCCAGGGGTGTAATATGCCCTCCGAATGCCTTGTTGCACTCAAATTTTCATACTCTACAATGTAACTATGCATTTAAGGGGCATTCCCCTTTAAGGCACAAGTTCTTATGAAGGGGTAAAAAGATTTCAAAAGGAAAGAGCAAGAGGACGATGATTAGTTTGATCTGTAAATGACTTCCTGCTGCATCGTGCTTCTAGCATTTCAAGACGTTCTTGTAAACGTAGAGCTGCTACCAGCTATGGCTGGTAACGAGAATGAAGAGAGTCAGCTTACCAGGGTACCAGGGTGAGCAAGGAGACGGAGCATGATTCTGTCGGCATACTCCTTCAAGGCCAGACATCCAAGCCTGTCAGGTCTCTTCCATCTCCACATGGACAGCCGTGAGCTGAGGTTGGGGCTGCTCCTAACCTAAATGAAAGGGGGCTGAAGTCTCCCTCGCATGTACATCATATCTGCTGTCTGGAGCTGCACAAAATGGTTCCATGTCTAAGAAGGAGAACTTCGCCATTTAGCCAGGTGTGTGCTGACCTCACTATCTGGAGGGAACTCTTCTGCTTGGGCTTCCACGTTCATAGACTTCAAGACTCATTTGCTGAGCTCTCCAGTAAAAATCCATTGAGTTCCCAGTTGCTTACTGATAACGTTCCTTAAATGTAGTACTGGATGCCTTGTCTCATCTGCCTCCAGCAACACCATTAGCCAATACCATTAGCCCAGCTGCACAACCACATCTGGATCCATTATTTTCCCCGAGATTCATGTGGCCCTGTTAAGAAGTAAGAAAGGTGATAAATCAGGACCTTCAGAGTGATCCTTGTTATGTTCACTCTGTGCTGCTACAAGATTTGGTATACAGGAAAGTGTTAAGTTGGGACGTGGCTCACCAGTACCACTAGTCGTATCAGAGTCTTTACAAGCTGCTGAGCATATCAATACCACCACAAGCCTCTAGGAAGTCATCTGGGAGGTGGAAGATGCTGCTCCATATACTGGGAGTAGCTTCAACCTATGAACCTGATGAAATGCTTGGATTCAATCGGAGGGGGGAAATTGCATGAAAAGTGTGTGGCGGGGGGTTGGGGCTGTTCCGGAGTGGAGGGGGATTGTGTGACGGGGAGGGGGGGATTGGCTCCTGTTCTTCTTTTTGACAATGATTTTTTTTGGTTTGACTATGATTGTTTAGAAGGGCCACAAAAGTACATGCAAAGAGCCCCATGGGGATCGCGAGCCTCTTGTTGGCCAGCCCTGCTCTAGGCTGATGGATATTAACCCTAAACTTGTGACTTCGCTGATGATGACCTTAGAGGCACTTCTGTTTGCTTGTAGTCAGCACAGGGTGTCTGCTAAGAACGTGCCATGATGAGGATGCCTGAATTTTCATTTTTTTTTCGCACACATCAGTGTCACTCAACAATTCCATTTTACAACATACTTAATTTATGTGCAAATTATTTACATTCACATATTAAATACAATAAAAGCAACAACAATATATTAACAATAAGCAAAGAGCACTGTCCTAGAGAGCATCTGTCACAGTGTTAGTAAACATTATAAAACGATAACAACTACACTGATAGTCAAACCAGGCACCCATTATCGCTTGCCTACCGCATATCCAGGTCTGGGTTGCTGGGGTAGCAGACTAAGCAGCTTCTTCGGGGGATCCTGAGGTGTCTCCAGGCCAGCCAAGAGATATAATCTCTCCAGTGTGTCCTGGGTCTGCCCTGGGGTCTCCTCCTGGTTGGATATGCCCAAAACACCTTCCTGGGAGGCATGCAGGAGGCATCCTGGAGAGGTGCCCAAACCACCTCAACTGAGCCCCTCCTGTCCATGCTCCTCACCCCAGACATCATGTGAAATAAGCTGGTTTCCATTGCTGGTATCCACAGTTTTGTTCTTTCGGTCTCCACCCAAAGTTCAAGACGACAGTTAAGGGTAGGAAGGCTGATCGAACGGTAATAAGAGAGCTTCACCTTTCAGCTCAGCTCTCTCTCCACCACGACAGACTGAAACACTGTCTGCATAACTGCTGATACTTCACCGATCTGCCTGTCAATCTCTCATTCCGTTCTTCCCTCACTTGTGAACAAGACCCTGAGATACTCAAACTCCTGCACTTGACTCAGCAACTCATCCCCGAACCTGAGATCGCAGTCCACCCTTTTCCATCTGAGAACCATGGCCTCGGGAATGGAGGTGCTGATCCTCATCCCGACTCCTTCACACTTAGGCTGCAAACTGCCTCAGTACAAGCTGGAGGTCACAGCCCAATGAAGCCAACTGGACCACATCATTTGTAAAGAGCAAAGAGGAGATCCTGAGACCGCAGAACTGGACACCCTCCACCCCTTGGCTGTGCCTAGAAATTCTGTCCATTAAAGTTATGAACAGAATCAGTGACAGAGCACAGCCCTGACAAAGTCCAAAACCCAGCGGGGAAGAGTTTGTTTTACCTCCAGGAAATGTGACTCGTGCGATGCTAAAGAGGTATGTCAACCAAGATACCCCAACATCATCCTGAGGCTTAATGAACTCGGGGAAAATCTCATCCACCCCCAGAGCCTTGCTGTCAAAGAGTTTTTGTCTACTTCAGTGACCTCAGCGCTGGTGAGTCCTCCTCCGAGTCCTCCCTAAAGTCCCTGGACTCTGCTTCCTCCAAGGAAGGCATGTCTATGGGATTCAGGAGATCCTCAAAGTATTCCTTCCATCGCATGACTATATCCTCAGTCGAGGTCAACACCATTTCATGCCTGCTGTAAACAGTATGGGCGAAGCACTGCTTTCCCCTTCTAAGTCGTTTGACAGTGTTCTGGAATTTCTAATCGAAAATCATTTTCCATCCATCCTGAATCTCCTCCCACATCTAAGTTTTTGCTTCTACGACTGCCACACCGCACTCCGCTTGGCAGCTGCCAGTTCTACAAGCTCAGAAGGACTCTCGGCTCTCTTACCCCTGGTGTTCACCATCAGATCTGGGGCTCGCCACCACAAGAGACACCAACAACCTCACAGCCACAGCTCTGCACAGCCACCTCAGCCATGGAGGTACAGAACGTGGCCCGCTGAGTGTCGATGTCCCCAGGCTCCCTCAGGATGCATCAGAAGTATTGCCAGAGATGTGAGCTGAACATCTCCCAGAAAGGGGCCTCTGCCAAATGCTCAGACCATTCAAGCCATTACTTTACAAATAAGCTACTGTCGCTTTAAGGCCAGACGTTAATCAGAGAGAAAGACAACTTATGTAGAAAACAGAGAATCACCGTAAGTGGGAAGCTAACATTAAATTATAAACCTCCATAAGTGACAAGTGTAGCCAAATAACTCCCATCATCAGATGCAACAATGAAGTATGAAACTAAGAGTACTTAAGCTAAGCTAAGCTGAGTTTGAGTTTAACTTTGTTTCATCACTCATTTGGCCGGCAGTTTGCTGTGGCCCTCTAGCTATATATTTTTAAGATTGTATTATTTGAGCACTTTTAGTACCTGGATAATACACTTTTTTGGCACTGAGGCTTCTTGAGTGTTGTGTTCTGGTGTCAAGGTAGTTTGTGTATGAATTCTATTTTGCATACCATATGCTGGATTAATTAATTGTTTTCTTATCCCATAGCTCTGAGAAGTGCTCTTGTGTGGGGGATCCTGGAATCCTGTCAGGTCCTGTGTGAATGACATAGTATTCCTTGCTGCTCCTGCATGGCTGGACCGTGGGGCTGGTTAGCGCTTCTGTGACTGGGCCACAATCTTCTGTCTCCTCCCAATCATAATCAAGCAGGAGCGGAGAAGAACCAGAGAAACACCGGCCGCTTACCTCAGACGTGTGCACGCGTGCGTCTCTGTCCGACGACAGGCTGATGAGGCACTGAGTGTTGACTGCCGGTGATGGTGATAAGAAGAACCATTTTGACCGCATTGCTGCAACGTTAAGGTACCAGCTCGAGAGGATATCAGCGGTCTTCCTGTCTGATATTTGCCGGTGGACATCACAGGGGCGGAGACTGAGATTGGAGACCATGGCTAACGGCTTCGCCTTTGATGGCACGGGTGCCGTGATGCTCCAGTTTCACTCACGCCGCACCAGCAGACGTGAAACAGCAGCTGATTGGTCTGAACAAACTGTCAAATGTCAAGCTATTATCAAAGGCAGATGTGTTTTCAGTAAAAACCTACCGGCAGTCAGAATAAGAAGCCTTCTGACAAGCGGGAGAGTTGTGTTCCTGCCCTGTACCACCTCTCAGAATTTCCCCTTCAGTAGTGAACTTTCTGCAGGAAGGACAGTTCTCCCCTAGAAGCTCTGAGCACAGGTTAACACGCAACAGATGTACTCTAGATAAACTAAATTCAGGACAGTTTGTGGTTCCTGATTTTCAGCACATTATCTGTCAGTATGTCTGCTTCTGTTTAGAGCATTTTTGTTATTGTGCTAATATTTCAATAGATTACATTAACTGGGTCAACTAACCGGCAAGCAGCGGGTAATATCACTAATATAACAGATTGTCACTGTTATGGCACCAGAAAAATGCCACAGCATCCCAAATGTGATGTGGAGAGGAGATCTGCTTGTAATCTCATGATCTGTTCCTCCTCAAGGAATTCCTCCACTTCAGCTATTCCAAAAGGCAGAAATCACAGCAGGCAGGGCAGACAGCCTCCGGACGGTCCCAGGAGGGCCCTTGTGATGTGGAGGAATGTGTAGAACGCAAGGCCTATATGCTCCCACCCACTTTGCTGATGATGTGATAATTAAATCTACTGAGAATGGTGTGAAAAAAACTGCAGAACTGGCCCAAGAAAGACGTATAGAGGAAAATGACAGTGAAAACACATTTTCACCACTAGGTTATATATGCAGACTATTAGTATAGATTTAAAAAAAATTCTGCTGGTAAACTGGTTACTGTGCATTAAGAACCCCTCCCCTCGGCACTTTCTGGAAAGGAAGACGTGTCCCACTACAGGAGCAGACCACAGTCTGCCGTGTCGATGCCCTTTGAACCGCTCTCAGCCCTGCTGAGAGGCACGAAGCTTCTGAAAGACCTCCAGTCTTCAAAACGACTCTTAGCTTCACTGTCAAAGGTGTGACACGCAGAGCCTGTCTGAGAAAGTCATGTTTACATTCCCTGGTTTCAGTTAAAAGATGAATGTCTTTATTGTAATGGATATGACAAAAATAAACACAAATAAATGAATACTTAAGTAAGAAGCAGAAGATGCTGGCTTTGATTGGCTGATGGACAGCCAATAAAGTTAAGCTCCAGAGACCGGTGATCTTGGGAAAGCTTCCCTGTCTAAACACACAACGGCTTGCTTTCCAGAACCTTCTTGCACAGGCCAGGTGTCGTTTTAAATGGGACCTCTATATGTCACTGCCATTTAGGGTGAGAGATGTGATGTAGCTTACGTGAGCACATTATTCGAACATATGATTTAATGCATGCACAGCCGGCGTGTATTATGGCATATTATTTACCTGTCAGATTCACGTTAAGACATATTAATCCATAACGTGACCCTCAATGTACACCTTCTTCTTTGTAGAATCCACGATATAATTCATAATAATTATGATGAGTGTGGCACTCAGTCATAGACACAAAGTATGTTGCAGTCAATTCATTCTTTCACCTTCACACATCTGGGACTCTTTGAGCCACGGGGTCTGAAGAATTAGACATCCACCCCTCAGCCTATGTATTCCACTGTTCAGATGTAAAATGTCTGCAATGATGAAGATTCACAGAGCTGTTATTCTTTTAGGTAAATGAGCAACACCTGCCATTTTTAGTTTCTATTGTAGGAACTACTGAAAAAGATCCTGTTATGTTCTTTTGGTTGCATGTAAAGAGAATGTTTAGGTATAGTCTTTCTGGAAATACTTGACAAAAGTGTGTAAACTTAATTTTCTTTTTATTGAATAATTTTGGAGTTTTGTTTTATTTATGTCTTGGTTTTTTTCTCTCCCACGCTCTCCTTTGTTGCCTGTCTCACTGTCTCTGACAAAAGCAGAAGCCTGCCAAGCTCTCCTGCTTTGGGACTGTCCTGTCAATCACTCCTGAAGGCATCCTGACAACTTGTACGTTAAAAATTAAAACTGGATTCAAAGCTGACGTGTGACAGCCTGGGCTTTGAGTACGGCTCGAACTTTGAGCGACCATACATATTTACTGATGGCAATGGGGAGCACAGCAGCAGGGGAAAACATAAACAAACAAAAATTAGCATGAGCATTGATCATAAAAGATGTATTTTGCATCCTATATCTTAAGTTATCATGACCTCCTACGGACTGGCCCTGTTCCTGGATTTGTGAGAATTTGCAAATACCTCCCATGAACGTGCATGAACTTCCTGAGAGTCTGTACAATGGGGACAAAGACCTGAGCCAATAACAGTCAGGAAGAGCTCCAGGCGGCAGAGGAAAACCTTGGTGTCGGAAACGCGTAGGCAGCCCTGTCTTTGTGTCGAGAGAACAGCACCTGATGTTGACTCATGCGTTATGCTTAAAATAACGACATGTCATCAATTTCTGCAATTCAGACACGGAGAAACCGCTGCTTGGAGGAAACAAAGAGAACCCGTGTTTGTGGAAACCGCCTTCAAACGCCATGATTTCCACACGTCCTAGGTGTAGCTATGTTGATCCTGAGGGACACACTGGCAACCCTTGCTGAATGGCCACACAGCCAAAACGAGGTGCTTTGCTCACTGAGGCCTGTTTGATAGGTCAGCCTCCTCACCGTGGTGCCTGCGTGGATGGTTTACATCGACTTAGCTGGCTTTCCCAGCTCTTACAGCCGCCTGCAGAGGCAGATAGGATTTAGGGCAAAAGGGATAACGGATCAAATAAATACATATCTACGCCCCCTTCCATTTCCCGTGGACACCTTCCAAGACCCAGTTTACAAATCCTTAAATGGAGGGACACACAGGTCGGGAGATTCGAAAATCCGGAGCAATACCGCAAGGACATAAATAATTTTGGTTCTGGTGCCCTCTAGTGGTCATCGCATTCAAATTCCGGGAGACAGCAGGAAGATACTGAAGGGTACATACGCAGCAGCACATACACAGCAGCACATACACAGCAGCAAATACACAGCAGTACATGCAAAGCAGTAAATACACATCAGCACATGCACAGCAGTAAATACACAGCAGTACATACACAGCAGTAAATACACAGCAGCACATGCACAGCAGCACATGCACAGCAGTAAATACACAGCAGTACATACACAGCAGTAAATACACAGCAGCACATTCACAGCAGCAAATACACAGCAGTAAATACACAGCAGCACATTCACAGCAGCACATGCACAGCAGTAAATACACAGCAGCAAATACACAGCAGTACATACACAGCAGCACATGCACGGCAGTAAATACACAGCAGCACATACACAGCAGCACATACACAGCAGCAAATACACAGCAGTACATACACAGCAGTAAATACACAGCAGCACATACACAGCAGTACATACACAGCAGTAAATACACAGCAGTACATACACAGCAGTAAATACACAGCAGCACATACACAGCAGTACATACACAGCAGCAGGCTACCAGAAGTGACCGCATGGCGCTGAGACCAGAGTGCGTAATTCTGTCTTTTTATTTCATATCACATGAAATGCGTATCTATACAGCAGACCAAGTGGCGCGACATCCATGACTGCATGCAGCAGAGACGAAGCTGTAGGCTGTAATTCTACGTTGTGTTTATTTAATTCTTGGCTATTTAAATTGACGGAATATTTAATGCTACGGCTTGATAAAAAGGTTTGGCAGCGTTTTAATTAAGCTGAATAGGCATTAAGGAGAGCAATAAGGAGGCTGGGAGCTTCCCACGGTGATGAGGAGGAGGAAGCCGACTGGCACCTCTGGAGTTATGGCATCACAAGTGGCTTAGGATTATCATCACTTATAATGTAATATAATATAATGAAATATAAATTCAGATAATGAAATTCCAGATTTCTTCTGTGAAAATAAATGATCGTTAAAAATAAATATTCATATTAGTAAAAAATGACCGCGAATGTAAATCGCGTAGGTTTTCGAATTAAAAATATGTTTGATAATTAAAAAGCTAAGTTGTAATGAAAACAAATTTGCTGTACATTATAAAATAATGTTTTTAATAATAAGACAGCCTCGTTTTTGGTTACAAATTAAAAACTAAAAGAAAAAATAGAAGTAAATTATAATTCTTTTCCAATTTATTTCCACTTCATAGATAAAATGCGAAGAGAAATTTTTTGCAGAGTCCAGGAGCGTAAAGCAGATGAAATTCACTTCTCTGTATTCGATTCCCCTCGTTTTAAGAGGGCATCTCGTATAGAAACGATGAATTAAACGGTGATTAAAAAAAAAAAAAAAACGAAATATTTGTCATTTGAATTGAAATGTGGACTCATGAAGGCCGAGATTATTAAAAGGGGAAAATGAATAAAAAGGGGCGAGGAGAGCGTGAGGCCTGAGCGGATTGAAGGTACATGTGATGAGATTATTAATCCGGCAGAGCGCAGGTGTGAGGAGCCTCAACTCGGCCTTTAAAGGTGTGATGGTGTTAAGATACGAAGAATAGCTGAACATCCCGGGGGGCACAGCGTCTATTCAAATGAAAATGGCCAAGACGCCTGCAATCTACGGCCCTCTTTACCCTTTATTTACAGCAACGGCCTGACATAAGGGAAGATTAATTATGCAAATATTAGAGATAACTATTAGACGTCGAGGAGGCGTGAGGATGGAGCGGCTGTCCTGGCTTTTATTAGCCGCACAGACTCCGGCGCATCCTCCTCGCCGTGGCCCTGATCACAGCACCTCAAAGCCGTCGTGATCTCCAGTGTCTCAGTCCCATATTGTTACCTGCTGGGACATCAAGACGAGCCCCTAAATAAATTGCCAGTGGCCTTGGGCGAAGGGAGCGCCTCTTTCATCTGCCTACTGGATGCTGAGGCAGTCAATCAAACTCATGAGCTTCACAACAATAGGGCCGACCTTACTCTATTATTTATTCTTAAAATCGTCTATTTCATTATCACAGGCACCTGGAATCTGGTCGGGGCGACGGCATCAATAATTGATACTCCGGTGCGGCGAGGGCTCACTTCTTTGACGCGCTTGTCACTAACTGTTGTCAGAACACATTTACTTTGATGACAAATTTGAGGAAATAAAAAATTGTATCACATGTGATTATGTATTTAAAGATTGCCGAGACGTCAGCTGGGTGACTGAATTCCCCGCTCGTTCAGCTGATACATTTGATGTGGTGTTTTCATGGCTCTGCCTTGTCTTAACACAGGCGGAAGGCGATTAAAAAGCGCATATATTTAATCCATCATGTGTCAGCAAACGGGGCCTTAAAACCCCCAGCAGATCACAGAGGTAACTCTATCTTTATGTGGAAAACTTTCGGCCGTGGGGACTCAGCAGCAAACCTCGCAATGCCTGTACAGGGAGGACGCTTATGATTAGGAACCGGGTCCCTATTAAGCTGGCAGGCCGATGATGGAGGTGTGTGGAAGGAAGGCCTTTTCTGTCTAGACTCCAGAAACACTTCCATTCCCTTTTTATTATAAATCGGCACCCTTTAGTAGCCCTTAGAGAGTCACAGCATCGATGCGCTGTTTTCTCCGGGTTCCACTGATGGTCAGGGAAGACCGTGGTGCACAGCACAGGATGTGCACACAGCATTTACACACAGCATTCACAGCACAGCATTTACGCACAGCATTTACAGTACAGCATTCACACACGGCATTTACAGCACAGCATTCACACACAGCATTTACGCACAGCATTTACAGTACAGCATTCACACACAGCATTCACAGCACAGCATTTACAGTACAGCATTTACACACAGCATTCACACACAGCATTTACAGCACAGCATTCACACACAGCATTCACAGCACAGCATAATGCAGTAAGACAGATGACAAGATGGAGATTCTGTAATGGGGTGAAAAACGGAGAAACAGAGGCCGACCTCAGAGGTGTGAACATCTTATTAATGTATATTTAAGTGCTCCAGGCACCAAGAGCAGGCTATTTATTAAACTTACTAATTTACCAGACCATATAACATGTAGAGGAACTGCCTCACAAATATTAAGTCCATGACGTGTTGATCATTTTATGGACAATACTTGATTTCCCTCCAGATGAAAAGTGCACATTGAAGCTGTGAGACTAAATAACTCAGGATAATAAAAGTAAAACAAGTTATAACAAATAAATATGAGCAACACAAATGCATGTGGTGTGAGTTAAACCCTGTACACATTTACCAACACACGGCTGTCTTAATTATCCTCAAGCCTGAGCCTGAAAACATCACAAGAGTCCGCGTTAAGTCCCGCCGCCTGGCAGCGCCGATAGACGGCCGGGCCTGGCACAGGCGGGCCACGGAAGAGGGCTCGGTGCTCCGGTGTGGCAGGCTTGCCAAGCTGCCGGAGATCAGACGGCGTTTCAGTGCAGATTAGCCATTTAGCGGTGCCATGACTAATTGCAGGCACACTGGTATCACAATGCACCTGAAATTACTCCATTTTTCCATGCATTGTTTGGCTCAGGACGCGGACGAAGCTATTTTGTTTTACCCATGTTAGACTTTTGTATATCTTTTTCTTTGTTAGGTGGTCATTTGTGCAGGTCCACTGTAATTTTACAATGTATAGCTGTATTAAATAGTGGGGTTCGACAGAGCACCAGAAAGTGTGTTCTCTCAGTGGTATTACAGAAAGTGTGTTCTCTCAGTGGTATTACGGAAAGTGTGTTCTCTCAGTGGTATTACGGAAAG
>JAACJT020000035.1:398526-415136 GCA_009936485.2 Gymnarchus niloticus
TCAGCCTGCCGGCCTGTCCGTCGGCCTGCCCGCCTGCCTGCCTGCCCGCCAGCCCGCCCGCCTGCCCGTCCGTCTGCCTGCCTGCCTGCCTGTCAGTCAGTCTGCCTGCCTGCCTGCCTGTCAGTCTGCCTGCCTGCCTGCCTGTCAGTCAGTCTGCCTGCCTGCCTGCCTGCCTGTCAGTCAGTCTGCCTGCCTGCCTGCCTGTCAGTCAGTCTGCCTGCCTGCCTGTCAGTCTGCCTGCCTGCCTGTCAGTCTGCCTGCCTGCCTGCCTTGTCAGCCTGCCTGCCTGCCTGTCAGCCTGTGACACCCGGTTTCGATGTGTGTAATCCTTCGGAGAGCATGCCTGTTTGGCAGCGCCCGTCTTATCACCACTGCATCTCCACATGCCAGCATTCGTGTCTGTAAATTCTCATCTCTATCCTGGTGATGGAGATAGTGGAAACCAGTAACCAGAGGAAGACCTCACTTTAAGAATGAAATCTTGCTGTTCATTGCGATTGTTTTGTATTTCTCGTGGTCACAATTATATGTTTAGCTGTCCAAATTTTTCAAAAATAAAGTTATAAATTTGTTGTTTCTGACTGTATTTAAATGAAATTATTCGGTGAGAGGATGACATGCACGCTTTTTGAAGGAGCAGCGGTGGCTCTGTGTACGGAGTTTGCATGTTCTCTAGTTGTTATGTGGGTTTTCTCCAGGTATTCATTTTAGAAGATGGGCTGGATGGATGCTTTTTGAATACACAGTGAAACCACAGAGAACCCAAACTAGGGAGTAAAATGATAGTGACTACTGGAATATGGCAAGGAGGTATTTTGTGTCATTAGCTGCAACAACTTGAATGAGTCCACATCTGCCAGGCTCTTTTCAAGGTACTAACTGCAGTTAGTGATGCAGATTTCTAAGGAAGCAGAAGGGCATTTGTGTCTGTTGAAAATTATTTCCCTGGATGTGGACAAGTTCCAGGTACCATCTGCAAAAATGTGGCAACACCAGTGTGACCATAGGCTAGCTTAGCACACACATTGCTTCAGATTATTGCACGTAGATGGTGAATACATATATACCATTGATCTAATGCTGAATGGGAAGAAATCTTCATTCAAGGTATCTACCATCTCTGGGCATCGAAAGGCAATGTGTGTACGTGTATGGAATAATCTTATTACATTTAGAAAGTGCCGTTTAATGGAATATTTTTCAGCAAGCAATTCTTAGACCGGATTGATGTTTTTCTTTCTCAGCCTGGTAGTCAGTCAATAAATGTTTATTTGCTGTTGTCAGAGATTATTTTTTAAGTGGCACACTCTTTTACAGTATGCGTTAGAATGTATGTTTTACTTCTCGCAGTTGAAGGAAATCACATTATGACCTTTGTTATTTTTAAAAAATTGATTTGCTTATATGACTCTTGTCCTGATAAATGTTAAAGTTTCTGATGGCACCAGAAAAATATCTCTTGAAAAACATAACCCCCTCCCCAGTAAATCTGGCCTTACACAGAATGCCTGAAAAATCTTTGGCAATAAGCATACTAATTATGTAAGTGAGAACCGTGCAAGACGTCCTTGAGTATTCATTCAAAATGTAATCTGTTTCTTATTAGCATGAAACAAGGTAGCTGTAATAGAGGAAGTCAGATGTGATTTCCATGACATGCCTCCTTCCTCTCTCATTGCCAAAGGGCTTTTCTCACCTTACACTGGAGACCTCACCATCAAAGACCTCAGAAAATTCAGCAGTCAGTAATGTGTGCGTACTGCCTTGACAGTTTTGATCTGCCTGACACATCCCTGTGTGTTAAGATTCCTGCCAGTAGTAACAATCCTATGAGATGTCTTAAGTTCTGATCCACAGTCAGTGGTTTGGGTTTTTTCCATGTGGATTTATAGAAACCCTGCTTTCCACAGTGAAACATGGCTTTGTACCCAGCGCTAAAGAGCAGAAAGTCTCAGACTCTCATACACATTGTCCTGGTTCAGGGTTGGCATTTAGTCATGAATGCCTGTGACCTTCATTCTGATCCAGGTTTTGAACCCATTATTATTAGTGTGGAATGAGAGCTTCAGCTACATAGGTCTTTCCAGCTGTTGTGGTGATTATAAAGCACTGGTGTGTTCTGTTGTTTCGCCACATGGGAATGTATTCGTGTGTCCACAAGCAAATGGTACTTCCTGTTGTCTATCTGTGCGTCCGTCTGCCCGTCCGTCCATCTTCAAGCCATTTATCCAGTATGGGGTCATGTGGTCCTGTTATGTAGACTTTTTTTTAAAAAAAAAAAAAAAAAAGCTTAAGCTGATAACTGAACCATACTTTAAAAGCCCCGTAATGTATTATGTAGTCTCAGTGTCCTGGATTTTATCCTGCAGTCCATTGATTAACGCTCACAATGGAAATGGAAGATGGAGCTTCTGACTGTTCACTCAAGGGGAGATATGGAAAAGAGCAACAGCTTCTGTCATTCCACACATAGCTTGAGAGGTGTGGGTGTGCTGCTGGGACTTGAAATTTCTGCTCTTGGGTGGCTGGGATGGCTAAACTTGTTCGCTATTTGCAGTGCTTTAAAGACTATTTCTGCTCAGAGGCCTTTTACTCATTCCCAGGACTGTCACCAGCCACGGGACTGTGGAGCCTTTCTCCTTGCTCGTGGAAGGAGGAGCTCATGGGTTCTACTTGCAGATAATCCAGAGCGGCATTGAAAGATGAATGAATAACATCTCTCAGGCATCCACATCTTTAAAATGTTTGCCAAGGATGGGGCCTCAACATCATAAACTAGCTTGCATGGATGGTGGTTTCCATCAAATCATCAAATATGTAGGCCTAGTCATTCTGAAAATTGCAAGATGTCTCTCTGCAGATCTGGCTGAGGCTTCCAGTGCCTGGCTACTACAAACCAGTTTGCTGACAACTGGTTGTGGTGGTGTTGGTGTTATCTCATTCTCAGTTCTGGTCTGGTCTGTCTGGCCACCAGTTCAGGAGTCTAATCAGTCTGATGTGTGCTCGCATTATATTGAGAGACTGTGCATCAGCCAAAGATTTCTATCTCCTGTCTTTGGGAACTTGGATGCCCCGAGACTGCGCCGAATCCCGAGAAGCAGTACTGCTCACGTGACCGTCACCAGCCCAAGAAAAGTGTGGCAAGAGGAGTGAGCCAGCATCTGTGCTGGCCTCAGAAAAATGTTGTGGTTGACATTTCCTAAGCGTTCTGCTTATGTCGTGCGCATCTTTTCAGTTTTCTGTTTGAGAGTACGTGCTAGCCAGCCTTGCTGGGAAAAAATGGAGTGTGGCATAAAGATCATTGTTTTTAACTTTAGGAAACCCCAGTTTTGCAGGTTTTCCGTCGTTGCGGTGTAACTTGTCATAATGTGAGACTGTGGTTTGAGTCAGCACCTGGGGCTTTTACTGTTTCCTGTGCTGAGTCTGACTTTGGATGCAGAGTAATGAAGTTGCACCTCGGGGAGATCCGTTGGAAGAAAACCTTAGCCACCAAGTGTTGCTTCGCGAGTTGTTTGCTTGTTAGTTCTCACAGCCTGCCAGTTAAGGTATGCATGCGGTTTGTGTTACGAGAAAAAGGAGATCTTCCGCTGGAGTTGTTGTACGTTGATCAACAGTATCGGTTTTTTTCTGCGTTGTTCGCAGCCGTGTGTTCGGGGCAATTGGCTTAAAGGGTCGTAATGGAAGAGTCGTAGCAGTGGCCTGCAGGACACGCATTGTGCATTTCTTTCATGAAGGGATCTGGTAGTGTGGTGACCGGAGTAGGCCAGACCATACCGACCACGGCAGTCTGTTTCCCATTGAGCAGGGTGAGGATGCAAATACAATATCTGACCTCATCAGCAGTGTAATGTACATCCATAAAATGCTTATAGATGTTTTATCTTTTGAGGTGGTTCAGTGGGTAGGACTTTGACCTTATGTCTCCAGCGTTGCGGGTTAGACTCCCACCCCTGGTCTCTGTGTGGAATTTGTGAGGTGGGTTTCCGTTGAATACTCTGGTATCTTCCCATAGTCCATTGATGGGAGTTAGGTGCTATCTCTAAAATACCCGTATTGTGTGAACCGTGATGGACTGGCATCCCATCCGGGGTGTTCCTCTGCCTTGTGTTCACTCCTGACTGGAATAGGCTAAAGACTCATTGTGACCATGTACTGAGCAAGTGTTTTGGGTTGATGTTCTATATTTTGCTGGAGAAACTCTATATTGTTTGTCTGAGGGACCAAAGTTTCAGTCCTATCAACGAAAGCCCTAGGGGAAGTGCTCACTTGGCTAAGCAGTAAAACCCCAAGCACTTGGCATTTTGTCAGCAGTTGTGTAACTGTTTTCATCTGCATGCTTTAATGCATTAAAAGAGAGGTGATGTGATATGCGCTGTCGTACAGTCTCCTTGAAGACATTGTCATCTGTGCTGTATACAAGTATTTATCCAAATGCATTGATGCATATGGATATCCTAAGATAAAAGATTTAAGCTTGTACTACTTTCTTAAATGTATATTAAAAATGTATGGGAATATATTTATGGGAAGTGTTTTTTTTTTTTTCTTGCACTCCTCACTGCAGTTTTTCATGATGCGCAGTGTCACTAACCCCCTTCCCCACAGTGGCTGTTTGCAGTCAGGTACTTTTGTATGTATGTTGGGCCATTTTGCTGGTCACCTGTGATTGGCTACCACATGACACTCATGTCACCGCGGGCCCTTTGGTACACAAATGTGCAAAAGCTGGGCTGCAGGACACCTTTGGGATTCGTGCTGCAACCCTGCTGGATTTCCTCCAGCAGTACCTTTGTTTTAGTCCCCCCCCCACCATATAGTGTGTTTATGACAGGCACATTCATCCCCTGTCAGTATCATATGCTTCTATTACTGGACTATTATTAATGCCTGGCACCAGTGGACTATACTACGAGTAACTTGGGTGGAGGAAAGAAAAGTCCTTGCAGTCTCTGTGATTGTTTGTGAGGATGTTTCACAGCAAAATATGATCATATTCCTCAGTGTACTTCTATACAAAGCAAATGGTGGCTGAACATTACACCACTGTTTACTGCAGAGCCATCAAATTAGCATAAACCGTCTCTTTTTCAAGGTTTGTCCATGAGGTTTCAGCTTTGAAGGTCATGTGGACTGAATTGTCTGTGTTTACCCTGGGGCATCTGGCATTTCAGGGCCTCTACCATCCAAGTGCTGATAACCAGTTGGTCCTAATGGATTCTTTGGGCAAAACATAAATTCGGGTGTCATTTTAATAGATTTTGATCATGTCATTCTGGAAATTAAACACTTGGGCAGCCTGGGAATGGGTCTCAGCTCTGGGTTATGGTGTGTAATGACAGGTGGGTTTCGAGAGACCATGCTGTGTGGAAAGTCAGCTTCTCCGGTCCATTTTGGGAAATTCTCCCTAGCTTGTTGCATGCGTCTCCCCTGGGTACATTCCTCCTGTGTTTCCCAGAAGCCCGCTGCTGTAGTGTAGCACTGTGACCCACTGCTGCAATGATAACAGGAGCTGAATGTGCCCCCTCCCCCCCCCTTCCTGAAATGCATATCTGTTTTGTCACGTGAGGACGGAGGACAGGAGTTTGTACACATAATCTCACTTCAGCAAGGCCCCTATTTTAAGCTGGGAGGTGAGGTTCAGTCCATCCAAAGTTAGAGTAAAAACAGGCACTCGTATCATTATTGTTTTACTCACTCTGCAGGCACTTTAAGAGGCGACGTGTGACGATTTTGTGCTTCATGATTCTGGGACTCTGGGTCATGTGCTCCTGTGCTCTTTGCTGATCGATAGCCGGGCTCGTTCTGGTCATGTCAGCTTCTGATCCGTTTTTGACCAGCGTTGTGCGGCCGTAGGCACTACACTAGTACTTCAGGGAATTTACTGGGTGCACAAAACCTGTGGTTTTTGTGTTGTTCTTTGACTGTCACTTCCTTCAGTCGAACATCTGATCTCCGTTTCTCAGAGACTTTCTATCACTGCCGGTTGGGTGTGAGCTCTGAGCTCTTCAGAATGTCCTTTGCAAGTGTCATTTGTCGTGGCTCCATCTTAAGATACCTTTGTGGTGTTTCTGGCCTTCTCTGGCACACTCTTTGAAGTAGCTGGTCTGTTTTGCTATAATTGAAAATGATCACCATAGATCTTTCTTTTTTATTTATTTCTACTCTGGTATTTCCTGAGCACTTTTGCCACATCAGAGCACCCTCCCCCATGCAGCAATGTAGACCGCTCGCCAGCTCCTGCCAGCTGGCTGCCGTAGCAACTGCAGTGTTCTGGCCGAAGCTACCGCTCTGAAGCACAGGCATCAACCTTCGCCTTAGGTGATGGCTGGGAATGTGGCGCCCCCCCTCCTCCCTTCAACTGTGTATCTGAGTGGGGGGTGAAGGGACTCTGGCCTTGTTGGTTAGGGCTGTAAAACCAGCGAGAGAGGCACAGCAAGTTGGCGGCTCTGTGTGTTTCGACAAATAGGCCATGCCCTATGTGCTTCGGTCACAGAAGGGGGCGCATTCTGTGTGGACTGGCATTGGATTATTGAGCTCACCCTCACCCCCCATCTCCGGGGCTTCATTCGAGCTGCCAGGACTGATTTCTTCATGTGCCTTTTGCGTATGGCAGTTCAGGTCTGCTACGTGCTGCCAGGGCTGGACCCCATGTTTCCTGCTGACAGCTGGGTGGCACGCAGCAGCGCAGCAAACTGCAGCTCCTGCGTTGGCGGCAGGTCATGCGGTGGTTCTTCCTGTTTGTAAATGGAAGAATGTCGCGCTAATCTCTCTGTGATGGGTACTCGCAGGGGGCAGGAAGGGGGAGCTTTACTCGTACATGCTAGTATGGAAGTTGGTCCAGCAGAAGGAAGCGTTTTTAAGGCCATGTGGCTAAATAAGAGCTGCCTGTTAAGGCCTTCTTTGTTCTTTTTGGATTTATTGTATCTGCTATAACCTCCAGTCGACAACTAATCTGGCAAAGGGCAGCGGTGAGAAGCTCGGACCCTGAAATGAAGGGTCGCTGTATCAGCGTAATCAATACACTGTAAGGCTTTTATTTTGAAGATCTGTTGTGGTTGATCTGCATGCTTCAACACCCTATTGTCTCCGGCAGGAATTTAGTCCAACCATAGAGGTCTTTGGACAGTCAGGCAGTGAGACAGACCTGCGCCAGCTGCAGTGTTGCTTTGGGTCTCCACAAAGCAGCATGTTGCCCATCCCCCACTCTCCCCTTCCCTAGTTGCTGCTGGGGTCCTTTCAGACAGCCCACCCTCCTATGGTGAAGATATGTGGCCTTTACGTTGTGTAAATCATTTAGATAACAATGAACTCTATTCCTGTCCAGTCACCGTTGCTGCAATAGCCAGTGAAAGATGGGCTGTCCAGCCATCCTTTAGCCTTCACTGTATTGTTCTTTTTTTTTTCCCCAAAGTAGGCCTATTTTTATTAGAAGAGCAACAAAATATACATTGTTACTGCTTTATATATTTGACCATCTCTCATCTAACTGTTTTTAATGGGCTATTTATTCTGGTGGAATGTTTCAGCATTGCTGGGTTTTTGTGATAGACTTTTTTTGTTCAAATAGTGTAGTGATACATACTTCATTAATCCCCAAAGGGAAATTCGGTTATATAATACATTTGAGTTATTTCTCTATGGAAGAAGAGAACATCGATAACTGGAGACCTGCGCTGATAGCCAAGATTCCTCGTTTCATCGTGAACCAACACCTCGTGCTAGTTTGATGCAGTGTCCCTGGAAGCCTTCTATGGTCGCTTTTAGCCATACATCCTGCTCGCCAAACTCAGGGCTGTCAGCATACCTCTTGGTTATGCAGGAGCATAGCTCCCGGACAGTCAGAATGACACAGTCTAATTTAAGGCTACGGAGACCTCTGGCTTTAATCCAATTCCTCCCTATCAAACAGTGCAGCGTCCAGATTTTCCACAATGCCTTTCTCCTCAGATTCGTCATGTTTCAGATATGTGGTTAGTGCTGTTTTCACCTTGGCAAAAAAGCCCTTCATTCCAATGATTTCCCTTGTTTGGAGATTCAGTGCCGTTGATTTTATTTATCACGTCAGCATTGAACTGACTGCTGCTTTTTGCAGTGTAATTAAACTGGGTTAAGCAGAACAAACAGTCTCACAAATGCAGGACATATTTGAATTTTCTTATTTGATATTCTTGCCTTTTTTATTATAATCTTTTTTTTCTTCTTGGTGTATGGCTAGTTTTAACACAAATTTTGCAAATAATGTCCTGGTGAGGAAAGCATGTTGTCATATGGTTGTGCCAGATGGTAAATTAAATGAACTAATTAGAGACCCAGGGGAGACTAGGTTTACTATGCTGGTAATTTTAAATAAACAAGTACAAATTGATAAAAATGACCTGGAGGCACGGCTGTTGGCCCTTAGGGTTTTCATGTTTCTGCCGTGAGGAATGCTGCCAGATTCTCCATCCTTCCTTATTAGAGAAGTTCTAAATCATTGTGGAACCTCTCCCTAGTGTGCAAAAATAGACCCCCACAGGGTTTTCTGCTTGTGTGCAGTGTTTTTTGAATGCCGCTTAGAGGTAAATGGCATTTAATTAGAGAAATTAATTTTCCGAAATATCAGACGCTGCCAATGTGAAAAATGTTCAAACTCCTCAAAAAAGGCACCTTTTGCAGTGATTACAGCTGAACAAAGCCTAGGTCTAGTATTTATTAAAGACCCAAGGTATTTTTCTGCTGGAGAAAAGCTGGTAGATCTCTACTAGCTGGCTGTAAAGACTTAACCTTTCAATCTGGTCCAACCTAATAGGGTTATAGGTCAGATGATGGTATAGGCCATGGCATCCTTTCAGGTTTCCTTCATCTTCCTGCTTTTTTTTAAAACTCGCTGCTCTGATTCGGTATTTACCATAGGCATACTGTGCAAAGCTTAGCCAGAAGTGCTAAAATGTAGGTGGTTCCGAAACATTTGGCTGGCGGTGTGTTTGTCTCTCTATGAATAATGTCGGGTAATGTATGCCCACCAACAGCATTAAACCATGAAACAAAAGGCTTTAATCGGCGGTGATTTATGATCGATGTGTGAAATCACCCATTCTGCATGCATATAATAATTCTTGTGCTTAGTTTTCTTTTAAAAATGCTTTACCCCTTTATAACAACGCTGCTGTTAAAACATGGGACATTCAGTGGTCTACCTTTTGTGAGCTCTGACTGTCTGTTTGTCTCCCTGATTGATTCAGGGTTCCATCTGAGTGCAGACACTGAGGTCTGCCTTTAATGCCCTTACTCTGTGTTGAAGACCACACTCACCAGTGGGTTTTTCCAGGGTTTCCCCTATTGCTTGGCAACACTGTGTATTTCAGCAGATCATTCCTACCTCTCATTGCCTGTTAGCTCAAGTTTAATATTAGATTTTATTTGTAATGTGGTGCAGTGCCGTAGCCTGGTACAGTTTGTTTCTGTACGCTAAGAGAGATTTTTTTATTTGGTTGACCATCCTTTTAAAACGTTTGTGGGTGTCCTGGTACAGACTCCCTACCCCGTGTAAATGCGCCATATTTGTGTGTGCTTTCTCATACTGAGCTGCTATAATGAGATGCCTGGTGCAGTGTCCACACTAATCCACCCACTCATGAAAGGCCCTGTCGTGAGTTGCTGTATTATTTTGTTATTTAGGATCCGTTCAAGAACAGTTGTGCATTGTGCTCGACCATATTAGTGGTCGTAATTTCCGCAACTGTCCTGAAAAATTCAAAATGGAAAAGCCCACAAGATTCATGTTAATGCTGTAATCAAATCTGATCGTGGTATCATTTGTGTATCTGCATAGCACTAATCACAGCCTGATGACAGTAAAGGGTGACGCTTCTAAAAACCACCCTACTGTATATTATATAAAAATAAACACATGATATTAAGCAACTCAGAATGTGGCCACTGTCATCGTAGTTCCATGATTCACATCGACTGTCTTGCTTGACTATGACTGTTAGTGCTGAGGAAGACTGAGAAAATGTGGTCTTTATAAACCACATGCTGTGGTGCCCCACACTTCCCAGCGAGGCAACACCAGTGTCCCGGCTAAACGTCAAAATTGTTTAATACCGTGGAAATGCCTGGTAAAGGCACAGTTAAAATCCATTGGGTGCTTTTTCTAAGTGGTGTCGGGAACAGGCAGATTGACGGAGAACTCCCTACGCATACTGAGCTAGGTTTCTCTGTAAACACGTCCTTCACGTGCTGGTGATCAGAGCTCTGATAAAGGAGACCCTCCACATTACTCCTGTGTTACACTGAATATGACATGTACACATGCAAATCAGCATGCCCTCCCCCACATAAACACAGACTGGCATGCCTGCAGACAGCTCCATCAGCACCCTCCTCCACTCGCCAGGCTTTGCAGGTTCTTACCTAACCGTCTTTCACCTCTTCTCCCCCCCCACCTCAGCAACCTGTATGCCTGAGCGTTTCCCAGACTTTTATATTAACACTGGTGTCTTTCACACTGGTTCTCCAGGATTATGCTTTAGTCATCTCTCACTCTCAGACCACTCGGTGCCAAATGAGCTATTTTGGGTCGGCACCCCCATCAGCTTAGTCCAGTTTGGTAAATCATTTTCAGGAGTCTGTGTGGATGTGTGCCTGAGCTTTATTGAACCCCCCTCACCCCATCCTGTGACGTCACTGCCTCGTGCTCTCCCGGCATGGCCTTCGTTCTTGGCTGCTTAGAGTTCCATTACAAGATCTGCAATAGGAATCACTGACGCGATAGACTATTCCTCCATACAAACCACGTAGGAGCAGTCGTTGTTTAGGAGAGCACAGAGAAATTGTGGCTAACCCCCACCATACACTTAACTGTGAATATCAGCTCCTGCCCTCGGGTAGACGCTACAGAGTCCTGCTGAGAAAGTCCAACCGCTACAGCAAGTCATTTGTGACAGCTTCAGTTATCACTTTAAATCATAAGCTCTAAGATATTGTCAGCTCAGGAGGCTGTCCAATAGCCCGGTTATGGGAAGGTTTAACTTTTATTGCCGTTATTTATTACTGGCTTTCTTTTTCTAATGCATTTATTTCTTAGTGTGGTATTTTTTTTTTTATTATTTTAGCTGAATGTATGAATATGGCTGAAGGAGATTTGTAAGCAGTGTTTGTCAATACAGCTGTGCCGATTCCATAAGGGGATGATGAAGTTGATCTTGAACTTAATCGTTTCAGGATGCGTTTCCACATCAGAGAACAAAATGCTTGTGATATCTTTCCCCATCACAGGGTTGACTTCTCCTGGGTGCCTCCTGCCTTGTCATTTTGTCAATAGGTTCTATTGCGAAGTCCACGGTGTTACAAACAATGTCATAGTTTGGTGCCGATATGGCCTGCTTGGTGCGGGACTGTGTGTGAGGGACTGGGCAAGGCATGTTAAAGGTATTGTGTCTGTGGAGCTGCATGGTGAGGGGACATTTGTTCACACATTGGCCTCAGGTGAGCAAGTCAGGCGTCATGACTCACCGAGAGTGAAGACCGGATTGGCTGGCTCGCCATGGCTGACATCATCACTGCTACTCTGTGGCTAATATCTGCTGCTGGCAGACGGTAGGAAGACAACATCCTCATCACTCCAGACAGAGACTGAGTGGGCTGGCTTTATTGGGGAGGGTGACATAACCTCCTCATAAAGACATGAAGCAGCTGGGCTGGCAACTTAGGGCTTGGGTCTGGCAGATAAATGGCACTAATAAGGCAAGATCACCACACTTTGAGCCGAAAGGTCAGCTTTGGAGCTGAGTAATCACTTGTCCCTTCAGTTGCTGTCCCCTTCACCTTATACAGTCAAGGTCCTGTCCGGTAGACACTGATTGGGAGTTCTTGACTGTTAGCATCAATGGCTTTTATTCCTTGGGATCAAGACTCTGCCGTGTACTCAAACCTTACTGCCTGACCTTAAAACAACATTTGTGTTGAATTCTTCTTTAAGTGCAACGTTGCTTGGGGAAAGTACACTTCTGATACTGTCTGTAGTTGTGAAACCTAATGCAGGTTTACCAAGTGGTCTTTGGCAATGCTCAAGAAATTCTTCTGGCAGCAACAGACAAAATGTGAAGCTGAGTCAGCCTTTATTTTGTAACTATTATCATCATCATTCTGGCCTGTTTATTGATTCTAATGTCTTTGTTACAGAAGGACACTGGTTTGATTTGTTGCAGCGGTAATTTTAGCAACATGGCAATGAGCACTCAGGGCTGTAGTGTTGCTCTGTCATCGGCTGCCGTTGATTTGCCTCTGCACTCATGATAAGCTATTTCTCTTAATCATCTTTCCTGTTACTTGTAGTTTTTGATGAATGTTGTAAAAAGGTTTTTTATGGTTTTTAAAGATGCTTGCATTTAATTTGAATCCTAATACCATCAAATGTTTTTTCTTGCATGCAGTTTTTGAGTAGTCCTCTTTATCTGTGTTACATTGTATTGCCTGTTTTTTCACTTCACTTGAGAAATCTTATCTAACACATTTGTGCCCATTCAGCCATACACAGGAAATGGTGTCTAACGGATCCTAGTACAATTTAGGTCGACCAAAGCCAGTCCACGAGTCCTCTGGCTTAGACACATAGTAAAGCATTGACCTGTTCGGCCTGAAGTACGTTGCCTTCATGTCATCATTAGGGTTTGCCCTACAGTGACACCCGATGCGTTTCACCCAAAGTCATGTGATTAACTGTTGTTTTATCTATTGTATAGCTTTATGCCAGTATATTCAGGCCACTAAATTCAAAGATGGGGCCAGGCGAATGTCAGCGAGTGCCAATGCAGGTAACCCCCAAATGCCACTACCCGGTGGTCTCGACGTCATCGCCTCGGCTCTGCTTGCTCCCTTTAACCTCTCAGCTGGCACGCCTTCCTTCACAGCACCTTAAATGCCTCTACGCTGAGCTCTTCTCTGCAGGAGGCGAGCAAATGTGAATCGGCGCCCTGCTCTCGCTCGTCACCCTCCTGCTCTCCTCACTTCAGCAGCTAGAGACCAAAATGTCCGTCTCTCTGTGTGTGAATTACTGAATGCCACCCTGAATATCCAGTCTCCTCTCACTAGGATCGCTTGGTCTACGTCTTCTGCATAAAATATATCAGGAATGTCTTTGTTGCACACGTTACTTTGGCTTTATCTTAACCACCTTTGATTACAGTGTAATGGTGCCTTGTATCTTGACCTGATTGAGCTGCGTGAATTCTTTTTTTGGCTTTCTGTTTGATTTGTTGGGTGGTTTTTTCACCCCCATTGTATTGCTAAGCTCGCTGCCACCATTGCATGCAGCCGTCTCAGTATATGCCATTTTTTTTTTTTCTTTTTTAAAGCCTTCCCTTTCAGTTAATTTGTGGTCTCTGTCAGACTGTCAGTTTAAAAACTCATTTGCTGATCTGGCTTTAGAATCCAGTATGCAGCGTGAAGGTGGCAGCTCCTTATGCAATATAACTGATTATCTCACACTTGTTTCACGCTGGTGGTGTCCTGTGCCTCACGCCTGTTTCTGATTGGATGTGCTTGTCCGTGTTCAGCCCCTCTATCGCTCGTGGAGTCACTGCCCTAACCTGTGTTGTGCGTGTGTCCTCCCTCCCTCCCTCCCTTTCTTTCTTTCTCTGACTCTCTCTCTTCATTCTTCCCCAGGTGAGAATTTTGAGCAGAGTCCCCTGCGGAGAACTTTCAAATCCAAGGTGCTAGCGCACTACCCTGAGAATGTGGAGTGGAGTCCCTTTGACCAAGACGCCGTGGGCATGGTGTGTCTTCTGAGAGCTGCTCTGGGTCTTCCCTATGCTTATTCGTAACGTGGTTGATGGGAAACATACGGTTTTATTTAGTTGTTCTGATTTTACTGCTGTGCTACTAACATCATATTGTATATGATATTATCCAGCGTTCCCTATAAATGAAGCCGTTAAGGAAGTTTCTTTCACTCAGCTTGGTTAGCAGCTGCTAATATTTCCTTCAAACCCTGAATAAAGTTCACGCAAATTGCTGCCCCCCCGTTTTCTCTCAGCTCTGCATGCCCAAGGGCCTGTCCTTCCGGACTCAGGCGGACGCCCGTGAGCCCCGCTTCCACTCCTTCATCATCACCCGTGAGGACGGCTCCCGCACCTACGGTTTTGCCCTCACCTTCTACGAGGAGGTGACCAGCAAGCAGATCTGCAGCGCCATGCAGACGCTGTACCACATGCACAACGCCGAGCAGTACGACATCCTGCACAGCCCCGCCAACGCGCTCTCCCGCCTGCAGCGCTTCAACTCTTACGACATTAGCCGCGACACGCTCTACGTGTCCAAGTGCATCTGCCTCGTGGCGCCCTTGGCCTTTCCTCAGGCGTGCCGCAAAGTGCTGCGGCAGCTCCACCAGGCCATCACCTCCGCCCAGCCGCCCCCACTGCCCCTGGAGAGCTACATCTACAACGTGCTGTACGAGGTGCCGCTGCCACCCGCCGGGCGCTCCCTCAAGTTCTCAGGCGTCTACGGGCCCGTGGTGTGCCAGCGGCCCAGCACCAGCGAGCTGCCGCTCTTCGACTTCCCCATAAGAGAGGTTTTTGAGCTGCTGGGAGTGGAGAATGTCCTACAGCTCTTCACCTGCGCCCTGCTGGAGCTCCAGATCCTCCTCTACTCCCGGCGTGAGTTCATCGGCCGTCCATCTCAGAGCGTTCAATTCGGTTTTATTTCACAAAGAGCACTGGCACAAAGCGCTTTACATAGTCCTGGGCCCAAGGTCCCCAGAGAGTAAGCCAAAGGCGACAGTGGCAAGGAAAAACTCTCTTGGGAGGAACCGGACTCAAGGGGGAGGCCCATGCCTCTCTGGCTTCAAGTTCATTGCATGTTGCAAGTAGAACAACACGTACTGCACTGTCAATGTGAATTAAACTCAACACTTCTACGAACAATATGGTGATTGATACCAAGTGTCAGTGAACCCTTAATGGTTTAGAAACTTAGAGAGGTAGAAATAATCTATATGATGCTGAGATTTGTACTTCACCCCTTTTGACTGTGTGATTTTAGTTGAAACCTCAAATACCAGGAGCAGCTCTTAATAAGCTGACTTGTGACCATTTAATTATATGGTATGTTTCCTGTAATACCCATCTTGCAGTGTTGTTTTGGCTTGGAGCAAAGGAACAGACTGTTCCTCAAAACCTGCTGAAGAAAATATTCTCCTTTTAAATGTTTGAAATAATTTACATGATGATTTTTTATGCCTAAAGTCCAAGATTCTCACTTGCTGGTAGCCTGTTCACATTCTAACAAATGAATAAAATGCTACATATCTCATAATCATATAGCCTGACCAGCCAGTGCTGTGATATTTGAATATCAATTATAAGAATGATACTTCAAACCAGCCAGGAGTAAAAACCTCAGTAGACTAGAGTTTAGGTCGGCAGGCGGTCTGGATAAAGGTGCTGTAATAAAATATGTCTGCAAGCATAGTGAAAAAGCACAAATTTCCTAGCGGTTTATTTATCCCTGAAGATGTTACCTGATGAAAGAACATAAAGATTAAGATTCATTTCGTTAGAATGCATAATCTAGTTGTTGCTGCATCAAAATACTCCCTTCGGCTGCTCAGAAAATAAATGTTGGTTTCTGAAAGATGTGACATTTGAAAATGCATCGCTGTCAGCACAACATTGACGCAGATCCACCGTATTCAGCATTGCTAATCCCTCAGGGAGCTAGTTGTATAAGAAATTAGCTCTGGTTTTTAACACGAGCAGCTCATTTAGCCACTGCAGCTGTACCCTGAGTGACCACTGAAGGACGTGGAAGTCAGGGACAGCCTGTATGCATAATTACAAGGATGGGCAAGTTCACAGTGCAGGGAAAGCTGCTCAGGTACATTGCTGAAGTGTTGCCAGGCAGGCAATGCTCTGAAAGGGAGGGGTGATGGTTGCGTCACGAACACGATTGGTTAGAAATGACATCATGCCCGCTGCCTCCGTACTGCAGAAGCGCGTTGGGGAGAATTAAGCCGTAAAAATTTAATTTAGGAGGTACGCCGAGGAGTAACGTAAAGCAATAGATAAGATTGGGGATGTCGATTTCAGGAAAAGAAATATGCAAGTCATTGGCATGTATCCCCACAGTCTGTCCTGGAAATCTGAACTTAAAGTGCACACGCTGATCCTTGCCTATGTATACAAGATAGAAGCTACTTCTAAGAAATCAGCTGTTATTTCTCATTCTGCTTCTTGGGCAGGAGGCCATTAGTCATTCATCACAATGCTCCGTATGATGACCCTTCTTCTTACACTGAATTCATAATCGCTCATCTGTCCTGCATAACATCCTTTGGTGGGGGTGAAACTCCATCCGACTGCACTGCGCTGTGGACAACCAAAATAATACCGTCTACTCTGGATCTTATTTGAGATATAACCATTTTTCATCATTTTTTCAGTTATGCGATGAAATTGGGTGACTTGACAAAATTCTTCTCCGGCTTTCAGTACAATTTTCTTTAGCTGGTGGTTTTATTTTATCAAGCTGACAGATTTCCATTTGGGCACTTGGCTGGAGCTGGGCGGTGGTAGGTGTAGAGGTTTTGGCGAAGAAAAGGTCTTTTGTTCCTTGGGATGGAGGGGGCCACC
>JAACJT020000035.1:422461-444679 GCA_009936485.2 Gymnarchus niloticus
TCTTTACTTCATGCCTGTCTGTGTAATACTTCATGCCTGTGTACTCAATGTGTCTTTACTTCATGCCTGTCTGTGTACTTGTGATACAGGATAACTTGTGTGCTGATGGGTGTTTTGAGGGTCTGACACTAAGAATTGGGGTCTGAAGTGACAGCAGAACCATGGAACAGCAGCTTACGGTCTGCTGTGCACTGGCTTTGCCAGCTTATTTTCCGCAGCCCCGTTCAGGCCAGCATCACCCGTAGGGGCATCCGCTACCAGCTGTTACTGTGGGTACGCTGATCCCGCAGTCCAGGGTGCCGGGTGAGCGGTTCTGTCGGTCCCGGTCGTGCCTCTGGTTCTGGTCCAGGATCGGGGGACGGTGTGTCTGACGGCCCAGAGTGGACTGGTTTATTACAGAGTGCTGATCCAATTCGAGCTGCTTGATTAAATGGGCACGTGCTTGTGCAAGACACGCACAGTGCCTTTAATTTTCTCTCGATATTCCCCTTAAATTTGTTATTCAAAATACTGTTAATAGAGCTTTGCTCAGGTAATTGTTTACTTAGTGACCAAATACCTGAGAGCCATTAAAGTGGTTAAGTAATACTCTCTGAAGCTGAACTTAACCGGAGGGCGTTAAGAGCTCTGACTCTACAGAGATGAACAGAGAGCTGGTCAGAGATCAGCTGAGGAGGTCATAGGCGGGCCTGTACATGGGCTGTGAGTCTCCTTCTTGAAAGAACTTTTGTTTATAGTGTTTCTCTCTGTGTAAGAAAGGCTGATGGAGTTTTCACTCGGTGTGTGTGTGTGTGTGTGTGTACATGACCATCAGCCTTGTTTCTGAGCACCACACAGAAGAGCTCCGTTTAAAAATGGCCACTCCCCACTGTCAGCAGACACGCTGGACCATACCTGGTGATCGGTAGGACTTGGATGAGCTTTACTGCCTTTGAACTCTGTCTTTGTACATTTTTATACGTGTATGTCCTGCGGCTCTGTCGTGTTAATGTCCCGTTCCTTCGTCCTCTGTGAGTTCTTATGCGTGTGGATGAACTCTGCTGTTCAAATCACCTCTCGCTCATGTCAGCTGCGAACACGGGGGAGGGCAGCTAGGGGGTAAATAATTCGGCACTTGCTGTGACTGTGGAGGGCTATTTGAGCCGTGTTCCTTCCTAGGAACAGCACCGCTGAGATGTGTTCAGCTTACTGTGGAGAAGCCGTTCAGTAAGTAAGTACAGGACCACACAGGCTTCCATGGGAGCAGCTAGCGGTCTGATGATTGGTTGATGATTGGTGTAGGAGGGATTTCCCCCTGCTTCTTGCTTTTCCTTTGGGTTAGGCTTGAAAGATAGGTCACATGACTCCAAGCCTCCTCACAGCTGCGATACATCAGTGTGCTTTTTCAAAACACCGCCAACGCAGAGGGTGTGGATAGTTGTGTGTAACGTGACTTGATTGCACTGACTGACGTTGCTCTGAGCTTGGGGCACACCACACTCCCCACGCGTCACCAGTGGATGCGTTTCTGCCGCGTGGTAACGTCACCCTCTCTGTGACGGTAACCTCCCACTGTCACATCCTTGCCAGTTCAGCGCCTAAAGCTGTTCCCCCCCACGACCTCAATGATGTCATGGAAAGGAGGGAAGATTGTTAGCATTTTTAATGTGCTTTATTTCATACAGCTGTGGAGAAAATTGGAAGATCTCCCTTAAGCAGGCGGTTGGCTTGCTGCTGTGAGCGTGTGTGTGTTTGGGAGTGTGATGGAGCATTTCAGAGGTGATTGGCTTCCTTTAGCCCTTGCGAAATTCACAAAATCCCCCGTTACGAGCGCTTTGTGTCGAGGTGCTTTGCCTGGCAGGCACCCCTGGGTGACGTGTGCCTTAAGATGTCCTAAGACAGAATATTCAGGAACGTTGCAGCGCCGTGTGTCAGTGACGTATGCTTTCAGGAGGCTTGCAGCCACTAAATGTGCAGCTTCCTGCCCTTTGACATCAGGAGGAGGCGGTGGCTTGGAAGGTTTGCCACGGGACTCACAGCGTTCTTGTTGTATAGTGGGAGCTCCTAAAGAGCTAATGGAAAGCAGATGTAGTGTACGCGTCTCCCTCTTCAAAAATGGGTAGGGCTATTAAAGTTTAGGCAGGGGCAACGCATTTCCATCAGCGATACAGGGGGTGCTGGCATGGACCTGGTTAACCTTGCCCATGCAGTTGTTCATCACCTGAGTGCAGACTGGGGCTGTTTGGTAGCTGAAGAAACCTCACCTTTAGCATTACTGGGGTGCCAGATTTCTGACTTGAGAAAGTTTTAAAAATAGTTAATAGCTGTATAATACTAATAGTGATAATAAGAATAATAATGTCTGTGTACCACCGTGTACCAGGGCAGAGCGAGAGTAGCTCTGAGCACCCAGGTCTTTAGAACCTTCCAGAGAATCTGCATTCAGGTCCCCCCCCCCCAGGTAAAGAGGTCTGATTGCAGATCCAGTCACGCTCGTGCTAGAGCTTGTCGAAATTCCTCCGTCCCCTCTGATTAGTCCTCCCATGCACGCCCACGCACACACAGAGTGTGTGACTGTGAGGTGCCCGTCAGGTCTCTGGGTGAAAATGTTGTGTCCGTTCTCGGTACTGAGCAGAGCGGCAAAGCCACACGCCGGCATGCGTCACCCTGTCCCCCGGCCTTAGGTGCCATATGGACTGATCACTCACTCTGCATCTGTCCCACAACTGCTGTGTGTCACTGAGGCCAGGCAGCTGCACGGGGACAACCGTGTGTGTGTGTGTGTGTGTGTGTGTGTGTGTGTGTGTGTGTGTGTGTGTGTTTGTTTTCAGCAAGTCGCACCGCCTGTCTCACACAGATTGTGTGGTGGTCAGCTGTCTCCAGCAGGACATCTGGCCACAGCTGTCTACACCATCATCTCTCTCCTTCACTCCCCCCTCTTTCTCCTCTCCTTTGTTTGACTTTGTATTACTTTTATGTTCAGAAGCCTACGGACATTACACACCACTAGCTGTCCGGCACGTGTTAACCCCTGGCTCAGGTGGGGACTCTTGTCTGTGTTGCGTGTTCAGCACCACCCCCCTTCAAGCCCACTGGGATCTTGGCCCATCCCCGGTCACTGATGGTTCAACTCTGCCTGTGCTCACAAGGATGAATCACAATCACAGTTGAAACCTTTGCTCCATTTGGGCCAACGTCCCCTAAAGAGGATTCCATCCAACTTTTAACTTGAAAACAATCTATAAATTAGTTAGTGGGATTTAAATAGCAGTCCGCTCTAGTAAGCAGGAGACATGAAAGGGTTAAGAGAGCTTTTATCGTGGGGTGTGAAGAGCTGCTCAGGTTAGCGTATCCACCAGGAAGATGGCAGAGCTTTAGGTGGATGGATGATGATGATGATGATGATGACCGGGCTCAGGCAGCTCATTTTAGCTTCTCTCCATGAAGAGTATCTGTGCTTTTCTTCTCCAGCTGCTCATATGAAAAATTGCTTCTAGGAAACCATCAGCAGCTTACTTACCAGCCTGGTAGTTTCAGGCCAATCTCTCTCTCTCTACTGCTCTAGTCCATCTCTCCCCTAATCTCTCTCGTCTCTCCCATCTCTCTCCATCATCACTCCTATAGATCTCTCCTTTCTACCTCATCTCTCTCTTTTTTCCCTATCTCTGTCTCATCTCTCTCCCTTCCTTATCTCTCCCATTCCCACCCACTCTCTGCTCTCTGAGTCAGACTGAAGCATTTGTTTAAGAGGCTCTTCCATCATCACAAGGCATTTTCCATATCTCTTGCCTGCTCTGAGACTTGCTCTCATCCACATGGTCCTAATTACACAGTTTAATTTGAATTAGCACAACAAGGAGACCTGTGACGTATCCAAGGCCTTGTCAATCAGACATCTCTCTCTAGTGGCTAGCAGTACCGAGTAATGCGATGAGCTAGATCTGGAAACTCGCCACTGACACGAGTTTAACGCTACACCCTGGACACTGACCCTCGCCTAAATCTTAGATGCTGACTGTGGGTCTAACCATGAGACTCCAACACTAGTTAAACTGATAAAATGCCCCATATCCTGTGCAGACCCTTCAAGATTGCTAATGACATGAAAGGAGGATGAAATGAAACAGGAGTTTCTCTTTTCTTAGCGGAAGCTACAGGCCTCCTAGACATGGCAGTCAGTCGATGTGACATGTTCGTCCTGCTTTCGCACTGGTTGAGCTGCCCGAGCGTGAAGACCGAGCGTGTTCACTGTAGTTAGCGGTCAGGCAGGTGCTCTGTTGCACATCAGGCCAGGACTTCATGTCAAGTCATCTTTATTTTTATAGCACATTTAAAAGACAAACAAGTGTCAACCAAAGCAGCGTGTGATTGATATGTGTGCTTTATAGTTTGCCATTGCATGAATATCAGTTCTTTGGTATTCTATAGATATGTACTACAGCAGAGAACAGGAAGTAAGCACAGATGCACTGGTTAACGCTGGCTGGCTTGCGTCATCTGCTAACTGTAGGGCCAGGTGTTAAGTGACTGGTAGATTTTCTGAAGTGAGGCGTCCAAGCAGGCTGCCTGAATAAAAATCTCTGGCGAGCAGGCCTCCCCACAGCCACTCCTGGGTGTTGCTTCCTCACTTAACCCCCCCCGGCATGCCGACCTCATTCAGGGCTGTACTGAGGCGTGTAGACAAAACAGCCTGTGTGGCTTGAAAGTTGACACCGTCAGTCAGGGCTGTGACACCTGAGCCTGTGGGAACAGATTGGACCCGTGACCCGCTTCCCTGCCACCCCGCGTGGTGATGCTTGGAGAGCAGTCTACCTTTTTGTGTTCTTGTGCTCTGCTCTGTTTCATTGGCCTCTCTGAACACTTGCGATTTAGGCCTGTGTTAGTTTGTCAGCTTTCTGCCGTGGAGCCGCAGATACAGACACATACGTGGGCCACGCCACTCACACGCTAGGGCTCTGGACTCTCTCATTCATGGCAGATGGGTCGGTCTGTTTGCTTTCCGCCCATCGCTCACTGGGGTCTGTTGGGCTTTGACAAGATTGCTGTTTTTCTGTAAGAAGGAGGATGGAGCTGCTGAAAGGTGTGTGTGTGTGTGTGTCTCTGGATCTTCTCCCTTCATGAAGCTGTATGCCCTACACTTTCCTGGAATAAAGGGTGCACCTCACTGGCAAAGCTGACGCGTTCAACCAGCACACCTAGTGGACATCCTGGGGTACTGCTGTGACGTGAAAGCTATGGTTTGCATGTGCATCTGCTGCAGGCTGTTGCTTGGTTCTGCTGGGAGCCTCAGATGGGATGGCAGTCTTCTGAGAGGTACAAGATACTGCCGCTCTAGTGGTACCATACAGGTATGACGTGTTTCCTCCCTCTCCCTTCCTCTGCTGCAGGTGATTATGAACTATGGAGTCTGGCTCTGTGGTCCGGGCTGTCTTTGATTTTCGCCCCAGTGTGTCAGAAGAGTTACCCCTCTTCGCCGGCGACATCATCGAGGTGCTCAGCGTGGTGGACGACTTCTGGTTGCTTGGTAACAAGGACGGTGTCACAGGTGGGCGGTAACATCGTGCTGGGGTCAGCCAGGCTGCTGCCCTGTTAAATGCTAATAGTACAGTTAGTCTCTTCACTGAAACAAACCTTGAGTCACACAGCATAATCTGATTTCTGGGGCAGATTTTGATGGTTTCAAGAACTGCTGTGACACTGTCAGACGGTTCTGACTGCCCAAACACTCCATCGTTAGCGTCCGACTCCTAAGCCGGCTCAGAGCTGTAAACTTCTGCCCCCGCCCCGCTCTCGGCACTCTTCCCCCGATATGCCCCCTGCTGACGGAGATCTAACTCTCCAAACTTTCCTGCCTGCTGTCTCTCCATCCCTTCTTCCCGCAGGCCAGTTTCCCATCACGTTCGTGGAGGCCCTAGCGATTCCTAGCACCAGCCCGGGAGACAAGCTCTACGTTTGTATCAATGATTTTAGTGCTGTGGCAACGGGGAACTTGTCCCTCAAACAAGGTGGGTGACAGCATGGTACTACTTTCTGTAGTAGTCGCCCGGCAAACGGCGAAGCACAGCGGTGGTGAAATTCGTTTGCTGTTTTCAGGGAGGCACCAGTTTGGTTGTTGCTTTAGTTTTTAGCTTCGTTAGTAGAAGCCGTGTTATTAAATGTTCAGGATGCCAGCGTTGTCGCTGCATCCCTGGCCGCCTTGCAGTTTTATGCCATCGCCCATAGGTGTCATCATTTTACCACAGCAGAGTCATCCTGCTTTTACCCTGTCATGCCTCTAGGAGATTGTTTTCCGATGAATGTGCCGTCCTTTGATGACTTAAGAAGGCATAAAGGCAGCCTTTACATTGTAAACAAGGCGCACCTCTTCTCCAGGGTAACACGCACCTCCCGCGTCTGATCCCCCAGACACGTTTTGTCATGCCTCGCCTTCGCAGATCTCCTCACGCAGCTGCACGTAAACACGGCTCTCTGTGTAACCAATTACGGAACAATTAGTGGTTTTAAGAGAGCTGTCAGGAAGCACGGGGTTAAGACATGAATCCTTTGTATTAAATATGAATCCTACTGCAGACACTGAGCTGTGCCTCTTCGTTTCAGCTGGATTGAGTTATTATAAACTTTATCCTAATGACCACACTTCCTTCTTCACTGTGCCCTTAGGTGATGTGGTGGTGGTCGAAGGAACCCCCCATGGCTCCTGGATGAGGGGCCGAAACAGCTGGGGGGTCCGCGGGCTCTTCCCCGTGTCCCGCGTGAAGGAGCTGCACCTGTCCCGTCACTCCCGGGAGGTGTCCCAGCGGGCTGCAGCCGCATCGGAACTGCCCAAGCATGCCTTGGGGCAGGCTCGTGCCATCATGACTCTCTCCGCCCAGCTGGAGGAGGAGCTGGGCTTTCATGAGGGTGACATCATCACCATCGTGGGCGTGCCCGAGCCCGGCTGGCTGGAGGGCGAGCTGGACGGCCAGAGGGGCGTGTTCCCCGAGGGCTTCGTCGAGCTGCTGTCCCCCCTGCGTCCCGGAGGGGACACACCAGACGTGGAAGCTAACAGGGAGGAGGAGGAGGAGGAGGAGGAGGAGGAGGAGGAGGAGAAAGATGAAGGTGAGGCAGGAGTGATAGAAGTGGAGGCAGAAGGAGATGCGGGGGAAGACGATGGGTTATACGGAATCGCGCTGTACGACTTCCGGGCCCTGGAGGCGGGGGAGCTGGATTTCGACGTGGGTGACCGCATCCTGGTGCTGCGGACTCTGGAGGACGGCTGGCTGGAGGGCGAGCTCCGGGGTCGGCGGGGCATCTTCCCGCATCGCTTTGTCCGGCTGGAAGACCGCCGACGGGGTACTGCCCAGGCGGATGCAAATGGGCCGGAGCCGGGCGCGTCTCCGGAGAGCGGGGTAATGGGGGGGGACGCGGGGGGGGACGCAGAGGCGGACGAGGGCGATCACACGTTACGTTGCAGCCTGGGCGTCCAGAACCATGACTGCAGCCAGGTACCGGCTCCCCAGACCGACTTCACCGTATGGGACCTCGACTACTTTGAGCAAAGTATAGATCAAGGTGTAACCGGCAGGAAGCGGGTGGGGGACCTGCCGGACGCTGGGATCGACCATCTGATTCTCGGGTCTGCCAAGCAAGGCAGTCCACAGACAGACACGGCCCACGCAGAGGTCCAGCGAGCCGGTTATGGGCAAACCACGCTGCTGAAACCACGACTGCCACCCCGGCCCAGTCTGCCCCCTGTGCTCGCCCAGCGGGCACCTGGCAGCTCGGCGTCCAGCCAAAAACTACTGCCCACACCTGCCACCAGGAGTCTGAGCCTTATTTCAGGTCGCCATGACAGCTGGTCCCATGGAAATGGTCAGATGGTCAGAGAATGTTCGAGTGGTAGAAGGATGTCAGACTGTGTAAGCCGGCCGGAGGATCAGGAACACAGGAAGCTGTTCCGGCATTCCAGTGCTACTGACGTAGGCCCACAGTCGCCAGAGAGACAAACCCGGAATGGCCTGTCGGGGTGCCCCCTTGTGGATGGGCTGGGCACTGCTGTCAGTGACCTGGACACCAAGCTGTCCCAGCAGCTGGCTGAGTTTGAACAGAGCCTCCCAGGACACAGGCCTCGTGGGCGGGGCCAGGTCTCCCGCCATTTCTCCATCCTGGACTACAGTAGTGAGGGTGACATCATCAGAGGTTCTGCCCGCACCCCTCTAACCCTAAAGTCGGAGCCCTGTGCCATATCCTGCTCCTCACTCCCTTCATCCCTGGAGAGGCCAAAGGCTCATAGACCACCACCCCCCCGTCCTGGGATCCTCAGGGGCCCGCAGGGGTCCCCGTCACCCCCAGAGCAGTGCCACAGACTCTCCTCGTCTCCACTCCGACCGGCCCGCCCCGCACCTCAACCTCCCCAATCCTCCACTCGCCGCAGCACCGAGCTGGAGGAAGAGCGGCCCCCTCGGGAGATGGAGTCTGGGCAAGAGCAGATCGCCATGCTGCTGCGTCTCCAGGAGGTGGAGCAGGACTTGGAGATTTACAGCCACACAGTTGCCGAGCTGCAGACCGTGCTGGAAAAGGAAGAGGATGAGGCCGCTCGGCACAAGGCCCTGGAGAGCCTGAACTTCTGCACTTACAGTATCAGCACGTTGAGCCTGGAGCAGCAGCAGCTGAAAGGTGAGAGCCTCGGCCTGCCGTATCCTCACCTGGTCACATCGGCATTCCCTACACCTGATACTGCAGGGTGAGCTCATTTGTATGGAGGCCTGAACTTTTTACCTGGTGGTCCATTAGCTACGTGTGGTCTGCCTACCTGTAGGGGGCGACAGACACTGAATGAAGACTCAGCTAGTCTATCATAGCTGTACACATGCCCACACCTGCCTGTGGCTCCCTGCATTTTGCTAGTTTCCCTTGAGGTTTTCTGCTTTTCCATGGGACGTGTCATCGCCACGTTTGACTGAGCTGCAGATTAGTATGGGTTCATTTCCATGGTCCCTCTCTTGGACCTATGTGGAATTTCACTGGATGGGGTGGGGACTCACTGCTGTTCGTCTTCATTTAAAGGTGCTGTGAGTTTTCGTTGGCCAGTATGAGCTGACTGACAATGCCGAAATCCAGTAGGTTCCCAGGTAGCCGGTGTGTCTGTGTACTATGGACGGTTGGATACCCGTACCACTTTTTCCATCTCCGATATATCATCAACATGACTCTAAATATCGATCTATACCGATACCAGCTGATCCAATACCACTTAACCCTTAAATGCACACCTCTGGTGAAGGCTGGCCCCGGGGCCCCTGTGTCTGCCAGCTGCCCTCGCTGGAGTGCGTTCTGAGGTCTAAGCTGCAGAGGCACATGTAAACTACGACAGCCTTTGGGAGTCACCAAGCAGGTTAGCTTGGCGGGCCACACGGACGTTGTGTCACTGGACACGAGTTACTGATTTATTTAACCAGGCTAGTCCCCTTAAAACCTTGCATCTGTTTTACAGAGACCTGGGTAAGCAACAAGACCGAAAAATCAAACAGCTAAAGCCACGTTGCATAAAAAACTGCCAAGCTAAAAATACCACATTTGAAAACTTACAAACTCATTTGTATATCCTGAGTTTGGCCTGACTGTGGCTGTGAAACGGGCCTCAGCCCAAAGGACCTCATTATCCTGTTAGTGAGAAGCAGGACTGCTGCCTTCCTGTTAATCTGCCACATTCATCCTCTCCATTCTGATGTGGTCTCTGTCTGTCTGGACACTTAAAGTTCCAGGTTCTCTCAGTGACGGACTTCAGAGCCTTTTTTTGAAACATCTTAGCGTCATTCTCAGCTGAGGTGTGTGAAGTTCAGGTATCTGCGTGTGTGTGTGTGTGTGTGTGTGTGTGTGTGTGTGTGTGTGTGCCGGGTGTGGTCGAAGGAAGTGCTCTGAGAAGGAAGCACTGATCCCAGACCTGCCTGCAGGAATGTAGAATTAACTAATGCAGTCTGACTAAGGCTGGTTGGAGCTGCGGCTATTGACGTGAATATGAAGAGCATTCAGTGGGAGGCGGTGCTTTTCCTTTCAGGTGCTCTGGAATGCCTCTTTGTGCTTGTTTAACCTCACTGGGGTACGGACAGTGAGGCCCAGAGCTCCCAGCAGCCCAGTTATACATTAACTGCATGGTTTTGAATGGAGGGTAAACACACACCCTCCCCCCTTCTCAAATTCAGACCTATAGCCTTCCAGTTAGGGTTAGCTTAACCTACTACACGGCAGAGCCAGGCCATTGTTTTTTTTTTTTTTTGGGGGGGGTGTCTGTAAGACTCCGACAGTGTGATACTCGCGGTCAGTATCCAGACGTGCATTTCCAGCAAAATTCATGAGTCCGACCACAGCTACCGGCTTCTGATGCTCAAGCTGACCTGAGTGCTGGTTTCTATGAGCCAGGCTTCCCTCGGTTTTTAAGTTTTAAGTTTTAATGGGAGGAGTTCGGAGACAACCCCCCCCCCCCAACCAAAAGGCCAGTCATCCAACAGTTTACTGAGTGACGCTGTGACAGGAATGCGGTGTGACTGCACCAGCGTCTGGGGGGGGTGCTGGGCTTCCTGGCTATGCTCATGACAGTCCATCTTCTAACCGCCTGTTGTATAATCGCTGCTTTGATGGCTAGCGAAGCCGGGGGCTGTGAATCTGCGGGGGACTCAGAACAATAGTGCATTGTGGGGTGGGGGTCCACTCTGTCTCGCTCCGAGATGCTGAATGAGCCGTTTGTTTCCCGACTGTCCGTCTTTTCAAATACGCGAGACCAGTTTTGGTCAAATGGCCCTTGGGGCAAGGTGCAGGAAAGTGTTTCTGCAATGCTGGGGTTTTAAGTTTAGAACTTTTAAACACTAAGTCATATTTGCTTCTCTTTGTATGTGACAAACTACAGGTTTGTTACAGCAGTAATTTACTGACTGTTGGAGCGGAGTGTGCACGTGGCTCCTTTAAGAAACTTCAAGACTCAGAATGGGAGGGGACAAGAGTGGGCTCTTGGCCAGTCAGGGCCAGTCTAGGCAGAAACTGATTGTCATGTGACCCAGCTCATGAACTAACCAGCTAGCTGGCTCTGTAGGGAGGGGAGGAGGTGTGGGAGGTGCTGAAACAGGACGCTGTGTGTCTGGGCGATATCTTGAAGCAGAGGGCAGTCCCGTCAAGGCGTTCCCACGGAAAGCATGCCTCCGCAGGAGCCAGAGCGAGAACCAGCAGTGTCACCACGCCGTCATGAATAGCCATGCTGTGGCGGGTCAGGGGCCATGGGGGCCGTGCCCCCCCAGGCAGGCCAAGAGCCGAGAGGAGTTGCGATCGGACGAGTGGAGCACCGGGGGAGAGGGAGATGGGCAGTACCGGGCTTGTCCCCAAAGTGAGCCGGAGTCACGGGGCTTCTGGGAGTACGAGGACAGTGATCGAAGCCTCTACCACTGGTACAGGAGCCACCTGAGGGAACGGCACAGTGGTCGGGCTGGACGTCCCCACCACGTCGACTCAGACCAGGACAGTTATGACCGCAGGAACTGTGACCGGGTCGACCCAATCGACATAGAGCAATTCAGAGTTTCAGAGAAGAACCAGTTTGACCGCACTGAGAGGGGTCATTATGGACATACTGGTGGGCGCCATTACAACTGCCCTGAAGGAGAATGTTATGACCGCACTGAAAGGGAGAGGCATACCTTTGAACGGAGAGAGCGACACGAGCACTTTAAAAAAGACAGGTATAACTGCACTGAAAAGGACCGTCATCGGAGGGACCACTATGAACCCACTGAAAAGGACCGTCCAGATCGTTTAGATGGGGCCCAATCAAATGACACAGACAGGGACCAACATGTTTACAAGAGTCGTTATGACTGTATTAAAAAGGACCATGCAGACAGGGCCCGTTACAACCGCTTAGATGGAGAAGGATTTGACCGTATGGACAGGGACCGTTGTGACCGCCTAGATGGGGACCAATTTGACCGTACAATTCGGGACCGTTATGGCCGCCTAGATGGAAACCGATTTGACTGCACAGACAGGGCCCATTATGACCGCCTAGACGGGAACCGATTTGACCGCACGGACAGGGCCCGTTATGACCGCCTAGACGGGAACCAATTTGACCGTAGAATTCGGGACCGTTATGATCGTGTAGATGGGGACCGTTTTGACCATATGGACAGGGACCGTCGTGACCGCCCAGATGGGAAACAATTTGAACGTACAATTCGGGACCATTATGACTGCGTAGATGGGGACTGTTTTGACCGCACGGACAGGGGCCGTTATGACCGCCTAGACGGGAACCGATTTGACCGCACGGACAGGGGCCGTTATGACCGCCTAGACGGGAACCAATTTGACCGTAGAATTCGGGACCGTTATGATCGTGTAGATGGGGACCGTTTTGACCGTATGGACAGGGACCGTCGTGACCGCCAAGATGGGAAACAATTTGAGAATACAGGCCAACATGAGCGCCGAGACCACAGTGGGTACCGGAATAACTGGGGTCCTCCAGATCCATGTGACTCATTTGAGCAGAGTGATGTTGAAGGCAGGGGAAGTGGCCTGAAGATGATCATCAGGCGGGGGATATCCTATGAGGACCCCCTGCCTCGCAACCGCGAGCACCGCTTTGGGTCAGATGACAGCCTTGCGAAGCTGGATGTGGATCCAGGGAACCACTGCCAGAACAGAAAGCCGCTGCTGACCGGATCACTGGACCGGAACAGCCTGTACAGGAAGTCAGCCCCGGGGTCCCTGAGGAGAGCCAACCTTATGGTCGCCAGGAAGCCGAAGCAAGGTGAAGGGGTGGTGGGGGGGCATGTTCGCCTGGAGCCGTGTGATTTCAGAATTCTTCCGGAAAGGTGAACTCCCAAAGAGTGCGAGGAGATAGACGGGTCGGGCTGGTTTGGGGGGTTTGTCATGACGCTCTGCATCATGCTCTGTGTTTGTGTTGCTGCTGACAGGTTGTGGCTTATTTCTGGGGAGGGGGCCGGCAGGGACCCACAATCCCTTGCTCGGGCTGCTAGCGTACGAAGCCTGGCATAGTGTGAACAGGGCACTTCCAGCGATGGGGCTGGCTTTTGCTTGCTTAATTTGCTGGTGAGGGTTAAATTCTGACTGTACTTTGTAGTTTCAGTGTTGGTGTGATTGTGGGGGGTGTTCAGAGTGCATACTCCCCACCCCTCTGAGCTGAAGTGTGTGTAGTGTAGAGAGAAACAGTACTGCATTCCTGTGTAGATGATGTGGAGGTACAGTGACAGATAGACCAGATACACCCACACCAGGCATCTACCATGCTGGGGGAGGTAATAAGTCAATCTGCCAATCATTAGGGGGCCATGCTGCCTGGGGCGCCCTCACCACACGTACCTGGTGGTGCCAAGAGCAGAGTGTGAGTGATTTCAGGGCCTGCAGGTGGTGGCTGAGCGTTGGGGTTGGGCTGGATGGGATACAGTTAGGGTTATGGCTGCCACTCACTCCGCCAAAGACACACAGCGGCGTGGCTTCACCGTGTTTATGCTTGTGCACCTGCTGCCTCTTGCCATTTCCTACCCCCAGTTCCTATGATTTTGCTCATGACGTTGCTCCTGAATGATGGGGGTAGTCTGTGTGTTACTGGACGGTACAGTACAGCTGGGATAACCGTCTGTGGCCGGAGTGGATAATAACACAACATGATGTCACTTCACTAACAGTTAAGTCCAGTTCAGTCACTTTTCAGCCGTACGTACAGCTCACTGCGTCATTAATGTGACTGCATTCACATGCTTGCCTTTTTCAGAGCCTTGGGAAGTGATTCATATTCTGTACGTATACACAAACAGACACACACCTTGACCGCAGTATCGCTGTGTCAGAGCGTTAACACGCTAATCCACCCAGAAGTAGCTAGACTTCAGGCCTCAGTACTGAGCAGACAAAGCCGGACTCAGGGGTGATCAGGGGATTACGGAGCTAATGTGGGTCAGAAACACACACACGCGCTGCTTAACTCACTGAGTCACTCATGTACAGTACACATGGTGTCTCCTGGGCTTTTCTAATTTATTGTCCTTAAAATATCATTTTTGAAAAAGTTCATCTGTGCTCCTCAGAGGCTCTGACATTGTATTATGTGCCATTGAAATGAATCAAAGGGCCTCGTTCAGAGGTACAACGGCAGGTCCATGCCACACACGTTCTGGGCTCCGCAGACTTGGCTAATCACCGTGTGTCTGAGACAGAAGCCCTCCATTCAGATTACACAGCCCCATCTCAGCAGAGTAGGCACCCTGACTGGCTTTTCGGAGTGCCTGCTGTCGTGATGAACTGTTTTTTCCATCATCCTCTGCACTGGTCCTTTAAAGCATTCCTCCCCCTCATACCTCACTGAAATCACAGCAGGCATTCTCAGGATGGACTAACTTTACCTGTTCCCTGGTCTGACGAACACGGCATGTTTAAACCTATCTCCAGTCTTATCGCTCTGGAGTTTGCTCTGTCTAATCTCACTTTCGAAGGAGGTGCTCGCTCCAAAGTCCAGTTTTTCCTGGACAGAGACCCTCAGCTACCTCCAGTCTAAATTTAGGTCTTCACTCCAGTCCCTGCTTTCTGTGGCACACAGAAATCCCAGCAGGATGATCAGGTGCAGAGCCTGAGCTGAGGTTCTGAAGATGTGGTCCCTCAACACTGAGAGAGTAAGCAGGCTGTAGGAGTGGCTCTCTGGGTTTTTTTTTTTTTTTTAAACTTAGAGAAATGAGGTGGCGTGAAAGCTTACGGCATGATGGGAGGTTCACTCTGGTCCATTTGTGGTGTCTTTGAATCACTTTTCTACTTGTCTGTGGGAAACTGCTGACAATGACATACTGCTCTTGCCAGAGGGCTTGTAATCTGTGGTTGTGTGTGTGTGTGTGTGTGTGTGTGTGTGTGTGTGTGTGTGTGTGTGTGTACATTCCACCCCCATCTCCCTTGTCCTCACAGGGAGGGTTTGTTATGAAAAACGAGCTGCCCCCTCCTACCCGCTGGCCCATGGGAGTCACCATGGCGACCGGTCCTGTGAACTTTACCCAGAGCTCACCCTTCTGATCCTGTTACACCACAGAGTCTTCAGAGGTGAAGCCGTTTGGCAGTAGCCTCTTTCAGAATAAAAGCAGCGGGTGGAGACCAGAGAGGCATCAGTTTAAAACAAAGCAGCATGCTGTAATGTAGGCCTCCATCCCAGCACATAGACTGACTGCCCTCAGCACGGTCACCAGTGAAGGGGAGCAGCGTGTAATAAGTGGGGTGTGCTGCGGTAGCCTGTCTAATCAGTTTGTGATGGTCATGTGATCTGCTAAATATTAAATATCCCAACGTGGAAGACTGGGAGCGAGCTTGGTGTCAGCTCCTGAGCTGCAGTGTGCCCATCTGTCTGTCTGCCAGTGAATATTTGTCACTTTTTCAAGGCGATAAAAAGTGGCGTTTCATTCTGTACTCTATCAACATTCCTGAAATCAGTATCTCTCGCCCCTCCCCCCACTTTTCTCAAGAAAGCCCCTTTTCCTTCCCCCCCTTAAAATCCCCGTTTCCCCAGCGACCACTTCAGTGTGTTGGGAGGCCTAGAGATCCAATTTAATGAAAGGTCTTCAAGTCCTTGATGGAATTTATGTTGTGGGGCAGGATGGGAGGGGTTGGGTGGGAAATACAGGCTGAGTGAATACGAAAGAATGGTGTGGAGGTGGATTTAAATATGGCAGGGGTCTGTGAGCTTGAAACATGTGTGTGCGCCCTGCTCTTCTGCTCTGTTCCCAGCCTGTGTTTTGACTGAGACTCCCTCTCCTGGTGATTCTGTGCCTCTGCTGCATCCCCGGCCTGTGTTCTGACTGAGACTCCTTCTCCTGGTGATTCTGTGCCTCTGCTGCGTCCCCGGCCTGTGTTCTGACTGAGACTCCCTCTCCTAGTGACTGCATTAGTCTGGCTCCAGGCTTTGGCACTTACTCATTTCCTAGTCAGCTGTGTAGAATTCAGGCTGCTCGCAGCTATTGGGATGTTAATGTGAGAGTCTGGGTGGGACGCTGTCCCAATTACTTCCCCTCTCTCTGGCCCTCTTCATTCCTCTCTACCATCATTGTTTGTTCTCCTTGTTTTAGCATCTCAGCCATCAGTAAATTCAGTAGAACAAATATCAGGTTTTATCATCAGTCTTGTCTGCTGACAACGACCTGACTTGTGTTTTATTTCAGCTTGCTTGTGTCTTTCCATTCGGACCTCTCCTTCCGTTGTTCCTTATCGCTGTACGTTCTGCTTGACTTCCACAGGTGGCTTGCGTGCGATTTGCACATTTCCACCTGGGGTCACTCTCAGCAGCTACGGTGGAGTTTAGGCAGGCTCTGTGTCTGCATTTAGAGACATCAGTTACCCTAGTCGTGTTGAGGAGGCCTTCCGAGTCACATGATCTTGACCTGAAATGGTGACGTTCCAACTGAACTGTGGAACAGAACAGGTCCATTTTTCTTCATCACCCCATGATGTCTCTGCTATTCTGCACCAGTCTGCATCCGAAGGCCTTGGCCGCTCTCTGCATTTGGTGTTCATATGTGAGCCAGGTTGGTTTCAGCCCCATTCTGGTCCATTCTAGTGCTGAATTGTGAGCTCACTAGGCACCATTAGAGTGCCAAACACTCTGGTCCACACTGGGCATTGTGACCTGGAGTGTGGCTTCACTAGAAACAGCTTCATTGACCTCCAGTGGCAGTCATCCCTCACTGCCACTCCCCACCCCTTTGTGCAAGTCCCTGTCCACTGGGCAAAGCAGCTTTCTGTTTCCTCGAGTTTTTTTTACTGAGACTCAGTGAACTGAGGGCTGTGTAAACACAGGATGCAGCTCAGGAACTGGACACGTGACTCGAGGTCACCAGTTCCCACTGGGGGAGGCCAGCTGAATCTTGCTGTGGGGGCTGGGCACCTGGGTGTGGACCAGACAACCACAGAGCTCACTGAGGGCCTGCCAATCATATCTGTGTATCAGCACAGGAACACCAATCCCTAGCTGGCAGACAGCTGTCCCCTGCACGTCCCAAGTTTCTAAGTTAGCTGTGCTCAAAAATTTTGAGAGTGCTGACGCCATTAGGTGAAAAACAAAATTACAACAGATTGTGGACCTGCAGGCAACTTTTAATGCATTTTACTAGAGAGGCTGTGGGCCACGTAAAATCTGCTGGCAGGTCACATCTGGGTCACGGGCTGTAGGATGGCCAGGATCAGGCGTATCACTCTTCAAGTGGCTTGGATGGAATACCAGATGTGCTGTGCTTCTGGGAGCTAAACCTGCACCTTATCTGCTAGGCTGCAGTTTTGAATCCTGAAGTCTGGGTGTTTTCTGTCGGCCTTTGCTGGTTCTGATCCTTGTGGGATGGGACATGTGCTATGAACCCACTGCACACATGGGGAATGAAGGCCCCATGTCCCTCTCTGTGTTTGACATCACCCCAAAGCGGGGCCGGTACTTGGCAGACGCTCCCTAACTCTTAACACAGATTCATGGAGCTGGGCTTTAGCTGAAGTCTCATGCAGGTTAGCTTAGGGCTCATGGTTACCTGTCACTGATCTCTGGCCTGTCCTTCAATGTTCGAGCTCTTAATGTGGTACATCGGCTGCCCGTGTCCCAGATTTGGGCTCTCCTGTGCATCCTGTGACATCCGAGCACCAGCTCTCCACACCTGTGGCCACAGCCAATTATATTGTGTTGGCCACAAAGGCTTGGCCTCTGAGCAGGAAGAGGGTGGTAGAGTGTGAAAGGCTGTTTTCCCCAAACCATCTGCCGAGGTGAGGTGGGGGGGGGTCAGATGCTCTCCATTAGTTTCAGCTGTTTCCTGTTTCTTTTTCTCCATGAGATCTTGGTCAATGGCACTGAATTCATCCCACTGCCTTCAGGAGAAGAATTCTCTTCATCTGTCACTGTGTTCATGACGGACAGCAGCATTAAGTCCTCCTCGCACCGGGTACAACAGACTTTGTCGTCTCAAACAAGTTGCTGTGTATTCTGGGAAAGCCAACGATGGCAGCGATTAAAGCAATGGCAGACCGTGTTGGGAGAACATCCTTCAGAGAGTCTCTGAGGCCGGCCTCAGCTAGGCCGTGTTTCAGCCCGAGGGAGTGGTCTCTGAGGCCGGCACCCCGCTAGGCCGTGTTTCAGCCCGAGGGAGTGGTCTCTGAGGCCGGCCCCCCGCTAGGCCGTGTTTCAGCCCGAGGGAGTGGTCTCTGAGGCCGGCCCCCCGCTAGGCCGTGTTTCAGCCCGAGGGAGTGGTCTCTGAGGCCGGCCCCCCGCTAGGCCGTGTTTCAGCCTGAGGGAGTGGTGAACAGCTCGCTCATCCGTCTCTCCCCTCCTTTCCCCTTCCTGTCTTCCAGAGATGACCCTACTCTCCACTCGGGCCCAGACACTAGAGGCTGCTGCTCCCCCCTCTGCCCTGGGCATAGAAGACCCAGAGCAGCGACTGCTTGAGAAGAGGACTAAAGTCATTGAGGAACTCTTGCAGACTGAGAAGGACTACATCAATGATCTGCAGATGTGTGAAAAGGAGATTTTCCTGCCCTTGCAAAGGAAGCAGGTGCTGGCTTTTCACCTGGTCCTGCTCTGCGTGTCTATGAACACATCAGACGGGCTTGGTCACGTGAACCTTGATGTGAAGTAGGACATCCTGCTGGTGGCTTCAACCATCTGAATGTTTGTGTGTGCGTGTTCTTCACGAAGGTACCAAATGTCGACTTCGATGGGCTCTTTGGGAACATCGTTGCAGTGATTGACGTCTCCGACCGTCTTTTCAACAGCCTCCTCGACACGGATTCCATAGGTCTGTCGGCCGAGTGAGGCGTCCGTTTGGATCATTCTGTGGCCTGGTTTAATCCCTACGCACTCTGCGTTAGCATCGCAGTCTGATAGCCAATTGCAGTTGGCTTTTCTCGTGTTTGTTTAGCTGATAGGTTTATTTGCCGAGCTGTGTGTTTATGTGTAATACAGGATATTTACTGAAGAGGCTCACTTAAGTGTTTTTACTCAAACTTCTACTGGGATTCTACCCGGAAGTGAAAGAGGCTGTTGAGCATAGGTGTTTGCTGTTGTACCATGAGTGAGAGTACTTAACATGAACTCTAGTGAAACATTTGACGTTAGATGGAGGGATTAAAAATATAACAAGACTGACAATAAAAATGAGGCCTGGCTTTAGTGGTTTTTCTGGAAGTTTGTGGTGTTCTGTTCATAGGGACGGTGGTCTAGCAATGGAGAACCTTCTCTAATAAACACCATGGGTCTGATAAACAGGTCAGGTCTTCATGGAGCACAAGGGAGAGCTGGAGGAGGTGTACAAGGTTTACTGTCAGAACCACGATGACGCCATCACGCTGCTGGAGAGCTATGAGAAGGATGACAGCATTCAGAAGCACCTTCTGGAATGCCTGGACAAGCTCAGGTAACTATAGAGACCTTCTGGTCTTCTGATGGCTGCTCCCCTTTCACGGACGTACTTAAAAGTTGCTTCTCTGACGTGTAAATGTGAATATTGTGAACTGCAGTCTTCTGGAAGTCCTCATGGCTGCCTGTGCCAACACGAGCCCGTTTTGTCGTGAATGACTCACGGCTGGTCGGAGGGCGAACTTCCTGACTGGGGAGCTTCCTTCGAGCAGCAGTGAAAAGGGAAACACCAGGAAATAACACGGCCTACCGAGTCTGTGTCGGGTGTCACCTGGAGTCAGAGCGACTCGGGAGAAATAACACTGTCTGCCGAGTCCGTGTCGGGTGTCACATGGAGTCAGAGCGACTCGGGAGAAATAACAAGGCCTACCGAGTCCGTGTCGGGTGTCACCTGGAGTCAGAGCGACTCAAGAGAAATAACACTGTCTGCCGAGTCCGTGTCGGGTGTCACATGGAGCCACGCTCGGTGGAGTTTCAGGGTCTGCTCACTTTCCCGCACCTTCCCACGTTTGGCCAATGCTCGTTCCCACCTCTGTAGTAATTCAACAGTCAGCAAAGAGCAGGCAGGAAGTTGCTGGAATGTGGTTTGTTTGTGTCTCGTCCTGGTATGAAGAATTCGGGGCAGATGAGGAATGTTTTTTTTTTTTTTTTTTTTTTTTTTTTTTTTTTTAAACCTGGTTTTACGTTACCGTGGTTTCAGCCCTTTCCGGCTCGCTCTGTTTGTCACCCTGCCTTCCCAAACCGGTTTCATCTAAATCTAAAGCTACTCTGCTCTCAGAAAAACCATTTGCTCGAGCCGATTAACCGTGTTGATCAAAGGCATGTTGTGAAGCCTTCCTGTGCTCTGTCATCTCCAAAGTGAGTGTTCCCTCAGCTTTGGTCTGGATGGTGTCCCTCAGCCTTCACGCACCATTCGCCCAAACTACTAGACATTCTTTTTTTCCAACGCCCCCCCTGTGAGGGAGTAACGAGCAGGCTGCCACAGCGTGCCAGCTCACTGTGAGGGAGAGTTCCACAGATGGGATGGGCTGGAAGGATCTCGGCTGACGCTGCTTCGTAATGGAAAGTCTGACTGTGATCCACGTGTCTTTGAAGTTTGGTCGGCGAAACTCGCAGCCATGCATGGCCTCGTTTAGGCCGCGGGTTTTGATCTTCCGCCTCTCAGCGATGCAGTGAGGAGTTTGTGCTCCGTCTGCTGCTGTAGAACCCTGTACATACAGCTGCCAACGGGAGTCTTTAACTCTGTCCATTTTTCTCCTTCCCCTTCCCCATCTCCCTCCTTCCCCTGCCCAGGGTGGTGTACCGTGAGTGGTGAGTCCCCCCCACGCACTGCATGTGACTTCATGCTTCATTGACCCCTGCTTCAGCCTGTGCAGAGTCTGTGTTCTCAAACCCGGGCATCTCCCAGGCTCCTTCTGCCATTTGTTTTGTTTTTCTTCCGCTTTTATTTGTGCATGTTTACTTGGAATTTTTGTGAAAGGCAGTTACGTGCCATCAAAGGCGTGTAGCACCACCCAATGGAAGAGCAGGGAATTGCAGCCTGATCACGCAAAGGCCCTGTAAAAACTTCCAAATTAATACAACTCGCATTAAACAACCATGAAACTGTGTACTAACAAAATCAAACTCTCAACCAATTATTAGACTTACATCTGCCTTTGAAAGATTTTTAAATGTCAGTTTGAATGTTACTTTTGATTTTTATTTTTTAGTGCCAGCTTGAACTGACTTGACCTAAAGACCACATCCCATTACAGACTTAAAATAAAAGCTGAACTTTTGACCGTGTGCACAGCCGTTTGCACGGTCATGCTGGCCGGTTTCATTTATGAATAGTCTGGAGAAGGCTGTCCATGATACAGTTTAGCAGTGCAGCCTGGTCACCTTAAGGTTCCTGGGAAAGAGTGAAGCACAGCATCGAGAAGGATGTCTTGCTGTTTTACTCCTTCACTCATGAATAACCACAGGGGCGTGTGGACTGTTGTAGCCTTTAGCTCTGACTGGCTGAGCCCTGTTTGTGTCTGCAGGGGAAAGACCAACTACATCAACCTGGGCTCGTTCCTCATCAAGCCTGTCCAGCGAGTGATGCGCTATCCGCTGCTGCTGACAGAGCTCCTGAACGCCACACCCGAATCACACCACGACCGGCCGCAGCTCACCGAGGCCGTGGCTGCTGTCAAGGAGATCAACGTCAACATCAACGAGTATAAGAGGAGGAAGGATCTGGGTGGGTCAGGGTGGCTGTGTGCTCTTCTCAGGTCTGTCTGTCTGTGTGTTCCCCTACCAGTGGTTTGAATTTAATTTGCTCTGGCCCCCTAGTGGTGAAGTACAGAAAAGGGGATGAGGACTCTTTGATGGACAAGATCTCCAAGCTCAGCATGCACTCCATCATCAAGAAGTCTAACCGTGTCAGCAGCCACCTGAAACACCTGACTGGCATCTCACTGCAGGTGGGTCTGGCTCTCCGCTGACCCCTGGTGGGCAGCCTGTGTCCTCTCCATGCTCTGCCCTGTAGCATGCATTTCCTCTCGGATTCCCGCAGATCAAAGACGAGGCGTTCGACGAGGTGGAGAAGCGGTTCCGACTGCAGGAGCGACTCATCAAGACCTTCATTAGGGACATCTCCCTGTACCTGCAGCACATACGGGTGGGTTGTGGGACGCCCCCACCTCATTCTCACACTGTCAGAAATACAGAACAGCTAGAGAACAGCTCATTTGTCTTGTTGGGTCGGTGTGCCTACCTGTATCTGCGTTTGTCTTGTTGGGTCGGTGTGCCTACCTGTATCTGCGTTTGTCTTGTTGGGTCGGTGTGCCTACCTGTATCTGCGT
>JAACJT020000035.1:444882-460181 GCA_009936485.2 Gymnarchus niloticus
GTCTTGTTGGGTCGGTGTGCCTACCTGTATCTGCGTTTGTCTTGTTGGGTCGGTGTGCCTACCTGTATCTGCGTTCGTCTTGTTGGGTCGGTGTGCCTACCTGTATCTGCGTTCGTCTTGTTGGGTCGGTGTGCCTACCTGTAGCCTCCAGCATTACACACAGTCGTGTTTCCCTACAGGAATCGGCCTCAGTCAAGGTCCTGGCGGCCGTCAGCTTCTGTGACGTCTACACGGACCGCAAGCAGATCGACCCGGACCGTTTTCAGAGAGCCCATCGCTGCATTAGTGACAAGCAGTTTGCTGACTTTGTGAGTAGTGGGGGCCACTGCAGAGTTCTGGGATAAAAGCAGAGGTGACCCAATCACAGAAAAATCTCACTGTTCCTCCCCAGTTGTTGAATACAGACTCACATGAGGTATATGAATTAAGGAAACAGGTCTTGACCAATCACCAGAGATCTGTCACTGGGGCTTCAAAATGGCCTCAGTGTGCGTCATCGGTCATTAAGGTCACCTACAGTATATAGTCACTACTACATCAAGATTCCAACTGCAAAAGTGCTGTCGCATTCCTGGTAACTGACACAGGAACGTGTTTATCTGTGAAGGGGCTGTAAACAGGTGAACCCTCCCTCTCTCATCCTCCTGAGCAGAAAGACAGGATGGAGGTGCTGGTGATCGCCCCCCTGACCCAGCTGCTCTCTATGTTCGCCGGGCCTCACAAGCTCATCCAGAAGCGCTTTGACAAGCTGCTCGACTATGACAGCTGCAGGGAGCGGGCGGAGCGGCTGCGAGAGCGCCGGGTGAATGACGAGCTCCAGGCCGCGCGGAACAACTACGAGGCGCTGAACGCCCAGCTGCTGGACGAGCTGCCCAAGTTCCACCGTGCGGCCGAGGCGCTGCTCACAGGCTGCGTGCGAGCCTTCGCCCAGGCCCAACACCGCTTTGTCAGCCATGCCCTAGGAGAGCTGGGCCCACTGCTGTCGGTGCGACCGAGCCCCACCCTCACGCCCGTGTCTGTCCATCTGTCCGTCTGTCTCAGTAGTGTGCCAGTCCCAAGAAGTACAAATCAGTGATGCCATCATTGGTTATCCTGTGTTTGTTTGAATGCAGTATTATAAAGCTGCCAGCATGCATCGTTTTTATCTGGCTGATGTTCGTGAAAATTCCGTGTTAAGCCTGACTTTTACTCAAATAACGTTTCCCTGATTTTCTGGTCATGTCAGTAAGCGTAAGCATGATGTTTCCTGGATGTTTCCCCACCCTCAGCTGGCCTCTATGGCAACCGTAGATGGAAACCTAGTGGCACTGTTCCAAGAGGAGCATGGACGTGTCCTCCAGCAACTCCAGGCTTTCAGCTTCTTTCCAGAGAACCTCCTTGCCCCCCGTAAGAAGACCTCCGAGCGCCAGGTCCCTAAGAAGCAGCAGCCAGGCCCGGTGAGTTCTGCCCACCCTGACACCAGCTAGCCAAAGGGAGGGAGCAGGACTTTGAGCCCCGCAGGCCTCCAATGAGAAGAGGGTGCTCTGCATTTTGTCCCACGTTTGCTGAGGCTGTTGCCAACACAGAAGCTCCTCATAGCTGAACAAGTTAGCCTGGTGTAGGACTTTAGAGTGTGATTGAAGACCGCTTGTATCAGAAGTACACCCTTCCTCCTGCTGTGTGCTGCGTTACCACCGTAAGCAAATCAGAATTTTAGTTTTTCCCGTTTTTAGCGTTATCCTTCCCCAGTTACCTCAGTACTCTTTCCGCCGAAGCTTTAGCCTGTTAATGCTCTAATTAATTTCGTGTTAATGCTCACCCCCCGCCTCCTCTCCTCTGAAGCCCTGTACCCAGCAGACGGGTGAACAGCGTGCGACTCTGCTGTCCCGCTACGGCCCAGAGCGGCTCTTTCAAGCAGAGAGAAACTTCAATGCTGCCCAGGAACTCGACGTGTCCCTGCAGGAGGGGGACATGGTGGGCGTCATCAAGCAGCAGGACCCCATGGGAAGTCAGAACCGCTGGCTCATCGACAACGGAGGTGGGTTCACCTGGGACCTGTGGGGACGCAGAGGTGGACCTTGCATCTGCTGCCCTTGCCTTAACTGCTTTACTTCTTATATACTCTGAACGGAGGGGTTTACTGAGCCTGAGATTGACATGTGCTAAAGGACATAGATATGCTGGTTAAGACTGAGATGATATAAGATCATTTTTAAGGTTGCTTCTTCTGAATCTGACAGACACTCCTACCATCCACAGTTACAAAAGGCTTTGTGTACAGCTCCTTCTTGAAGCCCTTCAATCCACGCAGAAGCCAATCAGATGTCTCGCTGGGTAGCCACTCTTCCAATGAGTCGGGCTATGGTGGCTCCTCCCCCGTCTTCTCCCGCCAGAACAGCAGCAGCACGCTAACCTTCAACTCGGACACGGCAGCCGTCAGCTTCTCTGTGGCCCCACCCCTGAACCATGCCTCGAATTCACCTAACCCCCAGGACCCTGCAGGACTGTCCACCTGCAGAAACCCTCAACAGGATGGTCCATTCCCTGTCAAGAATGACCAAAGCTGCCCAAGCGACCCATTGGACTCCTCCCTCCAGAATCTATCTAATCACAGGGACTCTCCCGACAGCTGCCAACAGAATCCCAAAGCACAGTCCCGTCGCTCCTGCCAGAGCCACACCAGTAATCTGGACATGCTGAATTCCTCAGAGATGGATTCTGTTGCTTGCTTCACACAATCAGTACTGGATCCTTCCCAGCAACGTGGCCAATCGGATGCCCCCAACCATTGTCGAAGTCAGTCAGACGATCCTCCCCATCGGTACAACCAATCAGACAAGGCATTCAACTCTGTCTCACGTCAGAATAGGGGACAGAGGAAACCTCTGTACCATGCCGAGGAATTTTCTGAGTTAGAGGAGGAGTCTGGTGGACACCAGGTAAACACCTGAACCCCCTGCCTGGTGGAAATACCTGCCCGGGTATGGTGGCTGCTGTCTTTAGTCTTTACTCTAAAATGCAGTATTTTGTGTGGACCCTGAAAAAGAAATATTTAATGTGTATTATGTTAAATTTTAGTGATAATCCCTAGAATTAGCATCCTGTTAAACAGACTGGAATCAGATTATTCACATGGACGATACCATGAGCCTCTTAAACTACATTCTCGGCATCTTATTGGCTGTTCCCTTCAAGGGGCAGGGCTTAATGCAGCCTGTATAAACCTGTTATTGGTGGCGGTAAATCCAGGGCTGTATGACAGGGTACACCTAGTGACCAGTCACCAGTGCCTGAGGTGCCTTGACATGCATGCCTTGTGTGTTGCAGATTTACTACGCCCTGTACTCCTTCAGCGCTCGCTGTGCAAATGAACTGAGCATCACAGCACAGCAGCGCATCCGGATCCTCGAGTTCCAGGACATGACCGGCAACCGCGAATGGTGGCTGGGCGAGGTCGGCGGCCGCCGGGGATACGTCCCCTCCAGCTACATCCGAAAGTCAGAGTACACCTGAGGACCGGGGGACAGGAAGGAGTCTGATTCCCGCAGGTGCCAATGCGTGTGGTTCAACAGCCAACCCCTGGAGAACTCATCAATGCTGGGATGCCATGGAGGGCTGTGGACGGGACCCTTTGATGTTTGCCTGTATTTATAGCTTTCCTCCTGCTACTGGGGCCACCTGGTCCATGTATTGATTTGTAGGTAGAGGACAGTGGTGTTAGATTGTACCACAGTCCTCACCCGTGCACATTTAGACTCATAGGATCGTGAGCTTGTGTCCTGCTGGTGTGACTGTCTCTGTGTGAACACTCCACATGAAGGTGGTGTGATGGTTTCTGATAACTGGTGAGTGAACCTCTGAAGGAAGCCGTGGACCCACCACACCTGCTGCTGGGGTCAGCTTGGCTTGAGTGTTTGGAATGAATTTATCTGCAGACCAAGTGTTTTGGTTCCTGGGGGCAAGCAGTTCCTGGGACTCGGAGTTCATGCCTGCAGTGATTTCATAAACCTTGTCGCTGGTTTAGAAGGTGCAGTGAGCTATAAGCTGGCTGACTTGAAACAAAGCTATACCAGAAAACTGGACTTAAAATGGTTTTCAGAATAGTGTCCTCCTAGGATAAAGGAATCTGAAGGACAACAATAAGACCAGGCAGAAGAACCCAGCGGTACCCAAATAGAGCAGACCGACGCTGTCGTTCGTATGATCTTCCTAGGAGAACCTTACGTCAGAGCAGTTGTGATTTTTCCGGGGATAGGCACTAGGGGGCATCACTGAGCAGCCGCCTGAATCTCCACCCTGCAGAAAGTCCCATCATGCCGTGCTATTCAGAATGTCTTTGCTTTATGCTATGAGGTCATTATTTCTTTTTCCTTCCCAGTTTTGAATAAATCACTCATTTCTTTTGAATTCCTGGTGGTTTTGAGTTTCTGTCACATTTAGGCTCCATCAGTGTTATCAACTGAGATCCAGTACCAGCAAACAGACCCAGGCCCCACATACACACTGACATACATACATGTAAAATAGCAGAAAATTAACCCAGGCTCTTTAAGGTGACAGAGACTGACAGGTAGAAACCTGATGTTTTTGCAACTCTGTGCAAGAATCATGAATTTCACTATTCTTGCAGAAAAAAGAACATAGTAAGTGTATTATTTAAGAATAATCTCACAAGTCATAAATCACGGTTTATAATAATCGACTGATTGCTGAAACCCCCTAATCATGCATTGCTGCTCTGGAAGTTTTACTCCAAGTTTATATTACAATTTGTAATTTCGTTGATTTGTTGTAATTAATAAAACATTATTTCCCTTTCAGGAGAGCTCCTACAAACAAGAATTCCTTCTTGGTGGTTAACTAACAAATCAGTGAAAAATTGTGAATTCTGGAATTAATTTCTTCTCATCACAGAAAAATCCGGCCTTTACGAATAGCTGACCTTTGATCACTGTCATTTCACTTCAAGATCAGTTTGATTTGGTAAAGTTTGTTGAACTTTTATTTACCCTGAACATGAATGGTTTGGTACTTTAATGATTATCCAGCCACGTGCCGGGCTGAGTCATTTTGGGCTACGGTTCAGATAACTGTGTTGCGTAGAGCTAGCGAGCAGAATGTCCTGCAGGTTGGTGCTTTTGCTTAGCTTGTCTGTGTTACTGCAGCCTCTAGTTGCTGAGGTAAGTATCAACACACACTCTCTCCGTGCTGCTCCTTAGCTCTTTGTACCCTACGTTAAGCTGCTTAATCCTATTCAGGGTCACAGGGGGTCTAGGGCCTGTCCCAGGCAGCCTTAGGGCACCAGGTGGGGACATCCTGATTGGGGTGCCCACCCATCGCAGGGCACTGTCTCTCTCACACACACACACACGCGTACGCGTGCACACACAGCCAATGAAAGTATATTCTTATTGCTTTTAATTTGTTGAAAGAATATGGAGGTGTGAAAGACACACCTCCATATTCTTAAGACGGATAAGACAGTAAGACGGATTTGATGCCTCAGTTTGCTTCTCCCCCAGGAACCCAGACGAAGACTCTCGGCCCTGGTGTTATGTATTCCAGGAGAATGAAGTGAGGTGGGACTACTGTGACATCAGAAAATGTCGTCAGTTGGGGAACATCACAGGTACCCCAGAGAGGGAGATCTTTTCACCGTAGACGGAGAGCTTTTCACCATATAAGGAGATGTTTCATTGTCATTGTCATTTATTACATTTTACCTTTCCGGCATAAGCTTATCCGTATTAAAGTACATTTAATATTGCCAGTTTTGGAACCACCAGCCTACTGGTTTCAAGCCCAGTTCTTCATGTGTTCTCTTTGTCGTCTTCATACCGTGTCAGTCAGCAGTTCAGGACACACAGAGCTGTCTGCAGGGTTAGTTCAATATTCCAAGTACATGTTAAAAAAAAAAATTAAAAAAAAAAAGGACACTATATAAAATTGCCTAGAAAGTTGCAGATTCTGATCTCTAGAAATGACCCATCTCCAGATGTTACTGATCTCCAGAACTTCAGTCTCCAAAGGTTCACCTGCAGTCCCACTGAAGGCTAAATGCGGCTCCTTGTCTGCTGACTCCAGGCAGTGAGAACATCGTCATAATACCCATCGAGGGGGACTTTTCCACCTGTGGGCAGCCGGGCGACTCTCGACTGTCTCCTTAGTGTCTGCAGTGCCACCTTCTGCTGACGTGACCATCGGGTAACCGCAGGGCTGGTGCTGTGACCACCTTGCCCGTACCTCTGTAGAAGTGTCTATGTGTGTACAGTATATGTGTTCCTCTCCAGTGATGAGGAGAGCGACATGAGGGTTGTGCTGGGAGCGATAAACATCAAGCGAGAGGAGCCAGACACCCAGACGCTGGATGTCACCAAGGCCATAATTCATGAGAAGTACCGTGGAACATCAGAAGCTGAGTACAATGACATTGGTGAGACTGTCAAATGCCATGCCATTGTGACATATTTAGTGTGTCCGTGTGTGTATCTGTACAGGGGTCTCTCCAGAGACCACCCCCTGGCACAGCCACACACATTGGCATATGGAGTGGGGTGAGCAAAACCAACATAACCAGTCTGCTCCACTTTAAACTGCTCAGCTCTGCTGAGGCTGCAGGGTGTGGATGGCCACTGTGCCAAAGAGACAGATTTTGTGAGGACAGCCTGCATGCCAGACAGGCTTTTGCCAGACGGGACAGAGTGCACCATTTCAGGCTGGGGGGCGACTGAGAAAGGTAGGTGCGTTAGCTCCCCCACTCTACATGTTGTAGATTCTCTCACCAAGAGTCAGTGTGTTACCCCAAGTGTTACCCCAGTCTGTCTCTCTGTTTCATACACTCTGTGTTTCTCCCTCCCTCTGCTCTCCCTCTGTGTTCTTCCTCTGGTTCTCTGTGTTCCTTTGTGCTCTGCCTCTGCTTCTCTGTGCTCATCTGTGTTCTCTCCTTCTTTCACAGCCCACTACTCCCGCCTGCTCCGCCATGCCAAGGTGGTCTTGATCTCACAACAGTGCTGCATGGAGGAAAATGTTTACGGGAACATGCTGGACGACAGTATGATATGTGCTGGAAACAAGCAGGGTGGTGTGGATTCCTGCCACGTGCATTTGTGGGTTGTGCAAGCTGTACGTGGTGTGTGTGTGTGTGTGTGTGTTTACATTTACATGAATCCAGGCAAATCACTTCTATTTAGTGTTTCTGTCACTGACTGACTGCAGTATATCAACCACAATTGCTAGTCTTTGGTCCTGAGAAATGTTTGCACCACCCTGGGCGAAGTTGCAGGCAGGTTTGTCAGAATCTGAGAGAGTAGAGGGGCCTGACTAGAGGGTCCTTGGAGACGCTGTGGTAAAGGCCCACTGCAGAGCCTACATAGCATGTGACAGCCTGGGGAGGGGACATTGTGATGTGTGTGTGTGAGACCAGAGCTGCTCTCCACGCAGGGCGATTCCGGCGGACCCCTGACATGTGAGGAGAATGGGATGCATTACGCCTATGGTATAGTCAGCTGGGGGGGGGGGGACAGCTGTGGCAAGCAGAACAAGCCCGGAATCTACGCCCGCATCACGCACTTCCTTGACTGGGTCAATTCTGCGATGTCAAGCTCATAGTCCACGTGTCCTGCAGCAGAACGTAGGGAGCGGGTTCAGGTGGCGTCGATCTGAGTGTGAGAACGGTGTATGCTTAATTCAAACCGTTTAGCAGTCTGTGGTCTTTTTCTCCCTGGGAAAATGTGCTATTAAATTATAAATGTTCATTTGCCTTGATGAGTATGATGTGCTTTAGCACTCTGGTAGAGGGCTGCTCTGATGCTGTGGCATTGATACTTGATCCATGATCAAAGCCACGTCTCTTACCTACGCGGGTATGCGTGCTTTAGTTCTGTATGTGTATAACACCATGGCGCCCCCTTCTGGAAGATCACACTAAGACAGTGAGGATTGCTGCAAAGGTCTTTATTAGCAGAAATCTGAAGCGAATCCCGCTGGAGTGACAGTATATTCATGCAGGCACGACAATCCGCTTTCACCCCGCATTCTGTTAGCCCTCACCTGCAGTCCTCTTCTTGGGAAATGAAATATTTTAGACACGATTCTTCCTAAACAGAGCTAACTGCGTACACGTGTATAAAGGCATCTGTCAGTGGGGGGTTTCTACTTAGAGGCCGTATTCACGGCCTGGATGGTCTTCTTCCTCCTCACGTGAAGGACCTCCATGGCATCTGGGTTCACGCCCGGTTGCTGGAACTCCTCTGTGGTCTCCACGGCCGTCCTCATTTGGGTCTGTATGAGGAGAGAGACACCGGGCTGCACTCGGACAGGACCAGAAGTCTGCTCTAGCGTATAACCAGCCCTGCTTCCCTGCTGTCATCGCTATGGTTACAGTGAGGGAGGAATCCTCAGGCCACAGCGGAGAGCCGGGTGTATGAATGAAGACTGCTTTGACGTTAAAGGACGTCTCAGTTAAACATCTCGTGAAACAAGTGAAAGAAAGGGATGGGACAGAGAGAAAAGAGAGGATGATGGAATGAATCGGTACAGAGAGGAGGACAGTGGAGGGAAGGCCAAAGGAAAAGGGGAGGGAGGGTAGCAAGAATAAATAAAATCTTTAGCGCTTTACGCCAAAAGGTTTGACCATATTGGCTATTTGTCCTGTCCCTCACCATCATCTGCTGGTACTGGGCTATGGCCTGCTCGGGGTCCAGCCCCTCAGCCAATCCCAGCTCAGCTGCCCGCCGGGCCATCTCAACCTTGTGGGACCCGGGGGGTGTCCAGCCAACGCCTCTGATCCAGTTCAGATCTGATTTGTAGTTCACCTGAAAGAAGGAGCCAGATACCTTTTGTTATGAGGTCACGTCTCCCAGTAGAAGAAAATGGGGCAAAATGGGAGGGAAGAGGGAATGTTTTGGGCAATGGGACGGGGGGTTTAGCGAGACCTCCAGGTGTGGGCGGGGCCACTCACGTCACTCTGCAGTCCGTAGGCCCGCTTGGCGTGCTTCAGCGCCAGCTGCTCGGGGTCGCAGGTGTAGCTGTGTAAATGCTGCCGGTAGCTGCGATCGCTGGCCTGTGCCTGACTCTTGCGTGCCTGCAGGAACTCGGGCTGGTCGGCGTGCAGCCTGTACTGCGAGCGCATCTCCTGAGAGTGTTTCTTGTACCGGTTGCTGCTCTGCAGCTTGCCGACGGCCAGCGAGTGCATGATCCTGGGGTCGTCCTCCACACAGCGGGCACCCACCTGGTGACCTTTGTCCTTAACAAAGGCCTCCTTGTAGCGGAACTGAGGGACACGTAAACACACGGTCGGAGAGCTCCCCCCACACACCGCGCTCTTCCAACTTCAGGCCTGCTTTCCATAACACTGACACGTTTATTTGCCATCTGTATGGATACACAAGAATTCTTCAGTTTTTCTATAGCTAATCTTTCTCTTTTGTGAGCCATACAGACACAATGAGAACGACGCTTAGGGTAAGTCTGTAAGCCAAGCCATTCATCCAACACGGCTGAAGCAGGATTTAGGTTCAAGGGCCTCGCTGATATAATCGCTCTGCCAGGTATGGGATTTGACCCACACAGGGAAGTGTTCTTGTCATTCTGCATGATGTTCTCCTTGATATGCTGAGCCACATGGATGCCCTACGGCACCCAGTGAGCCCTGAGTTTGGGGGGGGGGGGGGTTAGGGACCTTCAATTCACGCTGCAAGCCAACTGAAAAGAGCCACCAGTAGGAGCAGCAGGAACCTGCAGCTGTCTACCAGGCCAGCAGAGGGCGCTGATGAAGCAGGTATCTGAAGTATTTTATTTTCCTCTCTAAAGACGATGACGGAGAAAGGTGTAAGGGACAGGTGTGTGTGTGTGTGTGTGTGTGTGTGTGTGTGTGTGTGTGTGTGTGTGAGAGAGAGAGAGAGAGCAAGAGAGAGAGCCCATGTAAATGTGCAGGCAGAGCGCAACTATCCAGATTGTTCCTGAAGAATTGTGAACTCACGTCACTGGCAATCTCTCTGGATGCCTTGGCGGTCTGGAATGGGATGGCATCCAGCCGCAGGTCGTACCCAGCTGAGCGCACCTGCTCTCCAGATGTTCTGTAGACTTTCTGCCAAGAGCAGTCAGAGGAGAGGTGAACCAGCTGTGGTAGGAGGCTCTTTCTCATGGTCGGTGAGGGTTCGAAAGCTATATTCTACTCAGTCCAAACCCTGAGGTTCTCTGGAACCCCAGTCAGCATCAGGCAGGCGCTTGGAGCACGAGCCGTACCTCGCTGAGGTGCTGGGCATTCATCCGAGCTCTGACAAAGTCCGGGTGGTCAGCAGGTAAGGTGTATCTATGCATGGCTTCTGAACCTCCGGACTTATACAGCCGCTGGAAGCAGAGAGAAACACCTGAAGTGACCACACCCATGTGTAGGAATAGGCCACACCCCCAGCTGTCTGTCTGCTACACTTTAACATTTGCTGAAATAATTCTGCATATCACCATACCCTTCAAAACGGAATTGTCATGGTCAGAAAGATTAGAAAAAGAAGTTAAAATTGATAAAAATGCTAAGTGATGGAGGTGACGTACAGTCATTTGGAGGGACTGGTTGTACGGGTAGTACCTCACTGCAGTGAAAGTAGCTGTTCTTTGCATGAATGATGTCAGGAGAATCGGCCACAGACGTGAACTTCAGACTGTCCGGAAGCTGTCGATACTTCTTCTGCAGTCCAAGTGATAGGAAATGGAAAACCTGAACTGACCACACCCACTGCACACGCTACACCCAGCCCACGTGTAATCAGGGTTCAACTGGACGCAACTTTAATGCAGAGCAGGTCAGACACACAAACCTCATTGATGAGTTCTCCCTCCCCCTCCTCCATCTCACCTCACTGATGAGTTCTCCTGCTTTCTTGGCTGACTCCAGTTGTGGCGTCCCCAATGCCATCCACGATACACCCTTCATGAAGTTCAGATCTGACCTGTAGAGTTTCTTCACGAAACAGAAACAGGATGTGACCAAAAAGAATTCACCAGAACTCCCTAGTGCAGTGCTCTAAATGGGATTCGGGTCTAGCACACCCTTGAAGATGCTATTTTGGTTCCAGCATTGACAGCCCTAGATGATTGTACTGATTGTGCCCTTGCTGCATGCACCACCGACCTGGCCATCCTCTCACCTCGCTCTGCAGCTCATACGCCTTCTTGGCCTGCTGCACTTTCATGTCGTCAGGCAGCACCGTGTACTCATGCAGCCTCTTCCTGTAGTCCAGGTCACTGGCCAAGGCCTGGGCCTTCCTGGCCTGACTGAGGTGCATCATGTCCAGGGACAGGTGGTACTGGCTGCTGGTGACCCGTGATTGGCGGCGGTACTCCTGCTCACTTTGCAGCCTGGCCACCTGCAGGCAGTGCAGGAGCTGGGGGTCATCCAGGATGCTGCGGGCCCCGATGTGCTTCCCCTTCTCCAGCAGGAAGTTGTGTTTATACTTGTACTGCAGGAAGAAATGTGGTCACTAGGGGGGCGCCGTTGATATGGGGACAGCAGAAATCAGCGTGAAAGGTTTAGGAGAGGTGACAGGGGAGCGCCGAGAGGGGGGCTGTTCCAGCATGCGCTCCAGCCTGACCCTCGCAGGGTCCCAGGACTCACGTCACTCGCGATGCCTCCTGAGGCCTTGGCCGCCTGGAAGGGGATGTCCTGCATGGTCAGCTTGTAGCCTTGGGCCCTCAGGCTGTTCCAGGACTCCCTGTATTTGATCTGTGAGCAGAGGGCAGGACCATTGGCTGGACACAGCAGAGGGAAAGCAGGAACCGCCTCTACATGTGGGATTTGAGCAGCATCGAGGAGGTCACATGGCCAGTGAAGTGATGGCCGCAGGCAGTCCTACCTCGCTGAAGTTGGCAGCGTTGATCTTGGCCTGAGTGATCTCGGGCCGCTCCGCCGTCAGTGTGTAACTGTGTTTCGACATCTCGGCAGCTTGCCTGTACAGTCGCTGCAGATGACAGCGGGGAGTCACGAGGGGTGCATGCGCGCACGTGTGCGCGTGCGCTCCTGCTACAGAGGTAGGCGTATGCACCACTGAGGTTAAAGCATCCTACCTCATTGCTGATCTTGTTGCTTAACTTGGCGTGCAGGATGTCCGGTGAGTCGGCGACCGACGTGTGCTTGAAGTGGAACGGCTGCTGCCTGTACTTTCGCTGCCATCGGGATACGAGACGCAGTTAAAAGCCAGAACTGCAGAATTACAACCTGCTGCTTGCCAGGTCATCCACTACAGGCCCTACTGTTGGACCCTTGAGTAAGGTTCTCACATTCAACGTGGAGAGCAGCTAAACTTAATTATAATAATCTGAATTGTAAGTAAATGTCTTATGTTAAACATTTAATATCTATTGATCCTTTGCAGTGGTTCCCAGACTTTGTCTGCCAGGCTCCCGTTTTGCAGATGAGAATGTTTGTTTTAAAGCTATACGGTAAAAGAAGAGCCAGTAAGCTGTAGGTTACAGAACTATCCATTAAGTAGGACCAGCCCATCTGTCCAACTTCGATAACCAGTCACTGTGACAACCATGTCAGAGTGAGGTAACGCTAATGCGATTAACGCCTCTGCAGAGTGCAGTCACCTCACTGATGAGGTCACTGGCCCGTTTGAATCCCTCGATCTGCACGGCACCAGTGCTGATCCAGGCCGCCCCCCTGAGGAAGTTCAGATCAGACCTGTAGTGTTTCTGCGGAGAAATGTACGAGGAGCCAGTCAGGTTCACAGGGACCCTCTGGTAGCCTGGGTGAAAACAGCTACTCATCCACATTTAACGCATCTTCACCTCAGAGCTTTAAGCTCAGCGCCAACCCAGGGTTGTAGCCAGACTAAGAAGTTCATCTCTCTTATATTAGCATAGTGTACAGGGCAGAGTTACAGTCAGGCTCGACACACTCGGCTGCTGAAGCCTGTCCGTCGGTCCCTTTGTCTGTCCTGCAGAGGCCACCTTGCTATTTTGTGACCCTCAGATTGAACCATGTGGTGTGGAGAAGGCCACCTCGCTCTGAAGGATGTGGGCCCTCGTCGCAGCCTGCAGCTTCAGGTCGTCGGGCAGGGAGGTGTAGTCATGTAGGGTCAGCCGGTACTCCCTGTCACTGATCAGGGCCTGGGCCTTCTTGGCGTGGGTCATCTCCAGCATATCCATAGACTGGTGGAACTTGGAGCGTGTCTTCATAGAATCCTTCTTGTACTTGATCTGGCAAGGGGGGGAGGGTTGGCAGGCGAGTCAGCTGCAAATGTGTGAAGGTGTTTGCTACACAACAACCGTTAGCCTATGAGCTCGCTTCTGTTGTACCCTCTGATGTATAGTACAGATGCCCCCAACACAGACGTGCATCGGGACAGGGCTGACGTACACCCTGGACAGGATGCCAGTCCATCACTGACCAGACGCACAGACAATCTGGAGATACTGCAGTTTCCAGTTAGCCTAACCACATTGTTATGCCCACTCTACAGCGGAGCCGTGACGTCACTGTACAGCGGGGTGCCACCTGCCCACCGCTGTCTCACTCCCACTCACGTCACTCTGCAGCTCGCCAGCCCGGACCAGGTGGCACATCGTCACATCGTCCTCCACGCCCTTCGAGCCGATCATGTGACCCTTTGTCTTCTCAAAATCCTCTCTGTACTTATGCTAAACGAAAAACAATGGATGCTGGGTTACGGTCCGTCCTAATGTCCCAGCCAAGTGGCGTAAGGGTTTGGAATTGGTATCGAAGGTGACCGAAACAGAGTGGGAGCAATGGATAAACTTCCCGTTTGTAAGAGAAGCTGGAGGAAATTGCAGATCCATGGGACTCCGACTCGGCCCCTGACACGCATGCTTCTTCGGACGGATTATTCGGGAAACATACTCACATCGCTGAGGATGTCTGTGGATGCTTTAGCTGCTTGGAAAGGTATAGCATCCAAACGTAATTTGTAACCGGCGTCCCGGAGCTTGGTCCACGATTCCCTGTAGCGCGTCTGTAAGCAGAAAGGCCAACCTGAGGTTAATAAAGCAGTGGATCATGTTTGTTAACGTCACTCTCTAGCTAAAAAGGTTGAGCTTCCATTTTTTTTAATCTTTAGTATTTTTTATTTGTAATTTCCTGCTAAATTACATACATCCTCCTTTGCTCCACCACACTGCTGTATTCACCACTCGAGGTTTCTCTTCCATGTATGCACCACAATTAATGATCTAAATAAAGGTCTGTGGGCAGAGCCAGGGGGCTCGTGGCTCACCTCGCTGAGGTTCATGGCGTTCAGCTTGGCCTGTATGTGTTCAGGCAGGTCACTGCTCTGGGTGTAGCTGTGCTTGATACGCTCCCCCTTTTCCCGGTACAGTCTCTGGAAAGTAAGAGCCTGTGAGTGGTACAGTCTACCCGACCTCCTCATCCTGACTGTGGGGTACTGTCTTTCACCATGCTGATCACTGGGGTGTGTATGTGTGATGATTTTGATTGGTCTGATTCAGTAAGAGCGGCGTGAGTGGGAGAAAAGTGTCGTTGGTCTGATTTGGCATGTGTGGGAGGAGTTTGACTGGTCTAATTCACTGTGGGTGATGAGTTTGAGGTGGCACGATGGCTGAGTGGTTAACACAGCTGCCTCACAGCAAGAAGGTTCTGGGTTCAGTCCTCATGCCTGACAGAGGGCCTTTCTGTGTGGAGTTTGCATGTTCTCCCTGTGGGTTTCCTCCCACATTCTAAAGACCTGCAGGTTAGGTTAATTAGAGACTCTAAATTGCCTGTATGGGTGTTTGTCTCTGGGTTGGTATATTGGTGAGCTGGCCAGGGTGTACTCTGGCCTGAAGTCAGCTGCGATTGGCACCTGTAACCCTGACATGTAAGTGGTATGGATGGGGTGATTGGTCTGATCCAGCATGAGGTGTTTGACTGGTCTAATTCAGTGTGGGTGATGAGTTTGAGGTGGTACGGTGGCTGAGTGGTTAGCATGTCTGCCTCACAGCAAGAAGGTTCTGGGTTCCGGTCTCACAGAGGGCCTTTCTGTGTGGAGTTTGCATGTTCCCCCTGTGTGGGTTTCAGTCCACAGTTAGGTTAATTAGATGTTCTAAATTGTGTGTGAGTGTTTGTCTCTGTGGATGACTGGTGAGCTGGCCAGTATGTACCTTGCCTGAAGCCAGCTGGGATTGGCAGCAGCTTCACTGTTGTGTGTGTGACTGGTCTGACTGATTGAGGTGTGTGTGTGAGTGATAGAGGGGTGTGTGTGAGTGGTCTGAGTGATAGAGGGGTGTGTCTGAGTGATTGAGGGGTGTGTCTGAGTGATTGAGGGTGGGTGTGTGTGTGTGGTCTGAGTGATTGAGGGGTGTGT
>JAACJT020000035.1:474383-495454 GCA_009936485.2 Gymnarchus niloticus
GCCTGTTTTTGTGTAGTGACCCGTCTCTGTAGATCAGGTGGACGCCAGTGTCCCGTGGTGTCTGTCCCATACGCCTGTCTGTTTTTGTGTAGTGACCCGTCTCTGTAGATCAGGTGGACGCCAGTGTCCCGTGGTGTCTGTCCCATACGCCTGTCTGTTTTTGTGTAGTTTCCCGTCACTGTAGATCAGGTGGACGCCAGTGTCCCGTGGTGTCTGTCCCATACGCCTGCCTGTTTTTGTGTAGTGACCCGTCACTGTAGATCAGGTGGACGCCAGTGTCCCGTGGTGTCTGTGTCTGTCCAATATGCCTATCATCGCTGTCGATGGGGCGAAGCCATTTTCGGAATCGTATAATTAATATTTTAAACCAGCACCTAACGGACATGATTATTTCATTACACCTTTATGTTGATTGAAAAGTGAAGTATACTTTTGAGAATGAAAGTTGGGTTTCTCAGGACAATGGCGGATAACATTGGCCCAGACAAGAAAGCTTGTCCGGAGGTAGAGGAGATTGGTGAAGATGGGGAGGAGCTGGAGGATGTCACAGATGCCAAGCCGGATAGAAAGGCCAGGTTCATGCTGTTTGGACGGTAAGTGGCACCAAACATATCCTCTGTAAACACATTAAATTCATTAGCATACCAACAGACCTGAAGTTTTACATTATTATAAGCAGCCAGTCCGAAAGCACAGTTTTTCATCAGGTTACAGCAGGACCTAACTGAATTTCAGTGTGTAATCTGCATCCCAGCACCGAGTTGGTAACACAGGCCCTGAACATTTTCTGGGAATGGTCACCATCAGTATAATGTTTCCCCCTCAATTCAGTGAGCACCTTACCTGTGTTTGGGTTGAATTCTCAATGAGGTCCCGGTCACCTGTAGTGCAGGTTGCTCCTAAGCACATCACGTTTTTAACCCGACTGGTGTCCAAGCAAAGGTGAGTCATTAAAGGCCTACTGTACTAAACGGCAGGGAAGTCAAGTACCTGGGGAATACTGGAAACAGTGAGGCTGTTGATTTAATTTGCGTTTATACCAATGAAATACCAAAATATGCCTGTGTCCTCCTTCATTCACCTTCAAGTAAGAACACGTAACCACCCTGTAGCACAACTGGGCTTCCAGACCATGCAAGACCATGTCTTTCCTCGCTACAGTCCACAGTTCAGTTAACTGTTCATCACACGCTTCAATCCATCCATCCATCCATCCATCCGACCGTCCGTCCATCCATCCATTCAGTACAAGATGACGGTGGTCAAATGCATGTTCTTTTATGTAGTATTTTAAATGCAGCATTTATTACACTTGAGTGCCAGGACTTGATGTGTGTCATTCTTAAATATAAATGACCAAGTGGACAAGTGGATTTTGCCTTACTGGAAATCTTAGCTAAAACAGGTGTATCGTGATCCCAGGCAACAGGTCACACGCCGTTAAACAGTTAACTGCACAGCTGTAAGTGAAATGTAGCGTCATTAGAAGACGAAAGACGATTGAAATTGACTTATGAAATACGAAAAGCACCGCAAATTATTCCGGTAAAACCGTTATGTTGGTCTCTTCACGTGCCGCGACTGCTATTCTGATTCTGATACTCCAATGAAGAAAAGCCGGGAAAAAACCGTGCCACCACACGGGGGCGCTGCAAGCATTCAAATGCTTCAGTTACTCAGACCCTTTAGAGGAAACTCAATTCCAGATTTTTTTTTTCTGGTCTAAAAACTATTTAAGTTGGAATTTCACAGATGCATCATTCTGTTTTGTACACACGTGTATCTCCATGCATGTTTGTGGCCTGTGAACCGCTGCCCCCCTGGTGATTGTGCCAGTCAGCAAAGGCAGAGTGTAACACATGATGCCAGCACGCCTTTCAGAAAGGTCTAGTGAGAGGGGACCTGCTGACTCAGCTGTGGAGGTTCGGGGTGGCTTGACACCCAGCACGGCAAGCGCAGACCCAGCAGAACACGGGGCGGAATGCTGACAGCACCCGCAGTGTGACACGCAGCACGGCCGGCTGTTAGCGAGCGCAGACCCGGCAGAACGCGGGGCAGCAGAACGCTTTTCCCATGCAGAGTGGAGTGCCAGCGAATGAGGAGTGCAGGTACAAGTTGGCATCTGAAGGGGGGTGCTCCCACTCGCTGCTCTGCTCTCTGTGGCATGAACCGTTTCAGTGAGCATTTAGGAGTTTGTCCGTGTCCTTATTAGTAAATGATGGCAGGATATGTGTGTGTCAGACAGGGGCTCACTGTTACTGTGTCTGGCGGGATATCAGTGTATTGGGTAGGGACTCAGTAAGTCATGCAGGATATCCGTGTGTTTGGCAGTCTTAATGTATAATAGCTTGGCTGCTGAGGTCTCCACATAGACCAGGATTAGTCAAACACAGACTGGGAATTGTACTCATGTACATAGCCCAGTCGACATAGCCACATTGTGTATGCTCCAGTCTGCTTCAATGACAGAAAGGGAAACAAACACACAACGCATTTTACACACATCAGTGAGTGGCCTCCTTCCAGAACATGTGTACATAGTATGAATAGTTTGGGAGTTTAGCTCTGTGCTGGACTCCTGGAGGAGAGCAAGGCCACTGCAGGACATCTCACATGCCCACATTGTGTTGTTCTTCCTGGCTTGGGCTGCGCAGGGGGTGGCTGGATGTCAACACCAGGCTTTAGTAGCTGGTATTTCTGAGCAGCAGGTGCAGGGAAGGTTACCCCCCAGCCCGCAGAGGCTTCGGGGGGAAGAGCGTGAGCCTTTGAAGCATGCTCAGAAGTGTATTTTTAGGGTGGCATTCTGTGGCTCCACGTGCAGCTCGGTATTCATGCTGAGCAGGAAGAGAGGACACTTTTGAGTCATGCTTTGGGACCTTGATACCCCTGCAACTTCACTGTGACTCTGTGGTGATGCCGTTTGGCTGCCTTTATGTAATTGATTCTCATTGACTTCCCATGAGTTCCTCTGTCTTTGCTTGCTTCATGTGTCATCCTCACTGCAGGAAGAAGACCAAGAATGGCGAGTTGTCTGAGCAGGGCAGCTCTTCCGGAAGCCATTGCAGGATTGTTTCTCCAGACTTTCAGTATACGATGAGCCATCAGCGACTGGGAAAGTGCATTATCATCAACAACAAGAACTTTGACCCGAGAACAGGTTCGTCCGTAACCACTCATTAGTACAGTGTTACAGTGGGCCTGGAACCTCTGCCACGTGGCACAGTCCATCACAGGGTACACACTTGCACACTGAGAGCAACAGAGAGATCAGTTCATTCAAACCACATATACAATTCGGAGGGAACTAAAATGCCCTGAGAAAACTAGAGGCTAGAGTGATCCCCAGCGATCCACATCGCCGCCCTGCTGCCTCCAAGTCTTGGTGAGGTATTACCTGTTTTGCATTTGCATAAGGAACTAGACTGCTCCACTGAAATGCCAAAGCACCTAATTGAGCTAGGGAACAGCCAATCAGGTCCCAGGAGAGTCCCCTGAGTGAACGAAGTGTGTTCTTCAGTCTTGTTGGGTATGTAGCAGATGACACCACATTTCCTTGCGGTGTAGAAAACTCACAAGCCCCCATCCTCAATTACCTTTCGGGGTACATCGACCCACAGGGCGCCATCTTGAAACTTTGACCGACGTGTTGCCAAGCTCGATCTTGTGCGTCTCAGGTATGAACGTGCGCAACGGAACTGATCGGGATGCTGCCGAGCTCTTTTGCTGCTTCAAGAACCTGGGCTTTGACGTCCTCGTGCGCAACGACCAGACATGCGACAAGATGGAGTGTTTGCTCAGAGAAGGTCAGCGTGACAGCCTGCGGCCTGCCTTCTCGATTCACATGAACAAACGATATGTGCGCCAGTGGCCAGATAGCTTAAGGCTAATAAAGACTCCGTGTGGTCTGTTGACCAGCAGATCATTTGGGTTTATGGATAATGCTAACAGCTATTCGGGAATAAAGGTTAACAAGACTGATGATCCACAATAACAATGCTTTGCATCTGCAAGCCGCAGAATTGGCATTATTTAATTGAGACATCGCTGAGAGTTTCACGTCTTTGCAGTATTCAACCACAGGCTCCTCCCCTTGGTTTTATCATATGACAGTGTGCCTTTGAGTGCTCCTGCTGTTCATATGGGATTATGACAGTGATGCTGATTGGTCAGCTTGTGTCCCCCCCCCACCAGTGGCCAAGGAGGACCATAGCAGTAGCTCCTGCTTCGCCTGCATACTCCTCAGCCATGGAGAAGAAGGCCTGATCTATGGTACCGACGGTGTCGTGCCGCTCAAGACCCTGACCTCTGTCTTCCGAGGGGATGTGTGCAGGAGCCTGGTGGGCAAGCCCAAGCTCTTTTTCATCCAGGTGAGCTGGAAAACACAGGACCCCCACAGAAGGAGTGTGGACTTGGAATCTGAAGAGAGTACACTTCCCAGAATCCCTCGCTTTCACAATGACAGGGAGTGTATCCCAGCTCAGTTTTGTCTGATACGTAATGTTAGTCAGATGATGTGGTTCAGAATGGACTTTCCTGTCGTTTCTGTGTGCCATGTGTTTCTGTCAAGCGTTCTTTTTTCTTTTTTTTTTTTTTTTCTTTTAAGGCTTGCCGTGGCTCAGAGTTTGACGACGGTGTCCAGACGGACTCTGGGCCTCTGAACGACACCCTGGAGACAGATGCAAGCCCCCGACACAAGATCCCTGTGGAGGCTGACTTTCTGTTTGCCTACTCCACCGTGCCAGGTAATCGCCTCTGACCACGTCTGCTCTTGCCGTGTAGATGGGTGCTGGAATTGGAATTACGCTGACAGGAGGCAGAAGTTGAATTCAGTGAAATTCTGTACGATTGCAATTGAAGTGTGTTTCCTTATGATAAATCTCACATAAGGAGCAGTGATACAAATTTCCACTCCTGAATATAACATGTTCACAGCACCTTTCCAGTAGAAGAACGGCTTATGCAAATGGGGAACTTGAATGAATTCTAGAATGAGACATGAGTAGTACAACTAGATCTGAGATACCCAGAAATGAGCATGGATGCATGTATGAGCCAAGTTCAGGGAAATGACACAAGTCTGCCAATCTCATCTACAATCTCAGACATGTAAACGGAAATGCATACATTATACAAGCCAGTTTTACCGCATTCCCAAATGCATCCTAACAGCGACAATGATCCTGAGAACATCTTTTGTAGTTTGTACGTACACAATTCCATTTACTGGTTTAAATGGTCCCCAAGCTGTACAAATACACCACGGTACTCAGAGACTGCATTCTGAAGCTGTTGGGATGGCTTCACCAGTGTGATCCTTCACAGAGGGATTCCAGATCTCAATATTAATATTTCCCTACAGGGTTGACACACAAGTGAGATTCTCAGAACATTCCAAGGTCATACACAAAATGCAATCCAGACGTCAATAAAAATCAAGTCAAAGTCAAATTTCCTCAAACGAAACTGCCAGTTTAGGATTTTAGCACAGGTACAGATGGTGATCACGGACTGGATGGATTCTCGGTATTTATAATTGTAGAAATGAAAACAACACACAGACTGACATGGTGACAATGAAAAAAGTTGATAAATTATGATCAGTTCAAATTGTAATGATTCTTTTTATAAAATACTTAATATTCCACATATAGTATTTAGTGAGTCAAGACAACGCATTCTCAATTCAATACATGAATGGCACCAATCCTGTAATGCACAATACATGAACAGATACACTGACACAAATGCACACACATTTTTTGGAGACTTCTCATCGATTCATTTTAATACACCTAATGACTCGCAATCTTAAACCAAACCAGTTGGGTCATTTGTGGAAATGTTTGTAAATGTCTGTTTTTTTGGCTTCACGGTTCTTTGAAGCTTGTTCGAGACACACACACACACACACACACACACACACTTCCCGCCCCACATCTCTCAGCACTCCTCTCTGTTGGCCAGGTTACTTCTCATGGCGGAACCCAGGCCAAGGCTCATGGTTTGTTCAGGCACTCTGCTCTGTGCTGAACAAGTCTGGAACACAGCTGGAGATCATGCAGATCCTCACACGGGTCAACCACATGGTGGCCACCACCTTTGAGTCCTGGTCGGAGGACCCACGCTATAACGAGAAGAAACAGGTCCCGTGCGTGGTCTCCATGCTCACCAAGGAACTGTACTTTCGCTGAGAGCTGGGGGTGACCGTGCAGTCTAGGGCCCATTAGACTAGGTGCTGCTCCTGTCCTTGTCAGTCATTTGGTCATTTCTATGGCGTTTTTGGACAAGCAGTGTGGGATATCCATGTTCTTTAACCTGGGAAATGCTCCAAGGTGCAGTAAGCAGAATTTTGCCCTAAACATTCCTTTCATTTCATAATTTAATCAGTGCAGTTTCCCTATTGTAATCTGTATGATTGTCATCTTTCTGGAGCCTCAGAGGCAAGATGCTGCATTTCCTTCCCAAGATTGGTTTCATGATGTCATTTTTTGAGGAGAAAATTTATGTGTCTCTTTCTGTTTATTGAACTTTGTTGCAAAATACTAACATTAAAATGAATGAACTCCCAGCCTGTTCACTTCCAGACATAAAGCCCGGTCTGTTGCTTAGCAGCGATTTGGTGTACAGTTTAGGAGTGTGGAGTATATCTATGCAGGTGTGTGTGTTTGCTGTTATATTATTTACTCATCACGAAAGATGCAAACACAGCTCAGGGGCTTACATTCACTTACCGTTCACCACAAGGCTCCACTTTGTTCTCTGAGTCATAAACGTTACCCAAGTAGAAAAGACACAGAGTCGCTCACTAATCTGTTGCTAAGATCATTCAAGACGGAGAGCAGACCTTAAGTTGGACACCTAGTTGAGGCTTTTTTGGGAGTCGGGTGCAGAGGAGCTCCTGTAACACACACTCTGTCTGAGACTCTCGAACCTGCCTTTTAGGGGTCACTCTTCTTATTTCCTGCTGTGGTCACCTGATCGGTCGCCGGCAACTAGTTCTCGTCTCACCTGCCCCACCACCACCGACTGTACGACATTCCCATTTCAGTTCAGATGGACTTTTCTCCTGTTTTTATCCAGAGTCAGATTGTAAGTTTCAGACTTTTTTCTGACGCTGACCTTTCTAGTCTTATTGCTGCTTCTGAAGGTCACCACCCACCTCGGGAGCCCTGCTGTTGTTCACGCCCCTGAAACCAGCTGTGTCCTCCTGCAGGCCCCTGAGCAAACAGGCCGGGAGTCACTTGTTCCACCATGTGTAGATAGGGAGTTCCGTGATTACAGCAACACCCACCTAGGCTGAGTTACGTGAGACCGATGGCAGCCAGTCTGAGTATGAAATACTTAAGCGAACTCTATGCACGTTGAAGGGAAAATAGATTTTAGAAGGAATCGCTGAAATGCTCTCAAGTGTTTATGCAGTGACCTTCAGGAATTGCCCTTGAAACAGTCTGGGGCAGCAGGCTATGGTGAGGACAGCGTGAGCAGCAGAATTGCTAATGCTGACACAATCAGTCCCAGGGCTACGTCGGCCTGACAGGCAACAGATGTAGAAATGACCTCATAAGAAATCACAAGTATGCAACTTCAAAAAATGTGTTTTATTATACGGAGAGATCTCGCCATGATGAGTTTGTTTCATGACATCTTCACCCTCAACCCACAGCCATTTCATAGTTATTGAGAAATAGGAATTCATACCGTTTACACAGAGTGAATGTACACACGTGTCCCGGTGAATGTACAGACACACTGAGCCACATGGCATAAACAGTCCAGACAGCACGATGGTTCTGTCGAGATCACGTCCCGGCTCACAGCTCTCATCAGTCGTACTCATGAAACACATGGAATTCACGTTCAGATAAAAAAGCTTGACAACGATTTACTTGTATGATTTGATTCCCTGAACATAAGGAGGGGTGAATAAGCACCTGATTGGTCAATTCCGTCTCCGGGTAGAGCTTGGTCTCAGGTGGTGGTAGTTTGTCTGGTGCTGCAGATCCGAATTGGCTTGCGGTTAGTGCCCTGCTGGTCATGGCCAGGGCACATGGCTGGGTGGAGCTGGTCAACAAACGTACCAGCACAGAAAGAGAAGAGAGGCGTGGTGCTGCCACCTGCCCCTAGGAAGGAGACCAGGCCCCCAGGGAAGCTGCAGAAGACGCCCACCCTATCAAAGCGATGCGTGATGGGCAGCTGGTGGCCCACACCCCCATGCCAGGCTGTGTACACCCCATCAAAGAACTCGAGGGCCCAGGAGTGAGCACCCCGACCCAGCCAACAGTCTTCTGCTCGACCCTTGCGAGGGATACTGGGGTAGGCAAGACCCAGTTCCCAGTACGTCTTTCCCGCCAGCTCCACCTCCCAGTAGTGCCGGCCATTGCCAAAGCCTTCCAGACTGAGTACATTGAGCGTGGTGTCAAAACGCACGTTGTTTTCTGGAACTTCCTGCCAGGTGTCCTTGTAGGTGACGGAGGCCCCATCTGGGGAGATGACCAACTTCGGGTGGGCGGACTCGGGGTCCAACTGCACCTTGCTGGTGTCTGGTGGAAGGTCACCATGGAAACGGGACCGAAAAATGAAACCATATAAGATTGTAATATCTTCAGAAAACCCGAAATGTGCTAAACACAGTTCAGACATGCCGTTCAAGCTGAAAAAGGTAGTAAATCTACCTCGACTTGGCCTGTAGGAACCCGAGGTACTGCTAGCACTTGTAACTTTACAACTACCGTTTGGCCTGGCCAGCCCAAGGCGGCCGAGGTAAAAATAAGACCTGAAGACATCAATGACAGCACATGATCCCCATAACTGCTGCACTGCTATTTTTTGAGTAGAAATGGAAGAAGACTGAATACGAGCAAGGGGATAATGTTGAGGAAAGTGGACTTGGAAGTCAGGACCCCATGTTTCTCTACTGGTGAACTGATTCTATCCTCCACCTGACACCAATCTCAGTGATCAGCTGCAGAGATCACGCTAAGGGCTGAGGACTACTCCAAGACACCCTTAAGTAAAAACAAGCTCTTACATTCAACAAATCATCTTCTAGATGAGTGTGACCCACATCTGTGGGCTAGAGGTAAACTCACAGCTCTGGAAGAGTTTTTTCGTGACAGGAGTCTGTGATCGGATGAAGAGGAGCAGGTTGTTTGTCATACCCAGGAGTTGATCGGCCTTGAACTCATCAAGTTTCACCAGGTCAGGGTCACTGGCTCTGAGCACTTCAGCAACCCTAGGGAAAAAAGTCACGGTTAGCAGCTCAGTGACAGACCGCAGTGGAGGAACTGCCTCACTGTTTCACTCTCTCAGAAATATGCTGGAGATGTGCATCCCTTAATCACTTCCTGCTCAAACAAGATTCCTGTCATTACTCACAATAAGAAACATGACAGATGAACAAAGCGTTTTCAGGCATTTTTCAGAGGTGTGCAATATGGATTTAGAACTGTGTGCCTTTTGTGTGAAATTAAAAGCAGGAAAAAAAACAAATGGGAAGATTTGAAGCAAACTCATTAAGAAAGAATGCAAAGGACATGCTAAAGGTAAGCACAAGACCAATGCTCAGGTTCCTACCTGCCTTCTGTCTCTGAGCTCTGGGTGCAAAAATGAAAGAAACACAGACTTAGGGGGAAAGGTCAAGCAGCAGCTATGTCTGACGGGTAAACACAGATTGCCTGAGGACAGCAGGACAGGTATGAGTGAATAAGCAGACTCTATGAGTAGAACATCAGCAGAAGACACCTTGGGTAGTTATTGGAGCAGGAGACAGGTTGGTGTGTGCCCATCAGCACCTGCTCTGAGGTTTGCTCCAGATGTGTGTCCAGCTGTGACAGTTGCTGCTCAATGTCCTGGGTAAGCAGGTAGCACTTCTCAGTTTGCATCTCGATGGTCCTGATGGTGGCTGTGGTCTCCATGTCCAGCTGGCTCAACGTGATGTGTAGGTCCTCATCCAGAACCCTCTTCATATGCTCATATTTCTCCTTTATTCTCTCCTTCAGAGCTGTGGACTTCTTCTGCAGGACAGAAATGCACGGAACTGACAATAGAACAGAAGGAAAGGAATGGAGCATGCTCAAATTTAACACGAAGAGCTCATAACAAAATAGAATAGAATGGAACCAAACGTGAAGATATCACAGTACCCTGAGAATATGATCTATGTTTCAGCCACCTCTTACCCACACTGCTATGGTCGCCTTACTAGTCATTTACTGCCCCTGTCAGGCTTGCCACCATAAGAAACGTTACCATGGCAGCACAGCAGCCTCACCCTGTAATCCCAAGATCCCGGACCACGACTCCTCATCATTCTTTGTGTTACCACATGTAACTGAAGAAGATAAAGATTTCATTCTGGTGGAGTATCCATGGGTCAGCGTGATCTTGATTTTTTTTTTTTTTTTTTTTTTCCTAAATCCGACACAACATGATTAAAAGCCATCTGTGGCCCTCACTCACACACTTGATACCGCAAACTTACGGTGATCTCAGCCTGCCTTGACGTCAGTTTTTTCATTCTGTACACCAGCTCATCTCTCTGCTTCTTCAGACGCTCCCGTGGGACCACGGGCGTTTCCTGAGATAGGAGAGGTGAAGGAAGAAAAAACATAGACATGGCCTGAGTCATTAAAACAGCTGGAAAATCATGCCAAAGGAAGCCAGGGCGAGTCCTGACCTGGAAAAGGGGCTTCATGGCTGGCTGGCTGAATGCGTCCTTCCAGGCCTAATGGTAAGGCAACGAGCCAGTGCTGTGACTGAGGCGCTGGGTGGCTCTTATAAATGGGAGCGTGTGAAGGGCAGCTGGCTGACGACACAGATGCCGGGAGAGGGTATGCAGGCACCGGCATGTGACCCCTCCCTAGTTCGGGGGTCCACAAGCTGAGGATTCCTCAGAGCATCGGTGGGATTCCATCATCTGTAGCTGTGTTTGGGGTCAGAGGTCATGGGCCAGAAGGTTGCCGTTCTTCCTGGGACGACAGAACTGCCAGCAGGCTGTATTGTAGTATTAATAACTGCAGTGTTTTTCCCGCAGGCCTGCTGTCATGTGATAAAAGTCAACGGGTGAAGCCTGACGGGAGCCACCGTTGACGGATACAGACACGCAGGCACAAGTAGGCTGAAAGTTCCACCGAAGGCATCCTGATATGTTGGACAGACATCGAAAACAGCATTCAGACTGGATAACTAATCCAAGGGAGAAGTTGTTTTTGAATTTTCATTATTTATAAAGCGCATGAATAAAATTGATGCACAGCCTCGTCTAGGCAGCAGTGCATTGATTTCACATCAGAAGTTTGATGCGCCCTTTATAAATATTCACTGACTTTGATGTACTACCTTTCAGTCTGGATGCCTTAGGGTTAGGTCACGAGCTCTGAGTTGATGTTCCTCAGCTGACCTGATGCTGCATACATGTCCAACATGAGGAATCTCCTGCTTCCTCTGATCTAAGACAATATCAACGTGGAACATTCTTCTGGTCAGTCAGGCAGCTGATCGAAGATCTGGAGACAATCAAGATTTGATAAGGAAGTCTGAAATAAACCAATCAGTTTGGTTCCACAGGCATTCATTCAAAACACAGTTTTGTTGGCCAGTTTTTTAACAGATGGGTGAGGAATTAGAATTACACCGAAAATTAATAAAGGGTGAGTCCAGTGGTTCCTTCATCATCAAATATGAATATCTTGTGGATTCTTCTGTGTTTGAGATTTTAAACGATGATAACCCTCACAGAAATGACAGTGCCATGACAAAAAGCCATTGATACACCTCTTACAAGAAGTTCAATTAATTATCGAACTTCCTCCAAGCTCTGAAATCCCTTCTTTGTTCGGTTGACTTACTGAAGCTCTGAAATCAGTTCAACTTGTTTTTGTAGTCAGGGGTTGATGTCATTTTTATCACTAGCACTAGTTTTTTCAGCTTCCATAATGTAAAATATGCATGCGTTTAAGGTAATTACATAAAAAACCTGCAGATCATAATTATTTTGGCACACGCATGCTTGTGTCACACATAAGCCAACGTGTTTATAATGCCTGTCACAACTCAGGCACTCCCAAGGCACTTAGTGGGAGGAGAGAAAGGCCAGAAGGTAGATCCCGCTGTATCTGATTTTTGTAGCTTGAAATAAAATAAAATGACTCGCTACATAAATGAATAAACATCAGCATTTAATTGAAAAAGATGACAGCAGCGATCTGTTGACTGAACCTTACGTTAATGAAATTATATCAAAAATTTCCCCCTGACTTTCTGTAATTACTAGCTGCTGCTTTACATTCTGGGTTTAAGGTGAACATTTTTGCACTATGAAATCATAAGCAGGTTACTGACTGGATGACAAACACCTGATCAGATGTAGCTTCCAACTCCCTGCCCACAGTCTTACCAGATCCTTTGGCCCTAAAAACTTAGATGACTTTTTGTGTACCAAACAAGTGGGTTTTCTCCCAAGACCTTTGCAAAAGCCTGGATCCCTTCCAGGAGGATGTCTCACCTGGGCAGGGCTTCCTGAAGCACCTGCCATACACCAAGCAGAACTGATTGTGGAGCCGCTGCCTCATTGTGGTGACATCAGAGGACCGGGGCATGTACAGACTCCCGGAACACTGGGGAGGAACTGCAGGTGCAACGCTGTCTCCTGCCGCAGTGACAGCTAAGCTCAGAGTGTGGGAAACCAACAGAGAGACTAGCCTCGTGAAGCATCGTGGGACACGGGACAACTTGCAGGTATCGCTCTCTCCCTTTAGTGCTGGAAATGTTTGATGAATCTGTGGACATACATTACGTGTGTAGTGTGACCCAGGGGAACGTCGTGCGTGTGTTCCTGTAGGTGTGTTTCTTTGTTGTTGTGCGTCGGTGTAGTGAGCTGCATGCCTGACTTTGTGGAGAGGCGATGATACAACAAGGAAACGCATAGGTTCAAGTCCACTGTCTCAGCATCTGTAGGTCTGGTCTTCGTTCTGACTGTTGCTGACATTTACCGTCAAGAGAGTCATCAGGATCCCAACATGCTTGGGAAAACCTCACACCGAACAGCAGGTAAGCTTGGAAACGGACGGGTCAGTCTCTCTTTAGTCTGATAGCAGAGAAGCTCTGGCTGTGTCTCTTTCGACTGGGCTTGTTTTGAAAGACACGGTTCATGAAAACTGTTTCTCCTGCGTGTGCTGCAGCTTGGCTGTTTTTCGCTTGTATTAAGAACATGAGCATAAGAAAGAAATGACATGCAATCCGTGTGCAAAAAGCTAGCAGGAATGATCAATAATATAGAATACACACAGCCACAAACCTGGGTAAGATAAGTGGGTGGACGGACGGACGGACGGTCAATGTACATAAATGACATCGCAGGGTTCTATAGATTTACTGATTTAATTGAGTTGAAAAAGTTACCTGTAAAAACACCGTGTCATTCTGTAGTTCGGTCAGAAGGCTGTATGTGAACTCCATTTTGAATGTAATGCCTTATATAGTTTTTCTTATGCAGAAAATTTAAATCTTTAAAAATATATCAAATTATGGTTTCTCAATGGCACTTTGCCTGAAAATGATCAACATTGGATTTATCACATTTAATTAACCTGTTTATTACTTAAATATGACTGTTCTACACACCCAAAAGAATCTCCCACTAACTTCACTGATGTGTTTAGGTGGGTCAAAGACAGTGTTTTATACAACTGTGGCAGGTGTAGAAGAGGTCCGGAGTGGATACCTTCTCAAATCTCCTCCTCCTAGCCGTTTAAAATCTTTGGTGGGTTCTTCAGTTTCATACCCGAATCCTTGAATTATGAAAGCATGCGGTATACCATGTGGGGATCTTAGTGTGCGTGGTCCAGCACGTGTGTTACTGAAGTGAGTCTGTGAGAGGAACACCATATATGGTGAAACTTCAGAACTAAACTGGGAGCTGGATTTTCCTTCAGAAGCCGTAAAGTTCCTGATTTGAATGGGATTTGCCCTTTCTTGCTGTCTCTACTCCATTCCCTATGCTCATGGTCAATAGGCTTGACTGCCCTTCAGGACGTATTCACTGTCGTCTGCTGAGAGCTGTCACACCCAAACGTGTTTTCCATCCTGTTCCTATTTGCACCTCCTCAGAAGTCCTGGAAGAGGCGTTTTTTCGTGCTCTTTAAAACAAAGTGGAACACACATCTACTCAAGTATTACCGGAATGAGGATGAGCGAGAGAAAGCTCAGGGAGTCATCGACCTCTTCAAGTACGTCCCCTGACCTCCAGCCATCACGGCACTTGTGACTCCGCAGGGTCTGACTCAGGCCTTGGAACAGCGTTTAGGCCTGGCCTCTGCATGATTCTCATTTCCACCTGATTCTGTCGTTTCCTCCCAGGATCTCTTTGCTCTACCTTAGTCCTGACAAGCATAGCAAATGGGACTGGATCCATCAAACGTTCAAGTGCCCCCCCGACTGTGTGCTCTACATCCGTGCCGACAACAGAGACTACTACCTCATCAGCGAGAAGTAAGTATGAAGGACTAACCCAAGTCTCAGGTCCCGATGGCACGTAATTAACAGTGCAGTGATCTTACTGACAGAAAACTGTAAACATTTGGTTATAAATGCAACCCCTTAGCCACGGCGCCATTCACTGGCCAAACATTGAAAGACCTGTTCGGTACAGACAGTAAGGGAGAAGTATGGAACATGCCGATTTACGTATTTTCTGAAAACAGGGGGGTGAAGCAGACTGATGACCTGCTGACCTTTCTCTGTATGTTCATCAGTACCCTTCAGTGCAGGTTTCATTCATTCATCAGATTCATGCATTCTGATGAATTCCCCTCACTCTCCATAAAATGTATATGTTGGCATGTGCAACCTGAGGCCCAGTCGATCATCAGTCCCAAAGCCTGTCTTAATCTCACTTTTTCCAAAACGTTTGTCAAGCCTGATCCTGAAGTTTGAGTTTACAGATAGGAAGTGCTGATCCCAACCCCCCAACTTTCACAACATCTCCTCTAATGTAACGTTAAGTCCTCGTTGCTGTTTCCCAAAATCACATGGACAATGACAGCCAGATTCCTCAGGCATGCACTTACAACAAACCTGTTTAGAAGATTCAAAGGGCCTTTGAGTCCATTGAGTGGCTCTGTATTGAGACCAGCTGGGTATAAATAACCCTTTCACATTTTGGAGTGGAGGACAATCAAGTTTTGTTTCAGCTGGAACAGAGAACAGTCTCAAGACTCAGGAAAGGGAGAATGAAATAAAGATTTTTTGAGGTTTGGAAGTTTACCAAACTGTGGTAACACATAGGTCAAATGTTATAACTTTAGAACATAAGGGCTCAGGAAAGGCAGGAAGAAGAAGAAAGTTGGGTGCTCTCCATGGCCTGGTCTGTCAGTGAGAGAAAGAAAACAGAAGGTTGTTAATATCATTGGTGTACATGGCTGCTGGTGAGGAGAGGAGCCTGCACACCCTCCCATGGTCTTACAGTTTCCAAAGGAAAGTGTATCTTCATTGTCAAAATGGAAACATGCAGAAATATAGACATGGAGATGAACCAAGTACATGTCGCCATGGCCTCAATGGAGGCTGATGAAGACCCCTTCTAAGGACCCCTCTTTCGTGATTACAGGGTCGAAGTGGACGGATGGTTCAATGACATCTACAAGGCTCTGAGAAACCTCTCCGGCACACAAGGGTTTTTGCTTTCGGAGGTATGGCTGCTATGGACACCACAGTTTCTTTATCCACCCCTGTGCTGATCTCGCTGATGTGTCTTTCCATCCCTTCCAGAGCCATGGGAGAAGCCGCTCTAGCTCCGAACCAGCTCTAGTCCCCTCCGATAGGGCTCAGGTAGGCTCTTAATTGGCTATGAAATCTTACTAGCTCCATTTCTCACAGAACACAGCATAACTTTGAAACATACATGCAATTAACATGTCTCATGTATGAGCGGCTATGAGGGCTTAAGCCCAGTGAAACAACTTGCTGCTCAATTGCTGGAAGCAGGCACTCTTGAGAGTTGACCAACGGCCCAGATCCACCCAAGTGGATGACTCCAACCCGAGCTCCTACTATGCCACGCCCAGGAGTGTGCTGGAGATCATCACTCAGGTACAAGGGCACATGTTACTGTGCCACTGCACTCTGACCATAGTATATTTCACAGGGGAGGGTTCTGAGCAGAAGGTGCCCCAGTCTGTCCCCATTGTGAGAGGGTCTCCTACTGATAAGCTTGTAAGAGGTTAAACTTGTCCTCTGTCACAAACTCAATGCATGATGAGTTGAAAACAACCTTGTCTTAGTTACTATGACGGTTCTTGGAGGAGAACATCACCCCAGGAAAGACTCGCATCTCTCCTTAGAGCGCAGAACCACCTGTTCTTCTGTTCTGGATGGGTGACATGCTGATTACCAAATGTTATTTTTAGGAAAATGAAGACAATGATGAGGAGGAAGCTGAGGAGGAGACGAGTTTTTACACCAGAATGGACAGGGTGTAAGCTTCTTCATTTTCGTTTAGTTTCCATTTTTCACCGCAGTGTCTTCCCACGACCAGCAGTACTCCCTCATTTTTACTTGAACTGTTGCTAAGGTCTCCTCAAGGGCAACTGCTCTACTGAATGTAGAGACTAAAGGCGTGGATTCATTAGCTGAGTGCAGCTGGTTCAAGACCTATGATGAAGCTGCTGCTTAATCCAAAGTGCTAAATGATCCATTTGTGATGTAGGTTGCTAACATGTAGGTGATAACTGGTCTCTAGTCAAGCCAGATAAGCCATCTGGAAAAGCAAGCTGGCGATGAAAGAGAAATGATGTTGATGTTTCTTTGCCACAGGGTTGAAATGCCAAAAGACGAGGGATTATATGAGAATTTCCCAGTGTAAGTAGGGAGCTCCCAACTGCCTGATTACGGGGGAGGGGCTGCAGCAGAGGCTAAACAGGACGTCTCTCTCCTTCTGAAGGAAGGAGAAGAACAGCAAGGAGAGAAGAAACCTGCCGCCTGTCCCCATTAAAACTGAGGGACCAAAGATGCAGAAAGAGCAGGTCAATCATGACCGGCTAGGTGACTGGATAAAGGGGTGAGTGATTTGTGCATGCCTGTTACATGCTTAGCATCAGGAACCTCCACACACTCCCACACAGAGGAAATCTCCCTGCCAATGCTGCTCTAAGGCTCAACCTTACTCTTTTTTATGTACGCTGGAGAAGAACCTGTTTTGAGTTATGAAGAGAGAGCAGATCTCGGAAATAGTTTTGGACCAGTCTACATTTCTGAGAGCCAGTTCCTCAGGTCTAGCCAGTACCTTCTAGGCATGTGGGCTAATGATGCCGGGAACAGAGGGCCCAACAGTGCTTTTTCAGCTGCTGGGCCCTGCTACAAATGTGCTTTCCCAGAGTATCTTGTATGGTAGAACAACAGGGCAGTCCAGGGAATGGAAACAACAGCCGTCAAGTCCACGAGCAACACTGCTCTTACACACCGTCCTTTTCAGACCCTCGTGGCACCCTGCGATGTGGATGCGTGTCCCCTTCACTGTTCCTGAGAGGACGTCCTTCATGTACCCTCCTACTGGAGTGTGTAATGGTCCAATACAATTGTACAGCCCTGTCTCCGTGTGTGTCCCCTTCACTGTTCCTGAGAGGACGTCCTTCATGTACCCTCCTACTGGAGTGTGTAATGGTCTGGCTTTTGCAAATTATTCTGAAGTCCTGGCTAGATTTTGCCTGTTGGTCAGTCCCAGTTAAAATAAACCTTTGTTCAGCTTTATTTCAACATTAAAAGCTATCTCATTTCAATTTAACTGGAAGTTTTCCAGCTGGCCATTTCCCTTTAACAGGATCATTGACATGATCATTGCCAATAAAGTGCTTTGTTTGACATTTCCACAGGGAAATCACAGAAGGCACCCTGGACCTTGAATGTCTGTATGTTTCCAGTGATGATTTTCAAGGAATGGAAAAAATTTCTGCGAGTCAGAAGATGGCTCACGCCAACGTGGGGCCAACGTTTTCGGCACAGAATCAGACTAATAGGTGGGTAATTTCAGCCAGCGGTTTCTGATGACTCATTTCTCTCCTCTGGGAACTCTGGGTGTTGTAGTTTCTCTGGCAAAATGCTAACTTTCAGTTCATTTCGCCAGGAATGCCAGACACATAGACAAAGAGATTGAAGTGGACGTGAGTGACCTAAGGCGTCAGTTGAAGGTGGAAGATGTTGATGGGAAGCCTTGGTAGGTGTTCAGCATCTGTGGTGTAACTCTGGTCTGCTTGCTGAGCAAAACAGTTTTCTCGGCGTTTGGTGAGGATTCGTTTCAAGGTTTTTAAACAGATTATATTTAGTATATAAATAGAACCTTTTTGCTAGCATCTAAAGAACAATTAAAAAAAAGGGCTGCAATCGTAATCTCTCAGATCGCCAGTTTGTAAAGTGAACTAGATGACCTGATTTCAAATACAGCGGGTGACACAACCTCTCAGTCATGTGACGTATAGAACTGGTCACGCCCCTCCCTCGTGTACTTTCTGGGTCACGCCCGAGAGACTTTCTTGTGTCAATAAATGCCTGCTGATCTCCCTCCCCGCAGCATCATGGAGTGGAACACCCACTCCAGGTCATCCTGCCTGTTCCGCAGGGGAGACCAGATCCTGGCTGTGAACGATCTGGAGACGGAGAGTGCGGCAGAGGTGCAGAAGTATTTGTGCAAGCTTCTAGGAAAGAAGGTACACACACTCACACTCTCTCTCACACTCACACACTCTCACACTCACACACTCACGCCCCATCCATCACCCACCTACAGGTCAAACTGACCCTCCGGCGACTCCCGGGGGCCCAGGCTGACCAGCCCAGCTGCAGCTCCTGTAAGTGAAGCTAGGGGCTGCCATGCCAGCTAGGGCCCTGGATGCTCTGTGTGTGACTGGCTGGCTTCAGCGACAGCCTGTCTAAAGATTCACCGGCTCTCAGACACCGCCAAGCTTTCAACCTGACATCGACCGCCACATGACATCACGGTCAACCAATCAGCACCTATTTCTGATCAAACCATTCCTGACTTCCGTTAGTTATTATAATCATTAGTTGCAAATTCATTTTCCTTGCCTTTTATATAATTGTAATTTTCTTGATATCACTGCAATGAGATGTTAATAAAGGTCTGAACTTGCGGATGGCAGAGGACACTGGCTGAAGCATTGTGGGTAAACTATAGCAAGTGCCTCTTCAGAAGCATGTGACAGCTGCTAAAGTTGACTAAGAAGCTGCTGGTCCAGCCATTCAGAAGCAGCCATGCTGAGGAACAGTGAGTTTCCATTGACAAAGACTGGGAAGAGCAGTCAGACCAACTGCATACTGGGATGATCTGCGGACGATAGGTGCTGTCGTGTCCTTGCTGGTGGTTCCATCAGTGCTGCCATCTTTAACTCCTGTGTGTGACCCTGGGTAGGGCTACAGATATAGTATTATGAATATTTCACACTTAACTCAAAAACAGTGTCACTGAACCATATGGCTGGACGTATCCACTGAAGGCTTTCTCTGATCCTGACAGCAAGGGGACTAAGGCTGAAAATACCCTGATGCTGTGTGCTTGGATGCAACAGTACGGGTGTGTCGTTTCCTTAGTGACCACGTATGGCAGCATGTAGGTCACAAACTTATGTGGACTTCATGTGGAAGGAAGCTAGAAGGTCAAGGATTTGGTAAAGTCAAACCTGGTCAAAGGAGAAGCAAGGGGATTAACTGTAGATGTAACGGAACTCTGCAGGAAGAAGATGGTTATTGGTCCAGAGAAGATTCACAAACCACAAATCAAGTGGACTCCATGGAAAAATTCCTTCAGGAATCCACTGGGTGGGGGTGGGGGGGAACTAATGAAATTGCACCCCCCCCAAACAAAAGCCAGTAGTCAGTAGCTGGCATTTATCAAATAAGGAAATATGCAAAAATGGCTCAGTTAAAAGCTCCCCCTCCATAAGTGAAGCACAGAGCTGCAGTTAGGGCTCAGTGTCAATTACAGAATGGCAGAGATGGGCGAGCTCACTCACTGCATCTTAAGGCACGGTCCGACGCTGATGGGGTGCAGCCAGGGAGACTTCAGCTAAAGAACACATAGCCATACAGCAACAAAGCACAGGAACCGGAGAGAAAATATAAAGGACATTTATTTTAATGTGGTTATATATCTTTAAAATGGAATGGCAGCAGCATTAAACGTCTTACCACATGGTGAAAAACCATTTAAAAACATACAGCAGAGGAGACAGTTCCCAGTTGCCCTTCAAGAGGTCGTGTCTGTCACACCGAGGTTTGAGAGCCACGATGACGTTTCCTGACAAACCCATCTGTAGTACGCTAGCTCTGCCCATATCCACACGGGCCTCCATCTGGAATAAGGTCACTCACTCAGCCAGCACTGACCTAGTGCCTGGCCCGCCCCTGGAGACTGCATGCTCCGCCCTCCAGTCGCTAAACATTCGCTCCATGGCCCGTCGGCTGGCCCAGCTGCCGGCGTTCACGGTGGGGATGATCTTACCCGGCTTCAGCCATTGAACGAAACGCTTTAGCTCCAGATAACTGCTGTGCTCGCTGTATGGGATTTCTGTCAAAGAAAGAGAAATCTTAGAGTGTGATCATACGAAAGCGTGGATGCACGGATGATCAGAGCTGCTCACTGAAACCCGAAACTCCATTTTCCCTCCAAACCCACCATAGGTGGTAATGTTGTCCTTGACTTGGGGCTGAATGTCTTCCACACCTGCAGCCTGGCTGGAGAAGGTCCAGCCAGTGGGCTTGAAAACCAGGACCCGATCGTAGGTGCCAGAGAACTTCCTGAGGTGAGTGTGCAGCCCCTGCGAAAAGCCGGGACAGCATATGATTGAGGGCTGCAGGCAGCCACTGTGAAGCCGTGTCCTGTACAGCGAAGCCGTGTCCTGTACAGCGAAGCCACTGTGAAGCCGTGTCCTGTACTGTGAAGCCGTGTCCTGTACAGCGAAGCCACTGTGAAGCCGTGTCCTGTACTGTGAAGCCGTGTCCTGTACAGCGAAGCCACTGTGAAGCCGTGTCCTGTACTGTGAAGCCGTGTCCTGTACAGCGAAGCC
>JAACJT020000035.1:502291-512962 GCA_009936485.2 Gymnarchus niloticus
AGCCGTGTCCTGTACAGCGAAGCCACTGTGAAGCCGTGTCCTGTACAGCGAAGCCACTGTGAAGCCGTGTCCTGTACAGCGAAGCCACTGTGAAGCCGTGTCCTGTACCAAGCAGAGCTGCAGCTTGGGGAGCAGCAGGACTATTGCATGCACACATGCGACTGTTCACCATTGTGATGCTCATTATCCTAACTAGAGTGCTGAAAGCCAACCATCCTGCAGACCGTTTTGAATGCATGCATGTCTGACGGGACACACCTTGAGGTTGAGTTGCATCATGGGCAGCACATGGACACGGGCAGACACCCAATCTGTGGTGATGAGCTGGGAAATCTGGTCCAACTCCAGGCAGCTCATGGTCTTGAATTTGTCCTTGGACATTGCGACCTTAGAGCCCAGCACTTCTGCCAGTGCTGTGCGAGCATAAACATATACGTAAGGAAAGTCACCTACCTGGGTGACGGTCACAAGCTCCTAGACTAAGTCACTCACCCAGGAAGACCTTCTCCTTGCCCACAGCATAGGCACCACACACCACCAGTGTACGGGGGTACAGGGTCACGTGCTCAAAGGCCACATTTGCAGCAAACGTGATGACCTCCTGCTGGGAGGGGAAGCTGTATTCTGGACTGCAGTATCTGTCCCAGAGGGATGGGGTATGAGAGAAGATCTTAAACTCGTTCTTCAGCAGGACATAAACACAACCCACCACCACCTGTTAAGAGACTCAATTAATTCTTTATATCAGCGCTATGATGGAGAGCTCACGTGGTGTCCAGATAGAGCGTCTGCACCCTGCACTCCTGCAGCACCGGGTAGCATTCCATAGACGGGCCAGCCCGGAAATCACCCGTGTGGAGCACGGTTTGCCCATCGGGTAGCAGGAACAGAAGCATGGCTGCCCCTGGACAGCTAAAAGGGAGGAGGCATAACCCAGTCAGCACAGCAAAGCAAACAACACAAGACAGATTATGTAGCCACATACATATTACCTAAACAGATAATGGCAGCCGTATTCTTAAATACATTAATCAACCCAACTACAGTGAAACTAGCGAGATGGGTGATGGGAAATAGCAAGAGAAAAAAAGGCCAATTGTTTAAGGAGGGGGTAGACAATTGTGTGTGTGTGTGTGTGTGTGTGTGTGGGGGGGGGGGTATTTAGAGTGCATGCAAAACCACGACATTTGTGTGTCACAGCCGTGACATACCGGCGAATGCTGAAAGACTTCACATGAAAAGAAACCGTTCTATCCTCAGCCATATTTAAGGGCTGTACATCATCCCAACTAAGGCATCAAAATAACTTCCAAGTTCCCACTTGAGGGGGCGCTCATGTGCAACTTCTGAGTCAGCAATTCATATTTTCAATAATTCTGATGGCCATTGATGAAGGGGGCATTAATCTTGCCGCATTCAGGCTATTGGTTTGAGTCCTCAAAAGGATCGCTGACTGACTAAGCAACAAACTCAGAAGTAGGAACATAGCAAAATGAGCAAGGCATCCCTGCACATCCACACGGATCAAGATTCCAGGGAGACCAGCTGGCACTCACTGATTGGCATCCAGCAGCACCACCCTCACACCCTCCACCATGACCTCGGTGTTCATCGGGAGAATGTGAAGGTACTGTTCAGCCACCTGCAGTTTGGTCTTCAGCAGGCTACCTGTGATCTGGATACAACAACAGACAGCAGTCACACACACACACACTGCTGAAGGTCCAAAAGCCAGCAGCATGGAGTCCCTCTACACAACTGGCTGGGGGAGAGGGAAATGGCCTACCCTGTTGCAGTAGACGGGCAGCTTGGAGCTCTTTGTGAGTCCATTGTAGTGGTCCGAGTGAAAGTGGGTGAGGAAGTAGCAGGTGGCGCCATCTATTGGCCCATACTGGAAGGCATCTACTACAAAGCCAGTGCCTGCCCACAAGAGAATCAGAATAAATTGTACATACTATTGATAAACTAAGCAGTCGGAGTCCCTTCACACATATAATCAAGCAGTATTGAGTCTGTCAGATGGGTCTGTCTTTTTGGGATTCTGATTGCCTACAGTGCTTCAGGTGACCTGCTGTTTATTTACCCCCACACACTAATCAGTCAGTGATTTTCTAACTGAATGTGCTGTCAGGTCCATAAATAGTCAGCTTAGCTTCTCTAGAAAATAGAACAGGAGCTACAAATGGTGGAACTTCTGGTGCCCATCCTGCATTCTGAGAAGCTCAGGCTCTCAAGACACCCAAGATCACAGGACTCACTGGTCATGTCAAGACCATAAAAAGCTCTAGCAGAAACACATGAAGGCCTGACCTGGGATCTTCTTGTAGAAAGGGCAACGTTTCACACGCCCAAGGCCATCCTCACAGGCTCTTCTGTAGGCCCACCTCTTTCTCTGGGGCCTCACTGCCCTGCCAGTCTCTGGCACAGGTGCACAGCCGGCCTCAGCCACCTCACTCTCATCACCCAAAGGGCTGGTGCCTTTCCTTTTCTTTCTGCCCCCAGCTGTGTGTCGTCCTACCGAGATCGGCGTCACTTGCATGACGTTCTCAACTGCTGGAGCAACCTCAGGCTGAGGCTTGGGTTCCTCCTTCTTCAGTGGTCTCAAGCCAAAGAAAACACCAATGTCCATCTGCCTGAGGGTGGAGGAGGTCGGTTTGACCTCGGTCTTCCTTGGTGCCATATTAATTATAAAGTTCTGTCCCTGGGGGTGTTCAAGTGCTTCGTGTTTGCTTTCCTTCCGAATGCTACACTCAGCTCTGCTCAACAACTGGTCCTGCAGCTTCTCTAACACTAGGCTTTGAGGCGAGCGCCGATGACCATCATTTGCATCAAGGGCCCGATCACGCGCCCCAGAGGCCATATCCTCCTCCTCCTCCTCCAACTTTAGGACAGGAGCACCAGATTCAAGTGAACTCTCAACACCTGTCACACCAGCAAGAAGGCAATTAGCAGGTGCTAATGAGTTAACGAGCCTTCCATAGTCCTCCTGCGAGTGACTCCCTGCTAACACCTTTCTGTCCTCCTGATACTCAGGCTGCGTCAGGGGCTCACTGGAAGCGATGCTATCATTCAAGTCCTCGTTATCAGTTTTGATTCCTTTAGCATCACCGCTAAACAGTGTTTTCCTGAAGGATATTTCTTTACTTTGGGAGACCTCAGCCTCCATGGGAAAAGAAGAAATCGGAGAGAAGGAGATCTGTTCGCCACTAGAATACCGCACGGAGGCAGACTCTGTGGGGGATGGTGTAACAGGTACTGCCCTGCGCACCCCACTGACTTTCAAAGGAGTTGAGGTAGCGTCCTGCTTCTGGATGACGGGCTTCCCACTTCTGAGAGAAGGTGACCAGCCCTTCTTTTTCTGGCTGTCCTTTACTGTGGGGGACCGAAGGCACAAAAGAGCATTGGAGGAGACACGGGCTGGCGGGTCTGGCGAGGACTGCCATCCTGGGGAGAGACCTGGCTTGGAGATGCTGGGAGCGTCCTGCGGAGAGCTGCCCACGTCCACCAGCCCTTCTGCTGCAGTCGCACGGCTGTGGGCCAGCTGTAAGTGGCTGTACTTCCTGTAGTGACTTGGAATACCAGAGGAGCACAGGAGCCCATTGGGGCATTCTGCTAGTTTCGGGGGGTGTGGGGAGGGGAAAGATGGAGAGAAATGTTGTGCATTAGTGAGAATAATTTACAAACCTAGCATTCTGTTCTATATGCTCACACTGTAGCAGTCAAACCCAGGTCAAATTGTCTGCTGTCCAATTAAACAACACCAGTCTGTCAATGCTCAACTCCGGCCCCTGAACCGTTAACGGGCGTCAGCCTGGACTACGTGCAACTTGAGGTTCAAAGGTCTAGTCACAAATCCTTTACCGTCCTTCGGTCTTGAGTCCTCCAGGCATTCTGAGACGTGCCACTGGGGTGACTGGCCCAACAGGATGGAGAAAGGAATCTGACAGCTCGGGCAAACTCGGGAAGAGGGGCACGAGGGGGCTGTGCTGCCTATGCCCCGGGGCTCTCTGTGGCTCCCCGTCCGGCCGGCTCCCCTGGACGGCGCGCAGTGACTCAAAGCGGCCCGTGGCTTCGATCTTCTCGTTTTCCGAAGAGATCTGTATTCCCAGATGTCATTTTCTGAGTCGCTCTCAGGCATTTTTGACCACCCCCCAAAACACACACCTGACACCCTTCACATCAGAGGCAGACATGTGGAACTGTGAAGCTTCACCTTTTCCATTGGTAATACGTGGCCCTCACATGTTCGTCTCGTCAAACCCTTCACATTAGAGGCAGACCTGTGGAACTGTGAAGCCTCGATGATCCGAGTGATTGCTAGCAAGTTAGCCAGCTGCAGCTACATGTGCTCCATTTCAGGTGACGGAGGTCTTTACGTGGATCCAGAGCTTTATTTCGAAGACGCACAGCTCGTTAATAAAACCCTGAAACGCGTGATTATGATCGCAGGCGTACGAACCGAACGTTTATGAAGGAAGTCGAGCTTCGCGGTTTGAGGATGAAGCGGACTGAGCGCCGAAGCGGCCAGCGCGCTATCGGCGACAGCACTTTCCACACATTCACAGATTCACTTCACCGACATTTTCCCTTGATTTAAGGAAAAATTAATTCCCCTCAGTCTCCTAAATGTAGGTATAATAGTGTGTTCCCCTGCCCTCCCCTTTTTGCCTTAGACCTTCACGTTCTCAATAATGGTCTCCTAGGTTAGGTGGAACCCTGACCATTACAGTATTCCTTAGTGAGGAGATCCTAATAGTATATATTTAAGTCAATCTTAGACCTGCGTGTGTGTGAAGACCTGATTGGAGTGCGCTACTCTAGCGTTCACGGTTTATGTGCAACGTTGTGTACTGAATAAAGATCTCCCAGCATCCTAGGCTCGACTGGTGTTCTGGACGAGCCACCCGGGGTACATATGGCTGTGACACACGGACCAGCGGCGGGAGAGTGCTCCCGACAGCGGTCTCCACTTTATTTACGCTCCTTTGAGTTATCGGCGGCCCCGGCCACACGGCCAGTCGCGGTGGCGAATCTGCCGCGGACGCATACGACGCCGCTTTTACCCAGCGGTGTCTCGCGCACGGCAAGATGGCGGCGCACAGCAGTCTCGCGGAGCTTCTGCCGCTGCAGACTCAGCTGGACGACGCGCTGGAGGATGCCGTCTCCCAGCAAGAGAAGATGGAGCTCGTCCTGCAGTATCTGAAACGACTAGACGAGCGGGAGGCGGACCTGACGGTTCCTGACTTCGAAGAAGGCCAGTGGTGTGCTCCCGTTAGCGCGTCGTCGCCTAATTCAGGGTCAAACAGCAGTAAGCCGTAGTCCCAGTACTTCAGTGTACTTCAGGGGAGTCCCTTAAGAGAAGAGTGTGTGATATCCAGCACAGAGAGTGTCTACTAGAGCTTTAACATGTCACACAGGGAGGGAGTGTGTGTCTCTCAGATGAGAAGCTGGCTGTGGACACGGGGCTTCTCCTGATGGGGGCGTCACACCTTATGTGAACCACACCGTGTCTAACTGTGCCGCTCCTCTTCCAGGCCTGGAGTGGCTGAACATAAAGGGGCCGGGCTTGACCCTGGCCGGAGATCTGGCCGGGAAGGTGCTGCTGCTGGACTTCTTCACCTTCTGCTGCATCAACTGCATGCACCTGCTGCCCGACCTGCAGGAGGTGGAGCGCCGGCACCCCGTGGAAGGTGCTTCTCCCGCTTCGGCGTGCTGATGCAGTCTGACCCCCACCCCCGGCCGTCCCGGGGGCTTCTGCCCGGTGCTCTCTCATCGCCCTGCGGCAGCTCTTTCTGGCCTGATGTGGACTCGCTGCTTTACAGGCCCCCTCCCAGTTAGTGTCAGAGTCACTGCAGTGCGCTGGATGTTTCTATATTCCTCTTCAGACAGCACAGCTCGACCGCCTGCAGACCTTACCGTGGAGGTGAACTTCTGCAATAATGGTGCTGCTGGCTTTTCAGCCGTGCCCTGATAAGGCGTGCAGCTGACGGTCTGCAGCCCTGGGGTTATCCAAGCGTGCCCTCTGATGCTTTTAGGTTACTTTTATGTGCTCAGTTCCCCTCTCGCCCCGAGGGCTCTCTTCATCCCTGTAGTGCCTTTATCTCCATGGGGACAAGAGTGATGGCAGCTTAAAATAGATTCAAGCACTGGGTGATCATGGGGACAGTGGCGTTGTAGCTTAATTTAGCCCGTCCCAGCTGGCGCTATCTCGTTCCTGCTGATTCTCAGCATCCACAGCCCTAACCCTATACCACGGCCCTATCTACGCTGTGCGCTGACGCTTAACCCCTGGCAGCACTTTTGGTACATTCCACTGGGTGTTAGGAAATTAGCCACCCGCTGGCATGCCGGTCTGGAGATATGGCACCGCTTCCGTCAGAGACGGACTATCCAGGCCCCCGGGTTGGGGGAGTATTGCTGTTGTTCATAAGTAACTCGCAAATGAAAATGGCAGTAGATTCTTAGGAAGCATTATAAGAATCCTGTACATGACCGGTCAGTGTAACACGTCCAGTAGGCTCTGGCCTTACGACATGGTGCTGTGACCCCACCCCTGTGTGATACCGATTTTGGATATCTTATCGTATGTCAGATGGTGACCGTTTTGTACAAATTGCACAGTTGCGCTGCATGGTTAGCCCTTTTCCTGCCACGATACTTTGTTACTGCTGTCTGTGAATTTATCCAGTTAGGTTAATTAGAAAGAGGAACACCTCCACACTGATCCGCGGTGCTGTCATTGACAGCTGATGTCTGCATTGGCTTTGAAGGTTTGTGATATGGTAAGCCTTCACTCTAGGATCCCATGAGGTAAATCCGTGCTCAGATATTCCCATACATCTCCCTAGGATCGGCTGTTGGACTGTTACATCTGCCATAATGTCACCTGTTGCAAAAGTCAGTCTGATCAGGAAGGTGGTCTGCGAGACCCAGTCTGTTTGTACCACAATTTTGGGCCCCACAAGCATCCAGCTGCACCATTTATTTTTGGAGCTTAATCTCTGGTCCCAGGATGAGGTCATCTTGCACCTCCCATCCTGAGTTTCGAGCTTAAAATCCCATGCTGCTTAAATGCTGTTCTTTCACTGATTTATGTCATTAATTGACGGTTTTCAGTAGGTTGATCATGCTGCTGTAGCAGGGAGAGGTCAGGGTTTCCTTCTCATCATGAAGGATACGGCGCTGGCCCTCCAACTCCAGCACTTTCTTTGTGTGCTTGTCCTCTGGGGAGACATTTTACTGACGTTCTGCTGATGTTATCTGAAGAACATGCTGTGCTGGTCTCTGGGTTTTCCATCACTTGGCACGGTGGGATGACTCTTATTAATGTGTAAGATTTGGCAGGGTCTCCATTCGGACCCTTCGCGGTTTCCCGTGACACGATTCCCGGTCGATTCGAACCCTATCTGGACTTTAGTTGGTCGTTGCACTGGTCATATTGAGGACTGAGTCTGGTGGCAGAATTAGGACTTGGTCCATGTGGCAGCATGCCCATGAGGGTCAGGATTTTACCACTGAGGTCTGTCCTTGTTGGTACGGCTACTATGTCGAAGGCCTAAAAAGTTTGTTTTGGGTTTGTTTGATATGCTCACACCTGAGGATTGTGCTGCTCGTTACCACCCTGGTTTTATTTGGATTAGTCACCAACACATCTGACCAAGCTTAAAATGGAAAAACATGAGTCCTTCTGAGCACCATGTGACCCTTGCTGTCTGGCCCCAGTGAGCCTGTGCCTCTGTACGCTGGAGCCTGACCCGGTTGTGTTTCCCACTCTGATTGGCCAACTTTATAAAAGAGGAAATGAGGCCAGCTGAACAGCATCGGTGCCCTGACCCAAATTCGCGAATAGAGCCCCTCGTCCCTGAGGAGCTGTGGTTTTCTCCTGTTGATCTAAGCTCTGCTCGCTTCCACGCGCCTGTTTCGCTGCAGCCTTCCCTGCTGGGCCTGACTGGCACTCTCCTGCGTGTTGATTGGTTACTTTGATCCTCCATGTGGCCGGGGAGGGTGACTGCTCTGTAACCACGTGTCTGTGGCTTAATGGGGGGCCAAGTTGTCTGCCTGCCATGTGAAGTTATGATGGCAGTCCTCTTTTCAGTGGACTGTGGTTCTGAAAGTCTGCGGAGGCCGGAGTGGGATTGTGCTAAGACCCTAGCTGGACCGTGCTTTCGGCATGTGTCAACACACCAGACCACCGTGTTTTTACTTGCACGTAGAAGGAACTGGGGATGATAATCCTCTTGATTGTGTCTCATTGCAGTAGGCTAGGCTGAGTAGCTCGTTAGCCGGTCCCTCTGGGCGTGTGCTGACCCCTGTCTCCTCCCCCACAGATGGCCTGCTGGTAGTGGGCGTGCACTCCGCCAAGTTTCCTCACGAGCGGTCAGCAGGCAGCGTGCGAAGTGCCGTGCTGCGGCATGCCATCAGCCACCCGGTGGTGAACGACAGCGACGCGCGGCTCTGGCAGGCGCTTGAGGTGTCCTGCTGGCCCACGGTGGTGCTGCTGGGGCCTCGGGGCAACCTGCTCTTCTCGCTGGTGGGCGAGGGGCACCGCCATCACCTCCTCCTGTTTGCTCAGGCTGCCCTGCGGTACTACAGCCAGACGGGGCAGCTGAGGCCTGGCACTGACCTGCTGGCCAAGCTGTGTCGTGATGCCCCACCCCCCTCTGGGCTGGCCTTCCCAGGAAAGGTGGCAGCGGATCGCGAAGGACGACGACTGGTGGTCGCGGACACCGGGCACCACAGGGTCCTAGTGCTCTCCGTCAAAGGACACGTGCTTCACACTGTGGGGGGTGAGGTGTCTATAGCTCTGTTGTGAAGATGGATGGAGCAGATGATTGCATCCACACTGTGCTGGTGTTCCATATTCTGTTTGTGTGCGCGCGCCTTGACTAGGTTTTTCTGTGTGACAGGAAGTGTGTGCTGCTTCTTGTCACGTGACAGGTCCTGGGAGTGGTTGGCGAGACGGGGACCTTTCGGAGGCCTTGTTCAGCTCTCCCCAAGGTGTCGTCATTAAGGGAGATGTGGTGTTTGTTGCTGACACGGAGAATCACCTCATCCGGAAGGTAAGTGGGCCACCTGCGGGGGTGCGAGTACGGTCTCTGTAGGTGCCTGAGTGAGTCAACTCTGATGTTGCCTACGTCAGGTCATTCACACGGCTCCCTGTGCTGACTGAGCAGAGCTGCCCTCCCTCCACTACCGATCCAGCATTACACTTATAATGAACTATTATGACACGCTGGTGGAGGAACACATGCAATGATGAGAAGACGAGCCTGTCTGACCAGATGAATATGCAGCTGATTGGCATTCCGTCATCTTCCTCATCCAGATAGACCTGTTGGAGAGGAAGGTGAGCACTCTGGCTGGGGTGGGGCTGCAAGGCACAGACAAGGAGGGAGGGGGCTTCGGCCCCCAGCAGCCTATCAGCTCGCCTTGGGACTTGGCTCTGGGCACTGCTGGTACGTACGCCCCTCCCGTCGCCCTTTGCCTTCTCAGCTGGTTCCTCAGCCGTCGGGTCACGTGATCATCCCCCATCTCCACTCGTGTTCCAGGCCTCGCGCTGCTTACCCGGCCCCCTAGTCTAGGGAACGTGTGGATGTGTTCCGCTGGAGCCCTGCATGCAGGCACCAGGCCATACGTATTCTGACGGGTCGTCACCACGGAGATCTTCACTTCACACATGCTGCAGCTGTAGCTAATTCCCGTCGTCTTCGGATATGGTCCTGCAGAATAATGACCATGGAGCTGACACACACCATGGGGTGTAATGAAGAGCTCCGTCTCTCTGCTGGTTCCTTCTCAGGTCTCCTCCAGAGCAGAATTCCTGTTTTGAAAGGGCCTCTGACATGCCCACGTTGTTTAATTACCCTTAAATCGGTGCACTACTCAGGCCACAAGTCAGACCCCTGGGCCCGTGTCCTTCAAGGCTGGTGATTGGTCGGCCTCCTATCAGAGTGCCCGTGTCAGAAACCTCGTAAACTTGTATCTCCCAGGTTGATGTGGGAAACACTGCAGTCTGAGAATAACACACTAGGTTCTGTGCACACTTTCTCCGTAAGCCAGTAACTCAGAGAAAGGCTTCCCTGGAAGGTACAAGCGGCCTGTGGCAGTTTGTGTGCGTTTCTGTTTCCAGGTGGCCCTGAAGATGGCGTCCTCTGGATTGCCATGGCTGGCACACATCAGCTGTGGGCACTGTTTCTGGAGGATGGGAAGCTGCCTAAAGGCCGGTGAGTACTAGGTTGGCCTGGAGGAGGGGATGAACCCTGGCCCAGCCGGGTATTGACATGGCTGCTTGTTGTGGGTCTTGGGAAGCGGCTGGGCCCTGACCTTGTTGCTTGTTGTGTAGTCTCAGCTCTTGTGATATTACAGAATCGTGTGATCCTGGGCTGTTCCGTCATGCCTTTGACGCCTTCCCACTGTGCACGTCGTGTTTCGCTGCCTCGGCACGCTGACTTTTTCAGCCGAATCTCTTATCTCGGCGTGCCGTCACCTTCCAGCATGGTACATCTGTCATATGTGCCAGGCTGCACTGTCAGGTGTGACCGGAAACACTCTGGTGCTCAGTTCTCAGCTGGAGTTTGCTGAGAGGAATCAGCAGCAGACAGACTGGAAATGATCTTGCTGGGCCTGGATAGTACCGGGTGTTACCCAGGCAATCCCCCAGGGGGCGCTGGA
>JAACJT020000035.1:514426-531458 GCA_009936485.2 Gymnarchus niloticus
TGTCAGGTGTGACCGGAAACACTCTGGTGCTCAGTTCTCAGCTGGAGTTTGCTGAGAGGAATCAGCAGCAGACAGACAGACAGACAGACAGACTGGAAATGATCTTGCTGGGCCTGGATAGTACCGGGTGTTACCCAGGCAATCCCCCAGGGGGCGCTGGATTATTTTCAGCTGTTAGTGCTCTGACTGCACTGTTGTGGAGATGACTGCCGTCACCACTTTTCCACAAGCTGGTGTATCGGCACGTGTGCAGACTGAAAGTCCTGGTGCATCGTCCGGGGTCTAACTTGTCTGGTGCCGTCTGTTCCAGAGAATGCCCCAAGGGGACATGTGTACGGTTCGCCGGCAGCGGCAATGAGGAGAACCGGAACAACGCCTACCCTCACAAGGCGGGATTCGCACAGCCGTCGGGCTTGGCTGCGGTGCCGGATGACCCGTGGGCCTGTCTGTTTGTGGCTGACAGCGAGAGCAGCACGATCAGAACAGTGTCTACCAGGGATGGAGCCGTCAAGAACCTGGTTGGTGGTGAAAGAGACCCACTGGTGAGTTGGGATACCCAGGGCCTGCAGGAGCACCGGGTGTGGGGGAGTCTTCCTTGGTAGCAATAGCCTCACACAGGCATCTTGGTAGGATCTGGCCTGGTCCCCCTTCTTCATATCCTCTGAAGACCCTGAAACTAGGCCATCTTTAGCTTTCCTCTCTGGGATGTTCTGCCCAGTAACCTGATGTCTTGGAGAACATCTCATTTTTACCAGCAAACTGTGCTGGTCTCTGGTGGGTTAAACAATCCCTGCAGAAGATATGGGGGGGGTGTGTGTGTGTGTGTGTGTGTGTGTGGTATTTTTGCTCTTAAGTTACCTTTCAAATGCGACGTGCAGACAGAAACACCAGAACTTCTGACCTGACAATTTCTACCTTAAAAAGCTGAGCGACGTGACGATGCTGAGGGTTCTGGGTACCACCCTGTGGTTTTGTTTCGCAGTGTGGTGTGGGAAACGGGAGGGGCTTAAAGTTACACCAAGTCCTGCAGACAGTCAGGTGACCAGGGCTCTTAAGGTGAAAATGAATGACTGTCATCGGGCTCTGCTTTCTGCACCATGAGGGTGGAAAACAATTAGCGTGCTGCTTATCACACTACTGCTACACGCCTCTCGGTACACACTACATGACACACACTGTCAGTCCAGCATGAAGCCCAGTGTTCTCGATGGCCTAGTCCTGCTGCTTTCTGGACAGTCTTGCTGAGCGTGGCTGAACCCAGCTGACTAATCTCCCATTTTTGCCGGTTTGATCTGGCAGAACCTGTTTGCGTTTGGCGATGTGGATGGCACTGGAATCAGCGCAAAGCTCCAGCATCCTTTGGGTGCGGCCTGGAGCCATCAGAAACAGCTCCTCTACATCGCAGACTCCTACAACCACAAGGTTTGTGTCCAGGAGGCTGCTGAATACAGCTGAACCGGTCTGATGCGGTTTGAAATGTACCTCCTGAGCCCAGCTGATCCTTGTGCGGTCGCTGATGACGTTCATGTCTGTCCAGATCAAGGTGGTGGACCCTCAGACCAAGCAGTGTCAGGTCCTGGCTGGGAGTGGGGAAGCAGCCGGGACCCTGGGGCCATTTGCCCTGGCCTGTTTCAGCGAGCCAGGGGGGCTGTGTGTGGGGGCCGATGGAAAGGTGCTCTATGTGGCTGACACCAACAACCACCACGTCAAGGTCCTGGACGTGGAGAGCCAGATGGTGTCTCTGGTGAGCTTCGTGCGCACGCTGACTTTGATGTGCTGCCGACTGCACGGCAGCCTTTCTGTTTTTACACCTGCCTTCGTCTCTGAAGCTGCCCATCTGTGAGGAGGATGTTACGGATACAGCAGGCGCCGGACGCGTCCGCAAGGCGCCAGCACTCCCCAGATCTGCCCCCAGAGTGGAAATGGCCCCGGTGTCCGTGTCTCCGGGAATAACGATAAATCTCTGCCTGCTCCTGTCTCTACCGTCCGGGACTAAGCTGAACAAGGAGGCACCCAACTTCTGGGCCATGTCGTCAGATGGTGAGTTGTTCACCCCAATCACGCAGTATCCCCTGCTACGTGCTTCTCCCTCCCTAGCTATTTGCCTTAAGTTCTGCTCTATGGTAGCATAATGTTTGTCAGATGAATGCACACCTTAACCCTTTAGTGTAGCCCTTGTCCTGCTAGCGCAATGTCTGCCCTGTTAGCCTAGCGTTTGTCCTGCTTGTGCACAGCCTGCCCCGCTAGCCTAGCGCTCGCCCCCCTGGTTCACATAGCAGCTTTGTGGGCTGTGGCTATGGTCTCTCAACCATGCAGATGATTGTGTCTCAGCCATTAAGGTGTACCATTGTATGCTGATTTATTATGGTGTACCTTCTGCCCCCTACAGGTGAGGAGTGGCTGCTGCAGGGCCAGCATGTGAGCGGTGACATCACAGACATTTTGGAGCCCCCATCTGTCATGGTGGCCATCCCAGTGACGGCACCAGAAGCCACACTTACTCTGGTGCTAGACGTGTGGCTGTATTACTGTGGCGAGGGGGGAACGTGCATGATGAAGGCTGTCTCATTCCGGCAGCCGCTGAGGATCATGGGAGAGCCTCATGATGGTGCCATAGAGATCGCACTGCGCCATGCATTCTGAAGGTCCCATGGCTTACAGACTTCTGTGGGTACAGGCCTGGAGAAATTGGCCTCTCCATCCACAGGCTGTTCTCCTGGCCTCTAGCTTTGCACACACTCCTTCCCACTGCCTCCAGTCAGGGGCGTCTCCTCGGTGCCCTGGACCGAACTGGAGGTGGAGCCAAGTGCCTCTCGGGGAGCTGCCCCCTCCTCCTTGACCTGCTTCCTGACGCTTTATATGACCACTTTGACGTGTTTCACCACTTTTTACTGAAATTTTAAACTAATCCAGGTGCAGCTGGTCACCCACTTCACCTTGTACTTGTTTAATGAAGCATTTAGTTATTCACATACGCAATAACTGCCTTTCAGTGAAGTATAACTCTCTTCACGAAGTTAAACTCATTTATTCCCTTTTTCCGAGTTCCAGTGAGGGTCTGTATGGTACCTTTCTTTCATCCAGCTGGCCCCTTTTACAGCTGCGCCTGGCTAAACCAGATGGTTGTCCCGGATGAAGGTAGACTCTGGCTGCATGACCAGTTCTTCAGGGTGGCTCAGTAGTGCCCTTGCTCTGGTCCTGAGTAACGCTCAATGCCTCTTGATAAGCAGTTTTCCTTGGCTCAGATTCACCCAAGATTCTTTACTTGTGTCACTTGCTGTCATGACTGTGACTGACTGGATGTCCCGTGTGCGTGGAGGACTCCTGGGTAATCCAGTATGGTGACGTATGTATCTCCTGCGGCTTGGCAGGATGTCTGTTGGGTGACCAGCCCTGCTGGATGTCTGGTATCTGATGTGGGCCTTCAGCTGATGTGCCGGGGTGTTTTCTCTTTGCCCATCTGCTCCTTTTCTTATTGGCATTAAAGGTTAAAAGTTAAACTTGGCCATCCGCTGAGACCCCATGTCTAAGCCACCGTTATTATTGTCATCAGGAAACGCACAATGTGAAGTGGGACCTCCTATGACTTCGTTGTCCGTTTGTAAGCAGATGAAGGTCAGTGGTGGAATTCAAAATGAGTGGAATTAAAATGAACCATTTAACCAGAACGGGGGCACATTCGGTTTTCAGTTTCGGTTCTCCGGGTTGAATGTGACGATATTAATGTGACCCTTTATGAAGTATGTTTAGAGAGCTCTGTCTGAGGCCGTGTTGGCCAGGCTCATCCTTCTCCCTGCCCTGCCTGTTTCAGTACATTATAGGGAGGTTTCGTGAGGAGATGCTGAAGGGATGGAGGACAGAGCAGAGCAGCCTCACTGCCTGGTGCCTGAGTCATTGGCAGTTATGTGACACTTCATGTATGTGTGTATGAGGTCCCACATTCCACCAGCACTGAACGGGCTGCAGATACCAGCTATCTGATATGTACTGTGTGTTATTTAAAAAGTTTGCCCACAGATCCCAGATACCCCCTGGGGGGGTCCAGTGAACCACCCCCTATAGGTTAGCCTCACATGTCAAACACAGCCCCCCCCCACCGCCACGCTCATTGATCCTAACTCCTGTTCTGAAAACAGGAAGCTGTCATTTAGAATGATGGAGTACCTCACAGCCCAGCCAGGGGTACCCAGCCAGTGTCAACAAGCAGCACACCGTGACTGGAGCTGTCAAAGCTAGTCCACCTGGCTGCCGTCCTCCTCAGGGCCCTGGGATCCTGCCATTCCCAACAGTGTGGCCACAGTTGGGTGATCCACCTGGTCACCTGACTACCAGTCAGGTGTGCTGATGAGCTGAGCATTTGGTCCTGAGCCTACTACGCTCAAGGTCTACTAGAGCTGAACTGGACAAAGGGATCTCTACTGCTGTGAGCTCGTGGAGGGACCGTGGCTACAGTGAGCTGGGGGTGAGGCTCATACCTCCTTGAAACGGTGGCGTGATTATCACAGACCTCAGGTCTTATTTAGTTTATATACCAGTGCAGTCAGACAACTGTTAAGCACGCGGTGACGTTTTGCCATCCTCATCACGCCTGAAAGAGTTCCCTGTCTTTAGCACACTGAGTTCAGTAGGTTGTATTATTGTGGATTTTACACTTGATTTTACACAGTGGTGGCCATTCTCATAACCGTTTCCCAGAAGATTTAAAACGGTAAGAGAAATGTAAGAACTTAGCCAATGAAAATTGAAAATGATTCCTTGACCCTTCAGAAAGCTGCGTCACTTTGAAATGTGCTTTTTTTTAAAATCTATTCTAGCCAATAGCTGTAAATGTACAAGAAAGCTTACTTTCTGTTCCCTCTGTGAATGATATTGTCTTAGAAATAGGGTGTGAACATCTAAAGAGCATTCCCTTATTTTTCTCAGCACACACGGGGACTGGGGGTGAAGGGTGTGTGTCCACTTTAAGACTTTTGTACAAAGCGGTTCACACAACTTGCGTGTAGCTCGATGTGTCTGAGTGGGGCGGTAGCCCGAGAGCCAGGCTTTTCCTGGCTCTGTTTCGGGCCTCCGAGGGGCTAAACATACCGTTCCCTGACTGTGTGCCTGCGGGAAAATAAACGGCCTCTTCTCTGAAGCTTGAACCAGGGAAGAGTTTTCCTCAATCCGGTGATATCAGGCTCCTCGTTTGGAAATGAAAGTTCGCTGGTCTTCCTCCAGCTGGCAGGAAAGCCTTTCTGTCCCCTTAGAGTCTGCAGTGTAGCAGCCACACAGGTTTGCGCAGATTCCCTCTGCGCCCAGGAGCTACAGGTCCGAGAGAGTCTATCTGCAAAACCCAAAAAACCTATCACGGAAGTTCTGAGCCCACGAACGATACTGAGGTGGGCTCAGACTCCTAAAGCAAACGACGTTGGGCAGACTGTCGTCGTTAAAGTAAGAAGACGTGCTGCAGGCATGCAGATATTCGGGGCCAGGAGGTGCACCTTACTTTGAATGTGTTTGCTGTGAAGGTGAATCATCGCTGCCACCCCGCAGAGGGAGGGATGTCATGGGATGGACCTTATTTTTTGGAGCGCACGAGCGCTTTCCCACGGTGATGCCCCTGGCGCCGTGACGTCACCGCCGCCCCGTCGGGCGTCTCGCGGGCTCGGCCGCATTCCCGAGCCGGGCTTTGGCCATGGCGGACGCCGCTTCTCCGGTGGCCGTGGCCGTGCTCCTGGGGCTGTTGGTGCTCGCCATCGTGCTGGGAAACGCGCTGGTGATCGTCGCCATAGCCACGACCCGGCGGCTCCAGACGCTGACCAACGTGCTGGTGGTGTCGCTGGCCAGCGCCGACCTGCTCATGGGCTCGCTGGTGGTGCCGTTCGGCGCCCTCCTGCTGCTGCGGGACTCCTGGCTCTACGGCTCCTTCCTCTGCGAGCTCTGGATCTCCCTGGACGTGCTCTGCGTGACCGCCAGCATCCAGACGCTGTGCGTCATCGCCGTGGACAGGTACCTGGCCGTCACGGCCCCCCTGCGCTACCGGAACCTGCTCACCAAGGGCCGGGCCAAGGGCGCGGTGTGCGCCGTGTGGCTGCTGTCGGCGCTGCTCTCCTTCCTGCCCATCCTGAGCCACTGGTCCAGGGACGGCGCCGACACCGCCTGCTACGACGACCCCGAGTGCTGCGACTTCGTCACGAACGGCGCGTACGCCGTGGCCTCCTCCGTGCTCTCCTTCTACCTGCCGCTGCTGGTGATGCTCTTCGTGTACGGCCGCGTCTACCGGGAGGCCAGGAAGCAGCTGCACAAGATGGGCAGCTTGCCGAGGGGCCCGGCGGCCAGGCGGGCGCCGGCCAGGGAGCAGAAGGCGCTGAAGACGCTGGGCATCATCATGGGCACCTTCACGCTCTGCTGGCTGCCCTTCTTCGTCGTCAACGTGGCCAGGGTCTTCCGCGCCGACCTGGTGCACAGGAACCTCTTCGTCTTCTTCAACTGGCTCGGCTACGCCAACTCGGCGTTCAACCCCGTCATCTACTGCCGAAGCCCGGACTTCAGGAGCGCCTTCAGGAGGCTGCTGTGCTGCCGCGGCCAGGCGGCCCCGCGGCAGCCGTGCCGCTCTTCGGGGGTCTTCGTCGGCCGGCCGGAGCCCAGCGTGTTTGGCACCTGGTCCGAGTGCAAGGCGCTGGACAGCAGCGAATGCAGCCTGGAGAACGCCGGCAAGGCGACGATGCCGGAGTCCGGAGAGTGATGCCGGAGTCCGGCCTCGGTGCCCTTCACGCTCGCGCGCTCTCCTCCCGCGCTCTCCTCGCGCTCTCCTCCCGCTCCCGCGCTCTCCTCGCGCTCTCCTCCCGCTCCCGCGCTCTCCTCGCGCTCTCCTCGCGCTCCCGTTTCCCCAAGTCGTGGAATTTCAATGCCTCCATATGCGGACTAAATTGTCATTATTTTTTCGCTCGAAGCCCCAGACGAACGTACAATTTAATTTCCGTTAGCCTTCAGTTTGACCGGTATGTAGAGCCAGCGTGCCTGGAAAAAGGTAAAAATGTGTCTGAAATGATGAAGAGCCTCCATCAGTCAGTGTGTTTTAGTCTCTCTTTTAAAAATGATGCTGAATTATCCTGAAGGCACCTCAGCTATAAATCTGTGCGCATGTATGGAAGTTGAACTTCTTGGCTGTCTGATGTACAGTTTGTAGTTTATATTAAACACTCTGATGTACTGTACAGTATGGGTTCGCTACTCCGTTTAGTGCTTGAATGCACATGAATGTGTGGCAGAGTTATGTCATAAAGGGAGCTTAAATACACTAATGAATATTTTATTTCATTAACTTGCACTTTGATGTGTAGATTTTGCATTTTCTCCTTTTAAAGAGGAAATTAACTGCTTTCGACCCTTTTTTTTATGTCGCTAAACTCATTCAGTTAATGGATTTTATTCTGCTCTAGACTCCATTTAAGAAAATAAATTGCCTTTTTAAACATTAGGGTAATGTATTTTTATCTGTGGTCTGTCTTCTGTAGAACTGCTTGACTTTGTCAGTTAAGTGATTTATCATATAGAGGCTGTCTCTTCATAAAGGGCTTTAACCCTGTTTTAAAACCTTCATATAAAATACAAGCATCACCCACTTCATTCATGTGCATTAAACTGTCAAGACAGCATCGTTAATGGACTATCTAAAGTCATATAGAGAGGTTTTTATTTTTCGAGCTGTTTATTTCTATGATGGAATTGCATAAATGCCACAGTAGAAAAGCAACTGTCTGCTTTCAACCGTGTCTGTCATCCCGAATCTCAGGGCTTAAAAAGGGTCCCTACTGCCACCACGTCTCTCCTCAGTCTCAGATGTTGATGGTCCGTTATTTTGCTGCTCTGCTATTTTCCTACCAGGAGTGGCGTCATTCTTGCAGTGGGGGGTTCAAACGCCAGTTTTCCTACCCCCTGGTCCACAGCTCACTTTAACTATGCTGATATGGGATGTTATTTTTAGATCACAAGACAACAGGGTAGCAGTCCAGGGGGGGCAGGAAAACTGGTGTATGAAACCCCCACCTCGGGGATGGGCGGAATAGGGCTGAGCTCCACCTCATCTGACCCCACTTTCTGCTACACTCACCAGTCTAGAAGCCTTGCTTTCTACTACGCCTACTGTCCTCTGGCTCCAAGCCAGGTTGCTCCTGTTCCATCCACACACTGACTAGTGATTCCTTTGGTTTGTCAGGAGTCACAAAGGTCAGAAGGTCCTAGGACCATAGCGGTAACTTAGGGTGTTAACTAGGAAGGCTGAGGGCAGAGTGGGCACCAGACCTCAAGATACTTTTGTCAGCTAATGAAAAAGACGAGCAGGATGGAATCAAACGGCATCACCACTCCGCTGATGGCTTTTAAAACCACCTGCTAGCTGAGTTTTTTTTTTAAACCGTTTCCATGGCAACTGCCCAGTTCCACAATTCCTCCCCAAGGTCCAGCAATGCACACGGTATTACCCCTTACTGGGGGTGGAGGGATCTGCTCTAAATTCAGTGGTGATGCAAAGGCGTACCATATATGAGTCTATCATACTTACCATAATGGATCTACTTAGATCCACACCTCACCACCTCACTAATGACCACTGTACTGTTGTCTGTGGTGGCTCCCAGATAACAGGGATGGTCACTGTGGTGATGCTCAGAGGTTCCCAACTGTGTCACAACCCCAGGGGCCTTCAGCCAGAGGGGCAGCCTTAGCTCTGCATCACTGGTATGACTGGAAATGTCCTCGTTTGATGGCGCTGGGTCCTACCTGACTTGTTCAGTGCCTCATGCTACAGCCTCCACCCGGGGGGCACCACCGGTGCTCACAGCTACACGTGTGACCCCCCCACCTCCCCAAGTGATGGATGACCAACACAGTGCCCATAGGTACAGTGCCATACCTGCGAGGACAACTCTGCCCGCAGACCATATTTTCACCATGACAGCTCCATCTTGGCCGAAAGCACCAGAGGCTGGTTTTATTTTCCATAATCGCCGTATATACAGATGGGATCATTAAAAACACAATCCATTTACAGTTTATCTACAAATGCATAATCTTTTTTTCCCCCACTTAAAGGAAATGAAATACAAGGAGTCCAGCAGTGAAGTGAGGAAGAGGAGGAAGGGCAAGAAAGGACCGCATCTCCATGTGGGACACAAGCACCTGGAGGTGAGGACTGCCATCCTAAATCCAGAGATGGTTAGAGAGCATCACAACTGTTTCACAGCCAGAAGGCCAGAAATACCTGTGTCTGGCTCCTTACCACCTACCATCCTCACAGACTAATTCACATCAATGTCCAAAGGGACCAGGCTGCTAGCAAACAGACAGCCTTCATTCACAGTTGAGACTCCTTCCCTGTTTCCCATCATCCCCTTCTTCCCATCATGCTGGTTGTGACAGTGCAGCAAGGCCGGAGTCATCATTGAAGACAGGGAGCAACAGGCATCACCATGCCGAGAAAAAGTGCCAAGGGCTGGGCCACGGTGGCCGTTAGCCTGGGTGACTGATCATGTGAGAGGTCCATATCTGGAGTGTGTGGAGAAAGATGAACTTATCCAAAAGTACAGTGTGTGGATGGGGAATCGCATCTCACTCTTTCCTGTAAAAGGAGCAATCAGACTGAAACGGAGCTGGCTTCATCAGGATGAAGGGGGGTGCCTCCACTGGGCTGATTCTAGGCATGCTCCAACACTAACAAGGGAAGAGGCTATTTAAGCACTGGAAGATAAGAGAACGGGAATCCACAAACATCGTGTGGATTCGGTGGAGAAACGTGACTGGATGACAGAAGACAACGGGCTGTCTGGCGAGTGGCGATCCTGTGCTCCACCCCGTCTACGTGGATACAAGGTGCAGCTTGGACTTCAGCTCAAGCCTGACCACCTGCAGCTGGAGGGTGGAGTCGGACTTTCATCTCCTGATGGGCCTCCTTCCCCGTGATGTCATTTCCTCTTGGCCTGATCCTCCAGCTCATGCTGCCGTTTAATGAGTCTTTCAATTTCTGCTCCCAATGTTTGGAGGTTCTCCTGGAGGGTGAAAGACAACGTTAGCCGGGGGGAGGGGGCAACTTCCCCTGCGCGTTACATTACCAGCACGCCAAGCTAACATCATACCCCTAATCTTCTGACAGACTAGCCAAACGTGGCTATTAATCTACCACAAGAGAAGCGTCTCAGTAAACAGAAAGCGGGACGAATGGCCTGGGTTCATTCAGGCAGAGCAACACTCAGCCATTCCTGCGTCTCCCGGCAGCTGCGGACTCCTATTCGGCCCACCTGTCCCAGAGACGTGACGTGCTCCCCCTCACGCTGAACACGAAGCCATTAATAGCTCTGCATGCCAGCTGAGATCCTCCTGCGAATGAGAATCTGCCACACCCCACGCACCTTCAGGGTGATGTTCTTTAGTAGAGTGTCCTCGAGCAGGGCCTGCAGCTTGCGGTTGATCTCCAGGGACAGTTCAAGGGTCAGCCCGCTGTCAGCTGGGTGGGACGTGTACAGAGAGGCCATGATGCCCCCCCTCCGGCTCAGGTGGGCCTTGTTAAAGTCTGACGCCTCTGAGGAGAGGGTCCCCGACTCCTCCCGCAGCACGTAACTCTGGATAATCCTGCAGTGTTTACACAGTAACCACACTCACCATGTGCATTACCTTCCCAGCATGCACCAGGGCTATCCAAGGCAGAACTCCAGTCAGTCATCAGTATGCTAAGCACAGCACCCCCTGCTGTTTAACATCTGACATATTCAAAGTTAACCTTCACACACTGCAAAAACAACGCTGCTATGACAAGGGACAATCCTGTAGAGGGCCAAGGCTTCATCTACTGTGACCCAGTATTACAGAGAAGCCACATAGGCCATCAGCCAGGCCTCCATTCAGCTGCAAAGGTGTGCGTGCGTGCGTTCGCTCGTGTGTGCTGTGTAGTAACGGCTCACGACAGCATGTGACTACAGAGCACACGCCTGCCAGTGCTGTCAAGGTGTGCGTCTCAGAAATGCTAGACAGTCTGCAGAACTGAGAAATCCATACTAAAGCCAGTGCGCACGCGCACACACACACACACACACACACACTTACCTCTACCAGCTCCTGGGTCAAATCAGACCCCAGTTCCGCAGAACGCGTTACAAAAAGAACAAAAACAATTCCAAAATTAAAGATACCCTCTTTGGGGGGAGCGACAGGGTCTCCCTGGGACATGTCCATCACCTGATCTACACAGAGCACTCACTGAGGTCAGGAGGTGCCCAGGCATAACAGAAAGATGGCTGCCAGTCACGGTGCTCCATTTCACAGGTGAAAACTTATCCACCAATCAGATGAGAGCAGCTTTGGCATATCTGACTTTTGACTACAGCGGGGAGGGAAGTCTGAGAAGTGAAAATCATCAATCAAGAATGTGTTTAAAGACAGACAGCCAACGGGGCCTGGCTTTTGGGGAAACTGTCCTGGGGCCATAAAGAGCATAGGAGGAACGTCCCAGAGGAACGTGATGGACAGAGCACAGTCGTGTGGCCGCACAGGCCTTCAGATCCGAGCCAAGCGAGGGCAGGGGGACAGAATATGGCAGAAGCGGGTCAAGATGCGTACGAGTGCCGGCAGCTCTGGCTCCAGGCCAACGCCTCACTCACTTGGTCTTCTTGCGGATTTCGTCCACCAGCTGCTTAATGTGGTCCTCCATGAACTCGATCTTCTCGTTCTTGCGGGCCAGAGCTTTCTGCAGGCGCACGATGCGGTCCACCAGCACTGTCTTGTCCACCTCGGGGAAACTGTCTGTGCGCACGGGGCCAACGCTGTTCTCCGGGGACCGTTCATCCGTGCCGCAGCCGCTGCTGCGTGCGTTCAGAGAACCTGGGCCAGAGGCACGGCACGGTGAACAGAGTCCTCCATCCGAAAGTGCACCATATCTTTTCCTAGCAATCCACTGCCCTAGCATTCTGCGGTTATACGTGTAAGACAGTACAAGGGAGCTAAAACAGGACGACACAGTCGTAGAGTGCCCTCTGCTGGGGAATATTAGCATGACACCCCCTCCGGAGGGGGGGCGGCAGTGTACCTGAGGAGCTGGAACGGCTGCCCATACTGTCAGCCTCCCGATCACAAGCTCCGTTGTCAAGCTGGTCCAGTTTCTTTCGGGCTGTTGGGACAAACACAGCTGAGTCAGGTAAAGATGGAGGTACCTGCCCGACCGCTGGGCACGAAGGCGTTGTGTTAGATGCGGACAGGCACGAAGGAGCTCGTCAAGCTCCCTCTCCTGTCCGTTCATGTTGGCTACAAAACCGTGACCCAGTGAAGGTCGCGCAAGTGACTACGAAGCATCTTTTGACCAACAGCATAGAGAGGGTGGTCTCAACCGAAGTACAGTAGCACACAGCCAGCTTAACTAGTCCTCAACACCCAAAACTCTCTCGAGATCTATCAGAGAGAACATAGACATTTACAAAGCCGAGGAAGCCCTGGAGATTCCTCATACTCAGTGAGAGTGGCCGGTGTGAAGGAGGAGCGGCTGGTCTGTACCCTTCTGATCTACACACCCGGACGGTTCTCAAATAGCGCTCTGCTGACGGACTCCGTCTGCAGGATTTTTAGGCTTGTTCCTTAACTGCCAGGCCCCCTGCTGGCCCCTACCCTGCCCCAGCTGCTTGGTGAGGTCCTTCACGTTGGCCGCATACTTCCTCTTCCGCGTGGCCAGCTCGTCGCGCAGCTCGTCTACACGCGTCTGGAGCTGCGCCGTCTCTGCCTGCAGAGCAGTCCTCTGGGCCTGCAGTGTCTGAACTTCGTCCTGCGACCTCCGCTGACCCTGCTGTAGCTGCTGTGTCTGCAATGCGAGTCCACGCAGTAACGCGTCACTCAGCACAACGAGAAGAACCCGAGCATCACGAGCTTTAGCCACAAACAGTGGGTCTGATCGGATGGATTTAACCAGAATCAGCCACACTGTGACAATGCAGGAGTCAGAGGCTTGGGGACAGTGTCCCTCCCCATACACGTGCGTGTGTGAGACTCACAAGCTCAGCGATGGCGCCCTCTCTCTCCTCCAGCAGCGCCTGCAGCTCCTGAGTGGCCACGCCCACGCGGTCCAGCTCGGCCTGAAGGGCGTTGCCCTCGGACTGCAGCTGGGCATTCTTACTGGTCAACTTCTCTGTGAAGCCCAGAAGCTCCGCCTCTCGTGTCCGGCTGCCCTGGATGTCGCTCTGCAGGTCAGTGATCAGGCAGCTGAGGTTCTCGACCTCTTCCTTCAGGGAGTGGAGTTCCTGCTCGTCCCTGTGGGGTGCGGTGGGGGTGTTGTGTTAAGACCCTTAAATAACAGCGTCCGGAGACACGGTCATACTCCGGTCCGGCCTCCCACCCACCTGTGCTTCTGGTCCTCCAGCTCCTGGACAATGTTCAGTCGCTCCCTCTGGCTCTGGATCTGGGCCTTCTGCCGGTTGATGATCTCTCTGTAGTTGTTAAGTTCCTCCTCTGTACGTAGCCTCTCCTCCTCGAGACATCTCACCTGGAGAGGGGGGAGCCACTCATGATGGGATTTAGAGGGCAGACGTGACTGACGAGCTGCAGGGGGCGGACAAGGTGGACAAACCTTGGTCCTTAAAGTTTTAAGTTCATCCATTCCTTCATGAAAGGTTCTCTTCAGATCCTCAAGCTCCTTCATTCTGGCACGATGCATCTGCCACAGGAGTGAAAGGGTTAAACATGCCCCCCTCCCAGATAGGCCACTTTTCCACAAACAGCTGCGGTCGATGAGACGAGGCACCTCCATCTGGTCTGTCTGCTCCTGCCTCTGCTTCTCCAGCTCGCCCCTGGTCTCACGCAGCTTGGCGTCCAGCTCATTGGACTTGATCTCCTCAGACTCCTAGTCACAGACAAATGGGCGAGTCTCAGCTGGGCAGGGGCAACCATGTGACCAAGCCCCCCCCCCCCGAGGTGGGAGCAGACACACACCTGGTAGGTCTTGATCATGTCCTGGCAGTTCTTGCGGATCTGGTCGGCCTCCTCCTTGGCCTGGGTCAACCTGGAGGCAGTTTCCCGCAGCTTGTCCTTGGTTTCCTGCGGCCACAGGAAGCAGAGGGAGGTCACGCCGGTGCCCTAATGCTACGCGGGATTTGCCCAGCTGTGCTCCTTACCCTGTGGGCGTCCGACTCGCTCTTCAGCTTGTTCTGCGCCCACTTGACCTTGATGATGTGGGAGTTGATCTCCTCTTTCGTCTTCTCCAGCTCCCGCGTCAGCCTGCTCACCTCGCCCTCCTGGTGGGGAGCAGATGACAGTGAGCCCCTCAGACGGCCCCAGGCAGCTCGGGTGGATCTTGGCACCGTCAACCCCGGCTCACCTTGGCTTCCAGCAGCTGCTGCAGCCGGCCCTTGTCCTGGGCCAGCTGGTTCCCCCTCACTGCCTGCTTCTCCACCTCCTTGCTGGCCTCACGGAGCCGGCGCTCCAGCTGCTCCTTGTCCCTGCGCAGGTCCAGTGCCTCCTTCTCCCCACGCACGTACTTCATCACCATGGCTTCCTTCTCCTGCCGAGCCTCCTCACACTTCCTGCTGGCCTGAGCACACCAGAGTAACGGGCTGAACAGCCACACTAGCTTTGCGGATTCACGGGAGGCAGACGCGGACCCTGACACCACGTGTACATGGAGCGCTACACAGGTAGGCCACACGGTGCTGTCTTTGTGTTGGATGTCGGAGGCCGCTCAGGGAGTGGCTCATGCCGGTTTACCTGCTCCAGCCTGCATGACGTGTCTCGCTGCATCTGCTGCACTGTGGCCTTGGCAGACGCGTCCTGCTGAACCAGTTTGTCTTTGCAGGCCTTCAGCTCCCTGAGCAGTTCCTCTATCCGAGCCTCCATCTGCAACGCACGGACAAGCAGGGACGTCACGGCAGGGCATGGCAGACCACCCGGACCCAGGGGAAGAAACCAGGCAACGGGCTAATGTTACAGCAGGTATTGTCTAAAACTGCAGTTAGCCCCGGAGAGGGTCATTGACATCACAGAGTGATGAAAAATAAAGAACGAACAAATTGGTGATGGAACGGCAGGCTGAACAGTTTACTCCGGTAGGCAGGGTCTGTACCAAAGATAAAGGCTCAAGCCAGAGGACATCCTCATGATGGCCAGCACAAGATGAAAAACAGGGCTCACCGAGCCAAACTGTGCTCTCCTCGTTCTCTCACAACACCAGGCAATTTTTAAATTAAAGGTGAAGCCTCACCTTTAATACAGCCAAGCATTTACTGAGAGAAAGGACTTTAACACCACCAATAAATCAACATTTTACAGATTGGGTGGTGTGTAGCACAGGTTATGTATCCATGCCCGTGACCAGAAGGCTGTCGGTTCAAATCCCACGATTGGCAAAAAGTGTCCATATTGCCTTTGACCTCTTGAACAAGGCCCTTAACCCTAGAACTGCTCCAGGGATGCCAGATAAACAGCTGAGCCCAGGCCTTGCTCTGCCCTGTATTTGTGTAAGTCTCATGGAGAGTGACATGGCGTGAGAAATGCATTCCAATGTGAAATGGCGCAAATGACAAATCAAGACAACTTCATTGGCTGCTGATTCAAGCCACACAGCACTCCAGAGTTCTGACCTCATCGCCTGTAACTGGAAACAGTGGGAGGGCCAATAGGCCTGACTGGTTCGTACCTTTCGGATGGTGTCCTGTTGGTGCCGCTCCGTTTCCATCCTCTTCCTCAGCTCCTCCTTCATCCCATCTTTCTCAGAGCAGATTCCCAGGATCAGGTCCTGATGCCGCTGGTTTTCCTCCAGCAGCCTGCGGGGTGGGCCGTGGGGCATTAATCCCATCGTGGCAACACCAAAAACAACAGAAAGCTCAGCAAAGGTAACAGCTGGGCTGCCGAGGAATCACCTCACCTCTTAATGGCCTTTTCCTGCTGGGAACATTTGTACTGGACACACTTCTCAAAAGCTGTCACCGAACTATCATTCTGTGGCCCATCGGAGTCGCTAGTGGTCTCGTCGGGGAAGCGGCAGTAAAGCAGCTCTGACTCCAGCTCATCCAGCAGGGACTCATGGGAGAGCGAGCGCTGGATCTCCGAGATCAGCTTGCGGCTACATTCCGTATCATAGGGGCTGGCTGGGTCAGGCGGTCCGAAGTCCCCCCGAGATGGCAGCATGCATGGGGGCTCGTGACCCTCTTCAGCGGAGGCTGCTGTAGGCACCGCTGTGGATGCCTCATTACTGTCATCCACAACAGCAGCTTCAGTGATGCCAGGAGGAAGCTGGTCTGTCAGCACCTCCTCAACAGCTGCATCTTCCGGGGGGGTTAAACACTCAGCCCTCACCAGGGGGGGTTCTCCTCCCTCTCCGTCATGCAGTGGGCCGGCCCAGTCCTGGACCTGCTCCCCCGCCGAGCCCTCGGGCAGGGCCCTCTCCTCCGGCCTCCCACACGGGGCATCGCGCCGTTCCATCCTCTTCCTCGCTTCCCAGCCTGTCGAAACATCATGTCACTCGTCTGGCTGGCAGCACGACCTTCCTGTTCTACAAAGCATCTCTTTAAAAGCGAAAGCTTTTCATTGAGTGAATTGCTCTGTCTGACAGGCCTTCAGTGGCACAGCCTTGAAGGTTTCAGGAAACTCTCCATCTCCCCGTCACAAAAGGCACACTTGGCCTGCTCCGCCCAGAGTAGGTGCGTGAGAGATCGCGCGTGCAGTCTCACACACTCACGCCCACCCTCGCACAGGTGTGGCTGGTGAGCGAGTTCAAAGTCCCAGTGAAGGTGGAGCAATGGAGAATCCATAAGAGTCTCATTTTACTTAGTCACACGGCACGTCTTTACAAGAGAAAGCAGTGAAAGTTACACAACCCAGGGAGCAGAAGAGGAGAATAAAGCCTTATAGGTGTAGCCTGGATTACAGTTTTACTGGTTTTAACCAAAAAACCCTTCCGGTTCAAGATGGCGGCGCACACAGTTGCAGCGGCTCGGTGCTCTCCCGTTCGGAAACATCCTAAAAGACTCCTCACACCCTGCTCATGATCTCTTCCAACTGCTGCCATCAGGCAAAAGATACAGGAGCA
>JAACJT020000035.1:534883-551742 GCA_009936485.2 Gymnarchus niloticus
TCTGATTGGATGGCATTTGTCAATGGGGGTAGTGTCAATGTTCTGACTGGATGGTATTTACCTATGGAGGCATTGTGGGCATTCTGATTGGATGGCATTTGTCAATGGGGGTAGTGTCAATGTTCTGACTGGATGGTATTTACCTATGGAGGCATTGTGAGCATTCTGACTGGATGGCATTTGTCAATGGGGGTAGTGTCAATGTTCTGACTGGATGGTATTTACCTATGGAGGCATTGTGAGCATTCTGACTGGATGGCATTTGTCAATGGGGGTAGTGTCAATGTTCTGACTGGATGGCATTTGTTTTTGCCTTTTATATAGGGATTGCTTTGGTACATTGTAGGTTCTCTTACAAGAAAACAGATTTTACTCAGTCTGGCTTCATAAATCCTTTCAAAGGCCTCAGGCTCTGTTTATCTGCCCTTTTCTTGTGTGTGGGAGGTGTGTGTGTGTGTATTAAGCTATTATCTTTGTGGAATCTTGGAAGAAAAATCGTGTTGTAGCTCGGCAGGTCCATGGGGTATAATTTCAGTCATGCGAGCAGCAACATGCCCCCCTCCCCCATTTAAGGATCTCCATCAATCTTAGTGTCATTCCTCCTCGTCCTGCGACTTCTCTTTTATCCTTGTCTCCCTTTTCCTCTCCGTCTGTCTGTCTGTCCCTGTCTCTGTCTTGTCCTTGCAGTGATGCGGTGCTCTGCTACGGTTGATATCCTCTTCCTGATGGACGGCTCCTACAGCGTGGGAAGGAGCAGTTTTGAAAGATCAAAGCACTTTGCCGTCACGTTGTGTGAGGGTCTAGATATAGGCTCAAACAAGGTAAGGCACAGGCTGCGCGTGCGTGTCTGTGCGCGTACGTGCGGAGTCCCTCACAGATGCTGTGTGCTCACCTCCCATGCAGGTGAGAGTTGGGGTTGTGCAGTACAGCTCAGCTCCCAGGCTGGAGATGTCGCTGGAGAGCCACCATACCAAAGAGGCGGTGATTAAACACCTGAAGAAGATTCCATACAGGTACCTGTGTGAGGGTGTCTGGTCTGCTCCTCCGCAGGGTGTTGTGATGTATGTAGTCCACTAGGTTTGAGGGAAACTGCATGTTTACTTTCCATCTGCTTGCAGCCCTCTCTAGTCCCCAGGTGAACAGGCAGGAGAGCAAACACTCCAACATTCCTTCCCGTTCTCCAGCAGTCCCTGTATCTCCCTCCAGGGGTGGCAGTACCCAGACAGCTCTGGCATTAAAGTGTCTGCTGAGGAAGGGCTTCCCTGGAGGGCGTAACGGCACTGTCCCCCGAGTGCTGGTCCTGCTGTCCGACGGCAGATCCCAGGGTGATCCAGAGATGCCAGCTTTGCAGCTGAAGCAGGGTGGAGTCACCGTGTTTGCCGTGGGCGTCCGTTTTCCCAGGTGTGTGTATCTCAGGTATCATACTTGGACACATAGGCACTGGATCAAACCTGCATATCTGCTCATTGGCTGAGGTGGGTGACGTCACAACCAATTAGAATGATCTGATAATGACGATCTTTGAATGGAGGTAGCATCACTGCATGCAGAGTCTTTTTTAGTGGTCTTTGCCACTGCTGGTCTTCATAGCCCGTAATAAAGAGGTTTCACAGACTGACGGTCAGTGCCTCCCTGTCATAAATGAGGGGTTAAATTTATGAACGAGTGGTGACCTCTACCTGAGATCCTGCAGAAAACAGACAGGTAGACTGACAGACAAGCAGGCATGATGACAGACTGAGAGACAGACAGACAGAGGTAGCTGCCGTTTCGGTTGCTCCCGTAGGGGAGGGTTCCTCCTAGTCTTTCATGAACTTTATTTGCTGGACAAAACTGCAGCTTGAGAATGCTACAGATTGAAAAAAAAATTTTTTATGAGATGATGACTATTTTCCCACACTGGTTAACGAGGCGTCCGTGACCCATTCATCCCACGTTCTGCAGTGTGAAAGGTCACTTTTACAGTGCTTCATGAGTTAAGGTGTCTCCACGTGTCTCCTTTTCCAGGTGGGAGGAGCTTCACGCGCTGGCCAGCCGACCCACCGAGCAGCACGTTCTCTTTGCCGAGCATTTTCGCGATGCGGTCAATGGCCTCTACAGTGCCCTGACTGCCACCAACATATGCTCTGCCGTACCCTCAGGTAAAGGTCAAAGGTCATCGCACCAAAACCACACAGTGGACAGATGGAAGCTGTACATTCCTCACGCACAGTCAGCGGTCGGTCCCTGTTAAACCGTTGGAGGACTGACCCTTTATAACGCTCCCAGGACCGTCCCAGTTTAACTCCTTCCTGTCCCTCTTCCCCTCAGGTTGCAGGATTGAGACCCACCCCTGTGTACGTAAAACACTGGAGACAGTCAAAGTGCTGCAGGGCAGCTTTACGTGCTGGAAGGGGACCAAGGGCTACATACCCTCCAACACTGTCTGTCCTTACTACAGGCAAGTGCACACTTACGTTCCACTTTAAGATTAACTCCTAGTAAATTGCACACCCGTCCCTTAAAGGGGACTACACCTTAAATGCGTGACACTTTTCAGGGTGCCACCAGGCTTTTGGAGGGTGTTCTACACCCCTGGTTTTGAGGGGTACCGTCCTGAATGGCCTGAGGTATGGCTATCTCATTTCCAGTGGTGTCACAATCTTGTCTTTGGTTCTAGGTGGAACCGAGTTTACAGAACACACCAGACATCCTGCCAAAGAACTGTGTGTCCAGGTGAGGCCCCCACTGGAATGATAATTTGTGTGTCTGTGTCTTTTAAGGTCCATGTTTACCCTGTGCCCTTCCCCCACAGACCCCTGTGACTCCGGCCCCTGTCAGAATGGTGGCACCTGTGTGTCTGAGGGGCTGGAGCAGAACCGATGTACCTGCCCCCCAGGGTATGGCGATGACTCCAACTGTGGTGAGATCTACTGGGGAGGGGTGGGTGTTTAAAGGGTAGGTGAAGAGGGTGCGTCGGCCTAGTGGCTGAGCTAGTGTTCTCTCTCTCTCGAACTCCTTTTCCTCACCGTCAGACACCCCTCATGCATACTTCCCAGGCTCAGACCATACTGTCTGTGCAGGAGTCCCCCCCGTGTGATGAGCTCCCTGACCGTGTCGCTGCATGTGTGTAGGGGGTGTCGTTTTCCCCAGTCTCAGTGTGCGTGTGTGTGTGAAAAGGCATCAGCGTGGTTAACGGCAGCCCCCCCGTCCCCCCAGCGCCGAAGCTCTCCCTGGACTGCCACGTGGACCTGTTCTTCCTGCTGGAGAGCTCCACCTCCCTGGGCCCGGAAGGCTTCCTACGCTTCCAGTCCTTCCTGAAGCACTTCATCCAGACTGTGTTGGGCGCCGACACTCCCATCAGCGTTGGTGTGGCCCAGTACAGTGAGCAGGTGAAGGTGGAGGCCGGGGTGGGGAAGCGGCGGACGGCGGGGGAGCTCCTGGGGCTGGTGGAGCGGCTGCAGCCCGCCGGGGGCCTGGCCCACACGGGTGCGGCCCTGCGCTACGTGACGCAGCACGGCTTTCCCAGTACGCCCGTGTTCACTGACGTGAGGGACGACCTGCCCCGCGTCGTGGTTCTGCTCACGGGCTCCGTCTCCTCGGACCCGGTGGAGAAAGCGGCCCGGTACGCTCGCGATCGTGAGGTCTTTCTGATTGCCGTGGGTCCCGACGCTCTGAAAGCCCAGCTGGCCGAGATTACGGGGAATGCCAAGCGCACCATCACCTATGGCCCACCTCGCAGCCTGATGGCCAAGGTGCCTGAGCTGCAGGCGCAGATCTGCAGCGTGGACAGTCAAGGTAGAGCGACCGCCTCGCTGCGTGTTCAGGCCTTGGTGCTAAGGTGCCAGTTTCGAGTTTCCACCACACCCTTAGCAAAGAGCTGTTCCAAAAACGGGTAAGCAGGGTACGCATCATTACCCCAGGAAGCTCAGGGCAGGGGGTACACCCTGGATGGGATGCCAGTCCATCACAGGGCACACAAACATGCACTGCTGGCATTTTAGATATGTTGGTTCACCAAACTGTCTTTGGATTGAGGGAGGAGACCGGAGTACCTGTAAGAAATCTACACACAAGAGAACAAACAAACTGAGCAGGGACGTGATTCGAACCCCTAACCCTGTGCCACTTGTGCTGAGTTTTATTAAAATTACTTAGTAATAAGATGGGAATTTGCACTTTATCAGATGAATAGCGGCAGCCATTAATGATTAGTTTAAATTAAAAAGAAGGCTAGGATTAAAAATAAGTCTTACCCCAGTGCTTCTGCTGTCTAGGAGACACAGTGCCTCCGTCAGGCCTGGAGGGTAACTGCATGCTGTGTTGTCTTCCTGCCTCCTTCACAGGCTGCCCAGGACAGGCCCTGGACCTGGTCTTGGTTCTGGACGCTTCTGCAGGCGTCGGGCACGAGAACTTTGTGCATCTGCGGGACTTTGCACGAAGCACCTCAGTGCAATTTGATGTGAACCGAGACGTGGCCCAGATCGCGCTGGTGACGTACGGGCGCCAGCCCGTGACAGCCTTTGACCTGGATGCCCACGCCTCGGGCTCAGCTGTGCTGCACGCCATGGGAGAGCTGACCTATCAGGGTGGGGCTGCATCCACAGGCCACGCCCTGCTGCACGTTCACCGTCAGGTCCTGATCGTGGCTCGCGGGGCCAGGCCCGGGGTCGGCAAGGCCGTGGTGGTGGTGACGGACGGGGTGGGGGCCGAGGACGCAGCTGTACCGGCGCAGAAGATCCGTGACGACGGCGTGTCCCTGTTTGTCGTCGGCATTGGGGACATGCAGCGGGACAGCTTACTGCGCATCGCTGGTTCCGAGGATCACATGATCTCTGTCCCATCCTACGAGGACCTGAAGCACTTTGATGAAGTGCTGGTGCGGATGTTGTGTGACGGTGAGATGGTGTGTGTGCATGTGCGTCTAACTGGCCCCCCGTGTATGGAAATGCGTGCGTACGGCCCTGCTGTCTGACAGCGTCCTTCCCTTCTCCCAGAGGCACGGCAGCCTGTGGAATTGTGCAGACCCAACCCATGCATGAACGACGGCATCTGTGTCCTCCTGGCTAACAGCTACCGCTGTGAGTGCCGCAAGGCGGAGGGCCCCCACTGTGAGAAACGTGAGTCTGTCCCCCCTGACCCACAGGAGGCGCTGTAGATTTGGGGCTCATTGGGGCTGAACATTACAGCTTTAGATGCGGATGTAATACCAGCACCTACAGTCCGCTGGTGTCAGTGTGCATTTGGACGTAGAGTCAGTGCCGCTGTGGTGTTGAACTGTGCTTCTGCTCTGTGTCTGCGATCCGTGTGCTTCACGGGGTCATCGTCAGTGTCCACGCGGCCCCCAAACCACGGTGACCTCCCTCGACCTGCAGGGCTGAGACGATCCCAGAGGACGACCCAGCACGAAATGCATCACCACCGACAGGTCCGCCCATCGCTACCACATTGGGACGTAACATAGATGGTGTGAGAAGAGACCTGGAAGGTCATACAGGGTGTTATAAGGTGGTCTAAACAGCGTATTGATGTTTGTGGGGCAGCAGCATGCAGCCATCAGAACCGGTCTCATCTCACTGCTAAGGACTGACAAGGATGGAGTTCAGACTGCTCCCATTGAAGGGACAGCAATCCACTGCCTTGTACATTTTGGGCCGGTCCATCCCCCCGACGCACTGCCCATCTGAGCAGACCTTTCCCCACTTCCTGACCTTCCACTGCCGTGGCTGTACGGGGGCTCGTTACTCAAGCTCCACCTCCCGCCTTGATGTTTCCCCAGATTTTGCGTGCAGCATCTCTGACTTCCGTAATCTGTTCCGGGTGATATTTATTTCCGTGCTTAGTCACCGTCGTGTCTCCGTATAAACACATTAAAGTTCCTTTGTTTTCTAGAACTGGGTTTGTTTGTTTCAGACTCAAAATGGCATGTTTTTTTTTTTCTGAAATGTTGCAGTAGCACCCCCCCGAGTATGGAAACGCGTGTCGGCGTGTCTGGCTCACATTTAACAGTAGCATGTCACTAGCATGTTAGCATGTAGGTGGCGTTCACAACCCCTCCCTGCTCTCAGATGTCTTTCCACAGTGTGGAAACATGCAGACGCCGAACTGCTGTTTCGATGGTGTCCGGTGATGGACCGACAGCCCATCCAGGGTGCACCTCTGCCTTGTGCCCCATGCAGTCTGGGATAGGCTCCAGGCGACCCTGTCCTCCATAAAGAGCTGGGAGATGGATCTTAGCTGGCTCAGCTAATTCATGGTCACACACCAAGGAAAGGAACCATCAGGTCACATGACCAGTTTCCCTACATGGATTTAGGAGCTGAACAGGGAACATGGTCTTTTCATTATAGTTCATAGAATGAATTATAACGCTGTATACCTAGAAGTGCCTTTAACTCCAATTAGTGGAATGTACTCACTGCCCCCTGCTGGTGAGCTGTACAACTACAACTGTTACCTGCTGCTTAAAGACACAAAACCATAGAAATGACAAATACACAGCAGACATGAGATGGGCTGGCAACCCAAGGATAAAGTATGAGGGTTTCATAAGAGTGACCTTTTAAATTTTTTATTTATTATTTAGAGAACCAGTCCAGAGTAGGAGAGGTGATCATGCCAGTATGTTTCAAACGTACTCTCCGACCCAGAAATGCTGCGCTGTACGAATGGTTATGCTTCCAAAAAGCCGACTATGTATTTACATCTTGCCTGACAAGGACGGCACCCCCTTGAGGTGTCCTCCAGGTTCAGCATGGACCATACCAAGGTGCTGATTTTGGGTGGGGCATACACCTCTCAGGTACCTTGGAAGAAAGGAGTTGGGTGGTACTTAACTCCGTCCTGCCAAATCCCAACCAATCTGTGATGTGCAAAGCATAAAAAAATTAAAATACAATACTATAAAATCCCTTCTAATAATAATTAGAATAAAGGTGGAATGTTCTACAGTAAAGAACATGTCCTGGGAATGTCTGTGGGATCAAGTATTCTGTCCATGGTTTCAGGGGGCAGAGAGAGATGGGGGTGGGGCCAGGCGAGCGAGGGCGGTCTCCAGGATGCCAGAGAGATGGGGGTGGGGCCAGGCGAGCGAGGGCGGTCTCCAGGATGCCGTCCCCCCATCCCACTGCTCTCCAGGAGAAGGATTGAGAGGTTGTATGATCCATCAGCTCTAGCTTGCAGATTTCTTCTCCCATTCCTGCAGGAGATAGACAGACAGAGGCAGCCATGTTAACGTTTCTCCGCTGGCTTCTTCAGCCATACGAGAAGGTTGACTCCATGGCTGCAGGTGCTGTGCTGCGATCTCAGCTCTCTGACAGGTAGCCTTTGGCTCCTAGAAGGTGATAAATACTCTATGCAATTGTGAAGTGTGACCTTGTGCATGTTGTAAATGGCTTTCCGTGGCGTGTTCATAGCGTGTTCATAAATGATTATGCTCTCGACATTTTTTCTCTGGAGAACAGAATCTCAGTTTCTGTACTGAACTCTATGTCATCACACCAATCTATACCACTGGCATAAATTAAATACATGACATGGCGCACATGACGTTTTTTAGCTTTCAGTGTTATCCAAATGGCCATCTTGTGCAGATTCCGTGTACCACATGGATCCGTGACACGCTGTGGATGTCTCCTCATCACTACCGAGCTCATACCTTGGCCTTCTGTAGGACGTTTCCCTTGCTCGATGTCATGATGGACAGTGACCTGTTCTTCAAGGAGGAAGCAGAGTTGATGGGTGTGATATCGCCATTGTTCGTGTGAGCCGTCTGGGCCACTGTGCATGTTGGTGTTACCTTCAGCTGGAAACACAACCGACATTGTCAGATGTGGGCAGATGCAGGCAGATGTTGTCCACATGGCTGGAAGGTAACAGCACTACTGTACTTCAGCTGCATGAACCGCTTAACAAGACTTAACCCGAGACCCCAGTGAGACGCAGGCAGCAAGGGTCACATTGACCATGGACCATACTGAGACTGACCGTGACCGTGTCCAGGCGGCCGCTGTCCACAGCTGTGCCTAGAGTGAAAGGTCCCGCCTCCACTTTCTTCAGGTTCTCCTTCACATCCACCAGCTGGAGCTCCAGGTCCACCCTCTTCTGTTCCTCCACCCTGCATGACTCTTCAACCTCCTTTAGCTGACCTTCCAAGGAACTCTGCTGGGTGGTGTCTGGTGGGCACATTAATGCATGAAATGAGATGCAAGTCATTGACACTGAAACACTTCTGGCTCAGACAGAGAAATACAATGCCAAATCAATCAAGTGTATAGGTTTGGTAGTTTGTTTAGATATGTGTTTCCACTAGAGAATGTTGTGCGATTCCCCGTAGAATCGATAGAGTGATTGAGTGAGTCAGTCAACCTTTCTTTCCGTCTGTCCATCTGCCCGGTGTGGTGTCACAGCAACCCTACTGGTTCTGTTTACCACAATGTCACCACTAAAAGAGTATTCATTATCTTCACCTCTATGTTACCAACAGGCAGGTCTAAAGGGCTGTTTTACCTCTGTGTCACCACTAGAGGGAGCACACAGGTTGCGTTTACCTTGGGAGGCAGCCAGGGCCTCCTTGAGCTCCTTCCTCTGACCACGCAGCATGGCCAGTCTATTCCGCACTTGCTCTTTCTCCCTCTCCAGTTGGTCCCGCTCATCCGTGAATCGTCGCACATCTGCCTCCGTTCGGTTCTTGCCCAACTTTATCTCTGCCGGAGCAGAAGCACGTGGCCGGTCTGGGCCCTCGGAGGCAGGCTTTATAGATTTGCGGGTCTGAGGGCTGTAGGACCTACACACAGCTTTCTTCAGGGGCTCTGGGCTAGCGAGGGAAATCACTGCAGGCTGGGAGTGGACCCTTGGTCTGGGGGTAACCGATTCTGGCTCTGGCTTTGGTGTGGGCTGGGGACTGGTGGCTGCTGCCTGTGAGGGAGCAGTTAGAGTGTGTGGGGGCCGTGGTTCTGGTATGGGTGGGAGGGAAACCTGAAAAACAGGAAAATCGGGAGATGAGTAATAAAGCAGTGGGCACACGATTTATGGTGAAATTTCAGAAACACTTTCCAGTAAGCAGACGTGACTGGGAAAGTTTAGCACTAGACTCTCGTCTTGGTGTCCGAGAGGCCGGCTTTCCGCTCAGCGCCAAAGCCCAGACCACGAGGACATCGGGGAGAGCCAGAGGAACTGCAGAGACCCGAGAGGGGGCCATGGCAGAGAGGTCACCGAGGTCACGGAGCTCTCACGCTCTCTCCAGCTGCATCAGCACTCCCTCCAAAACATGACCAGCCCACACCAGAAGCACGTTTAAAGAAACTGAGTTACCCATGCTAGACCCTACCCTAACCCTAAACGTGTGTGCCTGTGTTGCTGTGCTCTTCATTTGGGAAACTCGAGCCTGTGAATAATCCCTCATCTAACCACTAATCATAGTCAGGATTGTGGGAGGCATGGCTCTCTTCACAGACAGTACAGGGACACACCCTAGATGGGATGCCAGGCCATCGCAAGGCACACACACACAGGGCAGAGGTGGCATTCGACCCCCCTTCCTGGAGGTGTAAAACAGCAGTGCCAGCTGCTTATGAAAATTTACTGGTAAGAAAATCACATAATTCAGCCAGTCTGCTACCCAGCAGAGGGCACCCTCTGCTCAAAGCTGCTGTGACAGTTCCTTCAACAGAGACCTGGTCTAGCGTCACATGAGATTGAACAGTTGTCTTGTTCCCATCAAATTCGGATCAATGCTGGTGACCTGGTTCACTAACTCCTTCTCAGGGTGTCTGTTACTGGGGCTCGCCTCCTGTGAGTGAGGAGTGGACTTCTGGGTAGCACAATGGTGGAGGAAAGACTGTACAGGGATGAGGTCCAAATATATCTGGTCAGCCCCATCTTGCTCAGCCATGACCTCCTCCTTGCTAGTCTCCTGGGCTTCCAGGTTCTTCTGAGCATCCTGGTTCTCCTTTACAACAATCACAAGCACAAATGGACCATCAGAACTCAGAAAAGTGCAAGGACAGTGAGACCACCACAGGTACAGGGAAGCTACAGTGAAAGAGAGACCAGCGGAACTACAGAATACGAACAGGGACGGTGAGACCACCACAGGTACAGGGAAGCTACAGTGAAAGAGAGACCAGCGAAACTACAGAATACGAACAGGGACGGTGAGACCACCACAGGTACAGGGAAGCTACAGTGAAAGAGAGACCAGCGGAACTACAGAATACGAACAGGGACAGTGAGACCACCACAGGTACAGGGAAGCTACAGTGAAAGAGAGACCAGCGGAACTACAGAATACGAACAGGGACAGTGAGACCACCACAGGTACAGGGAAGCTACAGTGAAAGAGAGACCAGCGGAACTACAGAATACGAACAGGGACGGTGAGACCACCACAGGTACTGGAAAACTACATGAAAGAAGGATTAGCATAGCTGCAGGTTAATCACAGGGACACTACAGCAAACGTACCGTAAAATGAGTGGTGGTAAGACTCTGGGGGTCATCACAGTCCAACAATTGTACCCTGCATCACTTACTACGGACTTTTTCATTCATATCTAGTTCCCTCAAGTTTCATCTATCAATAAAAATACGTCGATATATCTCTATTATTAATCTCTGACCTCCATTTCCAGTTAGAAAAACGAGTACCTCCACCCCCAGCTCAGTCTCTGTGCTGGCCACATTGTCATAGATGTCATCAGGGTCACCATGAGCAATCGGCGGGTTGTCTGTGTAACTGTTGGGCTCTGAGATCCTCCGCTGCATCAAGCTAGGAAACACACACAGTGAACGCACTCATTTACGTACACACATAGACACACACTTACGGCCCAACTTGCAATCGAGAGATCAGCTTACTGGAAACAATAATCTAAAGAGTTTTCAGACTGACTGATGTGCTGATTAGGTATTCTACTCAAAGGTATAACAGCAGGGTCCCTCTGAGGATGTCAGAAATGTGGTGGCTGCATTTTTGCAGAGAGACTCACTACATGGAGGTCTTGGCAGCATTGATGATGCTGGAGATCCGGTCTGAGTCCACGTAGTCGTAGGTGAGATCCTCGGGGCTGGCTTTGGATGCAGTCTGGGACAGAAGTAGACCCAGCCAATGGCCCATGTCTGCAGAGGACTTTGCCTGGTGAGAGCAGAAGATGCCAGACCAGAAACAAGTGAGGAGTCAAGGTTAGAGCTCTGAACTGGACCTGAGTGTCATGGTTTAAACACTGTATTGGACCATATTTTTGGGGTTTAAGCACTGCACTGGACCTGAGTGTCCAGGTTTAACCCTCAGGACCTTAGGGCCTTCAGAGCACTGCACTGAATCAGAGAGTCAGGGCAGAGTCACAGCTAGAGCTCAGCACTGGACCTGAGTTGTCACTGGAAGCAGGGAAAGCACAGTTGATGTACTAAAATTAGGAGCGTTTACAAACAGATCAACCTGTAGATGGCAGTAATGTCTGCCCTCTGAAGTTAATGCAGACAACAGAACCAGTGGATGAAGGAGGACATCCTGAGCATCTTTGTTTTTGTGTAAATGTGTGTGTATACATGTTTATATTGTCTTATTGAACAGGAGGTAATAAAAACCTGACATTCTTACCTTATGGGGACATTTGTTGTGGGGAAAACTCAATTTTATAAAAACCTCTAAATGCAATCAAAAAACCGAAAGAGCCTAAAGTCGTGTATTTTGTTGGGTTACTTATGGTTAAGGTTAGCACTGGGTAAGTGTTAGGATTAGGGTTAGGACCACAGAAATGAGTGCAAGGTCCCCACAAAGATAGAAATACAATCGTGTGTGTGTGTTTGAGAGAGTAAAAGACTGCGACATGATATGGGTGGGCTTGTGTCTTAGGGGGGAGGTTGCTAGTAATGGGCTGTGGGACTTTCCCACACTGGGTCCAAAACAGTTCTAGAGATTTCCAGTGAACCAGCATGGAAACACCCGCATGATGTCATCCAGCTGTCACTGAGCTTAGTCAGACTGTTTAAACAGTCAGCCCCCCAACTTCTACTTCACCTCAAAAGTGGCTCCTGATTGGACGAGGCCGTTTTCCCATCGATACTATAACAGATACGCCCACTCATTCATATCTGGCTGCTTGACCAAACTCTCCCGCCATGACATGCCGATCTCTATCGCAAGTGTAGGATCTGTTCTTCTGTAATGACTGACCATACCCAGGAATGCACACAGTTCCATTCTCTTGCACCTGCTGGTGACCTCACCTCCAGCATGGCTAGCTGCTCTCCATCCTGGTGGATGCTGAATGTGTAGAGGTGATCTGGACTTGGGTCTGGAAGAACCACACAACCCTCCAAAGCTACAGGCTGCAGGGCCACTTTGGTCTTGCCCTTGTCCTGATAGAACCACAGCTGTCCGTCCTTAATCATGCACCAGCGAGTTCGCCACTGGCTGTTCGCCAAGACGTTAAGGTACCCTGAATGAGAGAGACACAGAGGGAAGGATGCTGTTCATGCAAGATGAGCGTTAGAGGACCATCACATCGGTGATAAGTGTGGTTTACAGTCTCCATACCAGACGTTTCCACCATTTTCTCTGAGCTTTCTGAAGGAGATGGCTTCTTCTTCCCAATGTTCATTAGGCTGCTCAGTTTCAGAGCTGCCCCATACCGCCTCTTCACTGCAGGGCAGCACAGATGAAAACAACACGGCTAAAACTTAGAACCTCGGGCAGCAAAAGAGAACGTGCCAGTTAACCGTCGAGCGTTGGCAGACTCACACGCACCATCTTTAGTGTCTGTGGTATCCACATGGCTGTCAGTGCTGCTGCCACTTTCTGAGGCTGCAGAATGCCTCTCGCCGAGCTCCCCCTAGGAGAGCGCAGACACGTGACCACCGCCGTGACACCATCATCATTGTAGAGCCTCACATCACTCAGCAGACTCACCAACACCAGAGTGCCCCACGTTGCTCTCACAGTACCCCAATGATGCAGCCCATTTCCCAGAGTGCCCAGCACTCCAGCCTGGAGCTCCTACCTTGGTGCAGACCAGTCGAGGGGAATCAGACAGACAGTGGGCCACTTCTGAACCGTCCGGGGCTTTTCCACTGATCTCCTGGATTACCTGGTGACAACGCCGTTAGCCGGGCCATTAGAATGGTCTGTTAACAAATGGCCCCAAAATCGTCATGTCTGTCCCCTTCTATTGGTAGGGTGACCTACACGACATCTTTATTCATCTTTTCAAGTATATTGCTGATTGTTTCAGATTACTGGTTCGGGGCTGTTTAGACATCGGCTCGCTCACACGTCTTTTTAAGGATCCGGCCAGCTTTACGCTGGCCCAGCTCTCTTTCATGCACATGAGCCCAAGGTGCCCCTGCCAGAAGAACCAGCCTGTGCTAATGCTAACGTCGAGCTTGGCTCCACACCACCTTGAGCCACTGCTCGGCCTGGTCCTTGCTCTGCAGCCCCAGCACGATGGCCTCTCCACCCACGGGCACCACCTTCAGCTTGTGCTCCTTCTTCTTTGCCTGCTCCTTATAGACCACAGTACAGCCCAGCAGGCTGACCTCCAGCTGGGGAGTCTGCTCCTTGGAGCTCTTGTAGCACTGTGGAGATCAGGGCAGGGCAGTGCCCGGGGAGACATTAATAGTGAGGCAGTGTGCCCATAGTGTGACTGTGAAGGACGCTGTGCAATGCCAGCGGCACCCACCAGGAGGCGCTGCTCTCTGATGACACACAGCTGTTTAGCCCACTGGCCGAGCCACTTCTTCCTCCAGAGGAAGGCACAGATACGGGCGTCCTTCATCAGCTCAATGGACGCCTCTGTGGACGGCCACTGGTGCTGAGCTGCCGACCGGCCCTTGGCCGCCTCCTCCTCGTCATACGACTCGTAAGAGCTGCTGACGGCTTCGCCATCATCTGCAACGCACGCCGTTCACAGGGACAGCTTAACATGTCAGAGGTGAGACGCTACAGAGGGCAGTGACAACAATGAGGGCAGGGCAGATGCGGGCCAGTCGGACAAGCTGAGGCATGCTGGGATACAGGGGGTCAGCCAGCCCACTTTGTGAATGCTGATATCGTTAAAATTCAGGAGAAATAAGCAGACTGCTCCAGGTTTCCCATGGGTTTGGGACCCGCGGTATTAATACAGCCTCACATCAGAGATTTATCGGGACAGCATTCACAGAGGGGGCCCTGGGAGTGTTTCGAACCCCCAGCAACCACGTCGTGTACATCTAGCTCTGCTACCTCCAGGGGAGTCCTAGCTCCAGACAAGCGAGAGCTAGAGAAAGAAATGTCTACAGGGAGAGAGGAAGAGGAGCAGAGGTGAGAAAGCGGGAAAGCAAAGATGGGGAGCAGGTCATCGAGCCTGAAAGAGGCAAGGAGATGATTTACACCTGGGTGGAAACGGGTGGGTGTGCATGCTTAAGTACATGCAGGCTTGTGTGTGTAAATACACAGACATGAGCAGGTCTGCACGTAAATATATATGAACAGGCCTGTGAGTACATAAACGTACAGGGGGGTCTGGCCAGCCATAAATAAATATGGGCCAGCCAGACACAGCCTAGTAGTAACAGCAGCCCTAGTCCACGACTCAGGTCAGCCACAGACAATCTTGGCATTCTGGGTAATCAATTCACGCTCTTTCCTGTGATAGCACTCCTCTTTAATCTTCACATGTAACTATCTGTCTTGTGGCTTTCTTGGGTTACATCTGACATCTAAATGCAGATCGTTGTCTCACTGACCACAGGCCAGCTTTGAACCACAGCCCGACGAAGCGACTGCTTGGCATGAAGCAATTAGCGGAAGGTTCTGTGGCAGCCCCTCCTGAGGCTGGTGGGTGCACCAGCATGAGAGAGACATAGTTGCTTTGTTGTGTCCAAGTGACAGCGTCCCCCCAGTCTTGAGATGAGATGTGCATGGCCTTCCTATAGTCACAGAAACGTCCAGCTCCCGCGGTCACATTGAATCGTGTATGTCGGAGCACAGAGAGCAGCGAGAGGACCCGCCGTGTGGCACAGCTCACCGTTGGTGGCGGTGTCATAAGGCTGTGCCTCTTCATAGTAACCCTCCAGGGAATCCAGCAGAGGCAGTGAACACTGGTACAGTGGAGCCGGTCGGCGAGACATGCAGTGAGACAGAAGACAAAGATATGATGATACGGAAATTCACAATGACTGACACGAGACGCTCAACGCCGGCCCACCTGCTGCTCCCCTTCCTCACCTGGGCCCGACTCCCAGATATACTCACACACACACACACTCATACAATTACTGAAGCAGGTACACTCACACAGTCCTCATATATCTAGGAAGTCAGCAGTCATCAAATCCAGTTAAATGTGATTCTAAACAGACAGACAGCCACTTCACGGGTCCTTAAGTAAATTACACGCATTACAGCACCATATAAATACAAACTGAGCACATAGGAGGACACAATATGAAGAGACACAAGCAATAAATGATAACGAGGTGCAGTGTGTGTGTGTGTGTGTGTGAGTCTAAAGGCAGCTAGCAGAACAGACGTCAGGAGGCAGCATTGCTGAACGAGTCAAGTCTGCTCTTTCATTCGGTCAGGCTGAAGCAGCATTGCTGAACGAGTCTCAGAACGGCTGTGCAGCAAACACCACCGTCAGCTACTCTGCTCAATACTCTCCTCTCCACTGTCACACTGCTGAAGTACGAGCAGCTCGGTGAAGTTGCTCTCTGCAGTTCTACAGCTTACGCACCATTATGACATTAAGGGCTTTCTACATGTTGCCAAAGCTTGGGGCACCATTGTTTGTGAGTGTGTTTATTGTATATTTATTGCTGTTTTTATGAGCGTAACGATGTGATTGTGTAGGTGTGTGTGTCCAGCTCTAATGGTTTCCCATAGGGAGGGCCAGAGACAGCTCTGTTCACAGGGCACAGCTCCAGACTCTGAGCACAGATGGGAAACAAGCATAAACTGTGATATAAAGGCAACCTTTGAAAGGCCTCAACACGTGGAAAATCCCTGAGCTCGGGGCCAACAAGCTCCCACAACTTAAAGAGGGGCATTCTGGGAGGGAGGGAGAGAAAGAGGGACAGCGATAGAGAGAGAGAGAGAGAAGGTAACAATCAGCGTTAGGGGGCTCAGATATTACACAGCAATTAAGAAAGCCCCAGAAAATTGCCCCATCTGCTGACAGGAAGACCACCAGTTCAATCTCTGGGCGTTTAAATGAGTGTTTTGGTATTAGTTTGATGGGAATCAGACTGGTGCACAGAAGATCAGGGAGTGACTGTCTTCGTACTTATCAACAAACAGTGTCATCCGTCCAACATTCTGAAATTTGCCAACAGAAGTTTTTAATAGAATAAGAACTGATCCAGACCATCTGAGAGGGCCTACGGGTCGCAGCCTGAGTTAATAAACGACTACACAGTTTGATGCAGGGAAACAAACATGAAAAAGTCACGAACGTGACACACATGTGCCACTCATCAGGCCTAAAGAGCAGCCCCGGCACGCTGACCTATACTCCAATCGCATGGTGTAACTTTACACCGTAGCAGTGTCGGCATACTGACCTATACTCCACACACATGGTGTAACTTTACAGCGTAGCAGCCCCGGCACGCTGACCTATACTCCACTCGCATGGTGTAACTTTACACCGTAGCAGCCCCGCCATGCTGACCTATACTCCACACACATGGTGTAACTTTACACCGTAGCAGCCCCGGCACGCTGACCTATACTCCAAACACATGGTGTAACTTTACACCGTAGCAGTGTTGGCACACTGACCTATACTCCACTCGCATGGTGTAACTTTACACCGTAGCAGTGTTGGCACGCTGACCTATACCCCACTCGCATGGTGTAACTTTACACCGTAGCAGTGTCGGCACACTGACCTATACTCCAC
>JAACJT020000035.1:563789-577934 GCA_009936485.2 Gymnarchus niloticus
CGGTCACGGCGAGTCCGACACAGTCTCGGTCTCGGTGAGTCAGTCACACAGTCACGGCGAGTCAGACACACAGTCACGGTCACGGCAAGTCAGACACAGTCTCGGTCTCGGCGAGTCAGTCACACAGTCACGGCGAGTCAGACACACAGTCACGGTCACGGCGAGTCAGTCACACAGTCTCGGTGAGTCAGTCACACGGTCACGGCGAGTCCGACACAGTCTCGGTCTCGGCGAGTCAGTCACACAGTCACGGCGAGTCAGTCACACAGTCACGGTCATGGCGAGTCAGACACAGTCTCGGTCTTGGCGAGTCAGACACACAGTCACGGTCACGGCGAGTCAGACACACAGTCACGATCTCGGCGAGTCAGAAACACAGTCTCAGACATACGGTGTGAGTATCAGTCACATGCAGTGATGATCAGTGATGATCCAGTCCATCCCAAGACCCTCGTTAAGGGTCTGGATGACAGGTAAATGCACAGATGGGTCAGGGAAGATTAGCTCAACTACTACGAGTAGCACAGATGTCTAAATCAGCCTCCTACTGTCAGACATTAACGTCTAACTGAACTCTAACCAGAAGCTTACCAGTCACCTTCTGTAATCAAATGCCTCTCTGCTCAGTGTACCCCGTTTTAGACATAGCTGGTTTGATGAAGCGATCTATCTAATGGCATGTCTACCTTGTACCGCATGACTACTATCCTGTCTAACTAATAGCATCTCTAACTAGCGGCCTTCATAACTATGGGCATAGTCCCCTCTTTCTAATGAGGCCCACGTATAACTAGTTCCTCTGAACTACTTCCCTGGTAGCTGGAGTGTCTCTCACTTGCTGCTCCACTGCCCCAGGCCCACTCCCCAGCAGAAGCTTCCAGAAAACAGGCCAGGCCTCAGCCAGGAAGTGTGGCAGGGTGAAGCCTCTGGCTGGGCCAGGCTCCTCTTTCACAGAGCACTTTGAAGAACAGGCCGGAAGACATTAAGTCAGTGGGATAGCAGGAGCACACATCATGGACTCATTCAGCTGCTCCAAGCCTCTGGTGCAGCCAAAAACCATACACAGTCTATACAGGCTCTGGCAGTCTAGCCCAGAGGTCACAGCATAGGCTGAAGTAATCAAACCCAGAGGTCACAGCACAGACTGGTGTAATCAAACCCAGAACTCACAATAAAGGCAGTAGCTATAAATTCCAGAGCTCATAACATATCTGTGGCTGTCAAATCCAGAGATCAACAACATCTAGGAGGCCAAGATGAATGCTGAAGGTCCATAGACACGTTCATAGATTGGGTGTGACTGGCTCCCGCTGAGACAGTGTGTGAGCTGCCCTTAGCATCAGCTTCATCCTCTCTGTCTGAACCAGGCTCTTACTCGCCAAAAAAGACACATAGTCACAGCAGAGGCTGAGAGCTGTCCCTGTTACGAGGGCCCTGCGCACCACAGAGAGACCCCAGCTGTCTCAATACAAAAGCCACCATTGAGGGAACAGATCTCTCCATCACTATGTGGGCTGCTTCCCTAACCCCCAAGGAATGAGGCGAGGCTGGACAGAGGTCGTGTTTCCTCTGCTGCACTTGTCTCTACGTTCAGCCGTGAATAAATTAGCCCTCCTCTCTGAGCAACGAGGCAGACAAAAATGTGACTGAGAGCAGCACTTTGTGGGTAGGTGTAAAATATCTGAACACACTGGTCTACCCCCAATGTCAACATGAAAGTCGGCATCCCGGCTGGATTCAGATTGCGCACACACACCTCCGCAAGCACGTGCACATGACTGCAAATCTAATGCATGAATATTGAAATGATTGACTTAGCTAATGCTTTTGTCCAGAGCGATACACAAGTGAGACCGGTAATCCATCACAAGCATAGAGCCGTCAAGTGGTGATTGACCACGTGCAAGCCTGTGGAAACAAGAGATATAACAAGATCTGGGCCCTTGTTAAATGTGGCCCCACCCCCCCAAAGAAATATGAGGAAATTAACAGATTAAAAATATCGAGGAAGATACGCAAAATGGCTGAGTTGTGGCGTCAGTACTGTTTCATTACCAGGGAGATTACCCCCCGAGTCCACGTAGAGTCAGACAGTGTGAGGATTAATCCAGGTCCTCGGCAACAACACTGCAGGTGGACTTAGTCAGAAAGCACCTCTCAGAAGACGGAGGAAACCCCACTGCTAACTGGGGCTTTGACCACAGCAAAGCTCGGTACAGACCAGTCTAATCCAGTCTGCAGAGCGGAACGGGCCAAAGGTCCGAACGACAGGAAACGGCAGTCTGGGCGAAGACCGACTCCCACTGTGACCCCATCAAGTCATGGGCATTTAATGGTCCTGACGTTTCAAGTGTCTTTTTGTCATTTTCATCTTCTCTCATTTGGCACTTCCGTGTCACATGACATCAGCAAAGCTATCTCATGAGTAGCACGGCAGCTCGAGGTGAGGCTGCACAGTGTAACTGAACAAGCCGTAACTAAGAATGGATGGACATTTAACTGGTTCCCATAAGCCAGTCACTTGTACAATTAGACTATTTTGTTTAATTTTGATGCTGGGTTTGTTCATTTTGCTCGCGATTCTTAGCACTCAGAAGATGCCATAAATCCAAAGTCTTCATTTGCATGTTTGCCGGTAATTAGCTGTGGAACAATTTCAAATGACACCAATGCCCATGCCACAGCTTCAGCAGCGGTTCCTCTTCCTCATAACAGTGTCACAAAGAGGTCTTATCAAAGTTGCTTCCTACACAAACCATTCAAGCTGCCCTTCAGCCCGCAGAGTCAGGGTGGAGCTGTGATGACACTGTGGGTCTCACAGCTGGATTAGGAGTTTATCTGAAAAGCTCAGCCTTTACAAGTTGTGGAAGATCTTACAACAAAAGGGAAAACGGAACGAAACTACCACACAGATCATCTCCTGCTTGTGCTGACTAAAGCTGATAAAATTTACAGTAAGGATCCAAACCAAGCAAACCGTCTGCCCCAGAAGATCAATCTGAACACAGAAAATTTCTTGGAATTCCTTTCCTGCAAAACAGTGATTTAAAAGAACAGACCAGTTTTAGTGATTTCACTAGTTTTTAGTCGTACAGATACGGTCCAAATGTTATCCTTGTCTAAGAGGAAGAGTAAACGTGAAGTGAAAGACAGGTTAGGTGACCTTTCCTGACGCACAGGACCAGGTCCAGCTGCGGACATACAAACCTCTTCACCTTTCACCTTTCATCGTCAGCCATGAGTGGCATTTTTTGATACAGACTACTTGAATTTCATAACCCGCAAGCACAGTGACTATTAACACCACCAACATTCTGTAAGCATTCTTGACCACAAAAAGTTGGCTAAGAAACAAACAGTATCCCTTTCGCCTAACAAACGTGTTTATTGTTCAGAGTCAAAGAACGAAAGGAATAAACATCCAGACAGAGCAGAGCATCTGAAAGCACAGCAAATATTTACAGCTCAGTTCTGTCTGGTCGTGGTCTGGTAAAGATGATTTAAAACAGTAAGTATCAGTTTATAATCAGTACAAAACAGTGAGCTCTGCATTCAGACAATCGAAGCCTGCTCTGGTTAAACGTGGCTGGATCTGATGTCAGAATGAGAGCTTGTTTCTTTCTGGACAATGAAGGATAGTGGACTTTTGGGATTCCACCTTAAAACACAGCTGTCCTTTAACAGCACAGTAATATCTTAACAGACCATCACCCCGAGATACCCGCCAGCTTTTCTCAGCCCGCCTGTTTATGAGTTTTAAACAGGATCCGATGGGTCGCTCGCACTTGACGGTGAGTGACAAAGAGCTCCTCAGAGTCTGCAGTGTCCACCATGTCCACATGCAGCCTCATCTGCCGCAAAAAGGAAATCACATCAGGAGAAGCGTTCTGCTTTGTTTAAAAATGAATTTCACATTCAGTTCATTTCTCATATGAAGTTATTTTAACATCCTTAGAGCTCCGCTTCATTAGAGCCTCTGGCAGGTGGTCAAACCACAGCATTCTTACCCACCCCCGACCCCCAGGATCCCACACCTTAATATGTACGTTCACATGCCACACGTTGCAAATGATGGGGGGTCCAGAATTGAAAAAGGTGACTTAGAAAACAAGCCCTGGGGATTTGGGGTTCAGTTTCGATTAGCCAGTTCCCTGAGCAGGCAGAACCTCATCAAGTCGTATTTAGGAGTTATAAAAAGTCATCAGAGATACAGCCGAAGGTCTCATGAATTTCCACACTCAGCTCCAGGGGAAAGGATGCAGGCTGTCAGCAGAACGTCTGCTTTAAAGCACGGAGCGTCGTTCCCAGCAAACGGGGAACGTTACGGGAACGTTACTGGATGTTGTGGGAACGTTCCCCGTTTGCTTGGTTCCCGACGAACTACGGCTATTTATGATAACACATAATAAAAAAAAACACTGAACGACTTTCCCCGGACATCAAAACCCCGCGCTTCAGTTTTTTAACTTTTTTTTGTTACCCTGCGCTTCAGTTTTTTAACTTTTTTTTGTTACCCTGCGCTTCAGTTTTTTTACATTTTTGTTACCCTGCGCTTCACTTTTTAACTTTTTTTGTTACCCTGCGCTTCAGTTTTTTTACATTTTTGTTACCCTGCGCTTCACTTTTTAACTTTTTCGTTCCCCTCAGCTTCACTTTTTAACTTTTTCGTTCCCCTCAGCTTCACTTTTTAACTGCGCTTCACTTTTTCGTTACCCTGCGCTTCACTTTTTCACTTTTTCACATTTTTAACCATTTCTTGTCATCCCGCCCTCCTCAGGGCTGTCATACCTCTGTTCTTCTCCATGTCTCCGGCGTCGTTCCCCAGCTTCGCCGCGCGCTCAGCTCGGCTCGGCTCCCGGCTCGCGGCTCCCCCTCGCGCTCGCGCGCTCGCGCTCTCAGGCTTCAGGCTTCAGGCTCCGCCCGGCGACATTCCCGCCGCATCCGCTAAGGCGCTCCTCTCGGTTCCTCGGAGAACAGAAAGTGGAGGCTCACTTGAGCCGAGTGCCAGGGCGGACCCCAGAGGAGCGATATTACTATAACCTGGTTTTTAGTCTCACTGACGTTTATTGCCTACGTGTGGTCGAATATTTGCCTCCCGTACAGCAAGACCGACGTGTGCGACAGTGTTGCCAGATCTGCCAACAACTTCTGGTGAACAAACAATTTTAAATGGCGGAAAGGGGGTCTAAGAGGTTCATATTATTGGGAGACAATAACATCTTCAGGCTGTTTCATTTTTAGTGGTTTAATTGTTTGGTTTGGTTTGGTTTGGTTTTGGGGGGGGGCAATATTCCCAGAAATCAGCCCCTTATCGGCCTCTGCCAAAAAGTGCATGTCTTCTCTCCTCAGTGAATGACCCTTGGGAGGGCCCCGAGCTTGAGAAAACACGGTAAGAATGCAGCTGGGGAGGGAGTGCGGCATACTAAGGCCAAGCCGTCTCTGTGCCGCGTTACAGCAGAAAGCGCCCATCTCCTGAGCGGACTGGCACGGCTCCCGCCACAGTGTCCACCCGGCTGATTGGGCAGCACCGACACCCGGGTTAAGTGCCTCGAAGTGAACGTAAGGCCTCGCTTTGTGGACTGGGACCAACGTATGGAATTGTTGTGTGGACGTGATATCATCTTACCTTAAATCACAGACAAAAAATACTATCCCGCCGACTTGGAGTTTCCGTGAATACGTCTGGCACCGTAGTGTTTGGGCGCCTGATGTGTGACCTGAGGACATCGCCCAGGAGGGTGATTTAGGTTCTCTTCAATTGCAGAGGACAATATTAATGTCTCAGCATTTTTGTAAATCATTTTCACCACACTAACTAACATAATACTGGATAGAATTATCTGCTTTTATGCCTGTCCATAATTTGTCACCTAATGAATCTCAAATTAAAGTGCAATACTGATGCTAAACATCTGTTTCAGTGCTTGCAGGAAAAAGGCGGGAAAATGGAAGCAATCTGTATACAGCCAGTTAACCGAACTGTGGAAGAACATCCTCAGTTCTCCTCATCGGCTGTGGCATCGCTGAGAATGAGATCAGTCTTTCAGCTACCTTGACATGCTAGAATGCACAGTGGAACCCACGTTGAAGCTCTCAGCGCAAACCTGTCATCTGTCATCCACTGTGAGAATTCCTCTTTCCTACTAGCAGTGGGAAGCGGTCAGAAATAGCTTACAACCAGTCACACGTTCCCCAGAACTGACCTCCCGCTTCCCCTGGGACAGTCAAATTTTCGATTTTTTTCTTGACAAACCATTTATAAAAACAGAGGGTAGCGCTGAGTGAAAATAATTAAGTCTGTGCAGTGTTTGCATTACTTTCTTCTTAATCTTAAGCAGAAAAAGTAAAATTTGTGGGGTTGGAGATAGGGTAAGGTTTATGTGGAGGCTGCTGGGGGGTCAGGGGGTGGAAAGAAAGAGGAGGAGACACATCTGTTTAATCATCTACTTGATCCTGGCCAGCATTCAGGGAAAGAGAAAAACTGAAAAGCAAACAAATGCTGGGCCTTGAAAGTCCAACAGCTTTGGTAGGCTATCGTCGGGGGACTCGCAGCACAGTACTCTTCAGCAACTTCCTATTGGCTGGGCTTGTCCCGATCCCTCCAATTAGAAGAAAGGGGGCGCTCTTTCCCCAAAGAGAGTTCAGACAGATGCAATGAATTGTGAGGTGCTGCTCTGATTGAATCACGCTCCTGGTGTGGACAGCAGAGTAAGGATATCACAACCAGAGTGAGTGTGTTGAACGGCGGCTGGTCAGACAGCAGACTGAGTGTGTCAGGAGGAATATGAGTGTGTTACACAGAGTGTGTCGAGAGGAAGTGTGTGTGTGTGTCACACAACAAAGAGTCAATATGTACAGAGGCGCATGAGTGTATTGGAGAGCAGGGTACGTGTTCCAGACTGAATACAGTGATAAGTCTTATCACAGAGTCCATTGTTATACCTCCTCTTGGTGTACAGAGCCTGTCTGGGCAAACAGGCTTGTATTTGGGAAGTAAGCTGGAATTTTTATGAACTCCTCTCAGGGTCACCTACGTCAATAAGGTCTTAGCAGAGGTGCTAAGTGAAACATGCCATCTACGCTGGAATGATATTTCGCTATGTTGTTATGGAGACGAAGTGCTAAAAATGTTTCGGCTGGTGTTTATGGTGCAGTTGGGTCAATGGCTAATGGACAGTCGTCGCTGTCATACTGGAAAAGAAAATTTGTGAAGAAAGATTCACCATTGGAACATCAAATATACAGAACATGCTAAGCTGTATGTTGTAAAAGGCCTACAAGTCGATATTTTAGTGCCTAACAAGCCAATATGGGATGAGCTCAAACACTCAGATACGATTTCATACCCAAGAGGTGCACAGAAAAGACTAAATGCTGTTACTTTCATAGTCAGGAGGGATGCTGTAAGACTGTTACTAGACACAATACTGTGAATGACTGAAATTAGATTGATTCTTTAGGCACACCTTCAATATGAAAGTTATACAAGCTTATGTCTCCACAGCTGATACGGACAGAGATGACGTTCACATTTTTTGACTAGGTTAAGGCTGAACCGGACTGGACATGCATTAAGATATGTTCCTGGTGACTGGCAACTGGAAAGCCAGAAATGAAAGTCATTAACGAGAAGGTGGAAAAGACAGATGGCCAACATGGGCTTGGAAGCAGAGGCTAAGCTGCATAGTGGTGAATCAGGTTCAGTGAATTCAAGCACCTTTTCACTGCTGATGAATTCTTCAAGCATCAGCAGAAGGAGCTCACAAAAATCAGATTACATTATCAGTGGCAAATGATGGAAGGGTTCAGTTCCAATATCAGCACAAGGCCTCAAGCAGATTGGGGAACTGCTCATGAATTATTTATGTGCAAGATCCAAGTGAAGCTGAAAAAGAGCCTCAAGGCCAACTGACTTCCAAGAAATGACCTTCATATGACCAACGAAAACAGCAGAAAGCGACTGGAGATGTTTAACCCACTCAACAGTGAAACAATGACGTTATCTATGAGGAACACTTTCTCAGATTGGTCAAAATGAAACACGCATATAGAAATCAATATAGATTACAGATGAAAGTGAAAGTTGCTTAGAAAAGCTACAATCAAAGAAGATTAAGATCTCTTAAAAGTAGGCACAACCCTAAAAGTGACAGAATGATACAACTGGTTACAGTTTGTGTTTATTCACAATAGACTGTGCAACAATGGTTCAGCGTTACAGGCAGTGATAACATGTGCTACAACAGCTATATCATGTTGGATGTTGGGCAGGCAATCTCTCTCGCATGGAGGACAATCACATGCCCAAGACAGTGTTCTACGGAGAACTGTGCGAGGGAGAATGTGGCAGAGGAGCTCCTGGAAACACTTCAAAGACCACGCAGTTGAACCGCTAGCTAGTCATAGCTGGCATCGGCGCAAGAAGGTCTGAAGACCCAGCTTCCGACAGAGACAACTGGCGCTCGATGGTCGGGAAAGCTGCTCAGAAGGTTGAAGCTGCACAGGAGAGGTTCAGGTGAAAGACTGCAGCCACAGCACCTCCAGACCGTGGCTTTACTTGGACGAGGTACTCCAGAGTCATGTGAATGCATGCACCCACCACAAAGGGTAATCTTCCAAGGGATCTTTGCAAACAAAATGTCTTCCATCACATCTTGAGTACTGAGAAATCACCTAAATGTAGCAGCATTCCACAGTTGTAAGAAGCATGGTTTTCTATACTGTGTCAAAATGTGATTTTAATCAAAGGCTGGTGTCTAAAATGGTTAGATTATGGGCCAAAGGACTTAGGTGAAGGTTAAGCACTTCAGTGTTGAGCACAGAGATTAATGTACACCTATCTGTATTCTTGCTTCCACTTAGGCACCGTTCCTCACAAGCCAAGTTCCACTTTGAGCTGATGCCACAAAGTAGAATGGTCAACTGTGTCAAATAAGATCGAGGAGCAAGAGAACAATACAGAGATTTGAGATGTTCTGTGGAGCAGGGGTGCAGGACTGGGGGGCAGGGGGAGGTGTGCCCTTCAGTATTTTATCATACTTTAATTAGGCTTCTTTCACTCACCTCAATAAATAGACCTTTGCATTTAAATAATTGATAATAATAAATAATTTGTTTAATACACTTGATCAACTTGTGTCCCAAATGCCTTTAACATGCAGCAATTTTTAAATCATAGCTTGGAGGGGTGTAGGACCTCGGGGGGATGGGGAACACACGTCCAACCCAATATTTCAGTAAGCTGTTTTTGTTCCCGCCAATAAAATAGGGATGTGATGTCGTTAAAATGAATGTTTGGCATTGTGGTGTCCCCAGTGTTGAACGTCATTCTATGCCGTTGCCCCTGAGGACAGCCTCCTTCCTGTCAGGCGAGAAATGGCCAGGTTTGGCAGTGAGAGGGGACAGAAGTTCCCAAAGAAAAAACGGATATCTAATGGAACGTTATCCTACACATTTGTGTCCTTTAAACGTAATCCTTTGCCTGTATACTAGAGGCTTTTAAATTAAATCATATTTTTAATGGTTTTGTGTGTCCTTGTGTGTATTTTAACGGTCAAGCGTTGTGACATGACTGCAGTAATATTAAAGGAGACCTTTTACTTCAGAGCGTCACACTTGACTAAGACCGTGCTTTTGTGTGTAGATGCAGGAGGCCATCATACCTAGTCCATCACTCCTCAACAGTGCGAAGCTGCTGCATCCATCACCCTAGCTTGAAGGCCATACCAAGGCATCATGTTGCTCCTTGACCGTGTCGATTCCACCGTTCCCTCAGGTCTTCGATAACGGCGGGCCGTTCTTCGGGCTGTTTCCACATCTCCAGCTCCATTTTTCCCCGTCCCATCAACGAACCTACTCTGAGCTTGGAATGAGCGATGAAGGTTTGGTTTCACTCCTTTTGCTGTATCACATACTACAGAGGAAGTCGATCAACAGCATGACTATTTTAGTGGACTAATAAATACAAAAATCATAGTCGTTACTTCTGGTTCATTAGGAATTAAAATGATATCAAATTGGTTTCAGACATTGCTTTTGACTGCACTGGTTTACCATTAATTTGGTAAACCAGCACTGCATGTGTGGGACCTGATGTTATTACAATAGAAGTCTGTGTAAAAGTGACAGAATGTATTCCTAGGAAAACCATGTGCTCAACAAATGATATCAGAAGCTCGTAGCAGCTTCCCTGTTACCAAAGAAATACCGCTGAGAGACACGGCGATCACCACAGTTGTACCAATATGTCAGCAGGGGCCGCAAGCTCATACATATAAACACACACGCAAGGGCAGTCAGGTAGAGGTGAGGACCGTGGTGTCTCTCGACTAAGCAATGCTTGCTGGGGACTTTCCAAAAGTGGGAAGGAGGTCAGAGAAAGGGACGGGCAGTTTCTGCTACGTTCCAAACGTGTGCACCCTGCCAAGGTGTTTGAACACCCCCCACAGCTTCACTCATACATGTGTATGAGCTGTTAATGGAACGTTGGTGGAACACTGTCTGGATGTCAATGCACCGATGTGTAACGGGCAGGAAAAGATGCAGGAATGCCCTCTGTCTTCCTGTACTCTTTTAACTTCAGCTGACAGTCCTCAGAATCCATTTTAACAGAACCACGAGACCCACACACACATACACATAACAGAATGTTCTAGAAAGAGGCCTCGCTCCACAACTGTGAATTACTCCATTTTATTGTTCAATATCACTGTTACATCATTAAAGTGTCTCTTCCAAAAGACATCATTTGGTTTCATATGTTTATCAAAACTCTGATTTCACATCTTGCGCCTGGGTTTTGTGGGAAACGTGGCTTATAATGGGCAAATGATTGTTTACTGATAATGCCTCAAATTTCCAGTGAAATTTCAAAGAACTCTGGTCTTAGGGCAAAAAATGTTCCGTCTGTATACAACTGTATAAAGGGATTCAACGAAAAACAGATGATGTCATGTTATGCTGTTTTACTCACAGCTACACCTCCAGCTTTGGTAATCGCCGTGGAAACCACAATGTCAATTCCCTCCTAAGGCTTTATTGAAAAACTTGGGCTGTGGAACGTTCAATAAGTTGCAGCTCTTTCAGAGTTATGGGAAGATACGTGTTTCAGGTTCATAAAATGGCAGTTATAGGTGCTTCTGCAAAAATGGTAAAATCAATACTCGGTACTAGTTTCAGTTTAAGGAGATCAGCGTTCTTTGGGCATGAAGAACCAAAACAGGAGTGGCATAACAATGACACCAAGGAAGAAAACGATGCACCAGTTGTACCTTCTATGGGATGGTGGGGAAGGGAGAGAACAAAACTCGGTGAGCTTGACACAAACAGACAAGGAGCAAGCTCGCCCCCTAGTGGTCTGGCCCCTGTAACGCACTCAATCACAGGCTAAAATCTGAGGGGCAACCAAAAGAGAAAATACTGGGGGTGGAAGTTCTGTGCTGTCTCCTTGTGCGACAGTTTAACTTAATGTGTGTCTGAAATAAAATCTCCATCACCTGGGAAAATTCTATGTATTTTCTTAACTGAAAACTCAACACCAGCCAGGCTCAAGCCAAGTACTTTCTGGAAGATTCTAAGCTGGTTCTAGCTTCTCTAGAGCATGATGCAACCTGCCTTTGAAGCCATCATTGACAAAAAAGCAACGCCTTTCATTACCCACAACGCACCAGGACCTATAATCCTGCTTCCGCCCTAAGTGAATGGCCTCAGATGGAGGTCTCCATTAAGAGCTAACGCAGATCAGGCAGTGTCTCCATTTTCCTGTTTATGACATGTTTACTGGGACACCCCACTGATGCCTGCAGGTCTAACTAATAAAGCTCCTTTTACTGGTGCAGCAGCGAGTTACTGTGGACTAAAGCCTGGGAAAGAAAAGGGAAAAGGTCCGCTCTCAGCGTGTGGAGACGAGGACACAAGAGAAAGAACACATCTGCAGTTCTCGGTTTCATTTTCCAAGAATGCATAGTTACTTTTTAACCCCTTCACACTCATTTAAATATAGCTCTGTCTCCTGAATATGGGGGTAACTTACAGTTCGAAGCGAAAAACTTTATTCTGTCTGTTTTTGCATATTAACGTCAGAATAATAGAGCAGATGTGTACATGTATGTTACATTATTGGAGTGACTGATGGGATTATGGGTGAAGACATGCAGGGTCCCGTGGTCAGAAGAGACTGGCCTTCTTCTTCATTTCGTTACGCTTCCAGAGGGGCAGTCTGTCAAATTCGTCAATCTCCATTCCGAAGATTTCAAAGAAGAGCTCTGGGGCTAGATGGCGCTGCAGAGGGAGCGGACGGGAGAGATGGTTCTCAAGGTGAGAAGACGGGCATTCGTGTACCATGTACTCTCTGGAGCAGCTCTGCAGACCCATTACCTCCAGTCTTGTCCTGTCTACATCCTTGGGAAGCTTAGCCCGCCCTCTGCTGGTGACAGTCAGCATCTCGTAAGGGTAGACCTTCAAAACAGAGACACGTTTTTGTTCATGTAAATGCTACACATGGGAGCAGACACAGAGCTGTTCAAGGTCTGTAGAGAAGACAGTGGAGTCCATGGTGACACCCGTCAATGTGCAATGCTCCCCCACATGGTCTCACACACACACACACACACACACACACGCGTGTACACAGTTGAATGCTGAGTGCACGTGATGGTACATGCGTGTGCAGGGCTGAGACTGCCGGGTCAGTCCAGCTGATGCCTTGTGAAGGATCAGCCTGCTTCTAATCAGTGTCTTCAAGAAAGAGTTGAAGACAGATTGATTAGCAACAGCAGTGAGGCCTGACTCTCATCTGACGTCACACAGTGACATATGCCAGCCTCTATGCAGCTGCACTCACTGCTCAGGACTGACTCGTTGCTCCTTACTTTACACAAGCACTGAATTCAGCTGTTTGTATGGTTGAATCCTGCAGAAATACTGACAGGGTCAGGTTCCATGGTCTCACTAAGGAATGAAGCACACCCATCAATCAGTGAGTGCGTCAGGAACCCTAGTGGGGTTACACAGGAGACGAGGCTTCCTGTCAGGCAGGTACGCCAGCAACTTTTTCACTTTCTCTTCCTGTGTCAGGCTCTGCCCTCTTTGTGACCTCACTTCCTACCCATGTCCCTCATTTGCACCCAGACCAGTCATTCATAGGGAGAATGGAGCAGCCAGAATGCTAAGCATGACGTGGTTGGCCACCATGGCAACAGTGTTCACTGGTGTTGCTATGGATGTCAGGAAATCTCCAGAGAAGTGAGAAACATTTGTTTGTGTTTTAAAACGCAAAGCTGCCAGTGTGGACATCAGCCCAGACGGCTCAGCTGAGTTAGCGGTTAACTGTTTCTTCACTTAATCAGATGAGCACTTGTCTGTTCAGCTGGGTTGGTCAGGGCCGTGCCAGGACAGCCCTAACCCAGGAGTACTCAGTGGCAGAAGAGAAGTGTTATATGGGGACTGTAACATTAGGCACACACTCTACTGAATTCAAAAGAAATTAAACAGAAAATCAGCAATGGAAAAGAAATCTAATACTTGCTTTTGGTTCCAACATATTAGGCATAGAGATTCCCCTGTCCATTCTGGTTACAGGCACGGAGTCATCGAGAGTGGGCTACAGGATAAAACACACACACGTATGACACAGAGTGCATGGGGCATGGAACAATGGCCCCGTTGCTGGGAAACGACTCTCTCAGGACCCTGTTAGGACCCCACTAGCTGCCTGTAACGTTTCCGCATTCTCAATTCCAGCCCGGGGGGCCCTGTCCGTACTGCCATTTCCCCTAAGTTACATCAAAGTCTAGATACTGCATCCAGTAAAAAGTCAACGCTAACAAGAAGGGCGACCTGAGTATGTTTGTGAGAAAACCCACCCATGTTATTGAAATGTTGCTACAAGCGAATTACGGTAGGTATGATATGGTCATGTGACATTTCATGGTCGCTCAGTGGGTAGCACGCTCCCTCACTGCCTACCTTCACGGTTGGGATTTTGGTTCTTGCCACTACTCTGTGTGGGTGGAGTTTGCATGTTCTGCCATACGACATGGTTTTCCTTCCACAGACCAAAAAACATAGTTACATACAGTATTGTGCAAAAGTCTTAGGCACACAAAGAAGCCATTTGAGGCCATTTATCTGGGCAGAAAGTGTACA
>JAACJT020000035.1:578034-590028 GCA_009936485.2 Gymnarchus niloticus
AGGAAACTACAAATTTGGTGGTGAATTGAGGAGATGTTTTGAAAATATTAACTGACACACTTTTACAGACATAAAGTGATAGTTTTACAGCAACATAAACGTAACTTAACCATAATTTTCTTTGCCTGCCTAAGACTTTTGCACAGTACTATAAATAGCCTTCTCTAAATCCTTCTCAGCATCCTGCTTCACTCCTCACTCTTTAGGAACGTGGAGAAGAGGGCAGCGCACACAGGCCTCCCACCACGGTGCTCGGCATCCCCAGTGCCACTGCATTCTCTGCAGCGTCACCTTAGCTTGTTCATAGGGCGTCGGCTAATGGAACATGTAGGTACCTGGAACAGACCCCCCCGTCCTGAGAGAGCGTTTTGTCCCGGCAGTGTGTGACAGATACGCAAGCACAGCACATTGAGGTGTCTGGCTTTCTGTCACGTGTGTACGCTTAGCAATGCATCATGGCCCCACGCTGAAATGGAAGGTGTGGGTGAAGGCATGGGGTATGGAGCATGCTCAGTGTCGCTTAAGGAACGGCCCCTCCCAACAGGCTTCTGTCACATACCTTAAACTCTGAAAGACAGGAGAGAGAAAGACAGCACACAGTCAGGTCAATATTTTGATGGAAATTTATAGTACATTTCCCTGAACTCATCCCATAGCAATTATGTGTGTCTTAAAAGGTGCTAACCACATGGGCTGTCTGAAATGGGATGAAGATGATTGGCTGAGAGAATGACAGACGCCCCAGCGAGTGCAAACCTCGTGTTCCATCGCCGCTCACATCGCTGTAGCTGTTGTACTGCGTGAACTCTGTGGACTGGGGCTGCAGAGGGTGAGGGACACAGGAAATTAAGCCTTGCGAAAGGTGACCAGCAGGTGGAGTGGCCATTAAGGAAATTAAAATGACAAAAATTGTACAACAAACAGTAACTAACAAATCATGATAAACGTTGACAAACTAAAATTTGTGTACTGGACTCCAAAATTTGATGTAATAGAGGAAAGATACATCTGAACGCAAAGAGTGGCAATAGAAAATGGTCTCTGTGTAGTGACAGGTGAAGGAGAGGACTGTCTGGAGATGGACAGGTGAAGGAGAGGACTGTCTGGAGATGGACAGGTGAAGGACAGGGGCATCTGACATGGGGCTGAATGCAGGTGGTCCTGAAGCCGTGTATGTGACATGCCTTCTTACCCGATGGAGGCCATTGCGTCCATATCCAGGGAGTGATGATGTTTTATCTGCAGTGTAGACAGGAAGCAGCTTTCAGCCAGAGTCAACGGTGATGTAATTCCCTATATAAGCTCTGAATCCTGCAGGATGTTACCTGCAGTGCAGTTGGTGTAGGGTCCCTCGTATCGCTGCGACGACAGACTGCGAGTATACCTCTCTCTGCTCATCTCCTTCTCCATTTCCTCTTTTAAAATCAGCTTCCCCAAACCAGACTGAATCTGCATTTCAAACACAAAAATAGTAAATGTAAAATTTACAATCACACAACATGCAACATCTAACACCACCTTGACTGTGTAGACGGCACCAGCCGGGCTTATCGGACTCCCTGTACCGACCGTACTGTCCAGGCCGATCGGACCGGCTTCTTCCTCCTGTCTGCTGACCTTGCTGAGGTGTTCCTCCTGGATCTGTCTGCGTTTCTGTAGCTCCTCCTCATCCTCCTCCCGCGAGCGACGCCTCCCATCTGACCCTGAGGGAGTCGGAGCAATGACCAGCATTATGGACAGCCAGTCCACTCGACTGATCAGAGCCACCCCACATCCTGCACCGCTCCATGGAGTGAGACGGCAGCAGGAGGCTGGTGTAGCTCAGAAGACAGGAAGACGAGGCCACCTCGGAAAGGCTACACTGCGTATGGAAAGTTGTGCTGTGCTGTTGGTCACTCCAAGTAAGTCTGACCCGGTCAGCACATGTCACGACTGAACGACGTACTGCACCAGCAGCGAACTGACAGCGGATTGTGGCTGCTGGTCCCATAGTAAAGGACGATGACCTTACAGCCCTGGATACAGGTGCTGTGTGACAGCGGGTACTGAGGGACAGCCAGATGTGTTTTTAAGCTTGATCTGGGAGGAAAATGCCATGTTTGGTACACCAAGGTCTGCTTAGAGACATGACTTAATGACTGAACAGTCTAACACATTAACAAGGAAGGCACTGTCGTGACAAATAAGCAGACATAAAAACGTACAAGGACACGTTGCAGAATGGCACATGAAGTGGTGAAGACAAGGTTCTGTATGCAGCTGCTGTGCTCGGAATCTGCATCACGCCTCAGGGGTGGCTGGGGGGAGGAGCCTACCTAAGGCAGCGAGGGAGGGTGGGCAGGGCCAGAAGTCTGTCTCGATCTTTGGCGTCTCATCTGGGCCAGGGGCGTGGGCGGCCGGGAACTTGGCGGATTTGATGATGTCATCAGCGGACTTGCTCTGGGTTGCCAGGGCAGCTAAATCTACAAAATCATCGAGGTGCGAGACTAATCTGTCAGTGTGTAGCTGAAGGTTTGGTCCTGACCAGAGTATGAGCAGAATCCCCATAACCTTCCTCAGCATCTCCTCTGCAGCCAGCTTCACCTTAGTGTGACTCTGACCGTTCTCATATTCACAGAAGGTCATAAAAGGTGATTTTTTGGGGTTGTTTTATGGTACTTTTCCACTAGCCAATGAGAAACGAGACAGTATTGGAAAAAAACAAAAGGTAAACAAATAGCCCCAGAATGCATTACTTAACCAACACTGGGTCGAACATCTAATACAACAGAGGAGCATCCCTGGCTGAAGGTCCGGGTGCGTGAGTGTAGCAGGGACCCTCATGAACAGTTTCTACGACTGGACTGTATGGTAACAACTCTACTGTAGCTATCGCTCCCGGACGGCTAGTCTGTAGATGAATTTATCCGATCCTCAGCGGGAATCCGTCCTGAGGCCCAGCCGGGAGGCTCCAGAGGATGCTCTGGCTTCTAGGCAAGACTTCCCCGGGCAGAACGATCATGCGGGGGCCGGGAATGTGGCAGCAGCGTGGCGGGCAGAGCAGCGAGTGTTAGTGTAGGCAACTTGGGAGTGAGGAGGGCCCGGGTTACAAAGCGCAGGTAAATTGTGTTAGCTCTGGCAGCTCTGTTGCACCTGGAGCAACACGCTGGGAGGAACCCCTGGTGATATTTACCGATACTCTGCTGACAGTGCCAGAGGCACAAGAGAGAATTTTCTCTGCTGACTAATCAGCAGTTTGGTAGCAGGACAATAGCTTAACGGCGTGTTTCCACTGCATGGATCCGGCTCGACTCGACTCGCCTTTTTTGCCTTTCCATTTGGCAAAACTGAGGATAGTACCTGGTATCTGGGACTATTTTTTGGTACTATCTCTGCTGCGGTTCCAACCGAGCTGAGTAGGTACTACGACGGTCACGTGAGAATGCTGCAGGCTCCTGATTGGTCAGAGAGAATCAGCAACACTGCGTCATCAACACACGACGGGGTATACTGACCAAAGCATTTTAGCAGGCCATTCGACTGACCGTCTGTTGTTTTGAACTTTAACCGATACGGACTCCCGCAAAACCACGCCGCGGTCAACTCCTCTTACATATTAAAATAACTATGCTGTGTATGTGTGTTTCAGATCTTTCACTTTTTGAAAAGTCCCCGGCGCGGGCCATGTGTTTGGGCGTTCGACCGGGGAGACCACCGTTTTTCAGCGGTGTTCTATTTTGCTGCACTCAGCCTCTTGTGAAATAAAAGTTTTCTCCTTGCCGTGACAAACAGCCACATACTGAGAATCAAATACAGAATCTCTTCCATATCATCCGTCGTCCTTTCCTGTTTTTTCGTGTTGATGACGTTACCGGAATTGCGTGCAGCGTCATGACCACCAGCTTTCTGCAATGGAAACGGAACGCCGAGCTAGTCGAGTCGAGTCGGTACCGTGCGGTGGGAACGTGCCAAAAGTATCGTTTTCCTCAGAAGTCCGACTCAGCAGGTTTGATTCTCCAGTTCCTGGGTCTGCTCATATCCAGGATGAGGCTTCAGGGCTGGGGTTTGGTGGCCACTGCGGCAGAGCTGGGATGATCCACAGCTTGGTCATAATGGTGCAAGGAAAAGACGGAGATGGAGTCGTACTTACATGAAGGTCAAATGAGATGCGGTCGAATGTTAAGGTGAAGGTGGAGACGTGATATAAAGAGACAAACAGAACAGTGGTAAGAGGTCATGTGATGCACACTTATTAACATAAGGGAGCATTTCGGAGCGCTCAGGCCGTAGTTGTGTGATTCAACATTAGAGGCAATGAACCATACATAAAATTAACGATCTCTGTAATGCGCTTTCTCGCCTCATTAACAGGAGGAACTGACCGGCACCCAGTCCCACGACACCAGCACAGTACGTTTAAGATAACAGAGTAACAATCGGAAAATGAGCTATTTCTGTACGCCAGCAAGCATTACTCCCGAACGGAGGGCTTACTGCGGCACAGTCAAACTGGAATAGCCAGAAATGCAGTATAAATTAAAGAGTGTTTTTTTTTTTTTTTTAGAGTGGAGTCACAGCGGTCCATGGGGCTGGTAAAAATCACCATCACAGATGACTAACAGCTATCAGCACATAAAAATGCAATGAAAAGAACCTTTAATGCTTGTTAAATTGTGGACATTTTAGAGTTTATCCCCAGTGGTGCCTGTAATCTGTGTATGACAGTAACCTCGTTGTTTAGAGGAGTGGTTAGGGGAGGAGTCAAGACACGGCCTCAAGGCTGAATGACGTTGCCCCTGACCTCAGAGAGTCTTTACACTTCCATTTCATGGCTGCCCTGTCACTACGTCACGTTCCAGCCTCCCTCTCTCGTCAAAGTCACCTCGTTAGAAGGCAGAAACGTGAACGCTCACACAAGCTTGAATTCACAGGAAAACAAACTCCCTGTGTACAAGCATCCAGCACAGGGGCAGGATGTGTGTGAATCTGGCCAATGACAAAACTTGTGAGGTTTTAGAAATGACGCTGGGTGGTGTATCACCTCTGTGTGAGGTGTGTGAGTGGAGGACAGTACCATGCTGCTTATAGATGGGGGGTTTCCGGTATATGTTGACACCTTGGTCTGTAAAGAGAAGAGAAAACAGAGTCACGTCTCTACGCGTGTGACAGAGACCTGAGGATGGCAGTGATGGCAGCAGCCAGAATGAGAGCAACGTGGCTATGGGTGTGGAGGGTGGAATCCGGGGAGCCTGTCAGTGTGTAGGACTGAAGACATCAGCGATGAAGAGGGTGATGTGGGAGAGGGATTATGAGGATGGTACACGGCATGGTGTACGTGCTTCACATCACATTTCATATTCTACATGTTACAGTGGACAGACTACACACACTCCACTCTACAACATGTACACAGCAAGACGAAGTATGGTGTATGCTGCTCTTTATAGAGTATCGTCTTGGAGGACTAGAATTTAAATGCCATTTTCAGACAATCACCAGTAGATGGCGTTAATTTCCCAGAAGTGTGTAGCACTAAAATTCCCTTGTACATCTGAGCTCTGAAATATTGGGGTATATTGAGTCCTTTTTCTATTCTGTATAAACATTTTCATGACGTCGCAATTTTTAAAAAGCAAAAGCCATACCGGCCAAAATTGATTTTGTTTCGTATTACTTATACCATTACGGCATTGGCAATATGGAAAATGAACACCGACGAACGCACATTTCTAAAATCCTTAACACGGGTACCTCGTATAAACGGCACATATCATTTTTAAACGGAGGCACCATCATTTTCTTTTGTCGTGTAGGGAAATCTGAAGTCTAATGGGCCAAAGAATTACCTTTCATACCCTGGTACTGTCCATCCGGGCAGTGACACCGGTGTGGTAAACTGCTTACACTGGTTTACAGCTCAGCTGTTACATGATACACACACTGCATATTACAGGTATAACTTACATACTACAGCTTATTTTGGGAGAACTTTGCGGCACATATGGACGACATACAGTGTAAATTCAGGGTGGTGTGTAGTTTGGCAGGCGAGGCCTCTGTCTCCCCGTCAGGAGACGGGCTTGGATCCCGTGACTAGCAGTAGCCACGTGACTGTTTAGTTCCTGAGCATGACCCTAAACTCCAGTTGCCCCAAGGGCACTGAACCCATAGACCTGCCCTCTTCCGTGTCTCGTGGATATGTAAGAAGTACCCAGCATCCCCACGGGGATGAATCAAGTACAGATATTCTGACTATACATTACGTTTACACCATGTAGTACAGTACGATGCGTAGACCATGAGTCACACAGCACATTTAACACAGATCCCTAAACAGGCTCGGTATATCCGAGCAGCTCGTTACCGTGTTGGTGAATGTAAATTAATTTCCCACCGGGATCAAAGTGCATCTGTCTATCATTTACAGCCTATATACTACCTGCATTACGGCCCACAGTAAATATTTACAGTAAATATGCTACAGTACGCAAGCCCCTAACAGTCCTAGCTGAGCCAGATGGCACACGCATTACCATTTGGAACAGATCATGGACCCAAACTCACCTTTCCAGTCTCTAAAATTCACTATATTGACTTTACTCCAGAAAAACAAGTTATATTCTAACTGTGCGGAAAAAGGCAAATCTAGGATGTACATATATCACAGTTCTTTTTAAGAGGTATTTGCAGAATACAGTGGTTTAATGTAGTTTTCTGTATTTTGGGAGTTAAAATTCAACATTTACAAATTAGTGTGGAGTGGAAGGATATATGATAGGATGGGATGGTGATGGGCAAAGCCAGGAAAACAGAGGGAGACAGACTGAGAGAGAGGCAGATGCAAGGGGAGAGGGGGAGGCCTACCTGGGAGATGGAAATGTTTAGGGTTCAGGGAGAGGGTCGGAGTGAGTGGGCGACTGTCGGGCCGTGAGGGGACGGGGGAGCTTCGGCCGCTGCTCGGCTCAGTGCCTCCAGGGAAAAGAGCGCGGAGAGGAGGGGACAGAGGACGGAGGGAGGGAGGGAGGGAGGGAGGGGGCAGAAAGAGACCTCAAAAGAAGGAACAAAGGCTGGAATACTCCTTAGGCGTTAAGAGTGGTAAAGCAAAAAATAATAAATAAAGCAGGGAGCAGGATTTGGTGAGGTCTGCACATGAGATGCCCAACTCTCATCAGGGGTTAGTCAGATCACAATGCTGCCCTCGCAAATGAAATCAGGGGCAGGCCAGGCTACTTCACCCCCCTACCCTCCGTGTGCCATCTGAGGCCCATTAGTTCCATTGCCGCTTTCCATTTTATAAAGATCTCCTAGAACCAGACTGGAAGTTAGGATGGGAGACGAGAGGAACACGGAAGGGGAGATGGGAGATGAGAGGAACGTGGAATGGGAAATGGGAGATGAGAGGAACATGGAAGGGGAGACGGGAAACGGGAGGAGTGCAGAAAGGAAACAGGAGATGAGAGGAACGTGGAAGGGGAGACGGGAGATGAGAGGAACGGGGAAGGGGAGACGGGAAACGGGAGGAGTGCATAAAGGAAACAGGAGACGAGAGGAACATGGAAGGGGAGATGGGAAACGGGAAGAGTACAGAAACGGAACAGGAGACGAGAGGAACGTGGAATGGGAGACGGGAGATGAGAGGAACGTGGAATGGGAGACGGGAAACGAGAGGAACGGGGAAGGGGAGACGGGAAACGGGAGGAACGGGGAAGGGGAGACGGGAAACGGGAGGAGTGCATAAAGGAAACAGGAGACGAGAGGAACATGGAAGGGGAGATGGGAAACGGGAAGAGTACAGAAACGGAACAGGAGACGAGAGGAACGTGGAATGGGAGACGGGAGATGAGAGGAACGTGGAATGGGAGACGGGAAACGAGAGGAACGGGGAAGGGGAGACGGGAAACGGGAGGAACGGGGAAGGGGAGACGGGAAACGGGAGGAGTGCATAAAGGAAACAGGAGACGAGAGGAACATGGAATGGGAAACGGGAGATGAGAGGAACGTGGAATGGGTATGTGACACACAGCATGCCATGGACACACCTACACAACCAACTCTTTACCAAAAAAGCATGGGAGAAACACATGCCAAGCAATAGTGTGAGTTAAGGCTCTTTGCTGTGGTGATAAGACTCAGCCGCTGTGATCTTCAGAATGGGCTTGCGGCTTTGACTCTGCCTGCCTGTTGCGTTTGAGGATTTATGGTTTTGAACACGAGGCTTCTGAGCCCTTGTGTTTCCCGATCTGTGCATTTATACACTTTTGGGGTCTGCGGCCAGCCGCACGAGGAACGCAGATCAGTGGAACAGAAGAGAAGCGGTCAGGTAGGAGTGCAGCCAAGCTTACTGAGAAGAGCAGCAACGGGATGCCGTAAATGGCCACGGCGGCCCTCACCACCAGAGTACTGGTGTCTGCAGCATTTCCAGACCTTTCAGTTATAGCACAGTGAACCCATCACTGATTTAGCTGGGTTCCTTTTATAATGTGACTGCTGCCACCATGTCCCAGAAGGATCGTTGTCCTCACTGGTCCTGAACACCAGGGGGCGCTTACCTTTGGTATGTGGTATGAAGTGGTGGCGGAATGGGGAGGTGGGGCGGGAGTCATTATGGACGGAGCTACTGCGCAAAGACGAGCAGAGCTTCTGCATTCCAGTCAGCAGCTCTGAGGAGGAGTCACAGGAGGAGGAGCAGGAGAAAGAAGCGAAGGAAGAAACCAGTCAAGGGGGGAAAAAAATGAAAATACCCAAGAAGGGTGAGAAATTGAGGCTGAGGCAAAGAAAGACAGGAACCAGGAAGAAGGATTAACTTCCCAGAAAGCAGGAGAGAAAACCGGGGATCACATGACCACCGTGTGGTTGCTAAGGGTAACAAGGAGAGGTTTAAAGAGAGGAAAAGAAGATGCCAGGAGGGTAGTAACAGGGACATGCAGGTGCTGGGGTGTGAGGTGGGGGGCAGCCCCTTTGAGCAACCTGTACGTACGTGTGAACCGCCTCGGATTTAACGGCGACGTGTCATCGCCCAAGATACTCCAATGCGTGTAGTACTGAAATCGTCATACAAATGCAACATATAGCGAAATGCACACAATCTCGGTACTGGCGGGTGGACTGCTTACCTGGCCGGTGGAAGTGCTGTGGTGACCGTGATAGGGTGGGGGTGTAACTATGGCGATTGTACACAGGAGAGCCAATGGAACCTTGGCTCGTGGACCTCTGAATGATGCGCTCCCTCATGTCAAAACAGCCCTGGAAGAAACGTGTGGGTACTCATGGGGAAGCAGCGTTCATTTACAGTACAGAGATATTGACTGTAGAGGAACCAGCTGAGATATGAGCACCAGCGGGAACTAAGGAAACACAGGGAGACACCATCATCAGAGCAAACTACAGGAAACACAGGGAGATACCAGTATTACACAAGGGGATACCACCATCAGTATGAACTACAGAAACACAGGGAAATACCAGTATCAGTACAAACTATAGAAACAGAGGGAGATACCAGTATCAGTACAAACTACAGGAAACACTGGGGGATACCGGTATCAGTACAAACTATAGAAACACAGGGAGATACCAGTATCACACATCGGGATACCAGCGTCAGTAGGAACTACAGGAAACACAGGGAGATACCAGTATCAGTACAAACTACAGAAACACAGGGAGACACCACCATCAGTACAAATTACAGAAACACTGGGAGATACCAGTATCACACATCGGGATACCAGCATCAGTAGGAACTACAGGAAACACAGGGAGATACCAGTATCAGTACAAACTACAGAAACACAGGGAGATACCAGTATCACACATTGGGATACCAGCATCAGTAGGAACTACAGGAAACACAGGGAGATACCAGTATCAGTACAAACTACAGAAACACTGGGAGATACCCATATCGATACAAACTACAGAAACACAGGAGATAATAGCATCACACATGAGGATACTAGCATCAGTAGGAACTACAGGAAACACAGGAAGGTTCCAGCATTAGTATGCTCTCATAATAAGTACACAAGAAAACTTGGAATGTGACCAAAAAGTCAGAGAGTCGTACCTCTGCAGAAGGGGTAGGGGACAGGGTCCTTGGAGACTGAAAGAGAAAACAATAGTATCGTAATAACGTCATTTGGGTCCATTTAAACAGCTCAAAGTGTACCAGTTAAAAGTGGTGGAGGGTGTGGTATACACAGAGAGGACTAAATGATTCCAGGCTTATATGCTCTATAAAGTTAACAGGATTTCTATGGCAAACCCAAAACATGGTGTAAACATCAACACTCCACTTGGAGAGGAGAACTATCTGGGTGGGTGAGGTACGAAAAAAGATCCATGAGGAAATATCAAAACCAGTCTCGAAATTGTACACAAACCCAAAGACATGCCAGCGATTCATTAACGTACTCAATCTACATGCACACATCACATAGGCGGTAAAGAACTCCGAGAGCAGGGAACAGAAAGAAACGTAAAATAGGTAATGAACAAAACTCTGTGTAATGGATTTCCTTTGAATGCTGAACGTCGCTGTGGTGGTTGATGAACTGTACTGTTGTTCACTGACCCTGACATAGACAGTCCATTGTTTGTTGAAGAAGCTTTTGAGCCTAACTGCATTACTATGTGGCTTTGCTCTGTGTGGTGTTGAAGGCTGTCATTCTCCATTCAAGTGTCTGCCATAGGACTCATGCGGAAGGGTCCGTCTGATGGGTTTGTCTTCTCGACGTGAAAGTGGTGTACTGGATCACTGCAAGATGGTGATGGAGTGAGTTTGGCATGTCTGTGGTTGAATGTTGCGTTACAAAAACAAACTTACTCTCTCATCTGGCATGGGGGAGTAGTCGCTTCTTGGGGTCTGTGCCTGTCGATTGACAGAAAGGACATTTGAGCATCGCTAACAGAGCCGCCCCATGACCGTAGTTCCCTCTGCAGACTGAAGGTGGTGCTGTTGTTAATCAGTACCGCTATATTAACTGGTCAAATTCCCGACTTTTTGAATAGTGTGAGGTGGCTCCAGTCGACGTCTGCGTTACTGCGGGAGCCAGTGCAACGGAGAGCAGTGCAGGAAGTCACCGAATCTCAAGCTCTGAATGCCGAAGAGGGTGGGAGTCACTGATTTTATTAATAATAATCATCATTTATTACTCAAATATGTTTTTTAATATGCTTTATTTTTTCTTTGCACCCCAGTCTCCAATGCACCTTTGGACCAAGCCTTCAGCATCTGCAACGCATGCATTGGTAGAGCAACGGCTCGGTGTGCTAAAGCTGTCTGTGGTCATGGACCTTCTCAGTAGAGACGCACGGCCATTGGTCATCTCGGCTGCTAATCATTATCGATGTTCTGGTAGGGTTTCCTTTCCTACACGTGGCCTAACTAGCCTAAATGATCTGCTTTCAGTTGTCTGGGATTTTATTTTTTTTCGGCTGGGAGCGGGATGAAATTAACGAGAAGTGGGCAGGTTCAGCACAAGATCTGAAAACTTTTTGTGGGAACTGGACAGGATGTAGCGAGTGTGGGCAGGAGCAGGATTTAAAAATTCCATCCTGTGCAGACCTCCAGCTGCAGACTCAGGTCTCACGTCAACACCAGCCCTGGGAAGCTGGTGAGGACAAGGGAGTGAGGATGAAAAGAGTGCCCCACAGACGTGCTTTGTTCATTTAGTTATTTCATATACTAGTGATTGTAAAGAGTGGCCACCAGGGGGCTGTAGTACACATTAATGCTTCAAATTGTTGGCTTCATGGTCAAAACAACGTGTACATAATTTTCAACAGCAGTGCTAACAGCTATACCTGAAGCAAGGTTAAATACAGACAAATACAGAGACACACACACACACACACAAAAGTGTAGCAGAGCACCTGTAGCCTTTTCTGAAAGCTGGTGATACTTTCCCTGGGTTAGCAGTGGGGCAACAACATACAGTTAGCGGGGTGGGGGGGGGGGGGGGGCCGGGGCGTCGCCTCCGGCCTGCCCGGTGGCGGGGGGGGTGCGGGGCCGCT
>JAACJT020000035.1:608181-626033 GCA_009936485.2 Gymnarchus niloticus
CTGTAAAGGTGTCTATGAAGAAGGGTGTATATGAGGGTGTCTGTAAAGGTGTCTATGAAGAAGGGTGTATATGAGGGCGTCTGTAAAGGCGTATATGAAGAAGGGGGTATATGAAGGCGTCTAGGTGACTCACAGAATGAATCTGTGGTGTAGGCTCTGAGAGTCATGATTCAGTACCTCACCTTCTGTGTTTGTGTGTCTGTCTATCTGTGTGTGTCTGTGTGTGTGCGCAGCCATGGGCATCCAGTGTCAGGATGATGTGTGTGTTTTTGTTTGCTCTTTGCAGCTCGCGCCCTCGCTGCCTCTGCAGGAAGACTTTGTGTACCACTGGAAGGCCATCACACACTACTATATCGAGACGTCAGGTAGGTCAGAGCTCACGGGAGCCTGGCGTGTCATTATGGCGTCGGCTCTGGTACGGAGTGTAAGGCCCTGAAACTGTAAGCGGCTCTCTGATGGTGTTTTTGCATGAAACGGGTATCGCTGCGTAGGTTTGAAGCTCGTCAAGAGCAAGGCAGCCTGCCCCACCAGATAGCAGACCACAGTGACGCTAATCGAGGTCTGCAATTATGTATGACCCTTAGCCGGAAAGGGAATGATTAAGGCTGTGATTCTCCATTCAGATCAGTGGAATAGTCAGTCATGTTAGTGCTGTGCAGATGACAAGGCCCCTGTGCTGTTTGAGCAGATGACAAGGCCCCTGTGACGGACACCAACATCCCCTCCCACTTGGAGCAGATGCTGGACATCCTGACCCAGGAGGAGGCCGAGCGAGATTCAGGGGAGACTGGGCCTTGCATGGAGTATCTTCTTCACCACAAGATTCTGGAGACCCTCTACACGCTCGGCAAGGCTGATGTAAGGGGTCCACATCTGCCCCGCTTGATTGGAAGGCAGCCTGTCAGTGTCCTCTCTTCCGTGGGAGGCAGCCACTGACAAGAAAGTCAGTTGATGCTTCTGTAGAGATGGCGTGGGGATCCAGTCTGTTGGCCGGACTGTTCATGCTGTGACTCGTCCCCATGCCCCATCCAGTGCCCCCCAGGAATGAAGCAGCAGGTGCTGGGATTCTACACCAAACTGTTGGGAAGGATCCACCAGCCTCTTCTTCCTCATATCAACGTCCACAGACCTGTGCAGGTGAGGCCGTGCCGTTAAGAGAGCCATTCACGTGGAGGGATCTGCACCAGCTCTCCCAAAGGGCAGCCCTTTTCCAGGACAGCTAGCTTCCAGTGCCCTCCCCCTTTCTCCAGCATCTCATGATGGATTGGCTGAGGAACAGTCACGTGCTTGTGTTTTGGCTGGTCCACACTGGTTGCTGGTTCGAATCCTAGCTCTACCCCGCTCCACAGAAACTGGTACGCCTGTGTGGTGAGGTGCTGGCAGCCCCCACCGAGAACGAGGAGATTCAGTTCCTGTGCATTGTGTGTGCTAAGCTGAAGCAGGACCCCTATCTGGTCAGCTTCTTCCTGGAGGTAGGACTGTTTTCCTGCGCTGGAGTGACACATGTTTAGGACCTCAGGTCAGCTCGTGCTGAAGCCTGTATTGAGGGGAAAGCAGCATGGATCCGGTTCCATGAGGTGTGTGTTGTAATTTAACTCGTGTTTCTCTATGTTGGACATGTACAACAGAACAAGACAAAGGCAACAGCTGCCAGGGCTTCTGAGTGTGGGGGTTTGGTGGGGGATGCCGCAGACCCCACTGGGGCCACGTCACCCGACACTGGGCAGTCACGTGCTGCGGGGGACCCAGGGCCCGAAGCTTTGAAGCAGAGCCAGTCCGATGGGGCAGCTGGTATCCCTGACCAGGCCAACCAGAACCACAGCTACAATCTCGTTAACTCACTACTCAACCTCACCAAAAGCCCGGTCAGTAAACCCTGCACTACTGACCCAGAGCCAGTCTCTCGTAGGATGGTAATATAGCCCGTTGTACTAACCCTGAGTCTGTTACCCATAGGCTGGTCATTAACCCTGCAGTACTGACCCCGAGCTCAACTTCTGTCGGATTGTTTTGTACCTTGAAGTACTGACCCCAAGCCAGTCTCTTTTAGGATGGTTATATATGCCTCAGTACTGACCCAGAGCCAGTTTCTCGTAAGATGGACATGTTTCATGTAACACTGACCCTGAGTTGCCCTCTCAAAGGATGGATATATTACCCGCAGTACTGACCCTGCCCCCCTGTCTCTTCCAGGACGGCCGGATTGTGGTGAAGGCATGCGAGGGTCTCATGCTCCTAGCCAGCCTGCCTGAGCCCGCGGCTGCCCGCTGCCTCACCGAGAGCACAGACCTGTGCCAGCTCCTGGCCGAGCGCCTCTCCGCCTTCTATCAGGCGCTGCCCCCATCCATGGACCCGCTGGACATCGAGACCGTCGAGTCAGTCAACTGGGGGTGGGTGAGCCTCTGGTAGTCAGCGTGCTGTTTTTCCTCTCTCTGCCGGGAGACACTGACAGAGCTGAGAATATCTGCCCTGATGTTTGGGGCCATGGGGTGATCAGAAGGTCACTCAGGCATCTTCTTTAGGATTAGTAGGCTGAGATGGATGCTGATCTTTCAGGTGAGGTTAGTCTTTCTTGTAGAGATCTGCTCTTTGCTGATTTCTAGTCCGTACTGCATCGGCTCTGATGTGTGCCATGTGCCGTCTGGCAGGCTGGACGCCTACAGTGTGAAGGAGGATGCCACGGCCTTCACTGGCAAGGGTGCACTCATCTCCTTCCTGTCCTGGCTGGACTACTGTGACCAGCTGATTAAGGAAGCCCAGAAGGTACTATCTGCAGGAAGCTGACAGTGAATGCAGTGACACAGTGAACATGGAGAGAAGCCCACTGAACGAGCTGACGGAGACCACAGCAAGATCAGAGTTCTGCCAGGGAAAAGCCATTAATTGAGTTACCATCTGGTGGTTTTTGTGAAATTCAGCATGTGACGAGATGATGGTCCTCGTGCAGATGAGGCGATTACCCATCATGCTCTGAAAGCAGGTTTCTCTTTTGGACAGACAGCTGCCGTAGCGTTGGCCCGGGCTGTACGACAAAAGTTTCTGGTGCCCATCCTAGAGCCTCAGCTCATGCAAACGTAAGTAAATGTTGACCCTTGAACTTTGACCTCTCAGGGCCGTTCTTGCATGTCTACATTATTTAGTTCTTTGACCTCTCAGCCTTCTCTGGCCCTGTCCTGACCGTAATCTCTGACCGTAATGGCGAGGCAGTCTGACCGTTGACATTGCCAAAATGTGACCCCTTCAGCTCAGAGATGGGCATCCTGACCTCCACGGCCCTGCTGAACCGAGTCATCAGACAGATCAGCTCCGATGCACTGCTTCGAGAGATGGTCTACTTCCTTCTGGGTGAGGAGCGTGAGGCCGAGACCCCCGACGTCAGCGGGCGCCCCCCACTACGCCACCGGCTCGTGGAGCACTGTGACCACCTGTCTGACGAGGTCAGTCGGAATTAGCTGACTGGGCTACGCCCCACGCTGTGGGGTTGTGTGACGGCGTTTATCCAAAAGCAGCGCTTTATCGTTTGGGCACTGAGCTGGGAGCGTGTGACACTAACACTGGGCATCACGTCTTTAGGAAGAAGACATCCTGTGGGAAACTAAAGGCTGATTGTGAAGACCAGTGTTCATGTGAAACTGACTTTAAATCGGCCGGCCTGAAACTCCTGTGGCATCACACTGCATCTCTCTGTCGCCCCCTCCTGACAGATCAGCATCATGACCCTGCGCATGTTTGAGCACCTGTTGCAAAAGCCCTGCGAACATGTGGTGTATAGCCTGGTGTTGCGGAACCTAGAGGAGCGGCGTTATGTGGAGAACAAACCTCCGGAGGACAGGGAGACGATGGAGAACGGGCAGCTGCCCGATTCTGTGTGAGAAACGCTCCCATGTGAACATATACTAATGTTTACATCTGTGTATGCTAATATGTACAACACACATGTGCTCATGCATATAAACATTATGAAATCACTCTGGTAGGGGTAGCTTCACACCTAAGGACATGGATGGGATGCCGCAGGTATAGATTGCAGGGCCTGCTCTGTCCGTGAGCACCGTAAAGCACACGGATAAATACACGCTGTTGACCTGGCTAGCCCGTGCACCAATGCGAGTGTGTATGGACACGCAGGGACCTGGAGGAGGACCCCTTGTTCACAGACCTCTCCCCAGACAACAGACTCTCCAGTCCGGACTGGCTCAGCGCCTCTCCCCCTCAGTCACCAGACCACACAAAGCCTGACGGGAAGACAGAAGTCCACAAGATAGTGAACAGGTGTGGGCACGGCATGTCTGTTAACAAGGGCTCATGTATGACATTTACATTTTTTTGGATCAGTGTGCAGCGCCCCCCGGTGGCCCTCGTGTAGATCTACAATAAAGACGATGATGTCCTTGATGTTGAGTTACTGCCGTGAACGCACCACAGAACGTCTGTGGTTAAGCCTGAGTAATTTCACAGCTGGTCTAAGAAGGTTCAGGTGGAGAGGGTACTGTGTGTGAGCGTGCCGTACCTACCTTAAGCCGACCCATCCTCCCGCTTCTCCACCCAGCTTCCTGTGCCTTGTGCCGGAAGAGGCCAAATCCTCCTACCAGGTGGAAGGATCAGGTTACGACACCTACCTGAGAGATGCACACCGACAGGTTAGCTGCAGCCCCACCCCCTTTCCGGCCCGATCCGGTGTCAGCGTCCTGTCGTGCTCATTGTGTCACATGACCTCCGTCCCCAGTTCAGGGACTACTGTGGCATTTGCATGAGATGGGAGTGGTTGGGGACACCCAAGCCGTTCGAGAAATGCAACCAGGACGGGCCGTTCTTTGAGGGTCACTTCCTGAAGGTCCTTTTTGACCGGATGGGCCGTATCCTGGACCAGGTGAGGCCGGGCTGCATGCCTCAGTGTGTGTTGGTCAGGTGGAGGTAGAGCCCATCACTCACCCGCCACGTCTCTGCCCCCCAGCCGTACGACGTGAACCTGCAGGTGACGTCCGTGCTGTCCAAGCTGGCTTTGTTGCCTCATCCTCACCTGCACGAATACCTGCTGGACCCCTACATCAGCCTGGCCCCGGGGTGCCGCTCCCTCTTCTCTGTTATCGTCAGGGTACTGCCCCCCCCCCCGGTCTGAAAGCTGTCAGGGATTCATTCATTCATTCATTCATTAGGGTATGGGACCACATCACAGGCTCATCATTGGCTGATGGGTACTGACAGCTCGGGTTCGGAGGAGGTGCTAGGGCAGGTTAGGGCAGGTTAAGGCAGAGCGTCAGAAGACACACAGAGACTGATGCCACCATGTCCATTCTGTGTCCACCAACCTCCTCATCCAGGTGGTGGGTGACCTGATGCTGAGGATCCACCGCATCCCAGACTTCAACGCCAAGCTCCTGCTGGTCAGGAAGAGGCTTCTGGGATTGGAGCCTGAGGGTCCGAGGTGAGAGAGGGAACCTTGCTTCTTCATTAGCCCCCCTTTCTGTGTGAAATTTTGCCATCCTAGTGTCTGCCATCTTAAAGGGGTGTTCCCCTCTCAAAGAGCTACCCTGCTCACATCTGTCTGTCTGTCTGCCTGCCTGCTTGCCTGTCTGTCTGGCCCCGCCCAGTATCGACCATATGACCTTGCTGGAGGGGGTGATCGTCTTGGAGGAGTTCTGCAAAGAACTGGCCGCCGTCGCCTTTGTCAAGTTCCACGCGTCTACGTCGCCGTGAGGCGGGAGGGCATGACCTACGCTGTGCCTGGATTTGGCAGGGAGGGGGCAACTTCACACTGACACCTCCCCCCCCCCCACACACACACACACACACACACAGCCGGATGAAAAGGTCTTAAGGGCAGAAACGATGTTGCATGTGTTTCTACCCCATCTGTGCCCGTGTCGTCAAGAGGACACATCAAAACTCGTGTAAAAAGATTGTTTGTTTGTTTTTAATGTTATTATAAACCCACACATTCTTGTCAGCATCTAAAGCCTTTCACATGAAATATTTCTGCCTCTTAAATTTTCTGAAGAGAGCAAATAATGAAAGTCCTTTTAACTGCGACTCCGGCTCTGCCTGCTTCGCCCTTGCCAAGCCTGGTTCCCAGCGTGGGCTGTGGCTCTGGGCTGTGGGTTTGGTGACAGTCAGTGGGAGTGGCCCTTCTGGCTCTGTGCTATACCAGTCGCCCATGGGAGTTGGGGGGTTTTGTCGTCATTTGATATTCTGATGATGTTGGTTGTTGGCGTTTTTTAACATTTTTGTTTTTGGTGATTCTGGTCTGCCCAAATCTCCTCCGTTCATCACTGTTGTGTAGTGTGATTCTCCACTGGGCGGAGGCACTGTTGTGTAGTGTGATTCTCTACTGGGCGGAGGCACTGTTGTGTCTTGCCTTCAGAGTTGGCCGGTGGTAAGCGTTACATGTTAAAAAAAAAAAAAAATTTTATTACAGTCTGTTCAGAGCATGTTTTAGTTGTTAGGGCAGATGGCAAATATGGTTTTTAACCTTTTGTGATTTGCTAACAGTAAGCAAAGATGACTGTCTCTATCTGTCACTTGCAGTAGCTCCTCGGGTTCGAATGTCCGGTGGCTGTCAACTCTGCCCTAGCCAGCCTCCACTTTTTCACACGAGGAGGCAGAATCAGTATTGGATCCCAGCTGGGATTTCTCCTGTGAAGGCACGCCGTCGGTCCCGACTCGCTGTGAGCTGTGACTCGTGACTCGGGGCCGATGGTCTGCCACATTTTCAGTGGGGCATCTACCCATCCATTCCTATTTTACGGTGTCTGTCTTATTAGCAAGGCTCAAGTGTTAATTCCTACACATCATTCATCATCCCACTTAAATGCTATACAAATAGCCGTACCCTGCAGTGTTTTTTTTTTTTTTTTATACTGTGTTTACCTGAAACAAAACACACAAGGGATTTCTAACTCTCTGCTCGTGCAGAACACGGTGGAGATGTGAAGGTCAGGGTTGGTTCTCCTGTCGCTGCTTTTATACTGAGATTTACCTGTACATAGATAGGAGTCTGTCCGCTAGCTGTCGTCTCGGAGACTACGCATGTAGTCAGACGTTGATACATTTACACGTTTTCAAGGCTTTATGTTTGACTGCTTCCTAACACAGTGATGCTACAGTCACGCACACACGCCAGAGTTGCTGTACGGGTTGGAAACGTCGGCTTCCATTGTGGAGAGCTGAGGTATGAGAAGCAGGTCTCTCTTACAGCCCAGCTGATATTTATTGATGTGACCTTCAGCGTGTCCCATAAATAAATAAGGCTGGGAAATTCCCTCCAGATCCCATCTGGTGTAAGCTGGTCAAAGCTTCACCCTGACAGTGCTCTGAACAATGAGCTCTCGCTGAGTGCTTTGTTTGTCCTGAGGCCATTTCCATACATCCTCCTTCCCCAGTAGTCCTCTGAGTCCACGATCGTCATTTCTTTACACCTCGAGATTCTGTAGAATAGCTGTGTGTGCGGTTATGGTGGGAGATTTTGTTCTCCTGTCAGTTGACTGTGTCTGACATGCAGACACCCCTGTTGTAGCAAAACATGACCAATACCTTGAACCTACAAAAGAACTCAGATTGTACCGGCGCCAAGCAGTCAGATGCAAAATGAGGTCGACAGAAAAGACGGCCCTGAACAGGTGAGATGTAGCTAGCTGTAAATGTCCTGTTAACGCTGTCCACTCGTCTGCGGACAGGTCAAGTCCTGGGGTGTGCTGGCTAGTTGTGTGTCATGGGTTTGTTTGGATTCAAATGGCAACGCCGAGTCTACCTTTCAGCTCTGTCCTGTAAAGATAGTGGTGAAGTCCGTCATCAGCGTGGTGCAGCGCTGCAGCAGGGGCTAAACCCCCACCCACACTGTCTTCCTGACCCCTCAGAGTAACTGCACTGCCCCTGACATCATCATTTCACCTTGGCCAATGAAAACTGTGCTACCATGGGTAAAGTGTGCATTCGTACTGCTGTGTTTAGAACACCTCACTTTCAGGTGTTGCTCTTCTAAAATCTTCACTTTACTTTTTCTCTGATGTATTAAAGCATTTAACTCTTGGTGGTGTGTGTTCTGATTTGTGGTCTGGTCCAGCGGCTTCACTGGGGGGAGCTGAGATCATTACTAGAGTTGTGCTTTTTTTAATTGCCTAACACAGGTGTGTGCAGGGTTCCTGTAAGGAAGCATGCTGCCTTTTAAGCTGAATATGCTCTGTTCTTCGGAAATGGACATAGACGGTAGATAAGTGAGACCTTGGTCCTCAGGCCGGAGAGGCTGGAGTCAGACCAGATTAGTTTTGTTTGGGTATCCTGCACAATGTTACTTAGCCATTCGTCGTTCATGATGAGGTCATGCCAGATGTGAGCAGCAAAGCAGGTGGAAGATGGATGAGTGTCTTGATATCTGCTTCCTGAATTCAGAGCCATCGCTCATGGAGTCAAGGGGGTCATAATTCTTTATCCAGTAAAAGGACAAAGGCTGGGATGTTGCTAGGAATATTTTAGGGTGAGCTTTAGCTTTAGGGGGCTCTAAAATGTTTTTTTTTTGTATTTAAGAACATTTTCCCAGTGAGACTCAGCCCCCCTATCCATTGATCGCTACACCCCTGGGCAGAGATAATCTGGGCCAGTATCCAGGAAACATCAATTCTACTAACCATATGTTTTGGAGGGTAGGAGGAAATCCACAAAACAATACATTGGGAAAATATCTCCACACAGACGGAGCTGGGGTGAGAATCAAACCCGCAGCCTTACAGGTGTGATGCTGTACTGCGCCTGTGGATTTCTAATGTTTGAATCTATCATTTGCTTTACGGTAGTGTTAGAAATACGCAAAGTAAACTAAGATAGCCAAGCAGCCGTGATGACAAATTATAATTAGAACCTAGTGCTGTAAAACTGGAGGCCTTTGAAAATCTCGAGGAGAATCAGTGGTTTAGAGATCAGAATAAACAACGGATAAGTGTATGTGCTTCACTTTTCCAATATATTACCTGAACAAATGGTATAAAAGCGAGCTGGTAATGAAACGGAGCTAACGGTGGTAAACTACATTACCCATCATGCCCCCGTACCGGCGCGGCGCGTTCGGTCATAAACGTGCGCCGTGACGGGCGGCGAGCATGGCGGCGCACGGAGCTGCCGTGGCCAAGCTGAAGGCTCTAAATGGACTCTTCGCCGTGTATAAGCAGCAAGGGCCGACGTCTGCCGACGTGTTAAACAGGCTGAAGGAGAAGCTTCTGCGAGGTAATGGCTGCCCGTCTGAGGCACGAGTAAAATACCACGTTGGATCCCTGAATTATGTGACGTTATCCAGAAACAGCAGCTTATCGTGTATTTACGACGTAAATATTATATAACCAGTGTCGCTTATTTGGTGCTTTCTGTAACAGAGGCGGGAGAGAAGCATCCGAACCCCCGGAAGAGAAAGAAGGAAGCGCTTAAAATGGGTCACGGCGGGACGCTGGACAGCGCTGCCTCGGGGGTGCTGGGTGAGGTCCGGTCCGGTCAGGTCCGGTCAGGTCAGGTCTGTTGAGGTCAGGTGAGGTGAGGTGAGGTTAGCTGAGGTGAGGTTAGGTCATGTCATGTCATGTCTGTTGAGGTCCGGTCAGGTCTGTTGAGGTTAGCTGAGGTGAGGTCAGGTCATGTCATGTCTGTTGAGGTTAGCTGAGGTGAGGTGAGGTCAGGTGAGGTTAGGTCAGGTTAGGTTAGGTCATGTCAGGTGAGGTCAGGTCAGGTGAGGTTAGGTCATGTCATGTCTATTGAGGTTAGCTGAGGTCAGGTTAGGTTAGGTCATGTCATGTCTGTTGAGGTCCGGTCAGGTCTGTTGAGGTTAGCTGAGGTCAGGTGAGGTTAGGTCAGGTTAGGTTAGGTCATGTCATGTCTGTTGAGGTCCGGTCAGGTCTGTTGAGGTCAGGTGAGGTCAGGTGAGGTTAGGTCAGGTTAGGTTAGGTCATGTCATGTCTGTTGAGGTCAGGTCCGGTCTGTTGAGGTTAGCTGAGGTCAGGTCCAGTCAGGTCTAGTCCGGTCAAGTCATGTTTGGTCCGGTCCGGTCTGGTCCAGTCATGTCTGGTTAGGTATGGTCAGGTCCGGTCAGGTCCAGTCCGGTCAGGTCAGATCATGTTCGGTTCGGTCTGGTCAGGTCTGGTTAAGTTAGGTTAGCTTAGGTCAGGTCATGTCAGGTCTGGTTTGGACAGGTCTGGTCATGTCAGATCCAGTCTGATTAGGTTCGGTCCAGTCTGGTCATGTCAGATCCAGTCTGATTAGGTTCGGTCCAGTCTGGTCATGTCCTTCTCCACCTTCAACATCACTACCGTCATAATCATGTCATGGAGAATGCATACTAGAACTGCCAGTGTCAGAAGATTAAGATTCGATCCCTGTTGGGACGTCTGATTCACGCACGTGAAAAGTACCATCAGGGCTGCAGATATTTCAGTCTCTAATCCAAACCAACAGACAGCTTTAATCGTACAGAAACGTACTGACTAACTGTAGTGGATAAACAGGGGACATTATGGATATATATCTTCTTTGCAGTGGTTGGGATTGGGAGCGGGACGAAAATGTTAACCACCATGCTGACAGGTTCCAAGGTGAGCAGAACTGACCTGCTGTGGGCTTTCAAATGGCAGTCAACGCTGAAGTGTAAAGAGCTTGACCAGGCAAGATGGCTGCCACCTCATGTATCCACAGAAGTACACTGCTGTCGGAGAGCTGGGGAAGGCCACTGACACCCTGGACGCCACTGGCACCGTTACCCAGGAGAACGGCTTCGGTCAGTCATTCTGTGGAGGGGGAGTGAACTGTTCTGACTGCCACTGGCACATCTGTATTCTCCATACATGCATTTGATGGAATAAGGGCCACATGATCTTCCCATCAGAAATCTGCGTGAAGCTGTCTGACCTGTGAACTCTTTCCAGAGCACATCACCCGAGAAGACATGGAGGAGAAGCTCAAGAAATTCACTGGAGAAATCATGCAGGTCCCCCCTCTGTGAGTCAGCGAGACACCATAGTGCAGTGAGGCCAGGCTGGGGACATGCGGTGGGCCATCATGATCTTTCGTGGTTGTTTTGCAGATATTCAGCCCTGAAGAGGAATGGACAGCGACTCTCTGTCCTGCTGAAGCAGGGTCACAAGGTGGAAGCTAAACCGGCACGACCAGTCACTGTCTACCAGCTGTCCTTGAAGGACTTCAGTCCTCCCCTCTTTACCCTCGGTCAGTATTACAACCCTAACTGTGTCACGTGGATATACACAGTCCTGGTTGGCCTGTGTGTGACTCAAGCCCCACCCATTTGGCTTGAGCCCCACCCATTTGGCTCAAACATGGCCTGAGACCCTCCCGTTTGGCCTGAGCTGCTTCTGTTTTCCTCACACCCTGTGTAGCATATGCATGCCCCCCCCCCTGCTATAAATAGCCTCTGTTCTCTGGGCCTGGCACCAGGTTGCTTTGTTGCTGTCCAGGTGGCCCAGTTCCAGCTCTGCGGCAGCTGGTCATGTTGCTCTGCATCACCGGCCTGTCCCCTTGCCCCCCCGGCACCCTCCCTGAGTGTCATGTGACTCGTTAAGGTGGTGCCTCCCGGCTGTCTTGTTTGGAGTGCATCTGCCCCACCTGCTTTTTCTGAGGTTCTTGGTATGCTGATGGGCTAAAAACAGGCCCAGTTATGTGGAGTTTCTTATTGAAACTGAACCGTGAGGCCACCATCAGTCTCGATGAGCCGCCTTGGTCTGAACAGGTAGGGCAGTGAGAAGTCATGTGACTGCTCCTTGGCCAATCAGACAGCAGCTATGAAGCCTTCATTTGAGTTGCACTGATTTATCTACCAAATGCACTATGTGTTCTTTTCCTGTTGTTACCTCCTGGTGCAACTCCGGTTAGCCACCCAATCAAAGGTAGAATAGAGGGGCTCACTTTTGGATTAACACTCACCTTTCTGTATGAATGCACGTCCTCAGCATCTGACTGCTAGGTCATAATTTGATAAGTTTCCCAACTGTTCTGATAATCATGATGCCGGCACTTCTATTAAAGCTAATTATTTGTTGTAATGCTTAATATTTGTTGTAATTTTACCTAACATACAGTATGCCACTTAGTTAATATGTTTAAAACACCATGTTCTCTCCACAGACATTGAATGTGGTGGTGGTTTTTATGTCCGGAGTTTGGTGGATGACCTGGGCAAAGGTACCTATGCTTAACATCACCATCAGTGCTGTGTTCATTTGCTGTTAGCGGGTGGGCCATGGCCCTGGTCCAAGTTCGCTGTGTGGCCAGGCCAGGCCTGGGGCCTTGGCCCACCCGCTAAACTACCTGCACAGCTGCTCTAAGTCCTCGTTCTAAGCTAACTGCACATCTGTGTCAAATCTACCTGCCTTTATTGTGAGTGTTTCCCACAGAGCTGTCGTCCTGTGCCCACGTCAGGGAGCTGACACGTACCAAGCAGGGCCAGTTCACCCTGGACCATGCCCTGCGTGAGGAACACTGGACCATGGAGCACATTGCTCTCTCCCTGAAAGAACCTCCATGTCCCCACACTGCTGATGGCAGCTCCAGGGACTTGGAGACGGACGCCTGTCCCACCGTGAGACCAAAGAGAGATCCTGGGGAACCATCCAGTAGCTCCAGGACCCAGAAGGCAGAGGCCTGTCCAGGCACTGGAACACAGGGTAGGGCTCTGGTGGGCCAGGAGAAGGAGTTTGAGGAAGTGTAACTTCTACAGATCCCAGAATTCCAAGCTTCCAGGGAAATGGCTGGTTCTTGGGCTGCTTGCCATATCTTGACCCTCCTGGCATTCCTACTGCAAGTCAAGCTGAGGCCTAAGGATATGTCAGTGGTGGGGTTACCAAAAACCACCAAAGACGTGGAAATGACTGATGTCAGGGCATGCTGCATGGGACATGGTGGGGGCTGTTTGAATTATATGTGTCTGCTGAATTGTATGTGGACCTGCTTTTCGGTTTTCAGTATTGCCTAACAGAGGCTGATGGCAGTCTTCTGGTTTCATTCATGTCTGAGCTGAATGAGACTTAACTGGAACTTGAGTTCGTGTGAAGCTGCTGGACAAGGTGATCTGCTATTCTGGAATGTCGATTCCTAGTGTTGTCTGGCCGTATAAATACACCGTTCCACAAACAAACGTGCGTGCTTCCTATATCTTCAGTGTTGTCTGGCTGTATGAATTCACATCTTCGCAAGCCAAACTGTCCCTCCAGTCTTCCATGTCCATAAGGCCAGAAGACGCAGGGGGGAAACTGCTGTGTTGGACCGAGGGGCCGCGGTGCCGTCTGCGTATTCTGCCAGCTTCGAGTGCATTTTACCCATAATGCTCCCTGTCCTGAGTCACATGCTCGCTGTTTGTGCACGCTGCTGTATCCCAGTATGCCAGGCTCCCCGCTACTCTGCAGTCTGTCATCCTTACTGCCAGTTGCCATGCCAACTCGTGTCCTCATGCCGCATTGCATCACTGTGTTGGAGGAGGTGATAGTAACACGGCGTAAAGGGGCCCTGCTGTCATTGCTGTCCCCTCCACAGATGGTGCTTTGGAATGTGCCTCTTGGGTGCCGAGAGAACTTCGGTCATACGTGAAGAGCGTTAGACTGATGTTTTCGGCTGGAAATGTCTCCTGAGGTGTCAGGCCATTAAGCAGAAACCCCCTGTTACTGTTGCTGTCAGGCATATGATTACCTCGCCACGGCAGGGGCACGGTCTGAGAGGACGAGCACACGTGACCTCACTGTGGCAGGCTGCGGAAAGCCTATCACAGGTGCCTTTGGGTGACCGATGGCGTGAGTCAGAGGCACACACTTTCTCTCCAGGGGAGTGCTAATGAGGTTTTCCTGGCGATGCAGCCAGGGGGGGCCATTCAGAGATGCCTCCTGTCTTCACAGTGAGGGTGGATGGCTTTCTCCTTGACCCTGTAGTTCGCCATCGCCTAGGAAATATGAAACACGAGCTGCGGGTGCTCAATCTAATCCGTTACTCTTTAAGAGAAAATGCAAATCTGTCCACTGGGGGTGTTAAAGAAATCCCCCAGCAGCCTGTCTTCCAGCACTCCAATAAGAGCCCGAACCAGACATCTGTCACCTGGGCTCAGTGTCCCACCCCCTGACGATGACCGTCTCGGGAGACGCGGTCTACCACGAGAGAGAGAGAGAGAGAGAGAGAGACAGCTGTTCTTAATCCAGTCCCTTCGAATGTTTCAAAGAGAAAAACAGCAGAGCAGTGATTTCCCAGGGTGATTCTGTCAGCTGTCAGAGTTTCTAAATTTCAAAACTGACTTTTCTCCGTGTGTGGTCAACTGTGAACCAGAAAGTTAAAGGAAAGGACAGTCAGTGTGATTCTTCTACTGGTCCCCATAGCAGCCGTTCCATCCATATGGTGTCAATGAAGTGATAAACCACAGGGAGGTCAGGATAAGAGTAATAAGTAGGTCGTTAACTGCAGCGCGATTATGGAGTCGGAGAACGTGACGTACGGTGACGTTAAGCCATCCCCCGCAAGGCAGGGTCATGAAGACGGCTCGGTCTATAAGAGATCTTCAGGCTCATCTTTCTGAAACGAGGCTAACGCAGGAAGAAGAATGCGGACGCTGCCTCACGAGCTTTAAAGAGAAACACCACGGATTAATGCTGGGTTAAGTGGCTGTTGTTTTTTTTTTCCCCCTTGCTACCAGCAGGTGGCACTGCAGAGCACTGTGAGGAACAGGCTGAGTCCCTAATGCCTGCTAAAACAACACATTGTCACGCGACATGAGTAATGCATGAGCACAGGCTTGCTTTTTTGAAGGCGATGCGGCAAACTAACTGCTAGGATGGGAATGACGATTTGAGGTTGGATGTGAGGGGATAGCATCATAGCCACGCTGTCCCCACCCTAGTCAACTACTAATTCAGACAGTTTTCATCCATCCGCCTCTTTCCAGGGACGTGACACTTTCAGAGTCAAACAGGAACATAAACCTTAGCCGTGTTCACTCATTAAAGGTGAATGTTAGCTGGCTAAAAGCACAATCCCGACTTCTTGCTAGTGTTAACCTCACAGCTACCATCCCTCCTGAGCCCGAAATCAGGGCTGAAGGTCTCATGCTGAGATGCCATCCTCACTTACCTCATTCCCCGTGTTCTTCACCTGTGTTTCATGCTAGATTAATACTTGGAAATACACAGTCATGTTCAGAGTATTACATGAAGTCTGGAGGAGGGAGAGTGATCAAGCTCATAAGTCTAAGAGGTCAGATGGCTGAGCTTAGTGCAAGTCAACCCGCTTCTCACTTGATCCACTCAATGATGTGACTCAGTCCCTAAACGTTCCTGGCCAGGGTCTGTGAACAAGCTTATATTTCAGGCTTCTTTCTTGGCAGGGATTAATTTTTCAGTAACTTCCTCAGTTTCCCCAGCAAGCAGACAGACCCTGACAGGGTAACATTCATGTTCTGGGAGAAGTCAACCGTGAAAGTCAGGGATAGTGCTCATCACTGCCCCCTGCTGATTTGGTAAGTGGCATGTGACTGGTTCCTTGGTGGTTTGTTTGTTTACTTCACCTGAATCTTGGAACTGGAAGAAGGCGTTTCGAGGGTGCTATCTTTTTAATGGAAGGGTCACAGTAGGGGGATAGCAACAGGTGAACCCATCACTGAGTCAGGTAGACTCAGGAAGACGAGAGAGGCACTGTCAACTTTCACAGCTTTTAAATTCCACGATCCACTGACCTCTGTCTGCTGGGGATGCCAGACAACGAAGAGCTAGTTCTCAGAGATGCATGAACGTTGCAAACCTGGTATACAACCTTGCTGTGTCACCAAGCCACAGCACTGCTTTGTGCTCCAGGGAAGCCTGTTGGTTTGTTGGACAAAGGCCCAGAGCAGTTAAAAGCAGTTCATATAAAGACAAGACCATAACCTTGGTCGATGGAATGACCTTCAGTCTACATTAAGAGGAAGGTCTATTAATCACACTTGCAAAAAGCAGCACATTTGAATGAGACAGACACCCAGATGAAAGATCAGTGAGAGTGACTGTGGATCGGACCGTATCGCCGATATCACACGGTAACCCGGGTTCTGCCTCTGTGAGCTTAGTTCATAAATGTGTTGGGATCGACATTAAGAGCATTTGAAATGTGAACGTGTATCTGAGCTGCAGCCCATGTAGGGCTGGAGCACTGGTCTTGCTGTACTGTACATGCTGTCTCCAGAAATGTCAAGTGAAACATCCTCTGTCGAGTGTCGCTGGGAACTTGTGAATAATTCAGTAATATATCTAACGGCCACACAACTTCCCAGCCTGGGGGGAAGAGCATTTTGGCAGCTTCCACAAGGCTGCAGGTACGAACCACAGGATGACTTCTTCTCTTGTACCTTTGATTTTGTACGCGACGGTCACTCGGCTGAGGAAATGAGTGATGTGGGTTGGCAGCTTGCGGTTAAAGGTTGCTAGTTTAAGTCCCAGGAAGTACCCCTTCCCAGCATTTTGGTTAGCTTCATACCCTTTATTCCTTCAGTAAATCTCTAACTTCAAAAACAGGAAAACATTAAAAGCCAAGCAACTAAATGTGTAAATGTCAATTAGCCCGGTGAGCAACACGGAGTTCCTGAAGGAACGGGAACATCCCAACAGACACACTAAGGAACACAACGAGATGTGATGACCCTAAAGGATATTCTGTGGTGATGTCACAATAAGAAAAGGGGGGGCATTCTGGAGAACACAATTCTCTGTCACATTCATCTGTTATCCACTCTCCCCTGGAGATGGGAACTGTGCCCCAGACCCCCCAGTCCGGGACTACAGTGTCTTTGTGTGTGGAGGACCCCCCAGTGACAGCTCCTCTCGTTTTGCTGAATTAATGGCATCATCGAGCACAGAGAGACAGGGCAGTAAATGCACTGAGTGCCTGGCATCTCTAGTGTTTGTCTGTGTGAGGAGGCACAAGGTTACCATTGTCTCCAGTGGTCCTGTTGTCTCGCTGGAGACCCTCATAAGAGACACAGAGATGTAGTACCAATACAAACCTAGCATGGCCTGTGTGCATGGCAATAGTTAAGGAACGTATACCTAAGATGAATAAAGGCGTGTAATGTATGCAGTGATATTTTAGCAGGATAGGCCTAATGGGTCCAAGCTGCAGAGACGTTCATTATGGCCTCACTTTCCTCAGATGCTTGAAAACTGCCTTCAGGAACACAAGGAGCCTGGGAATTAAAAAACCATCATGGTGGACACTTCTGAAGTGCAAAGAGCCAATTAAGCTGTTAGTTTGGCTGGTTTGCCCCAACAAAAGTGGGGTCCCTGCGTCTAGTCACTGGAGTGGTGTCTTAATAAGCACTGTGACACACAACAAGACACACATGGGGCATTTATAACGAAGCATTTCAGCGGCCTGGAATTACAGGGCAGGATGCTGCATGAGAAGGCTGCTGGCTTACCAGAGTTTTAATGAGCATTTGGGAGATAAGGGGGGTCCAGGCAGCGCAGGCACAGGCTACAGCATCACTGTGTTCACAAACCGTAACAAAATGCAGACACAGGCTACAGCATCACTGTGTTCACAAACCATAACAAAATGCAGGCACAGGCTACAGCATCACTGTGTTCACGAACCGTAACAAAATGCAGACACAGGCTACAGCATCACTGTGTTCACAAACCATAACAAAATGCAGGCACAGGCTACAGCATCACTGTGTTCACGAACCGTAACAAAATGCAGGCACAGGCTACAGCATCACTGTGTTCTCAAACCATAACAAAATGCAGGCACAGGCTACAGCATCACTGTGTTCACGAACCGTAACAAAATGCAGACACAGGCTACAGCATCACTGTGTTCACAAACCATAACAAAATGCAGGCACAGGCTACAGCATCACTGTGTTC
>JAACJT020000035.1:626133-640781 GCA_009936485.2 Gymnarchus niloticus
AGTGTGGAGATCAGCGTGAGAATGGTAACACTGCTGTAGTGTGGAGATCAGCGTGAGAATGGTAACACTCCGCTGTAATGTGGAGATCAGCGTGAGAATCATAACACTGCTGTAGTGTGGAGATCAGCGTGAGAATCGTAACACTCCGCTGTAATGTGGAGATCAGCGTGAGAATGGTAACACTGCTGTAGTGTGGAGATCAGCGTGAGAATGGTAACACTCTGCTGTAATGTGGAGATCAGCGTGAGAATGGTAACACTGCTATAATGTGGAGATCAGCGTGAGAATGGTAACACTCTGCTGTAATGTGGAGATCAGCGTGAGAATGGTAACACTACGCTGTAGTGTGGAGATCAGCGTGAGAATGGTAACACTCCATTGTAGTGTGGAGATCAGCGTGAGAATGGTAACACTGCTGTAGTGTGGAGATCAGCGTGAGAATATACAGGCACAGCTATTCTGAGATTTTGTGGTGGGGACACTGGAGTGCACTGTGATATCTCTGTGATCACGTGTTGCCTGATAATAGACATAAATAAAACAGTGGTGTTTCTAATGTCTGTGTTTGGCCAGTGCTACAGAAGAAAACAGAGCAGAAGTGAATGTAACGTTTCGACATGGCCTTGAGATAATCAATCTCTCCCTGAACTAAACAATGTTTGTCATCCTCTTCACCTTCAACATTTCCTGGGAAAAGTAGTCTGTCCAGCTGCCACCCGTGTTCAGTGGTGTGTGAACGTGAGTGTCTGATTGACCTTGTTCTACTGGGTGTGACCCAGGTGACCACTAAGAGCCAGAAGTCACTTTGAGAATTGTGAGGAGCCCCATCTTCAGGAACACCTCATGCAGTGCCTGTCCTTCTGCTCCTCAACTCCACAATCCGATGCTCCTGCTTGTTAAGCTGACTTAAGGTTTACTTTCAACATAATGAATTATTATAACTTATTGCCACTTATCGTGGCAGGTTTTACTAAACTTAGTCACATAGTTCACTATCGTCTCCTTAGGTATACATTTATTAATGCTCTGGAAGCTCAGAATGCACTTACCCTTGACCATGTAATGAGATACAAGGTCATGTGACCTGCCACGTACAGCTTGTCATGCTGGATACTGTCCATGGTGCTAAATCGTTTTCAGGAGCAGTTTGGTGGTCACATATTACGTGTCGCAAAGAAGCAGCTGCTGACCTGGGTACAGCTTTAATAAACCTGCCGCGGCGGTCCCTAACCCTGGGCGACAGCAGTCACAGGCTGAGCCTTCTTTAAAGTCCGCGCGCAGCGCCGCTGGCCCTTTAAGGCGAGCTGTGCGCACTGCGCATGCTCAGCTGCGGATCGGCCGCTCCGGACGGACTGAGGCGAACGGAGCGTCGACGGACGGGCTGCGCACAGCGAGCGGGCCGAGCGGCTGGCCAGGGCTCGCCGCATCGTGCCGTGCCTGCCGCTTCTCTCTGAAATAGGATGGTCTATTGACGAAGAGCGACTCTTCCGGCCGTTAAGATAGCTGCTGGCGCTCGGCGGCCGACAATGCGTCTGTTGGCGGGCGGCCTCCGCGGCTGAGTGCGGCTCCGAGGCGGTCCGCCGGCCCGGCGTCTCCGTGTCTGTTCGGGGGGTCCGTCTGGGTGAAAAAGGGCGCTTGGAGAACACAGGAAAACAGACGTCCACTTTACGGTTCTGCTTTACTTTAATGGCGCCATGTAACCGTCGAAGGCAAGCGGGAATGGCGTGGACCCTTGGCTAGGATGAGCTGTCTGTGTCACTAAGACTGAAAGCTGGACGCCTGTAAGGGGACAAGGACATCGGGGCAAATGGGGGCCGGCCAGCGGCCGCACACCGGGGGGCTTCTCCCCAGAGGCGCCGGGGTCCGGGACGTGGGCCGCTGCCTGCTGCTGTACACGGCACTCTACCTGCTGGTCGGCGTCGAGGGCTCCCCGGCCAAAGCCTGCGAGAAGAGCTGCTACTCGGGTCGCTGTGTCAACGGGACGTGCGTGTGCGACCAGGGTTGGGTGGGCGAGCAGTGCCGGCACTGCCATGGAAGGTTCAAGTGAGTGTCAGGGGATGATGGGAGGGCCGTCGCCGGGCTTGGGGCCCCCGCAGCATCCCGTCCGGTGGACCGACCCGGGGCTCCTGTGGGGGGATGGGAGGGCCGTCGCCGGGCTTGGGGCCCCCGCAGCATCCCATCCGGTGGACCGACCCGGGGCTCCCGCCAGGGGGTGGGAGGGCTGTCGCTGGGTTTGGGTACCCTGCAGCATCCCATCCAGGGGCACACAGATTGTCCCTTTGCTGGTGGCAGGGCAGGTGGACAGTCTGTTCTGCTGGCAGCCTGTCCTTTGTCCCTCTGTGTGTGTGTGTGTGTGTGTGTGTGTGTGTGTGTGTGTGTGTGTGCATGACTGGGCCTACCTGAGTGTGTGTGCATGTGTTTTCTTTCTCACTTGGTACCTTGAAATCTTCTCAGATCTTCAAAATGTGGTTTCAGCCAAGATATTCTGCTATAGCTGATGTTAAACCATAAGTGTCAAGTATGATGTAGACCACGGTCTGGGTTTTGCCTCGGGGTACAGTTGATGATTTTGTGGGGGCTCTCATAGATGTATATGAGTGTTTTCTGGAATGCCCACCATTGGTTAAGGTGACATATTAAGTCAATGCTCAAGGAGATGCAGGCTCCATCATCTAGGTTTGACTGAAGTTCTGGTGGAGGTCAGTCCAGGGTGAAGGTCCTGCGGCAGGGAAGGACAGAGGTTGTCTCAGATTTGCATCAGCTGTCTTGGTTGTGTGAGACCCGGTGAGTTCCGTAATCTTTGGAGGGCCAACCTGAGTCATTGCACTGGAGAAGTCCTGACAGAAAACCTAAGACTGGCAGTTGAGGGGAACTTCTGAGACGATAGCCTGGAGAAGTTACTTCTGCTTATGTTTAGTCATCCATTTAAGGTAAGTAAAAACACAGCAGAGCCCAGTTGTTAAGATGCACATTGGATCAAGAGATAAACGTGAATAAAATAACAAGCTGTGATGGTCAGTGCCAGGGCGTAACTTCACTGTCAGAACAGTTTGCCTGATTAGTGACTCAGGGTCAGCATTTGGACGCTGTGCTCCTTCTACTGCATGCTATGGGTGGGGTGCTCTTTTTGGTTTTCAAAATGCTTGTGTTTTTTCAGACTGAGTCAGATTTAATCTCCAGAGACATCCAGGAGATATTCACTGGGTTGACTCTGTCGGCCGGCATGCAGCTGCCTAACTCCAGTTTTATAAGATGGGGGCCTTGCTGATGAATTATCGACAGATCAGATATGGAAGTGAACCGCAGTGCATGTGAGTGACATGCTTTACACACTGATGATGCGCTGGGGTGCAACGGTCCCCGTGTGTGCGAGCTGCTTTCCACTGCCGTACAGAACTGGTAGTCACATCTGTCCTCTGTGTGTGTGCTGCTGTGATGAACGGGCTCTCGTGTTGTGGGGTTTGTGCGATTCCCCTCCCCTGTGCATTGTGTCTCAGCTACTCGGCACGGGGACGTCTGGGTAAATGGCAGAGGACCAGAGAAACACAGTCGATTCATGCTTTTAAGATGATTGAGCGTATGTCTGTGAGAGTGGCGTGTGTTCATACCTGTGTCTGCTCTTTGCCCATTTTTGTTTGTCGTCCATGTTTGTGGGCTCTTCTACTTTGGCCTGATTCCCGTGCTTCAGGCCGTGGGCAGACACGGTGAGGAGCCAGGCGAGGTGACCAGTGCCGAGGGGAACACCTGCTTCAATACTCCACTGCTGCGTCCTATGTTCATTTGTTCGGCCGTTGCTTTTCTCCGCAGCCTGCTCTGACCTTTTTTGTGAAGGTCTGCAGGTGGATCGCAGTCTGTCAAAAGCTGGCTTTGAGTTCTGCTGTCTGAACACAGAATAACTGCAGTCCTGGGGGACCACTGCGTTCCATGGTCTGTTTTAACGTTTTGGACATTTTTATTTCTGTGAGACCAGGCTGTTAAAACCTCGCTAGATGTCACGCCCACTAGCGAACTCAGAATCACGTCTTTCGCTAATAAACAGTCATATTGCTTTCCTTTAACTTCTTCCATTTGCATTTTTTCAAATTGATTAACTGTAATAAGTTCAACTGGTAATTTTTTAGCTGTAGAGATGAAATATGGAGGTATTTCTAAGCGGAGATGTTAAAGTGAAGGTTCTATTTTCCCTAGCAGACGAGGCAGATCTCCAGGTTCCCCGCATTTTTCCTTAGCTGTATTTAGACCCCCATTCCAGTTTTGGGGGGGGGCTCTAGGGTTTTTTTTTTTTCTTTTTTTAAACCTTTCTTAACCTTTTAGCCAACATGACCGTGTTCCTGCATGCTTCTCGATTTACGACCGTCCCCTCCACATTTTGCTTGCCCACTTCCTGTTGTTCGGTAGACTTGAGTTATTTACGGTTATTGTGAAGCTGATTTTTCTTGCTTCAAATCGCATATGGGGGAAATAGTCTCCTCACTGTCTGGCACTGAGCTGGACTTCATCTCTCATCGGCCCCTTGTGTCCCATTGTCCTAGTGACCTCTGAACACTAATGTCCCCTGTTGTTCTAACCTGGATTCATGTCAGACTGTCCTGAGGTGTGAGTGGCTTGATGCTGTGAGGTGACATCGTGAGGATCGAGTGATTTGCCAGGAGTCCCGTCGTGGTGTGTCACATGACCGCTCCATATGTGTGCTTCGTTCTGCTTCTCCCGCTTATTCCCACCTTAGATTAACGACCGACACGGTGCCCTGTTTGTTACCACCCACTCGTTCTCCACTGTCCGGCGATGGTTATCTGATGGCTGAGCGTCATCGGCATGGCAATTTGATGGATGAATTCTGATTGGCCATCTGTCCATACTGTTGTGACTGAATCATCCTCGTGTGGCCCGGGCCTTGTCTGAGATGTAGAAGGCAGTGATGGCTTTGTACCTCTAAAAAGACGTGTTCACATGTTTCACATTTGTCTGGACTTCTGGGAACAAGGCGGACATACCTTCTGTCCTCAGACAGGCTCCCAGTGCCCAAGACCTTTGCATTGGGTTTTGAGGTCCAGCCTAGTAACGTTCACTCCTTTAGCATCTGTTAGTGATGAGCATTCTTTATCTGGAATTATCTGGGATTAAGGCTTAAGACTGCATTTGTGTATTTTACTTCTAGGATTAAAAGCACACACACTCACTCAGCTCAGCCTGTGGGTCAGTCTGCTGAGTGACACTTTGATAGCAGAGGGCGTTTTTACATCAGCCGCTCATCTTGGTCAACTTGGTCTCAAAATGACAGGTGTTTTGGAAAACGGTGTGAACCCTACCAAGGTCTGGAGCCATCATTAGTCTGTAAGGACTTATTATCCTGAACGTGTAGATTTTTAGACTGACATGAATTTCAGTATTTTAATTCAGTGCTTCTTGGAGATGACTGTAAAATGTAAGGTTTAATAACTCAATTACTAAAATGTTTTCTCTGCCTCTTCTTTAAATGACACTCTAGCTCAGCTTTAGAATTCACTTTCAACAAAAACACACTGCACGGGGCTAACACGCCTCTACCTGTGTAGCTGAGTAGGTGATGTTTGCTGTTGAAAGCTTGGAAAACACCATCCTTGTGTTTGTGTCTTGCGTTTGAGGGAGGATCTTCCACAGATCGCCTCAAAGTGTCATTGACCACTGGTGGGGGACCGCTGAGATATTTCCTGTTGGACAGACAGTGATGTCAGTTTTCCCGGCTGCAGCGAGCTTCCTTAACTAACAAGCCACAAAGGTTTGATTTGTTATGACCAAACATTTATTAAGAAAGTTTTAATGTATGTCTGAATATCTTTGATAAATGGACATTTTGTTTAAGGAATTTATATGTGAATATTAAATCCCAGGTGTTATTTTTTTTACATATAAGTATTTTTGAAGATCTTTTAGTTGTTCTTCAGACTTCTCTGGAATATTATCTTATAGACTTTGTCTCCAGAGGGTGGTTTTGGAGCTTGTCCGCCCTTCATCCTGTTCACCTTGTGGTCACATGCGGGAGCTGAAGTCTTCCTCGTTCAGTCTGTTTGCTTAATGCTGTAACTCTGAGGCTCTTCTTCTTCAGACCCCCTGCTCTCCTCGCTACCCATCAGTGTTTCTTACCTGTCAGACTCCCATAATTCCACAGGTGTGTAGTGGACTCACACAAGGGCACGGTTATAAATGGTGAAGAGGTTTCATAAATCTTGCTGTGAAGTCAGTCCACCGCAGAGCTGCGGGCCTGCTTTGGGCTTTGAGCCACATCTATTCATAGCTGTTTATTGGACCATTGGTTGGACTCGTTCTGTGTGTGAGGTAAACAGAGCTGGCACAGGCCTGACCAGCTGACCAGCAGGGGGTGCTGTGCCACATTCTCCTCTTGTTGTTGCTCTTTGTTTTTGGCACAAATCTTTTTATTTATGTGTTTGTGAGTACCCCCCCCCCCCCAGCATATTATTTATTCTGCAGATTCTGCAGATCCTTTCTTGCATTCATTTTCTCCGTTCACGCCAAGGGCCTGTGTGTGGGGGGGGTGTGTATAGTTTCGGGACAAGGATGCTGTCCTGTCTCCCCCTCCTGGGGACTCAGGTGGAGGGGCCCTCAGTGCCTCGTTACTGGCTGCACTGCTTTGTGGATTTGGTTGAGAAGATGCTAGCTTAGCGACGCTGGCAGAGCATTCATCACGCACGTGACAGCTAGCCTCACTCGGCTACTAAAACTACATTCGCACCTCCGACCTCTGGAACCTCCTTTCTGCCCTCCCCCCATGTCTGTTGCTCTCTCCTTCACCCGAGGTCTGCATCTCCTTTTAAAGTTCCACCCTGCAGTTCTCCTCATGAATATGTATGTGGCCCTGAAAGGCTGCCCACTGATTGGAGGGCACTCTGTTGGCACGCATATTGACAGGGATGTGGAAGAGGATCAAAGACATGGTGGCCTCCCAGCCGTGGGTCCTGGTGGAGCCCTGTCTGCCCTGGGCAGATCTGTGAGGTCCCGAGTGCTGTGGTAACACCCTTGTCTCACCCAGGAAGCCACCAGCCATTTTGGGCCGAGCCTCTTTTTCCCGGATCATCTTTTGCCTCCCGGATTTCCCACTGAGTCCATATTTTGTTTTCTTCATTGTTTGGTGTTCCTGACTACTCCATGTTCAGGATGGCCTCCTTGGCAGTGAGGGTCTTCACAGCACCTGCCTCCATGCATGTTTGGGTGTGTGTAACAATGCAAAGACGGTCAGGTCACAGATCACCCTGGGGGCCTCCTGCTGTCTGAAGCTGACTGGCCGTGTGATGTCAGTCGGCTGATGCTGATTGGTGACAGGTGGTCAGTGGTGAAGGTGATTGGGAGAGCTTTGTGGGGTTGGTGTTCCCCCTGCTGGACATGCACCTCCAAGCTTGTGGAGGGCTCTTTATTCACACAGCACCGTTGTGCTCTGGATGACCCGGAGGTTCGTTGTTTCCATGGTGAGGGTGTGTACCCATCTGCATTGTGGTCATGTCTTTTTTCCCCCAGAGCCAGTGCAGCAGTTTCTGTTCCTGGCTCTGTGCTGGATGGCAGGCTTGGCTGTGACATTCTCTGGATCGTCACTGAGCCTCCTCTCTCATTCCAGAATGTTCTGCTGCCCCATCCTCAGTTGGAGTCTCTCCCTCCTGTGGGCTCCTGTGTGTTCATGCTCTGGATCCTCAGCCAGAGCCGTGAGCTTCCCCTGGTTAGCGTGACGGTGAAGTTGTTAGCAGCTGCTCTGCGTGGTGCTCGTCTCCTGCGTTGTGTAACGGTGAGGTACTCTGACAGTTCAGATTCCTGCCGAGTTTCTGTTGCTGAATATGGGTATAGGATTATGAAAATGCCATAAATAGAATGGAAAGCGTAGAGACGTCATTGGTGCGGCCTCTGCTATGACTGGCTTGACTACCAGGCACCCCCTGGGCCCAAGCTGACGCTTGTATTTACTGTTGGCTGCAGCCACATTTGTGTCCCTTGCACTCCTGGGGGTGGTGATTTCAGGATCAGTAGTTGAAGCTCGTTTTCCTGGGCCTGTGGGCCACCACCTTTTGGGGGTTGGGGGCCAACTCTCTGGGTAAACGGGGTTTGTGAAGAGCACTGCTTGTGAATAGATAAACTTCAGTAATCCTGAAGGGCAAATCAAGGGGCCTTCACAGGAAGAGGACCAGGTGCTTAAAGTGTGGGGTTTTTATCATGTCTGGTCTCGTATAATAAAGCAAAGCTAACATTTCTGTAGGAGTGAAAGTAGATAGCAGGGAGACGTATCCAGAGAGTTGGAGAATGACAGCTGTGGATGACAAGCTTAGCGGGGGTGCAGAGCCGTATCTGGCGGTCAGATGTCTGTAACGCACTTCTCTGATGAGCTTTGATGTGATCTGTTCAAACGCAATAGAGCTTCCGGTGGCTTCCTTTGTTGCTCCGCATGGCGTCGGTCTGCTCCACAAGGGGAGGAGATGTGGGAGTGTTTTTCAAATGAGCCTGGTAGAACCTCCCGTTGAGGGGCTTCAGCTTCAGCACTGACATGGAGTCGTTTGTGTGCTGTGCCTTTGGGCCGCTTGGTCATTATCCATGATCCGTGTGAATGTCAGAGTGTGCTTCCGAATGGCTTTTCACAGGCATCCCCAGCCCATGTTCTGTAGAACATCTTGACTGTTCAGATGGGTCCAGCCTCAGCCCTGGATCAGGGAGCCCTCACCGACCGTGCCCTCAGATTCAGAGTGTGGGGGGGACATCCCTGGATCAGGGTTCTTTTTTATGTCCGGCACCAAGCCCTCTTTGGTCCTTTTGCGTGCAGCTAGCAGCATGTAACTGCAGAGCTCACAGGGACCACTTTCAGCCTTCATCTCCTGCCCCAGCCGCGTAATCCAGACCGCCGCTGGCTGGCCCTTGGGTGTTCATGGGTAATCTGATCCTCCCCTTCCAGGCTGTTCTGGGCTCTGGAAGTGGAGGAGTGTTTGTGAGTAACTGTGTAAAAGTGCGGCACTGTGTTTTTTTGACCGCATGACGTTTCTCTGGGGGGGTCTAGGGGAGTGGGGGCTCTATTGTTGTGTTTCGGCGAACATGTGCGTAATTAATCCATTTATGGGGGGCTGTGTTTACATACCATACGTCTGTCGGATCCTTCAGAAAAAGCACGTCTGTCTGACTATAAGATGGTATAAATAAAAACAGTGAGAGTAGAGCAGGATTGGGTCAGGGTTGGCCTGAAAGGTGAACAGATCAGGGACAGTCTGTTTGACCGAGGCAGTGTGAAACCCCAGTGGGCTCTCAGTGAGCTGGAAGAGGTGGGGGGGGCTGGGTAAATGTTTGTCTGACTGACGCAAATGCAGACTCGGCAAAAGTCTGTGACTGCATTCTTGTGGTAAAGAAACATGTCATTGTGGAAATGCACATCCAGATGTCTGCATCTGTGCTTCCACACTTGGGTCGTTTGTACTCCACGCTACTGGAGAACCTCGATGGCATATCTGCGTAACTGTGATATGTGCGGATATGTTTCTGGACATGAGTCCCGTCCTGCATTTATGTATGCGAGTCTGTAATCAGACCACCCAGCATGAATGGCCCTCCTAATATCTGAGTCTGGGGCCTTTCCCCTGCGTGCTGGTGCTCCCTCTCAGCGTGATCGTGAGATCGCCGGGTGCCTGTGGAATGTGGGAAATGAACCGAGGAATCCTGGCATTGCTATCCCGGGCCGTCCCACTACCGAAGAGCCAGACGGAAATCTGAACCAACCGCAGAAATCCAAGGATGTGCGGCCTGCTGTTTCATGCACAGTGTGATGGATATCAGGTGGCTGTGGGCCCTGAGGTGACGCTTAGCCTTCTCGAGGAGGGGCGTGAGCGCACCGTCTCCTAAGAGTTGCCTCCGTTGTCTGCCAGCGGCCACAAGAGACTAATTGGCTGAGTTTAGGGCTCTCTGGGGGTGTTTTGATCGGGTTGAGAGTGCTTACACCAGCCGAGGTCCTGGCTGGGCGTCCGGAGCTTCTGTTCCTGGATAATGGAGCTCCCTTTGAAGCGAAATGACGGCTCCGTGGAACGCTCTTCGATCCTTTTAGCAGGCTTTCATGCTGACGTGCTTGTGATGCCACCAGCTTGCGTGTGCAGTGAGGGAGGTGTGGGAGACTCGTGACCGGTGAGGATCAGTCAGGTGCCAGCCTGCCAGAACACGTGGTGTGGAATGACCTGGACCACGCGGTGCGCTGCCCCTGACTGCTTATCCCACAACGACCTTCATTCAGCAGCTGAAAGGGCGTTGAATAACTAAGGGTAAGGAGAAATACGATCCAAGAAACTGGAAGCTGAGGATGACATGTGGATCTCACTGATAAATGTTGGCAGATAAACCCTAGAACCTTAAGACCAAAAACAGAACCGACCTGGAAACACCACATCTGCTAAAGATGAACAAGCCACTCTTCCTGGAGCTCTTTTCATTTGTTCCACCATAGGAGCATGAAGAGAACAGTAAAGCAGATTTCGGAGTGGAAGAGAGTAGAATCGTCACAGGATGAAAATGGGTAGTGTGCTTTTGAGGGGAACATTAGTAAGAGGAACATTTCATAGGTAAATGCAGCTGAGAGTTGAGTGAAACACCGTCCTTTTCATTGTTAGCTCCAAACCAGACAAAGAGTGCAATCAGAAACTTAATGGAAACATCCCACAGGAAAAAAATGACCCATGGCATCCTGTCACCTTGTGAAACCTTGTCTTCTGTGTCCATCGTCACCAGCCCTCAGATTACCTGTTCCTTTGATGGAATTATTCTCTTCTGGTTCAGAATTAAGTAATATGAAACTGCAATATGAGGGCCCAGCTTCGATATTCAGATCTGCTGAAGGGGTGAATTGTGTGACGGCAGCAATACGGCATACTGGGTAATGATCAGGGTGCTCTCTAGCCTGTACGGATATTCTGTGGACACCATTACCTGAAGGAACTGGGAACGACGATGCAGGAATGACCCTGGGATTATAGCACACACGGAAGCCTTTGAAAGATCTACCTCAGCAGGCATCGTGCTGGGCGACGTGCATCTTCAAGGAACGTTGATCATTTTCGTAGTCCATGTGAAAGTAGTCATTCCTGTCCTCTGCCAATGGCAGCCCTTGGTGATGACATCATCTTTCTATGAGCCACCGATGCGTTGACGTTGTCGTGTGCGGTCTGGGCAGAGATGAGCGATACATGGCGGCCTGATTATGTCACAACGTCTGCTTTTCCCTTGAAGTGTAAGCAGTGACACAATGTAACCTGAAGGAGTCTGCCAGTCCGCTCACACGGAGGAGGGAGGAACAACAACTTAAAATAGAAGAGAGTCGCAAAATCATTCCTGCATTTTAACTAGGATACCACGCAGGTGTGCATAGTCAAAGCAAACTTCGGGATCAAATCGATCGGTGAAATCCAACAAAGACGGGCGAACGTTCTCCCGTTACGTATAAAAATGCTGAGGGAGGCAATTTGCCCATTCGACGAGGCCGAAACGAAGCTCTTCCACCGCGGGAAGTAGGGCAAGTTCAAGGTGAGATGAGGTGTAGCTGGGCAGCTGCTGAAAAACGAGCCTGGGGGTGGAGGACTGGCTGCACCAGGCCCATTTCCTGCAGCGTGGCCCAAAAACAGCATGTAGATTATAGTCCGTTACTCTCTGGCGAAGATTAAACAGGTAGGCGGGTCCCGTTACGGGTCCAAGGCCCAGCTCGGCGCACAGCACCATCTCCTGTCACGGACACTGATGTTTTGGTGGTTAGTGGCGTGTTCCATCTCCATTGATTGCCATTTGAGGTACTGCACTGTGGGCCCACGGTCCCACCGCTGCAATCGGATCCTGCAGGCTGGCTTGGCCCTCCTTCCTTCCTCTGCGTTTATCTGCCAACAGAGCCGCTCTGTGTTGCGATTGCACCTCAGGGTCAAGGTGAGTCTCGTTGCTGACTGGGTCTCACTGATGTGGTCCTCAGGCCTCTGGTCCCTCAGTTTTCCCTGAATGAGTCCTGCCTGCTGCCGCCAGCTGTCACGTTTTTCTCTGTCTCAGTCGGTGAACCTGCACCGCTGTCTGGACCGGGGGTGGCTGACGTGCGGCTCTTCGCGTGAACATACGCAGCTCTTTCGAGCCATAAAAATCTCAAATATTCCAGCAGCCGAAGCACGGCTCAGTTGCATCCCTCGCCTTCCAGGACCTCACCTTTGTGGTTCTTCATATCCAGCCGGCCGGTCTCTTCTGGTCTAGAGCAAATGACACGAGTCTGAAGTGTAGTACCGTGTAGGACCGCCTGTGCTGGTAGGATTCACGTTATTGAAGAGCGTCATGGTGTCACCTTCTGGGGGGATTGAATAAACCATTTTATAGCGCCATATGCTCGCGGGAGCTGTGAGGGGGGCCTGGGGTACATCTGTTTGCGTGTGTCTATCGTGGAAGCCGAGCTCCCTTACCCAGCATGCCGTGGGTAGAGCTTTCACTGGAATTGGTGGCTCTGTGTCATCTCAGGACCACGTTTTGTGCATCACTCGATTTTTGCCGCAGCAGCCGATCGGCCCACTTTGATGATTTAACGCGTGGAATGTTGTCTTCTCGGACCCCGGCCCCCTCACACCTTTATGTGAGGCTCATGCCTGTCTGCACATAGCTTTGGCACGAGTGTTAGCTGGCAGGGGATACTCTGTCTGTCTGGTGTGTCCGTGTGATGTGGGGGGGGGGGGGAGAGCTCGCGTGTTTCCCCTGCAATCTTCTCCATTAGTGACCCCTCCTGTTGTTACGCGACACATGGATACGCCCTCGACTCTCCAGCGCTGCAGCCTGCCCACCTTATGTTGCTATGACAATCCTGTGTGGGTACCCTGGGGTGGCTGGTGAGCCTTTATGGCACTGGCGAACCCAGTGCTTCACCGTGTGTGTTCTCTGGTCCTACTGCGGTCATCTCTCTGTTTCAGGTTGACAGAACCATCGGGGTCTCTTACAGACGGACCCATCAACTACAAGTACAAGACAAAGTGCACCTGGCTAATCGAAGGATAGTGAGTACTGAGCCGCTAGTGGCCTCTACTGGCCGGTAGTCATAAGACATACGTATTTACAGCTTGACATCCAGGGATTTGCTTTGCTGGTGAAAATCTGTGGTTGTTTTCAGTTAGATACGGTCTGCATGTCACTGATTCTGTTCTCACTCTCACAGCCCAAACACTGTCTTGAGGTTGAGGTTCAACCATTTTGCAACGGAGTGCAGCTGGGACCACATGTATGTCTACGATGGAGACTCTGTGTACTCCCCACTGATCGCAGTTTTCAGGTGCGTGTTCCTGTGTTGGCGCCTCTGCTCTGTGGTGACAGAGTAAGCAGAGGGTCCCGCCTGCTCCCCTGTGCCAATTCTGGTTTCGGCGGTCACCCATCATCTCTTCTCATTGTTCTCTGCTGGCCTGTTCCAGTACAGCGGTTATTTTTAACACTGAGAGTGGGAGAGCGGCTGAGTGTGGAGATTAAAACTGGAGGGGCTGGCACTGTGTGTGTGTGTGCGTGTGTGTGTGTGCGTGTGTGTGTGTGCGTGTGTGCAATTATCACGTTGTGGGGACACAATGTCCCCTGGAGGAATGAAAATCTGTTGGTTTTTACCTCAGGGGACATTTATCATGTCCTCACAAGGGAAAACTCAATTTTATTAAAAAAAAAATGGTGAATGCAAGCAAAAAAACATTAAATGTCTTGTATTTTGTTGGGTTACTTATGGTTAAATTTAGGGCAGGTAAGGGTTGTCATAGTTACGGTTAGGGCTAGACCAAATGGAACGTCCCCACAACATTATAAAAACATGACGGTAATGTTTTGGTCACGGGAAAGCTGTCAGAACCAGTCCTCGCCTCCCTTCCCTGCTTCTCTGCTGGGAGTGTTTCCAAGGTAACGGTAGCCACAAACCCTGTGATGTCAAACTGTGTGGCATCGTTAGGCGGGTCTGGTCAAACGGAGTGCGTGACCTTGTGCCCCGTCCCTCTGCAGTGGCCTAATCGTCCCAGAGGTTCGAGGGAATGAGACAGTGCCAGAGGTGGTCACTACCTCCGGATTCGCCCTCCTGCACTTCTTCAGCGATGCGGCGTACAACCTCACAGGGTTCGACATCTTCTACTCGTGAGTACATGGCACCCTGGGTGGCCCCCCCACCCGGTGGTACTGGTCTTCCTGACGGGTGGCAGTCGCTTGTGCTCATGTGTGGATGGTGGTTTGACTTGCAGTGGCTGCACTTTGGGCTCCTTTGCTTGCATGCTAATGCCCTCCTGTGGTGATTATGTGGAGTTTGAGGGAGGGAGGAGTGTTGTCATTGCTGTTAATGTCTGCAGGGATGTGCGATGGACGGTTGCTCATCTTGGGGATGCTCAATGTTATTTTGTCATCTGAGAATGAGTGAATAGAGGTTGGAAACTGAAATGGGGGGTCTAACCTGAGAGAAAGAGGGTAGAGGGAAGGGGAGAGGTTCTGACGGCAGAGGTGGGTGAGAACCCAGAGGGAAGGGGAGAGATTCCCAGGGCAGCGGTGGGTGAGAACCCAGAGGGAAGGGGAGAGATTCCCAGGGCAGGGTTGGGTGAGAACCCAGAGGGAAGGGGAGAGATTCCCAGGGCAGCGGTGGGTGAGAATCCAGAGGGAAGGGGAGAGATTCCCAGGGCAGC
>JAACJT020000035.1:640881-663298 GCA_009936485.2 Gymnarchus niloticus
TGAGAATCCAGAGGGAAGGGGAGAGATTCCCAGGGCAGCGGTGGGTGAGAATCCAGAGGGAAGGGGAGAGATTCCCATGCTAAATGTGTCCACGCTTTTATGTGTCTTGTTTTGGATAGCTAGATCACACCCACCTCAGTGCTTTGTGTAAAGTGCGTCTTTCCAAGCCACAGTAAACAAACTCCTTCCTGTACACGAGGGCTTTTCACCGGGAGAATGGTGACAGAAGATAGTCAAGTAGATGGAACATAACTGGTGTGTGTGTGTGTGTGTAAACGTGTTCTCCCTGGATGTGCCAGCCAGGAAGCGGAATACCATAGTAATGTGCTGCTAATTGTTTTTTCGTTCCTAAATAGTGCGCTGTATAGTGCTGTTCAAATTCTCCCTGGTAAATCTGGCTCACTGCGCAGTGGACTATAAAATACGCACAACGCACTGCAAATTGTACACACTAACACGCTCCACATATACCCTGATGGTCAGTTGTCAGCTGATCACATGTAATGCAAACAAGACGGAACCATACAAGTGTAATGATTTCTGCAAACACCGATATGATGTCACTTTGAAATTAGTTGAATTACTGATTGAATGCTGATTTTAAATGAAAATGAGCAAATTCCAAACTTACACATCCATAGTCAATAAATCTCCTTTATTCCATTTATGTCATCGCTTTTTTACTATTTGCAAATGTTAGGTTGCTGGGATACCAGCGTAGACTGTATCGGAACGTAGTCCAAACCACCATCTGCTTTCATTCATTGCCTCCTCACGTGGGGGTTGGGCTATGAAGCCCCTCCCCTGTCACTGCCCTCGGCGTCTCGGTGTCCACCGCAGGATCAACTCATGCCCCAACAACTGCTCGGGCCACGGAAAGTGCTCCACGGGCAACTCCATCGCTAGCCGTGTGTACTGCGAGTGTGACGACTACTGGAAAGGCGAGGCCTGTGACATCCCTTACTGCAGGAGTAACTGTGGAAGCCCAGACCATGGCTACTGCGACCTGACCGGCGAGAAGCTCTGTGTCTGCAATGACTCCTGGCAAGGTGGGCTTGCCCTGCCACTGCCCGTCTGTCTGTCTGTCTGTCTGCTTCTGGCCCTGCCTTTTCCTGTCTACCTCGGCCCTTTTGGTTTGTCTGCCTCTGGCCCTGCCTCTGCTCGTCTGTCTTCCCGTCTGCCTCTGGCCCTGCCTCTGCTCGTCTGTCTTCCCGTCTGCCTCTGGCCCTGCCTCTGCTTGTCTTGTCTTCCCGTCTGCCTCTGGCCCTGCCTCTGCTTGTCTTGTCTTCCCGTCTGCCTCTGGCCCTACCTCTGCTCGTCTTGTCTTCCCGTCTGTCTCTGCTCGTCTGTCTTCCCGTCTGCCTCTGGCCCTGCCTCTGCTCGTCTGTCTACCCGTCTGCCTCTGGCCCTGCCTCTGCTCGTCTGTCTACCCGTCTGCCTCTGCTCGTCTGTCTACCTGTCTGCCTCTGGCCCTGCCTCTGCTCGTCTGTCTTTCCGTCTGCCTCTGGCCCTGCCTCTGCTCATTTGTACCCTTCTGTCATCTGTCTCTCTGAGACAGCCTAGCCACGCACTCCGCTGATTGTTAGCAGACCTGTATTCCTCTTGCAGTATTGTCTGGGCTTCCGTACTGAGCTCAGTTCAGGTGGACCACATGGTCTTGGGGGATTTAGGGATCGTTAAAATTTCTAGAGCTGTGAAAGGAAGGTGTGCTGCTGGGCTCCAGCTAACAATGCTATTTACTTATTGACACACTGCCTTTGAAGCACATAGTTGGCATGTTGGCTCTCCACACGACTTACGTATCGAATATTTTTCCTCCATTTTCTATGCTAGAGTGTTAATAAAATGGTAAGTGGGGCAGCAGGAGAGACTGTGTGTCCTGTGGGACGCCAGGTATTGCAGGTATCCGGTGCACTGCTCTCCACAGCTTGACCAGTCTGCTGTGTTGTTAAAGGCACCTGATGACCTTTCTGCTGGCTTTAGGTTTTGATCAGGGCTAATAAAGTACAACTCCAAACAGGGCTTCAGTGTGTTCTAATTGTTATGGGGTTTACTGCCGCGAGTCTGCTTGTTTTCCCTGTGATTATTCTATCCATCCATCCTCTGACTGCTTGCTGGGGGGTCTGGAGCCGATCCCAGGCAGCACAGCACACACCTTGCACAGGATGTATGCACACACTTGCACTGCGGGCAATTTAGAGGCCTCAGTCAGCCTGAATCACATGTTTTTGGACTGTGGAAAGAAGCCTGAGTACACAAGCGAAACCAGCAAGCAGAGGGAGAACATGAAACCACAAACAAACAGAAGGGAGGCGGGATTTGAACCTTCAACCCTGAGGGTGTGAGGCACTAAACAGGGTCCCCCCCCCCCGTCTTTATTCCACTACGTATGAATTTGTTTTAAATAAGGTAACTGGAACTCAGAGAACCAGCACCAGACAACTGGAGCACCTGGACCTGACACTGCTGCAGTGTGGGGGGATGGGGGCGGGGGGTTGCTGGTGGGGAGCACGAAGTCGACATCTGGAACTGGACACGGGACTGTGGAGATGATTTTCCTTTCCTGAGGTCCCCATGAAAAGCAGGTGCCCTGTTACAAAGCCCATTCAGACTGCTTCTGATTAAAATGTCAGCTGCTGTTTGCATCTTCGCCACAAGGGAGCAGCAGATGCATCAAGACTGAAGACCCCATCTGCCCTTCAGTGTTTATGTAATATGTTTATCGGACCTGCTTGTGCAGAGTACCTGATAATTAGACACACATTAAACAAATCTTGCACTGTTTGGCATTCATACATACTTGTTAAACCATCTAGAACTTCTCAGTTAAAAGTTCAGGAATTGGCCTCACTCTTCTCCTGACAGGGGAAGCTGACATCATACCTCTGGGGGGTAACCACAGTCTCCTGGTGCCTTGGATGAGGGGCTCTGCTCTGCTTGTGCCACTGGGGGGGGCTACTCTTCTTTCCTGCTCTGGGTTTTTCCAAACTTTTACACCATGAAATTATAGTTTGGTGGTCTAACTCATCCTCTTGTATTTCCCATTGTAGCCCGTTCATATCTTCTCGGTCCTGACTGTATTCCCACCGTATTCCCCTTCAGGTCCGGACTGCTCCCTGACGGTTCCGACCACAGAGTCCTACTGGGTTTTGCCCAACGTGAAGCCCTTCAGCCCAACAGTGGGCCGGGCCTCTCACAAGGCTGTGGTGCAGGGCCACCTCATGTGGGTGATTGGAGGTTACAGCTTCAACTACAGCACTTTCCAGATGGTGCTTAAGTGAGTATGTCTGCCCCCCGTCTGTCTAACTCACTCCCCGTGTACCTGTCTCCCTGTCTGCCCCCCGTCTGTCTAACTCACTCCCCGTGTACCTGTCTGTCCCCCGTCTGTCTGCCTCACTCCCTGTCTGTCTGTCTATGTCCCTCTGGTCATGTTGGCATCTCATTTACTTTACTGTTGTTCTTTCCCTGGCTCAGCTACAACCTTGAGAGCAACATGTGGAATGTGGTGCCGGTCCACAGCGGGCCCCCGCAGAGATATGGTCACTCGCTTGCCCTCTACCAGGTGTGTACTGAGGACACGCACACACAGACACACTCTAACACACGACACATACACAGCTGCAGAGAAAGACACACCAATTGATCTTGCTTACACTGGCCCTGGTTCTCTTGGAGATGTTTTGTTAGGAATGCTGGTGGGTCGGCTGCCCAGAGTGTAGGACTCTGGGATCTCGTTTCTCGCCACACGACCTGCATGGGCACCCATGGCCGAGAAGGCATCAGGCGGATGCATTGGACTCCGTTTATTGTGGATGCCATTCTTCTGCAGTTGTTAATTGCGCTGTTTTAATGAACAAACTTCACAGTCACGATGGAATGTCACTCTCAAGCCTAGCTATCAGTTTGTAATCCCCGTTTTTATTTATAACACAAACTATAAAAACACATCATATTGGGCCAATCGTCACGTTCGATTGGTTTATCTGACTGATGCTGACTGTTGGCTATCGATTTGTACAGCTTGTATGCAGGTCTGTGCTGGTCTGTACTGTATAAAGAACTGCAGTTTCCTGGATATTCGGAGGATCTGTAGGGTTGTGCTGGCTGTAAGAGGAAACCCTGCATTTGTACTTTCCTGCCCTTTGTCCCATCATGGAGCCAGGTTTTATCTTTCTGTCACCAATATAGTGTATTTCCACTAGGTGGCAGTGCTGCACAGACAGCAGCACTAGGGTTTTTAAGGGGACCCATGTTACCTGTAACCCATTAATTGATACGGACCCTGGAGGTAGGATGTGCAGTGACGGTCATGCAGGGTGGAGGTGAGGTGGCTGTATGGCTGCATCTAGATGCCTCCACCCTTCACTAAAGGTGAAGCACGGTAACCCTCATCAGTGTGACGCCCCACCGTGTGAAGGGCCAGAAGGACTGAGCCGAGATCAGGTGGCTGGATTTTTAAGCCCGGTGATTAGGAGGCAGAAGTTCTGGGAACCACATGGATTTTTAACTAATTTACAGCAAGTGTTGTCAAGACAACAACGTGGCGTTCACGCTGGCATGCTGACGGGCACGCAGCCCCGCGTCTCCATGGGATCGACGGTTGGCTGGAAGCTGGCCGGCCCGCTCCAGCTGGGTCTGTGAGCCGGTGCCGAGTCTTCGGTTGTCTGCCGGCTCTTTCTGAGAGTGAGACGCTGACTCTGGATCAGAGAGCCCAGTGGAGGCTACCACATGGAGCCTCCGCCCCATAGAGAAGTACTCTGCAGAGTTTGCTTTCAGCTCGTGTTGATTTAGCATGTTTACAGGACCTTCATACTCTGTCCTCGAGGACACAGACCTCCACGTCGTTCAGATGTATAAAAATTTCGCCTCAGCTAGCAAACACAAACACTGCATGCTGGGAAATTTGACGTACACCCAGTGACAGCGTGAAAGTTGACGTCATTCTGCACCCCCGTCTCCACTTACAGGATGACATCTACATGTTTGGTGGGAAGATGGAGGCGCGTGGGGGCAACGTGACCGATGAGCTCTGGGTGCTGAACATCCCGAGCCACACGTGGTCCCTGCGAACGCCCAGCGTGCTCGTGAACGGCCAACAGTACGCCGTGGAGGGACATTCAGCCCATGTGGTAGAGCTGGACAACGGTGATGTCCTCATGGTGGTCTTTTTTGGCTATTCCTCCATCTATAGCTACATCAGCAACGTCCAGGAGTACAACCTACGTAAGTGTTAGAAACACCTGGGAGCCGCTCTGTCGGTCGTACCCGTGACCTCCTGGGAGCCGCTCTGTCGGTCGTACCCGTGACCTCCTGGGAGCCGCTCTGTCGGTCGTACTCGTGACCTCCTGGGAGCCGCTCTGTCGGTCGTACCCGTGACCTCCTGGGAGCCGCTCTGTCGGTCGTACCCGTGACCTCCTTGGTGCTAGTTATACCTACGTTGTCCTGACTGCCACTGTCAATTATAACCAAGTGTACAAACTGAATGTTTATCTTGGCTCTTGCCGTTTGTGTGTCTGCATTTCACAATTGACTTTTTTCAGAAATATTGCTGGAAAGCTGGATCAAAGCAATTGGTTTCAGTTAATGAAGAAAAGCTGATGATTCATAGGTACAGCTGTCCAGCAGGTGGTGCTGTGGTAACGTCTTCCCCAGCTGTACACGCCACGATCCTAATATTAGCCTTTGTGAAGTGACTTATCCAGGCATGAGGATTCAGAATGGCTGCTGGGTCCATCCTGAAAATGTCAGACTGGGAGGGGGTGGTGTACCCTGGAAATGCTAGACTGGGTGTTGGGTATACCTGAAGAAGGCTGTCAGTGCTGTTACTGAAATGCAGTGTAAAGACAGATATCATAACTGCTTATTTTTAGGGTTGATGGGGCGTTGGATACACAGATGAGGTTGACATGAGGTTGGGGAGGGTTTGACCAGACTGAAGTTCCAGTTTGGTATGTGGCCCCCTTCAAAAGCAGGTCATGTGGTACGTGATCCAGGGAGCGAGTCAGTTATCTCCAGTAATAAGGACACCGAAAGAACCAGCAAATTGTCTGGGTATCTGTGAATAATTAGGCCTGGAAGGTGTTTTGATGCACAAGGATTGGCTGGTAATGATAGTATCAGTCAAATCAGAACCAAACAAATGGGAGTTAGAGCTAATTAATATTCATGAGCACCTGCCTGTATCAGTTCAGAGATGTGCAGCCTGAGGATGTTTACGCAGCAGGATGGCATGGCTGAAATGAAGGTGCCATGTCTAAGGTCTAAGGGCCCCCCCCCCCCCCGGAGACTAGCAGGTCAAGAACATCTGGACGCTGCTGCAGAACTACCCCCCAGTGGGGCTGTTTCCAAGGCAACGGGCAAAACTGTCACAGCTCTTCGGTTTGGTCTGGAGGTCTGATTAGAATGTGTGATGCTGTGGTGTCCATATGACATCATTGCGTGACGCTCACCCGGTAAACACGCTCACAATCAAACACACACAGTTATAAATAGCCTTTTCATAAACACTCACCTCCGCACAGCAAGAGAGCAGTGGTCTGCCTCATCCTCCTAGTACACGTGATGGCCAGTGTGACCCCAAAATGGAACGTCACAGTTGTGTCTCTAACCCCCCCGAAAGCTGGGAGGGGACCTTTGTGTTGACAGCTCCAAAACCGTCCCAAATGTCAACCCGGAATGTCTGTGTGATGCCCTGCCCTGTGGGTCTGACTGAGGTGCCTGGTGTAGGTGTCAGTGTGGGGTCCATTAGACAGGAAGCTGGCAGAACATTCCTGTGCCCTCGAGGTGAAACTGGAGCACTTCTCCATGGTGTTGGGTTCCTCGAGTGGCAGACCCCCCAGCTAGGGGTGATGTGACTGTCATTCATCATCCTGTCACCAGTCATGGTGGCGTCAGCCCTCCTGCTTCATGCAGGGCGAATCTTACCGCAGCTTTTCAGCGTTTAGACGGGGTGCTGTGTGTGGGTGTGTGTGGATGTAGGAAGGGCACTTTGGGCAAATTGAATTTTTGCATTCTACAACTTAGACCTCGCTTTGTAATATTAATTGGATATATTTGATGTTTCACAACATTACCTTTACCGCGCGTATCTTTCTGTTAATGTTTCGTGTGCCCGTATACGAATCCGTCTGGATTAGCCCTCAGGTTATGCGTTTCTACGTTTAGGTAAGTATTACTACGCAGTTTATGCATGCCGATTCTGTTTGTTTGCGAGCATCTTCCGGTGGGCGTAAACAGCTGTGTGTGCGTCTCTCCGCAGGGACGAACACTTGGGTGGTGCCCGAGACGCAGGGGGCGCTGGTGCAGGGGGGCTATGGGCACAGCAGTGTCTACGACAGCGTCAGCGGCTGTGTCTATGTTCATGGTGGCTACAAGGCGCTGCCCGCCAACAAGTACGGCCTGGTGGACGACCTGTACCGCTACGAGGTCCGGACGCGCACGTGGTAAGTGACGCTCTGCCCGTTTACCGCCCGTATACACAGATGGCACCGGGAGACACCCGGCCGGGACCCCGTCGCTACGGTGATTTGGATCGATGGGCTGAGTGCGGTGTAGACGCTCCCAGTCTTACTTCCGCTCGGCTCTGCGTTCTGTCATCAGATTTCTGCCCCTGACTTCGACCACCGGGCTGCAGTGACAGCCCTTCTCTGCCTCCGATTCCCCCCCTCTGGAATTTTCCCAGACCAACTGTGTTCCTAACATTACCCATAAAAGCACCCTCCCCCCAAAAGCCTCACACTGGACAGGGGCTAACGCCGGGCTAGGATTTCGCCTCAGCCCAGCTGCTGCATGCTTGGCCAGGGAGCCCAGCCTCACCACCAAAGCTTGATTCCTGTCGGGAAATGGGAGACGGTGACAGATGATCTCCGAGCCCCCTGGAGATACCACGGGGCCAATAGGCATTACCCAGCATGCTTTCCCTGCATAGTTGCATTTCTCGACCACGGCCTTCGTCCTTCGTGACGGCCGAGACGTACACATTGTTTTTAAGTAGAGGTGCCATCTTTGGCCAGTAATGGTTCTGCTCTGTCTTGATTAAAGACCCTGGTGCCACCTCTTCTCGCTATGTGTCTGTGTGTTGCTGCGCTCCCGAGCAGATGACCAGCTGACTGCCCCCTTTTCAGGACGATTCTGCGTGAGAGTGGCTTTGCGCGCTACCTTCATTCCGCTGTGCTGCTCAGCGGCTCCATGCTGGTGTTCGGAGGGAACACGCACAATGACACTTCGCTCAGCAATGGGGCAAAGTGCTTCTCGGCGGACTTCCTCACCTATGACATCGGTATGTACCGCACACTTCTGCTGTGCTCCGTCGACTGCCCGGCTGAATGACCCACGTAGAGGCTGGAGTATGCCTTCATGGTTAGTTAGTTAGTCCTTTTGTTCACTGGGTGGGCCCTGTAGGCTTGGGACCACACTGGTCTCCTCAGTGGGCTGGATCAGAGACCCCCAAGGGGACCTGCACAGGACCATCTTACCCTGTTCTCCATCTCACAGCCTAATCTAAGGCGGCACGAGGGGGGGGCTCAGAATGGGAGAGGTGACGGGTTGCCTTCTCTGGGGTCCACAGTGAGGTTCTACTGGGTCCAAACCTCCAGGATGAAGTTCTGTTGCTCCAGAGCTGGAGGGTGAGGTTTTGTAAGCTCTGCTGAGTTCGGCTGCTCTGATCGACGGGCCACCGGACTCCCGTCAGTAGCTCAGGTGTCTGGATGGAACCGAGTGCTTTATGGCTGTGGGTTGGACTGCCTGGCCCCACTGTCAGCCTCTGGGTAAAACCAACCGCACTCCGCTTAATTATTGTTCTGGCCAAATAGATGTTGCTTCACCACGAATGGCCCCTGTGTGCAGAGTCTCTGGCAGCCTGCGGCGCGTGGCACCAGAGGTGGCTGGGCTAGGAGGAGCTGGGTCTGAGGCCCAGCGGGAATTCATGCTGTTGCATCCCAGAGAAAGTGTTTAGCTGTGCCGGCCAAGCAGCCAAATATTAACTATTAATATTAGTGATTATAGTAAAAGCCACACGGAGGTACGGTCATCTTTCTTGCTATTTTAAGGCAGCACGGTAGCCCAGCTGTGAATGGTTTTTACTAAGGGGGTAGAAGACGAAAAGTTAAAAAAATAATAAAAAAAAAAAAACTGATTAGAGCTCCATGATCTCCAGCTTATTAAAGGTACGAGTTCAGCGTCTTAGGAACCATCAGGAAATTTCACAACAAAGGCCTGCAGGGGGCAGTGTCCATAACCACTGCTCACAAAGAGCCCGTTAGTGGCTACGTAGTGTGCCATTTGATGGAGGCTGGCTGCTTACCATGGCAGAGGCAGCGTGTACGCCAGGAGACATTGACGAGTTTTCTTAAAGTGTATTAAAACGGCTCTTTGAGTGATTTTCCATTTCCATTTCCAAAATGAAGGTTGGGTATTCGCCGCTCTCTCGCTGTTTCCATTAATTACTTTCACCTGTAGAGTTGTGCATTTTTGCTCTGTTTTTCCTGACAGCTGTGTTTTAAGATCTAATTTGTTTTTGTTTTCCCAGCTGTCCTGGGAGGGTACACGGTTATTAACCTTTTGTGTTTTCACAGCAGAATATTAAATTTGGGTTGTCAGTGAAGTTTTCATTTGTGTTTAATTCTTTCCCCTCTCACTTCTAATTAGATTGCGAGAGAATGAGTTCTAATTAAAAATATAGCACTGGCCCTGAAAGATTTCAGTACCCCCCTTTAATGGCAGCTGTATCGCATTAAATCCAGACAAAGTAGCTGGAAGCTCTTAATAAGAAAACACTTTTTTTTATTACATCTTGCATTAAAGTGGGCGAATTTCTGTCCATGCTCCCCTTCTTGGGGTTATTGTGTCCTGTTTTCCCCGTCTATCTGACTTCCTGCGTTCACTCATGGAGAGCCATCTCATATCCTGTTCTGTGATACGCATCGGTTCGTCTGGAGCTAAAGAATGGTTGGGCTGCTCTCCCGGGAGATGGGACTGGACGCTCATTCGAATTTTGCAACCTCACTCAGGTCCCTCTTTCCCAAACGCACCATTTCCAGATCATATTACCAGTTCACATTACCAGTTTGTGTTACCAGTTCATATTACCAATACCATTCCCATTCTATTAAAGCAGATGTCTCGCTAGTGAGGACTTTGCTCAGTGACCTACGTCATCCTGGCTCTGTACCTACTGCTAGCCCACCCCTGAGTACCAGGTTCTCCTGGCTCTGTACCTACAGCTAGCCCACCCCTGAGTACCAGGTTCTCCTGGCTCTGTACCTACTGCTAGCCCACCCCTGAGTACCAGGTTCTCCTGGCTCTGTACCTACTGCTAGCTCACATCTGTGGACTGGGTCTTCTGCTGTTCTACTGCTAACCTTCTGCCTTAGGTCTTAGTAATGGAAGCCTGCTGGTTGGCTCTCTGACCCTCCTCATCACCGTCAGTGGACCTAAAGCTTAGTCACATTCGTATGGGGCTGGGTGAAGGTGAAGCATGTCAGGTGTGCCTCACTGTGCCAGCAGGTACTTCAGATATTTTCAGTCAAACTTCAGGCTGGCTGCTGGGATATCTGCACTGACATGAGTAGCATGCCTAGTCTCACTAAGTCAATATGTGCAAGTTTCTTTCAAATGTTGGATACTATGAGACAGTGTCAGCCAGGGTCTGTGGGCACCCCCTCACCCGAGGGCCAAGCCAGTCAGGAGTGATCATAACCATCATGCACAATCATCCCAGGCAGCTTAGACTACTAGCAACACCTGCTGTGACCAGCCGGACTGCTCTGCAGTCTCGTGTCCCGGCGGTTTGGTTGCCAGCCCTGCATTTCCTGGTCGGCAGTGAAAGCTTAAGCCCAGCTGGAACCTGCTACACGCAGGTCCTGCATCGCCTGTTAATTGACCGGAGCGGGGCTGATTATGGCGCTAAACACCGTGTAATAGGGAGAACTGGTCGGAGTGGACGGATGGCTCTAATTACACCCCCACTTCCTCCCCAGAGGCCGTATCTTTGCGAGTCTCTGTAACGTGTGGATTCCACCGCCATATGGAAGCTTCCTATCCCTGTGTACCTGCTGCTGCTGCAGCCAGAGCGTGCTCAGTGTGTTCTTCAGCGCGCACGCACACACACACACACGCGCACACACACGCACGCAATGGCATGAGCTTTCTCTGTGCTCGAGGTACTGAGTCGCCTCAGTAAAAATCCCCCTGAGGTAATGAATAAATGGCAGTCGTGGAAATGGTGACATAATAACGTTATAATAACGTTTAGGACATTGCGTTGGTCCGTGCCTGTTGATCCAGGCAGGGGGTGTAACCTGGTCCCATACTAAGCGCAGTGTGTGGGGAGGTCCCTTTTGCCTTGTGCCCACCCAGACAGGCTTATTCTAGCAGCTTTACTCTGGAGGACTTGGGATCCCTGCTGCGTGGGGGGTGTGTCCTGCAGGGAGCTGCTGCATTCTGGGTAATTCCTTCCCTTTATTGTCTGATTAGTGACATTGTCAGGTAGCGCCAAGAGGCCCGATATTGATCGATTGTCCTTCCTGATGTTCCTGTTGTGTCCATTGCGGTGTGGATCCTCTGTAATCTAGACAGCGGGCATTGGGGTGCCTATCTGATGAGCCTCGGGTTTCATAATGCGTGTGAAATTAACTTTGAGAGCCTCCCTGCATGGCTGTGGGAATTACTCTTCCCAATCTGCTTTTAAACATCTGAGAAGGATTTATGGGTTTTGTTAACCAGCAGAAAAACACACACCTATTTATTTTCCTAGTGCCCCGATTCTCTGGGTGCGAGCCTCTTTTTCCACTTGAGATGACAGATTTTCCTCTGTGTGCTAAGTTGTTGTATTTGTGCAGGTCAAATATGAAAATGATTTATGAATACTTTATCAGTGGGTGGCCTCTAGGATCGGGGGCTCACATCGCACCTTCGGCTCGGTGTGCGTGGGGTTTGCGTGTTCTTCCTGGGCTTGTGGGTGCTTCGGTTTCCTCCCGCAGTCCAAAGACATGCATTGTAGGCTGTTTGCCACGGCTGAATTGTCCATAGTGTGTGACTGGGTGTGTGAGTGTGTGTGTGACTGTGCCCTGCGATTGGTTGGCACCCCAGCCAGGGTATCCTCTGCGTAGTGCCCTATGGCTGCCTGGGGTAGGCTCCAGGCCCCCCCCTTGACCCTGGATAAGATTAAGTGGTTTAGAAAATGGATGGAATACTGACCGTCAGTTGATGAGCACTGATTGTTGCTTTCTGAATACTGAAAGTTGATTCATGAATACAGACTGTAGTTTTCTAAATCCTGATTGCTGACTGACTGCCGATGGTGGAATGATGGATTCCCTCTCATCTGGCATGTTTGCACTCTTCTTTTCCAGCCTGTGATGAGTGGAAGGTTTTACCGAAGCCTAACCTCCACCGGGACGTGAACCGCTTTGGTCACTCTGCGGTCATCAGCAATGGGTGAGATTTATACTGGGTGTGACTGCAGTCTCTCCCTCAGCTCTTCTTCTGGCCATGTTTGGCTTCTGTTTTGGCTCCAACTGGCGGCTTGTTGGCAAACAGTCAGCCTCAGGTTTTACTGGACAATCCGAGATTATGTGAGTCATTTCCTAGGTAATAGTGTGCTGGACTTGCATGATTAAATGTTTTACCTTTTTTGTGCCCCCTCCACAGGTCCATGTACGTCTTTGGGGGCTTCTCCAGTGTCCTGCTGAATGACATCCTGGTGTACAGGCCCCCCAGCTGTGAAGCCTTTCGGCAGGAAGGGGCTTGTCTGGGCGCAGGGCCTGGGATCCGCTGCATCTGGACTAGGGGTCACTGCGTGGCCTGGGACCTAGCCCACACCAACGGCACCGTCCCAGCCACTTCCTGTCCTGTCCGGCCTGGTATGTGTGTCTTCGTTCGGTGTGGGTGTGGGGGATCCTGTGATTGTATGCTCATTGCACGGGGGGATCCTGGGGTGCTGGGACCTGGTGCACAGGTTACCGTGGCTACAGCATCAAATCACTGCCATTCAGAACCGTCTGAGCTGTCTAGTGTCAGAATCCGTACGGTAACCGTGGGGGCGTGGTCCTCCGTAGGGCGTCGTCAGCTCGGCAACTGTATCCGTAACGGCGGTGTTGGTGGCTCCTCTCGTGCCCCTCCCCCACACAGCGCCGGTGGACGAGCAGTGTTTTCGCTTCTCGGACTGTGCCAGCTGTACCGCCAACACCAACGGCTGCCAGTGGTGCGACGACAAGAAGTGCCTGGCGGCGTCCAGCAACTGCACGGCGGTGAGCGCTCCGGGGGGCCGGGAAGCGTGGTGACGGGGCCCAGCGTGGCGGCTGGCCACACCCATGTTTGCTTTCCTCTGTGCTTCAGTCGGTGAGGAACTTCTCCAGGTGCCAGGTGAGGAACGAGCAATCCTGCAGCAAGTTGACCAACTGCAAGAGCTGCTCCCTGAACCTCAACTGCCAGTGGGACCACCAGCAGCAGGAGTGTCAGGTGGTCCCAGGTGGGTATGCTGCTGCCCCCCTCCCCTCCCCCAAGGGTCCTCGGCCACTCTCTTAGCTCTACGCCCCCCGGTTCCGATGTGTTCCCTCCCGTCTCTCTCAGCACTTTTACAGCGGAGCCGGTGTGTAGAGGCAGAACTCAGCACTTCGCTTGTGTGCTGTTCTCCTGGACGAAAAGGTGGGGGCGGGTGGCATTCTGTGGGCCCAGTGTCATCCTATGTTTTTTGCTGTAATCTGGCTGGTTAAAGAGCCGGCTCAGCTTGCTGAGAACGCTCACCTGGGTGTTTAAGGCTCTCTGGAGCGTGTCTCCGCGGAGTCCCCCTGCAGTCAGCTGCGGCTCGCCTCTCATCTAATTTTGATGCTCTGTAAGCGCGTCCTGGCACAGCAGCCACTCCCGTAACCAGCAAGAAGTAGGCCAATTACGTGTGGCTTGGAATCGCCCAGCTGAAGGCCCACAAGGTGGCCTGCGAGATCGCGGCAGCGCAGCCGTGGGAAAAATAATCACGGCTCGTTTAATCAGGTCTGTCCGAGGTGCGTCTTGGCCTTGGAGGTGCGTCTTGGCCTCACAGACACCCTCTCGCTGCAGTGTGCGGAGTATAAGTGACTCCCTTGTCTTAGTGTGCTGACAGAGATTGATGGGGGTGCCTGATGGAGGCTAAAAGCTGGAGGCCTGTAGTGTGAAACAGCGAGGATAAAATGGAATAAAAGAACCCCAGCAGAGGAGAGGCTCGACTAAGGGCCTCTCCGCACAAAGTGAGATTTATCTGCCAGTTGAATCAGTAATGAGCCCACCCATGACAGTGCCTGTTCACTGCCGTGCCTGCCTTGTGACTGATGTCCGCCGACGAAATGGGCTCTCGAACCCAAGCGGGACACGGGGGATGGGGGGCTTGCCTGCCGCTGATGCCTGGCTGTGTCACCTGTGCCACTCCGATGCGTAGCTCACCTCTGTGGTGACGGATGGAGCCACGTCGGGGAGGCCTGTCTGCGGATCAACTCCAGCCGCGAGAGTTACGACAACGCACAGCACTACTGCAAGAACCTGGAGGGCAACATCGCCTCCCTCACCACCTCCAAGCAGGTGGACTTCGTGCTGGAGGAGCTGCAGAAATACCAGCTTCAGGACAAGGTGGGGCCCTCGGGGTGTGTCCATCCAGCCCATTGCGGGGGGGCGGCATTGGGTAACTGTGACAGATGCCCTGCTCCAACCTTCCAGTGGGTTCTGAAGGTCAAAGAAATTTTGTGACAATGGAAAAAAAAAAAATATGGACAGCTTTTGAGGTCCGAGCTTCATCTGTGCGTGGACCCCCTTAATCAGATTCCTCTCTGCTTGGATCTGATTGATCCCAGTCTCGGTTTGACCGAAGCCAATGAGGCTCGCAGCTAAGGCCCATTAAACTTGTTTTTTACGGGGTCAGTTTAGCTGTGGTTCGGACAGCAGCCATTTGCAGAATGCTGAAGGTGCGGCGGACTGCCCCCCGTGGGTCACGTGACCACCGCTCCACTTCAGAGCCATTAGTGTGTCTTAACCGGCATGGACGTCGTTAGTATTAGGCTGGACTGCTCTACCCTGAGATCATAACGCTCCCCAGACTTCCCTGCAGACGATTGGCTAGACGTCTTTCCGGTGCTCTGGTTCTACGGAGGCCTTGAGCATGCTGCCTCTCTTAGCTGAGTGTCTGCCCCCTCATTGCAGCGCATTTCCCCTTGGGTGGGCCTCAGGAAGATCAACGTATCCTACTGGGGCTGGGAGGATGCGTCACCCTTCACCAACAGCTCGCTGCAGTGGCTCCCCGGTGAGCCCAGCGACTCCGGCTTCTGCGCCTACCTGGAGCGGGCCCAGGTGGCGGGACTCAAGGCCAACCCCTGCACGGCCACCACAGACGGCCTCATCTGTGAGAAGCCTGTGGGTGAGTCTGTGGGTGACACCTCGGGGAGTTAGGGTTGTGTCCACCTCGTGGGCTCAGCCAAGGCTAAACACATAATCCTACTGCACTGACCGGAAGTGTTATGTTCTACTGCCTCGTTGCTTCCAAAGAGAGCGTGGGGTTTGACCAGCTCAAGCAAAGCTGAAAATGCATCTTTTAAATGCAGTGATTTGGCCGTGTTCCCCTGCGTCCTAAGCGTGGGGGGAACGTGCTTAATACCCCCCCACAAACACACACACACACACACTGTCTCTTCTGACATCTCAGTGCAACCATTAGTCTGCTGGCTTCTGCTAGCCTTTAATCATTATCTGTGAAGACCCACTTTAGAAACATGGATGGGGATATATCTTCATGACACAGCCATCTTGGTTTTACAGTGTTAACCCTTTAACTGTTACCATGGAGAATGTCTTTCTACAGTACAGCTTCATCACCTTAAAGGGGCATTCTCTTAAAGGTACATTCTCCTCTTAAAGGGATGTTCTTCCGTCAGCCACAACTTTCTGTAAGAGCATTGCTGTGCTTTATTAATAGGAATTAATGCAGTGATTAGTGGTGCTTTCATGTTGAGTTGTCTCGGTCACATGATGTGGCACCATGCTCTCCCCTCTACAGTGAGCCCCAACCAGAACGCCCGGCCTTGCAAGATGCCTTGTTCTCTGCGTACCAGCTGTGCCAACTGCACCAGTCAAGCCACAGAGTGCATGTGGTGTTCCAGTACCAAGCGATGCGTGGATTCCAATGCCTACGTCATCTCCTTCCCATACGGACAGTGTCTGGAGTGGCAGACCACGGACTGCCTGTGTAAGTGGGACGTGTGGGGTCCGCCGGGTGTGTGAGGGGCCTGCGTTTGGCCGGTCCGCCGGGTGTGTGAGGGGCCTGCGTTTGGCCGGTCCGCCGGGTGTGTTACAATCAAACAGAGCTTTTTCCACCTACTGAATGGCATTTGTATCCATCTTCGATGTAATGACATTAACTGGTTGGCCCCCAAAGGCTGCCTCCTTCTGGTCTTTGGCAGTCACACCACATTTTTTAGCCGGGGTTCAGTTCCCAGGACTCGCGTCTTACGGGAACGGCCTTGACCCTCAGGTCTTAGGAAATCCAGCGTGGTCTTATTGACAGCGCTGTGTTGCAACAGTTGTAGCGAAGACCTTTTTCCCCCAGAAAATCGATACGGTATTGATGCATGTCGCTGGCTCTGGACCCCCGCTAGGTGAAGGTGGGTGTGTGTGTGTGTGTGTGTGTGTGTGTGTGTGTCGCCTCCAGTGGAAAGTGATGCACTGCGGGTTTCCAGCCCCCGCTTGAAGCTGACCACTGGCACTGTGACTGTCTCCGTGCTCTTTTACTGGGAGCTCTGGGAGGAGAACTGGGCTCAGAGAGGCTCTATCAGAGCCTCACACTGGAGTGTGACGCCACCTAAAAGGGAGTGTGAAAATTCAAGCTGCTTTTCTCAAGGTCAGCGAGGGCATCATGTGCTGGTGTGATGGACCAGTCTACGGGAAGATGGGTGGAGTGTGCTGGTGTGATGGACCAGTCTACGGGAAGATGGGTGGAGTGTGCTGGTGTGATGGACCAGTCTACGGGAAGATGGGTGGAGTGTGCTGGTGTCACCCACAGGGGGCTGTTGACCTCTCAGTGACCTCAGAGGTAATTAAGCCTCTTAATGCCACGTAACACAGGGGCCCCCCAGGTGGAGATGCCAGCTTTGCTTGGCACACACTTGCGGCCTGCCTCCCCTGACCCCCCCCCCCCCCCCGCACAGTATTTCCGTGTTCCTATTTAATTATCGCTCCTCTTCTCATCAGTGAGTCGCTCCTGTCCAACCGGAGATGGTTTTGCTAATCTGGGTGCCTGCCAAGTGTGAGGCCCGGGCTCCCGGTCCCCCGCTCAGCACACTGCCAGCGGTGTTGGCCTGGCCCGGCCCCTGAGCCTCTGTGTTTATTTGCTCATCAGTGGAATTAAGCAGCTGAGGTTTGCAGGACGCCAGTTGCCATGGCAGCGGTTGCCGTGCCCACCAGGGCCGTTGTGGCGCTCAGGGGCCGGCTCTTCGTTGTCCCGTTTGTCAGTGTTGGGATGAACGTTACCTTGGGAACCGGGCAGCCAACAGCAGGGCAGCGATCTGGAGCCCGCTGGAACGTTGGCTCGGGTTCGTTTTGGCATGAGGCTTGCCAACGCAGGAGCAGCGTTCAGACACGGTTCTGGTTGAAGCTGGGCTATGAACCCCCCTCTCAAACTGTAGTGCAGTGCCCCCTAGTGACCATGAGTGATAATGGCGGCAGCCTACACTGGGAGGACTGGAATGAGCCGGGATCGCGGGTGCGACGCCCCGGCGGTAATGGAGGGTGCCGCAGTAACGCGGCTCGTTCTGCCTCCCCTTGAAGGAGCCGGGATCGCGGGTACGACGCCCCGGCGGTAATGGAGGGTGCCGCAGTAACGCGGCTCGTTCTGCCTCCCCTTTCAGCCACTTTATGGGCTGTTGGTGGACAAACAAAACCACTCTCCGATGTCTTCCGTCAGCATCTTCACTGAAAGCCTTTCATTTAATCGGCAGCTAGGAACAGGTTTGCTTTGGCGTCGACCGAAATGGAGGAAAAATATTTCATCAGCGTTTCACCCCCACCCCCAGAGCGCAAGCGGCTGGGCTTCTCCTCTGCCAGGAAAGCGCTTCCTAAATAAGTCAGCGGAGCTGTTCGCCCGTTGTGTGGGTGGTGCCGCCGGACCCCGGCTCTGTGTGGCTGCCGAAATTGCTGCGCATTGTGTCTGAGAGATCAGCTGTGCACCATTTCCCATAGTGCTCTCTGTCTGCTCGGGTCAGGAGGTGGATGCGTTTTGTTTAAATTGCACACTTACGGTGCGGCGGCTCCTCGCTGCGTTTTTCCCTTTTTTCCTTTTATTCTCCATTTGATTGCTTCGATCTTCAGATGGTTTGGCCCTGAAACAACCGGTTCTGGATGTGGTGGGGGGAATGAGAACTGTGTGTGTACGTGTGTGCGTGTGTGCGTGTGTGTGTGTGTACATGTGCGCGTGTGTGTACGTGTGTGCGTGTGTGTGTATGTGTGTGTGTGTACGTACGTGTGTGCGTGTGTACGTGTGCGTGCGTGTGTGTGTGTGTGTACATGTGCGCGTGTGTGTACGTGTGTGTATGTGTACATGTGCGCGTGTGTGTACGTGTGTGTATGTGTACATGTGCGCGTGTGTGTACGTGTGTGCGTGTGTGTGTATGTGTGTGTGTACGTACGTGTGTACGTGTGTGTGTGCGTGTGTGTGTACGTGTGTGCGTGTGTGTGTGTACGTGTGTGTGCGTGTGTGTGTGTGTACGTGTGTGCGTGTCTGCCTATATGTTTGTGCTCCAGGTTCCTATCTGAGCTGTTAACCCTAACTGCCTGCTATCTGGTCCTCGCTATTCTGTGTGTTATAGGTGGTTTGCAGTTGCTGTAGCTCCCGTCTCTCTCTCTGTATCTTTCTCTCTCTCTGACCATCTGATTCTCTCTCTCTCTCTCTGACCATCTGCCTGTCTGTCTGTCTGTCGGTCTGTCTGCCTGCCTGACTCTCTCTGACCGTCTGCCTGTCTTTCTGTCTGACTGACTGACTAACATCTACTCTTTCCAAGAGTTAAATTGTCAATCCCCAAACTCTTCAACAGCACAAAACTGCTCGGGGCTTCGCACCTGCAACCAATGCCTAGAGCAGCCGGCCTGCGGGTGGTGTGGTGACCCCAGCCATACAGGACGGGGCCAATGCATGGAGGGCTCCTACAGGGGCCCTGTTAAGAGCCCGTCCAGGCAGAGCCAGGATATGGTGCTGGAGCCCAGCCTGTGTCCCAGAGAAAGGGGCTACGACTGGGCCTTCATCAGCTGCCCTGGTGGGTCCACACACACACTCACACTCCTCACAACTCACGCATCGGCTTTCTGTTGTGTTCCTCCTCCTCTCTCTCTGATTGGCTGTTGGTTGTCTTTCCCAGCATGCCAGTGCAACGGACACAGCACATGCGTGAACAGCAGTGTGTGTGAGCAGTGTCGTAACCTGACCACCGGGCCGCACTGCCAGACCTGCATGCCGGGGTACTACGGCGATCCCACCAATGGGGGCAAATGCCAAGGTTAGTGAGAGCGTCGGTCCTCAGCTGGCTGGGAAGCTGTGAGTGAGCAGAACCCTGGTGTGTCACCAGAACCCATCCAGGAAAGATCACATCCTGTAGGGCAGAGGTGGGACTGCTTATGCTCCGCCCCCAAGGAGGTGTGGTATGTGGGTGTGGTCATGTCTTCACAGTGACAGGAAGAGCTGAACATCTTCAGGAAGATCACCTGGGGCTCTACACTGGGGCTCTACGCCGCCACCAGAGCATCTGTGCCCCACACTTTAGCTATCTTACGAGTAGCATGGGTAAACATGGTGTACTCCGGAGCTCTATCCTTTCCTGGGAGCTTCTCTCCTGCACGTCCAGGGCTGTGGGCCAAGGCACCATGCTGCAACATTCCTCACACTGACAGACATCCTTTTGTCATGCTCCCTGTCATGTTAAATCACTCTTGGTCGTCTTCTTATCGCCCGGCCCTGACAAAAGGCTTAGTGTCACTAACTCCAGGGTGATGGTTTAACAGATGAGCCCCCGCGTTTGAGCTGAGGATGTGTTCTGCCAGGTGTCCGCACCCTCGCTTCAGGCCACAATGATTACCGACCGCTTTGGCTGGCTGACATTATCGACCCACGCGTGTCGAAAGGAAGAGCGTCGGCCGCTCACGAATCTCTCTCTGTTTCTCTGTAGACCTCCTCATCTCCAGGGAAACTTTGCTTCAGCCGCAGTGGTGTTAAATCATCTTAGTGTGTGTGTGTGTGTGTGTGTGTGTGTGTGTGTGGTTGTGGGGGTTACTGTTTGGCGCAGTCAGTTGCAGGAGTGTTAGCAGGCTTGATTGATCTATTTTAACCTGACAGTCGCACTTTCCTAAGCGGAGCGGTGGAGCTGAAGTCCGCTTGAGTAAACGGAAAGTCGGTGTAACCTCTGCACTGCAACCACGAGGCTGGGGCACCTTGTCTTTATTTTGTTCTTCGTCTGTGTCAGTCTTGCCCTTGAAGGTTATTCATGTAAGACATCCATCTGACTGGAAAATGTCCTGTGAATATAGAAAGGCATAAACACACGTTTGTGGGACGTTTGCACAGACACCCATAAATCTGTCAGATCCGACAGCAGACGTTTATCTCAGCCGTTTGATGGCCCCACCTTTGAAGGGCCACCTTCGCTTCCTCTTGACTTTGCTGCTGTTATCATGGTGTTGCAGGATTAAATTTGTTTACCTCCATTGGTAACAGAACAGCAAAGGAAGCCTGGGCTGGGATTCTAACAACATAAATTTTAGGCAGTAGTAGGTTCACATTTACATCGGCTCCCTTGAGTCAGTAGACGACTCACCTTGGGATCAGGTCTTGTGGTCAGTGGTCAGTTCTTGTTGGGATTGGCTCCCTCTGTCAGTGCCTAGCTCACCTAAGGATCAGCTCTCTTGAACAGTACATGGTTCTCATTCTACCAAAGGTGGAAGGGTTTCCAGATGTGGCCCCAGCTTCCAGGGACAGTACCTCGTTTCCCATTGGTGATGTAGTGATACCACATGTAGCTGCAGTCGAGAGTCAGCGGTAAAGTCTCTTCATTGTGAGTGGTATTCTATTATACTGCACCTCTGCATATTAAAACTGAAAAATAATTCATGTCTTTCCAACTAGGGTCAGAGGTACTGGGATCCGTAGGGGATGGCGTAGATGATCGGAGGTGCCTGGTACAGGGTGGGGGATGGTGCAGAGATGCTGTAGGGCCGTCACTGTTCCCTGGAGCTGCATGTGGGTGTGTGTAAATGGATAATGTCTGTTTGAGTAGTAAAGTAAAAAATGTTGACTAAAACCCTTCCTTACATGATCCTGGCCAGCTGTGTACGCTCGATAAACATGGTCAAAGAAGGCTCCGTGGCATCCTGCATTCTTCAGGCGGGGAACGTTTTCCTCCTGATAATGTTTCAACAAGCCTCAGTGACGGATGTGTGTGTTACCTCGTCTTCATTCCTGCGATTCTTAATCAGCCGTGAAATTTGTGAAAACCAGTAAGCTGATTGGTCAAGAAACAACCCACAACACAATCAGCATGCAGGACTGTGGTGGGTGTGCCCCAGTACCACCCTCTTGCTGCTGTGAGTATTGTTGGCATACGCTGAGGTCTTGTAGCCATTTTCAATGGCACTGACAATACAGTTTCCTTTGTGATCTTCCTAACCACTGGGTGATCCTGGGTGATTGAGGTTAACCAGCGAGGGGCGCTGTGCTCCACAGGCTGGGTTAAATTTGTCTTCTGGGAGCTGGATTTTCTCTCTGAGCTATAATAGAATGGACTCAAGGTGACGGAGGTGAAGTGAGATTATAGTGAGAGGGGCTTGAAGACACCCCAATAACAGAGAGGCTAACAGCTTGGATCGTTTAGGAATGCTCATGTCATGAGAACCAGATTAACCTCTATGTGAAATTGCTGTAGAGCCGAGCGTAAACTCTTCACAGTCTACGTCATAGTTATGCGATATTAGGAGATTAGTATTTAATTTAGAATTTCTTGAATCTTCCGGTCTTTGTCAGCAGGTGTAGAAACAGTGCTGACGGATCATGTGATGTGGGTGTTGCAGACGGTGTACACGTCACACAGCCCCCCCCCCCCCGACTGTAGAGCTGAAGGTTGTTGGTCTGCGTGTGGAGCTTGTGCTGTCTGTTCCTTTTTTGGTCAGTGTTGCTGTCAGCACCTCATGGCCCCCTTAGGGCAGCCTGGCTGGGTGCTCTGCAGTGATGAGGTTTCTGTTTTTCCCAAACTGTCACCTGTGAATAGTGTCCCCCTCTTACGGGGAGGTGACATCCCCCACCGGGCCCAGTGTCCCCCTCTTACGGGGAGGTGACATCCCCCACCGGGCCCAGTGTCCCCCTCTTACGGGGAGGTGACATCCCCCACCGGGCCCAGTGTCCCCCTCTTACGGGGAGGTGACATCCCCC
>JAACJT020000035.1:683456-696430 GCA_009936485.2 Gymnarchus niloticus
GTAGCAGAAACGTGCTCGCTTCCGTGCGTGCCCCCCCCCCCCCTCGAGGGGAGACACGGGACGGACCTCACCCGCCGCCCCCTACCCTTCCAGGCGCCCCCCCCCCCCCCCCCCCCCACCTTGTAACGTCTACTCCCTCTGGAAGTCTGCGGTTTCTGAAGCTGCTTGCGTTTTCCTGTACAGTTCTGCTGTATCATTTTCAGACCCAAAGTAAATCGTTGTTCTCTGCACCCTCTCCTGGGGGCCTGCGATTTGCGGTTACCAGGCTTCTCAGCATCTCCCTCTCCCCCCGCCTCCTGCCCAGTGAGGATGTACACCTTTCAGGGTCCGTGTGATTTTTCACTGTCATTGTGCTGTAGTTCATCTGAAGCTAAATAAAATCAGTGAAAACGTTTACTAAATGGGACATTGGACAAAGGGACAGTTTGCTGTCTCCAGACCTTGTTCAGTGGCTACTGGTGATGTGGGGTGGGGCTTTGACACACACGCACGCACGCACATACACACACCCTGTTCGAGGGCACCTTTTGACAATTCTCATCTTCAAGCAGTTAATGATTCTGAGTTACGCTTCAATGAGCTCAGGAACAGATGAAAATTGATTTTTTTTTTTTTTTTTTTTTTTTTTTAAATGTACTTTCTTTAGTCCATTTTTAACTGTGTTCAGCTTTGCAGCAGTTTGTCCGTTTTCCTCCACACTTGTGATTTTTTTTGGGGGGGGGGCTTTAGTCCAGAATGAGCAAGAGCCCACCCATGATGCCCATGAATGTCGGGGTGGGGGGGGTCTCCACTTAGAGAAAATGCAGAAAGTGAAATCAGACACCATGGCAATTTCTTGACTCTTCTCAGTTTATCTGCCTTTAATAAATGCGTTTCTCTCATCTCATAAGGTGGGACACGGCTCAGACATGGTGCGTATCTTAAGTTTACCTGGTAGGTACGTTGGGGGGTCGTGGGGATGTAATAGCTAGGCCAGCGTCTGGGGAGGGTCGTGGTGGTTAACTTTCTTGGTTGACTGACAGGGGTTCTGATGGTGTTATAGAACTAAAGAAAACCCAGCAGAGCGCAGTGTCCCAAGTGACATTAAGATTTTACACCTCATTCAGAAGCGGTGTACATAGAAATGGAGTTGACCTTTCTGGTGTGTGTTTTTTTTTTTAGTGTGCTTTTGCTCTTGGATATTATGCCTGCTAATAAACACTGGTTAAGTGTCTTGTTTTTCTTGTATTAAGACTGCACCTTCACTCAGTGCCTCTAGCTTGATTTTCGTTCATTTATTTTATTTTTTTCAGCTCCCTTATTTATTTTGCAGATGTGGTAGAATGAGAGCGGGAAGTTTCATGCGTCTGCTTTCTGACGTACACCGGTCAGCAGGTCAAGCTTAGGCGTCCCCGAAGGCCCCTGTCTCGTCTGATACACGCACACCTCTCTCTCCTTCCTCCACAGATCGCCTTCTCCCAGCACAACAGCATCATGGACCTGGTGCAGTTCTTTGTCACCTTCTTCAGGTGAGTCTCATGTGGAAGGAAGACGTGGGGAGCTGTGGAGCCATCCAGCTGGGGGGAGAGAATTGTGTTTGCAAAAGGTGAAGGAGAGACTTTTAAAGGTACAGCACTCCACCTGTGGGCTTTAGCACATCACTGTGTGTAGGGTGCCACTACCCGTGTGTTCCTTCCGAGCTTCCGTTGTGACCTCTGATTTTACGGCCGAGGTAATGGGTGTCTGTCGCCTTTGAGATTATTCCTACGTCCTCTGGTAATCAGCTTTTTCCTTCCCACACTTTAACATTTAAAATGAAAGGCAATAATCTGAATTTTGATTGGAACTTGGCGAGGGCTGAGGCGATTCCATGCTGCTCACCGTTTTGACAGCCGCACAGTCTGTGGTTGAGGAAATTTGCAGGTCCTGTTTGGCAGCTATTTGGTTTCCCTGGCTACCTTATCAGCCCTGGGGGTATGGTTCTTGCTGTTGCTGGTTCTTGACCAAGTGCAACTAGTGTCCCGTCGTTTTAGATGGCCATGGTCGCCGTGGAGTTGGGTAACAGTGGATGTGAAGTGGCACCTCCTGAGGGAGGAGTGTCCCCACCCGCCTTGGTTCCCTTTCATGGCTCCCGTGGCTCGGGACCCATGTGACGGACCGCGCTCGTGTTCCGTGAAATGACGGGGGATGGGGCACCGCAGCGGAAAGCCACGACATCCTCCTCCCCGGAACCGTGACACTGGCTGTGAAACAGCCGACATCAAAGCGTGGTCTACGGGGGACTGGCCCCCTTTACCGTCACGCCCATGTGAGGTTGGGGGAAAGGTTTGGCGTGCCGTTTGAAAAACAGCCCACGCAATGTTAAATGTAAAAGGTGCACTCCTGCCGTTTGCCCTGCAACCGGACAGGCTGGCTGTGATGTTTGTAGGTCAGTGTGTTTTTCGCATCCTGGAATCCATTTCCCTTGAATCAAACGGCCGTCAGCGGCTTGCCGTTATTTTAGCTGTTTTATGTCTTCTCTCTGAGCGTTATTATGAAAGCGTGCCGTTTTTCAGGTCTGCCCTCAATATCCAGATGTTTGCGTTGTGCTCTCCCAGGGACTGGCCGGAATATTGTCCAGTTCATACACAGCTGCTTAAACAAGGTAGTGTGTCACCCTGAGCAACGCTCCAACTCTCTTTAGGAACACAGACCTGCCGCTGACTCCCAGGATGCACTGCTCCGAGTGCCTGGGGTTCCTTTCATTCCACGCCAATGCCTCCTCTGTCAGTGACTCTCCTCGCCCGTCACCGTCGTACGGTGACTCAGAAAGCGCTTTATTAGCAGGAAATCCCGCTTTTTAACTCCACATCACAGGACGTTCACGAGCGGCTCCACCTCCCTCTCCGTTGCTCGGCCTCCATCTTCCCGTCCTGCTCGGTGGTTCCTCTCCTCCCCTCTCCTCAGCTCAGTGACACTGACAGATATGTCCGAATGCGCCGGGAGGAAATCTGGCCAGCCGCGAGCAGATTGCCGTGCGTCTCCTAAGCTCTGTCACCGGCACATTTGTCTTTCCTGTAATGTGCTGCTGTCTCGTGCTCAGAGTAAGGAAATACTGCAGTCAGCCTAGTGAAATCAAACGACATAAAATGTAAGCCGTGATGAATCTCCTTGGCTCAGGCACAGTCTCCTGGCTTTTTGCGTCTGTATGGCTTTGGGGAGGCCTGCAAATATTAAACACGGTGGGTCTTATACTGCGGCCGCAATAGAATTTGATTTATTTTTTTTCCTCTCTTCTTTGCCGATTATAACTCATAAAATTAGTGCTGTGGATGCAGAGGAAATGCTTACACAGAGGACAAGCTCATTACGGAGGAGAAGGTTGATACAAAGAGAAGCTCGTCAAGCAGGAGAAGCCCGTTAAAGAGAAGTTCTTTACTCAGAGAACAAGGACGTTGAGGAGGAGGAGCTTGTTAGGATCTAAGCTATGTCAGCATGGAGTGGAGATGTTCATTCAAGCTCTTTTTACATGGTTAAATGTTTGCTTACCCAGATACTTCATCGGCAAGACCTACGGGCACTGGGGGGCGGGGACTGTGGACTCGACGTCGGAGCGGCTGTAGAGTTTCAGAGCCTACGGGCACTGGGGGGCGGGGACTGTGGACTCGACGTCGGAGCGGCTGTAGAGTTTCAGAGCCCCTTGTGCTGCTGGCCCACTTCTCAGCATCACACCAGTGTACACCTGCTGCTCACACCAGGCCAGATGGGCTGGTCCTCCTGGTGCTGTCGTGCTTCCGTGTGTATTTTACGCCTGGGAAGGCAAGGCGAGTGGTCGGTCCATCCAGCAGGTCGGGCAGCACTTCCTGTCTGTCCTTGTGACCGCTGCTGTGTCACCCTGAAGGCAGGTACTATAGTGTGCCCCGTACCTCCACAGTGCCCCCTAGTCCATGTTTGGGTGACTAGATGACTTCTCACCCTCCACAGCTGTTTCCTGTCCCTCCTGCTGGTGGCCGCAGTGGTGTGGAAAATCAAGCAGACCTGCTGGGCCTCCAGACGCAGGGAGGTAAGTTGCCACGGCCTTCGTTGTTGTCTTCCTCACTTCTTGTCTCCCAGGGAATTGTAAAACAAAAGCAAGTAACACCAGATGTGTGTGTGTGTGTGTGTTGGTGGGGTGGGGTCTGTCTTCTCGTCCTCTTCAGTCCTTTCCTCTCTTTTTCCGTCCATCCTCTCCTCTCTTCCGCCCTCCTGTCCTGTCCTCTTCTGTCCATCCTCTTCCTGGTCTTTCCTATCTCCTGTCCCCTTTTCTCCCCGGGACACGTCCATAAAACGTACTGGCGGAAGGACACATTCAGAGGCTGCTCTCATACCGCGTACCTCGATCACCGAAGCAGGTCATCTCAGCTGCGTAGCTTGAGGGTCCGGAATTCCGAGCCATCAGGACACCTGCTGAGATCAGAGGCTGCTGCACGGGTCCAAACAGGTTGCTCTGTCTCATTGCATACAAATGGGGTGCCTGCTGGAGGTGAGGAGGGTGATGGGCATATTAATGAGGAAGAGCGGTGGACCTGTCCGTATGCTTGGCCTGAGTGTATTATCAGTGCGGTCCAGGTAAACGTGTGTGTGTTGTTAGCTCACCAGTGTCAAGGTTAAGAGCATGCGCATCGTTTGTTGGGAGAAGGTCCATCGTCCGACCGAATTCCTCACAGAGCACTATCGCCGTGGCCATCCCAGCCTGGCGCCATGGAACTGTCACATGGTGTGGGGGTGTCCCCCACCTCAGCATCGTGGGCATGATTATCATTGAGAAAATTACTTCCATGTTGTTTCTGGGGTTTGTTTTTTTTTCCCTGCAGAGACTATAACCTGGTAAATTCTCTACCCCAAAGACTCGGGTGTGAGACAGAGAGAGATGAGGAGGGCGTGTGTGTCTCTGTGTGCCTTAGGAGGACTTCTGGGTTCATCCAGGACATGTCAGGATGTGCTCCAGGAAGTGAACGGTGCCTGATTGAGCAGAAGGAGCAGAGTTTAGCTGACCATGGGGCTCAGGGGGTCTGACTTCGGAGCTGTGGGAGGGGCTGGCCTGCATTCCCCTTCACTGCAGCTCCTTGTTTGTTTTAATGAATGTGCTCTAGTGTGTCTGGCACACACAGACGCAGCAATTAGCCGCCCTCTGGATGCCATGTCTGAATGCTCAGTCTGTGACAGTTGAAAGGTTTTCTGGCTTCACAGCCGTCGGCCCTTGCGTTTGTGAGCGTGTGTGTGTGTGTGTGTGTGTGTGCCTCCATCTTTTGTCCCCCTGCACGCGGTGCCACGGTGACGTCTTTGTGAGGCCCTCGTCAGAGCTCCCTCATGGGCCCTGTTGACGGCGCTCATCGCATTATTTCAGTCTGGACTCGCATTTCACCTGCGGCCGTGTGGCCTGATGATGCTGCCACTTTTGTGAGTGAATCTTGGGCTTTGGCTTTGCGCCGTGCTCATAAGTTTCAGCCAGACATTGCCGGGGCCCCACCAGAGGTTCAAAGACCCAAAAGAACATCTGCGGCAGAGCTGAAGCGGGAACGCAGACCAGTTGGCGGACGACAGCTAGTGCTCCCTCCCGTTGCGTGGGACTCCTTTTCATTCGCTTTGTTTCTGTGGTTAAATCCACTTCAGCGGCTCTCTTCATGTTTGCCTATTAATTAAATGTCTCAGCTCGTGTTTGCATAAATACTGCGAGGAAACTAAACATGACATTTGTTGCATCGCCATGGCTCGGGTGCGGTATCTGTGAGCACGCAGTACACTGAGTAACTTTTGGATGGCATATACTGTGCTTGCTGTGACCTGCGGGTTTCAAAGATAGTTGTTTGATGCGAATGATTGATGCTTATTAAGCATCCTTCAGGTTTGACCCTCTAATTGGATAATAACTCCAAATACCTCTCATACTGCTCTCCAGTGGTGGTGCAGCTTAGAACTGAGATCGGGGCTTCAAGGATTGCCCAACATTTGAAGTATTTTGAAGATCAGTGCCGTGAGATTGATTGCACTAAGACTACCAGAGACCACGTGACTGCCTTCGCGATGTGAACGTCACCAGCCCTGTCTTTGTGGCCGCTGTGCTGCTGGTCTGAGATTAAGAGCTGGACACCAGACCCCCGGGCGACTGCCTCCTAAAAACGGGCGTGTTACAAATTGAAGTTCGTTTTCTGACGGAGATGATTGGTTTGACTGGGCTGGCTGGGTGTGTGGGGGATTAGGGCAATAACAGGCTGCTTGCACTTTATCGTGGAGGTAGTATGTCTCGCTGAAAAATGCCATCACCATTCCCAGCTTTCCATAAGCTCCAGTGTGGCTGGCTGTGTGCCTCCCGTGGGATTCCTGCAGAATCCCTAGAATTTTTTTGTATTGATCCGGAGCTGCGGTCTGTGAATAGGCTGGGATAATGAACACGGCTGCCATCGAACTTAAGCAATCAGTCATGCTCTCCAAGCCACGGGAAGCTTGCATCACTGCCTTGCCATGTAGGACAGCTTGTCTTCTTGGCATAATCGGAGCAGTCGTAAACAGCAGTCATGCAGACGCTCTGATCCATTTAAAGAGCTTCGGCCTGCTTCTGTAGAGGTGGAGTGACAGTGGCTTGTTTTAATGGCGCAGCAGAATGAACGAGTCGTGTGGAATCTGTTTAATTATCTGTGACATTACGTTGTTTTAGAGATACTGGCGTGGGGGGGTTTGAACCAAACGCAGTGTAATGTCTTGTGTCGAGCGCTCGGTGATTCGGGTCAGCTGCCGGGCCCTGAGTGCCATGCCAACACGCTCTGTACTCCCGTGGCGTGCGTTTCCGGATGGCTGCCACCTGACGCTCTGAAACAGGAGCTCTGTGGGCGGGGCCTGATTTTCGGCACGTTAGCACGGAGGTGCTGCTGCGTCTTTCTTCCTTCGGATTTGGGTTCCTAACCTTTACTGAAACACTCGCGTGTCTGCTAGCAACATGCTAATCACATCTCTTTGATGTTACATGTGTTGCATCATTTAAACAGTACTGGAATGTTGTTCCTGAAACCTCGTGGCCCTCGGCGGTGTTGGACATTTCTGCGTGTGCCTGCTCCAGCGTGCAGGTCCGACTGGGGCCGATTTCTCTGCCACTGAAGCCCGGTGTCACCCTCTGTCCTCGCTGAAGCTGGCTGCTGACAGCCACCTTGCCGCATTTGTTTATCCTCTTTTGAAGTTGCTTTTGCGATAACTATGCGCAGAGCATTACCTCAGAGCTCCTTCACTGTCATTAGCACAGACATGCCTCCCAGGGGCCCCTCGCTTCCGCTCTCCGTTACTGTTTGCCACTCGTGCGCCTTTGTGTGTTGCTGAGCAGAGACAGTCATTTGGGGGGGCTTCTACCCGTACTACATGGGTCAGCCCCCGGCGTCTCCTCGTACTACGGGGGATGGGCCCCGGCGTCTCTTCTTGCCTGGAGCCCCCGGTCTCTCATCTCGAGGCCTCCATCACTGCCTGTGGTGGCTGATCTCAGGTCCTTGGCATTCTTGTGCTAATATCTAGTATTCATCCCTGAAAAGTTGGTGCTGCTCCTAGAAGGTGCACAGGAATGCGTGGGGGTTTGTTTGCCTTTCGAGGGAGCTGCGTACAGCTCAGGTGAACACTCTCGGCTACTAGTGTGAATACACCAAGTAAACAGACGCATTGCCAGAGCTTGCAGATGGCAGCCTCTGCTCAGCCTTCCGTGGGCTGGGGAAGAGCGTCCAATGACAAGTGCTCCGTGCCGCTGGTGGCCCCTCCTACACGCACTTGGAGCCAGCTGTCAGGTGAGGGTCACCCCCTACGCACGCTGAGAGCCTCGCGGTGTGCTTCCCGCAGCTGTTTACGAGCTCTCTGGAGACTGTCTGTGTATGTGCTCATGTGAGACGGGCGCAGTTACGTTTTGTGAAATCGGCCCCGTCTTCTGGCTCCAGAATACGCAGAAGGTGCGTAAGAGCTGGGAGGCTGCGTCATTTACCGAACGCCCCCCCTGAAGTGTGCTGTTTGGCCCCTGCTCTCTGCGCGGGCAGACCCCTTTCTTTGAGAAGTATGGTGAAGGCCTCTGTAGGTTGAGCATCTCTCACCATGGAATAGGGGCCTCATCCTTTGGTCACGTAACGAGGTGGGTGGAGCCCCACGCTGCATCGATGGTCCTGTTTCCACGTCAGCCCAAACGGCGCTGGCAGACCAAGAACTAGTACAAAGGTGAATCTCGGACGCAGAGCTTTGGGCTGCGTTTTGACTGGTTTGGTGCCGGAGCAGCCCACTTATGTGTTTGCATCAGTGCTGCTTCTGCTGTGGACCATGCGGCCGGGTCAAAATCGCCAGTGCGCGGCAGCCATGCTGAATGGTGCCGGGGCCTCCTTCACCTGAAGTGGACAGCAGCTGGGAGGCCCAGGTGTGGGTATGAACTTAAACCATCACACCGCTCCACCACGTCAGCTCTCATTGGCTGGAGTTTTCATGAGGTGGTCTGTCATTGGCTGATTGGTGCATGTGTTTACTCTCCTTCTTTGGTAGTGAGCGCCTTCCTGTGGCTGGATTAGTGACAGGTGCCCCTTGACAACAGGAGGATGGGTCTGGGCAAGGCGGACACGGTCACACCATTCCTGTTTTGGTCAGGGACTGAGATGACAGTATCAATGTGCTAATATTTACAAGCGTGTGTTGTAGCGTTTCTCCTCCTACATCAGTACGCAGCGAGAGGTGCGTTTTCGCAAGCTGTAATGAAGTTTGAATCCTCCCTTTCTTTCCCAGCGGCAGAACGACACCTTTATGAAAAAAATCTATTTTATTATAAGCTGATGTTATGTATACTAGCTGTATGGAGTGTGGTTTATTGCTAAATTGCCTATATGCATGTACCAGCAGATTCTGTAATTGCATAAGCACAGTTCGATGCTCCTTCCAGATACGTTTCTGTGTTGCCGGGTAGTTCTACCTCTTCAGTTTGTGTCATTGGATGACCCTGTTGTCCTTCATTTCTTCTGATTGGACAGACCTGTCCCCCTTCTGTGTGATTCAGTGCTTCTTGCCACTCTTTGCGTGACAAGGTCACTTCTGCCCACTAAAAGATCTACGTCTTTGGTTGTACATTACCACGCAAGTCAGTTCGGTCTCTTTCCCTGGGCTGCCTTTGTAAACAGCCAGAGTCATTTTCAAATAAATTAAATTTCATAGGAGTAGATGTCTCGATGCGTTCAGCTGCTGTTACGGCTTGTATTGAGAGGAGCTATCCATCACTAATCTATCGTTTAATTTAGTGCCCAGCTCTCCACAACATCGCTGTAGGAACCATGGGAAATGTAGTGTGCTTGTTACAGATGGCACATCGATGGGCCGCTGGGCGTTTGGACAATACTGTCGGGTGGAGGTGTGTAACGGACTCAATCCCAGTAGATGGAGGGACAAATGGCGTGTGTGTGCAGAGTGATAGTGAAAGCCATGCGGAAGAAGCCAGAGAAGGGTGTCGAGTGCTCTCCGGCCCAATTAGATGGGAGCCGGTGTCCCGCTGGGTTAGTCATGGCTGACTGTGGCTGTCCTGGGTGCGGCAGAGTGGGAAGATTAATTAACGGTGCCTTTTGTGTGCCCGTTTTGGGAGGAGGCCCAGGCTTGAGGGCTAATGCTGATGCCAGCCTCCTTCTCATGGAACGGTTAGGCTCTGCTGTGGACCAGGTGGTAGCAGCTTTAGGATGGTCTGTCCATCCTCTCTCCCTAACTCGGGTGTCTGTCCGTCTGACTGTCCTCCCTTAGCCGGGTGTCTGTCCATCTGTCCTCCCTTACCCAGGTGTCTGTCTGTTCTTCCTCCCTTCCTTAAATACACCTGCGTCATTGCGTTTGCGGTGGTGTTATAGCTGACTGGCAGGAATTGATCAGCCTTTAATTGGACAAAGTCCCCTATCCAGAATGTGTTCCTTTATACTTTTCATTAACGGCACCCGAAAGAATCATAACAGTGAAATGATGTCTAACGGCTTTCATTACACGACACCCTAGCAGAATAATCTCGTCCTGCTCGTCGGAGCAGAATTCAGATGAGCACCGCAGGCTGGCCTAATTGCCCCTTTGGCTCTGGCTTTGATCGCGTCTTACCTGGCGCAGCATCTCCCGGCCAGATGACAGTGAGTTTGTCGTTGCCGCATTCGTTGCAGAGAGCAGCTGATGATGCGCGGCATGTTTGTTTAGCTTACCATGATCCCTCGCTGGGGATGGGAGCCCATTAGAGCAGCTGCCTTTATTAGCATCCGTGCCGGAGAGACGCCTCCCTGTTTCGGCGTTGTATTTACACACGGTTCAACTCTGATGGGTTGTCTTTTCCCGGACACCCCCTCCCCCCAGGAAGCTGTTGATCAGTAGTAAACACGGGGGGCGGGGTGTGGAGGGTGATGTCATGGCAGTGCAGCAGTTGGATTGGTTGAGTCCTTGGTTATGATTTTATTGTCCTTTTGAGAGTACGAGAGGCTTGTAGCTAAGAAATGCGTCCAGCTCAAGCTTGGAAGGACAGGAATGTGCTGGCCTAGCTTTTGGTTATGGTGAAGCTATGGCCTTTGACACGCTGGCCTTTAACGTGGAGCAACAGCTACACGCAACGTTGATGCTAAAGGCCTGATAATTACAGATGGTCTTCTTTAGCTGTCAGCAAATCGGCCCAGCGAGAGACGAGGTGGGAGGTAGAGAGAGAGTCCATTACCACCTTGAGATAAATGGGGGGGGTCTGTCCTTGCAGTAGCCCTGTCAGCCTGGCCTATGATAGCAGCTAATTTGATGTGAAGGAATTGATGAAGTCTTAAATGGAGCCTAAGCTGTCTGTGCTTGGCAGTCTGGTAGCAGATGGCGGCTCTCGCTTGGCCTCTTTCTGCCCTGACTTCCTGAATGAACATCTCTCTCAGAGGACGCTGCTGCCGTGCCCTGGAACGTGTTCGCAGGTCACGGACCGTCGCTTGAAGATAAGGCACCTGCTGGGTTGTCAGTTCTCTGACGTGGCCTGTCTGCTCTTACACCGTCATCCTCCTCTTCCTGTTCCTTAATAGCAGAGGCCTCATGCCATGTGTATGCCACTGTTTACTTCAATTTCCAGTGTAATAAAAATGTCATTTTGATATGAATTTTTTAAATATCAGGGAAATTGGAACATGGCTTTAGTTTTTCTGTTTATTCAGGCAATATCTGCCTCATTCTCATGTTTGGCAGAAAATGCACTGCTGCAAGGAGCACAGTTAGCCGCTAATTAGGCAAATAAGGCAAGAGAGGCGGGTTGGAATGGACAAGAGCAGAGGGGCGGGTTGGAATGGACAAGAGCAGAGGGGTGGGTTGGAATGGACAAGAGCAAGAGGGATGGGCTTCCATGGAGTGACTGGGACTCTCCTACTCGACAATCATGGCTTCTGAGAATGAGGAAGATGGGCGGAGGCTGGCCTTTGAAGCATAATACTTGGCCCATCGTACTGTCCGGTGGGGTTTCAGTGCTGAGGTGCCCTGTGTACTTGTGGACTGCTTCACGTCAGGTGGTGTGCTCCTGGTCCAGATAGTTACAGCACAGCACCTGGGGCCAGTTTGTCTTGGTTTCTGGGTCTGACATGACCAGTGCTTGTCTGACTTCCTACACCTGACTACGATGACTGAGGCAGTGCATTGCCCGCGAGCTCAGTGTTCATCCAGCACGCTCTACTCACGACAGTTCTGAGTTTTGGCAGATCATTCTTTCTTCGAGCCAGTCATTAGCGGCGTTATGCAATTGGTTGGTGACACCTAGTTGGTCACGTGATCCGTGGCTCAATTCTGCTGGTTATAAAATCAAAGTGTTGCAGTTGGACGGGGGGCGATGCCAGCTCCCCTCAGTTGGACAGGGGGCGATGCCAGCTCCCCTCGGTTGGACGGGGGACGATGCCAGCTCCCCTCGGTTGGACGGGGGACGATGTCAACTCCCCTCGGTTGGACGGGGGGGCGATGCCAGCTCCCCTCGGTTGGACGGGGGGGCGATGCCAGCTCCCCTCGGTTGGACGGGGGGGCGATGCCAGCTCCCCTCAGTTGGGACTTGATGCTTCCGCTGAACACAGCAGCATGTTCCCTGGTCCGACTCCGCTTTCGCAAACCACCGACACTCCACAAGGATCGGCCTGCGAGCGATCTCTGTTTTAATGAGATCAGCGATGAATCTTTCTCGGACAGTGTCTGTTGGGATCCCCATGTGCTTCGGGGTTCGGTTTCCTCATTGTGGTGTTTGAAGGATGCTGGGTGAAGAGCTCTCCAAGGAGGCATTCAGCGTGGCCAGTCTCAGGCACACTCAGTCACCCTGTCCCCTGTCCCCATGGTCCTGCTTGGTGCAGTACTAGACTTCACATCTATGCATGGTTCAGGGCTACAGGAAATACAGCCATGGAGGATTAAAGGCAGCTGGCACTCTGCATGGTGCGGTACACAGCAGGACAGCGCATCCATCTCCATATTGATCAGCCCAAGTTAACTCGTTGGCGTGCTTCGTTGTGAGGGGGGGTGTGGCCATCTTAAATATTGATCACCACGATAGGATGGCCTCTCACCAGGAGAGAAGTCAGGAGAACGAATCGATGTGATGCATACACACACACACACACACACACACACACACACACACATACCCAGCAGTACGCACATGTTCTCCTGTGTGGCTACACGTATGGTCACGTGGTCTTGTTTACTCTCCTTTCAGTCACACACTTTGGTGTATATTTACATACATGCCTATTTAATTGACCAGCCCACACGTGTATGCTGTAAGACCTGAACATGTATAGGAGTTTATTGCAGACTATTATAACAGCTCTCGGGGTTGTGGTTTACAGTAGAAGTTCCAGGTACTGCTCTATGGTAGTGGTTCCAAGGTCAGCTAAAGGCACAGGTTCAGGGTGAAGGTTCCAGGTACAACTTTAGAAAAATAGGTTCACAGTGAAGCTCCAGAAGTACAGGTTCACGGTGAAGGTTCCGGGGTAAGCTCCAGAAGTACAGGTTCACGGTGAAGGTTCCGG
>JAACJT020000035.1:698828-728567 GCA_009936485.2 Gymnarchus niloticus
GTTAACATGATGCGAGGTCTTCGCTGCGTTGTGGTGAGACACTCTCCCAGCCCCCTGATGTCAGCTCCCTGTCTGCATGATCCTGGCCATGACTTAACCTTGAATTAACCCTAACCCTAACATACAGTCCTGTGTTAGGAGAGGGACCCAGGCCTCGTCCTGGCATTCGTGTGTGTTGGTTCCAAAAGGGAATTTTTCAGTTTGTTAAACAAAAAAAGAAGAATTCCTAGCCCAGTAGAAGCCTTTAAGTGCTGGTGCAGAATGGAGCTCTGTAGTCCACATGTAAGTACACTAGTGGATTGGCCCCCACCCTCCTCTGAACTGCCTGATAAAGGCCAAGCAGAGAAGAAGCGTGACCCCGCTGTCCCACTGGGAGCTTGTGCATCTTCAGCAAGGCTGCAAACCGGACGTTTCTCCAGAAACAGAAAGATGGAAAATAGAATGATTAAGTATTATTTTCAGGGGGTTAATTTAGCAGCATCTGTCTGTGTTTAACGTAGTCCATCTTGCATAATCGCATCATGAAGGACAGCGTTTAAAGGGCCGTGCTTATGGTGAGCCTGATGTGGGTGATAAGCAGGCTGCCGGTTGGCTGCAGTGCCCCCGTGTCATGCCATTCTGTTAGCCATTCGTTCCTCTGTTGTCGCCTGCAGCTTTTACCACCTGCCTTCATTGTGTCCTCAAGGCAGCAATATCTCAGAGAGTCTTAGGATGGTTGGCTTTAGTCTGGAGGTCACTGCACCCATAATGGAGGTCAGCAAACATCGGATCCAGCTCTGTGTTTAGTGAATGCGTCTCCAGCTCTATCGTTTCTCCTCTCTGTGGTCTTTTTAATGCCCAATTTGCTCAAGCTCTGTGTCTCTAAAACCCCGCATCACTTCAGCTCTGGTTGTACGGATTAACAAATGTCACTTTCTCCTTTCTGGGCCCCACCACTGTTTGGCTCTTAATGGCTATATCCACTTAGCTGGAGATGGCAACTCTCTAATTATACTTGACCTTTTGTGCTCCGGGACGCCATCTCTGGAGACGCTAGTGAATGCCCAGGAGGATCATGGGAATGTGCCCTGCTGAAACGGGTTCCAGTTCTCCTTATCAAATTCTTGCTGCTTGGTGCTTTTGCTCCACCCCTCCCTTTCCCGTGGTCTCTCCTCCCTCTTTCTTCTCTCCTCCCTCTCTTTGTTGTCCTTGCTCCTTCCTTCACTACCAGTAGATATAAACTAATTTCACATTCCATTAGTTACTGACTTTAGTTGGTTCATGACATTAACTAAATGCATTGTCTGTTGCTCTGATGTGTAGACGTGGTGTGTTACTCTCTAAAACGACGCCATGGAGGCTGGCATTAGGTGGAAAGTCCTCTGTGTGCCCTGGCTCACTTTTCAGAGGCCTTTGGCTCCTTCACCATTCCTGGAGTGAGTGCTCTCTGCTGTCCACCCACTGATGCTTCATTCTGGTCAGGGGCTCACCTTGTGCTCTCCTCGCCGCTGCTCCTTCATGGCCCGGCAGCTCTTTGCTCCCTGGAAGTCACTCTGAAAGCCTCTTGTGTCCGCGGTGATGGATGGAGTCGTTGAACAGCTCTTTGGTGAACTGTGCTCAACAACCTCTCTCTGCATCTTGTGTCATGGGCCTGAGCCTCTTTGGTTGTTGTTGTCCCATAAACGAGGGCCTCCGTCTCCACAGCCCCCCAAAACCATTAAAGCCCCCGTTTAGCACCTGAGGCTGTGGGTTGTTATGCAGGTGGAGCTGTGGGGCAGGCTCAGTTGGGTCCCCAGTTCAGTTAGAGGCAAGAAATGAATCAGCTTCATATCTGCAGCTTTAATGTCACATTTACTCCACAACTGGTGTGATTTAAGGGTCCCGCAAAAGCAGTGGGAAAATGAAGGACATTCATTTGAGCCATGAGAAAGCCTTGGGCAGGTGGTTAGTAGGAAGCTGTCAGCACCTGCTGACACTGAGGGAGCAGGGAGTGACCACCAGGGGGCAGTACAATAGTGTGGGGATGACGCATCACCCTTTTAAGGACACGGTCTCATACCCGATCACAGGTGAGGATGCAGTGCACTGCAATGTTGAGGTTTGGCTCGTGCAGCATGAGTCATGAATAGAGCTCTTTGAGCGAGCTCTCCTGCTGATTCTAATGCCACTTTTGCGTCGTTCTAAAGTAATTGTGTGTTTGCTGGATTTCCCCCACAAGACCCCCGTTTCTGCTCCTCTTCCTGAGCGCTCTGTCTGTGTGTGTGTGTGTGTGTGTGTGTGTGTGTGTGTGTGTGTGTGTGTGTGTGTGTGTGTGTGTGTGTGTGTGTGTGTGCCTGTCTGTGTGTGTGGTGCCTTTGAGAAATGGGCTTTGCCTGTAAAGCCTTTAAGTAAGCAGCAGTAGGACCTGAAACGTTTGGCTTTGAGATTAGCCAGGTGTTTGCCCCACCGGCGCTGCCTCTCGGTGTCACTGCGCATTGCCGCTGCTCGCGATGAAAAGCTATAAATGACTGTGGTCGCATCTGTAGTCGCATGGTGTGCCTGTGGATCTCGTCTTTTTAAAGATGTCCTTTGCACAACAAAACAGTGATTTGGGAAGGGAGGAAAGGTGCCGAAAGTCACGGCCGTTCTCCCGGTCCTCTGATGGTGTCCCAGTCGGCTGATTTACAGGGAAGCGGATACGCGAGGTCTCTGACAGCATGATTGACGGTTCAGAGCGCCTGGAACCAGCGGCACGTGGAGCCGTCCCCGTCGACGGTCCCCCTTCTTGGTGTTCCTGTGTGGCCCCCGTCTTTACAAACAGAAGTGTGGCTGGAGGGAGGGAGCAGCGAAGAGCGCCGTGGTGAAATGAATGTCAGCTTTATTTCAGCTCATCTTTTAGCCGTCTGCAGTAACGTATTAGATTATATCCTGTTTAATCTGCTCCTAATGGTGAAGAGAAAGCTGTGGACATGCACCATAAACTGTCCATCGCTTCCCGCCTCTCATACGGTCTAATTATAGCCCCTACCAGATACACATTCCATTATTTCCATCAGACGAATACGTGTATCGGAGGAGAATGGATCAGGTTTCTATTTGCAGTAAATCTCAGGGATGTGATGGAGCCTGAGGTTTGACGGTCCATCGCCACGTTCAGGGGAGCCACACTCTGGTCCTGCGTCTCCTGCCCTTCACACGGGAATGCCTGACCGGGGGTCCCAACGGTTCGAGTTGCTTGCCTAGGCGGACGTTCTGAGCACAGTGGCCATGTCGACGTTCGATATTTTTCTGTTTCTATTATCTTGAGTTTGAAGACGGTTTTACTGTTAAATTGTTCCAGCACTGAGAGTCCTGTTTCCCGTCTCTGTTGGCTCAACACAGTTTTCATTCGCTGTGCTGTTTGAATGTTTCCCAGATTCGATGGAATTGAATTAAGTTTAATCTGTCTGCAGCGCCGGCGATGCAAATGAAAGGACAGCTGAGCCCTTTCCGACGACCTCATCAGTGAAAAAGCCGCGACATTTAGTGACGCCATTTTCAACCACAAATTATATGCGGCGGTACAAGAATTAGATGCTTTTTTTTTTTTTTTTTTCCCCTGCTGTCTGAGTTGAGTTGGTTTGATCTGGACGATATTCCAGCGAATAGCTCCTCACATCGGGACGTCGAGGCTCGTCGTTCTGCGCTGCTTTGTTGGCGTGAATTGTAATGTTGTGCTGGAAACTCACGGGGCTGCGTTAAGGTCTCTCCCGGCCCAGGGCACAAAGGCTCTTTTATCAGCAGACTTCTGATGAAAATAGCCCTTACAGAAGTTTCTGATAACATATAATTGTGGCATTTAGCCTGTCTGGAGATCAAAGTGTCTTTGTTGAGAGAAATAAAACCGCTAGCTTGCATTTTATTCCTCTAATCAAATGGTAGCGCTGTTCTGTGCTGCTGTTAGGAGGACCCTAGGCAGCTCTACGCTCAGTGCTTAGTACCCGCTGTCCTTGTTATGCTCGTTATGCTCGAACATACGACAGGACGTGTAATTGCAAGGATAGTCTGTGCTCGTTAGCGTCAGACTGACGTTTGACAGGACGGTTCCACTTGCTACTAGCCTGGAGGACTCCTGAAAGTGGCTAGCAACCAAACATCCTCTAATTAAAATGTCCCCCCATCTCCTCTCCAGAGGTCTCACCTGTCCTGCTGTGGAAACCCTTTTGGTGGCCGAGTCCTTCAAGAGGAAGTGACTCTCCTCAAGCTAGGAGTTCTCCGAGTCTTTCTAGTTAACGTGCTGTGAGCGCATCGTACCGCCTAGGGGCCGCTCCAGTAAGCTTGCATTTTGGAGGCTGGTAAATTACCGCACGCCCCTGTCTAGAAGCGCCGCTGTTTACCGCCGCTCTGAGGATTTCTGTCTCCATGCCGTGTGTCGTTTTTCGAGGTGGCCAGTCGGTATGTGGACTGAGCAGCAGTTCAGGTGTCGTCTGCGTGTGACGCCTCGTTCGCTTGGCTTCAGTGGGATCACACCTTCTGGAAGAGAACGGCTGCCTCGTTGCTACAAGTGTCATTCTGCAGATTTGACACCAGTGCCGTTTGCGGCACGGCTCAGAACACCCAGATGCTTTATCGCTCGGCGGGGCCCTCCCACCAGTCCTCTGCCAGAGCGGCTCCTGACCGTTGCTCCGGTTAACAATGAAGAGCGCTGGACGTGGCAAATGACGCGTGCTGGCATTAATTTATGTGTCGTTCTCAAAAAACGAGGGGAATAACAGGGCCAACAAAACGAGGTTTTTAATGACTGTGATTATGATAGGGCACAATAAAGCACACGGAAAGAGGAGATGCAATATTCCCTTTCCGGTCACAAATCATTAGTTACGGCTCCCTTTTACAAGAGCTTGCTTGCTTTTTTATTTATTTGTTCCCATTTATCGGGTTACTTTGAAGTACATCGCGGTCTCCCGCTCCTCCTCGCTTTGCCTTGAAGGAGACAGATTCTGCCGATATCTGGAGCTTGTCGTCTCTTATCAGCGTCCAGCCTAGGGTGATTTCATGGTTTGAATTTGTCACAGGAGAGAGGTGTGACCAGTGAACAACCCCCCACTCCCCCCACCTCTTCCTTCAGGATGAAGTTGGAGCCATCAGGGTGGTAAAGCACCATTTTGCCTGGTGGCTGTCTCTGTTCTGGGGGTCTTGGTGTGCACTGCCCCTTTGGATTAATGTCTTCTCAAAAGAGTTCAGTTTTATTGGACGCTGGAGTCGGCTGGGTGTAGCCGTGTCCCCCGTCTGATTGGACGCTGGAGTCGGCTGGGTGTAGCCGTGTCCCCCGTCTGATTGGACATTGAAGCCAGATGTAGCGAATCACTTCCACTTGCTGGCACTGCTGAAGATGGTTTGGGCACCGGTTCCCACAGAAATGTGTCAGCCCTCGGACGTTAATGAGAGCACTTTGTCACCTGCACCCCCTCCTCCATCTGTCCATTTCGGTACGTCTTCCTGGGGGAATTCAAGCAGCTGCCAGACACGGCCCACAGTGCTAAGTCCACTGGCCTCCTCAAACCTAATTACTAATTAGGAGAGCCCCCCCCCCCCTTGACCACTCCCTCATGTTTGATATTTTTTCCAGCACTCAGTCACAGGGTTCCACTCTGCTGGAACATGCCCAGACCAGGGGATACGTGAGCACCCACAACCAGCTGGGCACCAAACACTTGGGAGCTTATGATGGCTTGTAAAACGAACAGCTGAAAGCAGAGAGAATCCATCCTTCAACAGGTCCAGCTGTCATGTGATATACAAACTATTTTGATTTTCTCTTTCTCCTCTTGACAAATAAAATGACTGAATTTTCTTCCCTCAACCAATCGGTGGCCTTTCTTTTCGTTCTGTGACCCATAAACAGACTCCCCTTGGCCCGGTTCAGCGATGGGCCTGCTATTTTCGCAGCCGCGTTTCCGACTCGCCTCTTTTTATAACTCCATACCAATAGCGACAGTGCCTGACACAAAAAGACCGGTTTGCTAGAAGTCCGTTTCCTCTCTAACGTTGATTCTGAGACAATTTGCTTCTAATTGAACTGGGTGCATTTTAGCATCTCTGTTATTGGACTGGCTACGTTTTAGCATCTCTGTTATTGGACTGGCTACATTTTAGCGTGTCCGTAATAAGAGTGTATGCATCGTAACGTCACTGTAATTGGACTGGGTACATTTTAGCATATTTCTAATTGGGCTACGTGCATTTAAACATTTTGCTAATTGCACTGGATGCTTTTGAGCATCGGGCCTTTTAAGACCGTGTGTGTTTTAGTATCTTGCTAATTTGAACGCGTTTGCTGTGCAGCATGCCATATCACACTGGCATCTGCTGTAATTACTGGCTCCCAGTAAGGTCAGATCCACTACGATAAATCCCAGTTTCCTTGGAGGGGTTTTCAGTAGAATGGGTCTCTTATAGTCCATGCCAGTGCTCGAACCCTGGGTAAAATTGGCTAGGCCTCTCCCTGACTGTTCCTGACCTTGGTCATAGCAGCTGAAGAGTCGATTATGACCGAGGGCCTGGAGTTCTTCACAAGCGTGACTGTGATTTGTACATTTATGTACATTATGCTCCAATAACGTCATGTTACCTGAGCACTTTCTCTGCAGATCTCTGGGAATCATTCTCGCTTTCCTTATTGCTTTTCTGCTGTTTGATTCCCTCTGGGGAAATCTGTGAAGAAGTGCCTCGCGACAGCCTGCTTGTAAAAAAAAAAGTGCTGCGTTAGTTGAAATTGGACTGATTGATATCATTCTTGTCCCTCTCTATTACACGCTGATTCTACACATTAGGACTCTGTATCAGTCTTTATTACACCTCTCTCCCTTGGCTGAGACCTGAGAAGTGATGTCTCCGTCTACGTGGTGCTTTGTTTACCTGTTTGCCGTTGTTGCTAACACTCCCAATGCCTCACATCTGCACCTTGACTCGTTCTCTGTTTGCCGCCGTGGTCTCCGTCACTTGAGGGACTGCACATCGGCTCAGAGGCTGGCCATGGCTTTCTGGGAACATGGCAGTCAGGTGCCCACCCCGTCCAGCATCTTCTGCGTCTGGTCCCTTATGAGCGATTCGTACGCAGCACTCAGCTCCTGAACCGCGAGCGTCTCCCTACCTCCTGTTTCAGTGTAATCCGCCGCTCTGATTCCGCGCTTCTGAGAGTCACGGCGAGACGTGGAATCGGCGGCCGAAGCGGCGAGATTAGTCACGGAGCTTTACGCCCAGCCGCCAGATGCTCATGCGGGGGAGTCGCTCGTGCCGCTGAAACGAAACCGAGACAAACTTCTACAAATAATTGGGACGGTTGTAGCCTTCGGAGTTAAGTGCGAGTCCGCCCACGGGCAAGCTGCTTGGGTACGGTGAACGAAAGTGACTGCCCCCTCCCCCGAGCAGCAAGTAACACCTACGCCAGTCAAGGGGAGCACAGGAAGGCCTTCAGACAAGAGCCAGTTCAGCACATCTCCTTGGTTTGGATAGCTAATGGCTGACTTTTGGAGTTATTGCTGCTGCGCTCCACTGGAATAGACCGTAGTGAGGGCAAAGCTTTCTGTCTGGTCTGTGGGTTCACCTGCCCTGTCTGACGGGCTCCTTTGTACGCTCCTCTTGAGCACTGGTGCCGGATGTGGTGGGTGAGAAGGCGTTGGCCGCGGACAGATCACTACCTCTGAAGTGTGAACTCCTCACATCTCGACAGAGTAATTGATATAAGCAGGCTGATGTTTTATCGTTTGTGTAATTGCTTAATGGTAGAGGAACAGGCCAAACAGCCTAATGAAATTGATTGTGTGTGCTGCCCGTGGTCGGAGCAGATTTATGGGAGGAACAAGGAAGTTAATTGCTGCTGCGTCACCCCCCCATGCTCCAGTGCCCCGTTGGAGTGCTGCTGTTTTCTTTGTGGTTTCTGCTGTCGAGTCGTCAGCGCTGGGGGGGCTGGCGGAGTAATTAAGCTACGTGTGAGCGTGTAGCATGCATGACACGTGTGCTGACACCCGGCCTGGTCCTGGCCGCGCGCTGGGGCCGTTTCGGACGACTTAGACTTCAGCTGTGCTGCCACTTTAACGCAGTTTCCTAGCTCTGGCTCAGGGTGGGGGTCTGACACAGGAAGTGGCCCCTATCGAGCGGAGTGGGTTTCTCATTTCCTCCTAGGCGCTGGGCCAATCAAAATCATTGATCCTCCACTGTTAATCAATCATCAGCACCCTTCTTTTGGTGAAACCAACCCATTAAGCTAGGGGTGGCACCTGGGGGTCACGGTGCATGACTGATTTACCGCTCGAGTTTCACTGTGTGACTTGACTTCTCGCCGCTGGATCTGGTGATGGTAAGCACAAGTACTTCCTCGCCGATGGATGTTCCAACGCCCTAGTGTGGATGGTGATTAATGGCGGGGATTATCAGGACTGACTACATCTTCCCTGTCTCCCAAAGCCTGGTTGACTGATGGACAGCAGGTTAACTTCATAAAGTCTACTGACAGACAAGCTGCTAGTTAACTGAAGAGGATGCTGATGGCGGCCATAGCTGTGGCTGATTGAGTCTCCCCTGGCCTCTCGGCTGCCTCCACCCTCGTGTCGAATCACGGTGCTCCTCGGTTTGTTTGGAAGAAACCTTCCGGCCGTCTGTCTGTGGCCCTCCCGCCCCCCCCCCCCCCCTTGGTGCATGTCTAATAAAGCAACTTGGGGCATCTCACTGCAGTGTGCCCCCCCGACCTCATCCTTGAGTCACGGCCCTCAGAGTCTCAGTGGCTGGTGGTCGGGTGGGAGGTGCAGTCAGATGGGGCCTGACAGGTTGAAGGGCAATTTGGGAAGAGCTCTGATGAGGAAGGTGCTTTTCTGGTGGGTAGAGGCGCGTGAAGAGAGCTTCAGCTGATTTCACTGGACGCCAGGAAGTGACGGCTTAATAAGCAGAAAGCGTGGAGGACGCCGGTCCGGTTCTCCTCTGAAGTTCTGGTGACGTGTACAAATGGCCCGCAAGGAGTTTGCTCACGCATGTTTACTTTGTGAGAGTGATATTCAGGACCCCCGCCTTTTAACAGCCCCCACCGTGGCCATGCCCTTTCCTGGGAGAGACAGACAGCATCTCTTTGGCTCCATCGGAAGCTGGGAGCCCTGGAGCAGAACTAAAGGTCTGCTGGCCTGACATGTTGAGATGTTGCCTCCACTGCGGGGCTCATGTGCACGGCCCGCATCTGAAACCTCCTCCTGGCGCAGGAACGTTGCGTAACATCAACTTTAATAACACGTCAGGCTTCCTAAACAGGCTGCATTCATGGATTCTGGTCAAGGTTCTCTCCCTAAATGTGCTTGACGATGGCAATTTTCGCCAGGCCTGACAACATTTCCATGCCACATGCTGTTTTCTCCTTCCACCACCATCAGCCTACTCGGCCGTATGAACAGCAGAGCCAGGGCTGCCTGGAGCTGTGGGTGTTCTCTGCGGTAAACGTCTGCCCTGGCCTGTAGACCCAGGTTCTGTGGACCAGCCCAGGATGCGGCCGTTCGCTGCGACGCGTCTCGCCTCACATCTTCGATCTTCCCGTCCCTCCTGGGCACACGTCCGCCATGACGAGGGACGTTTTGATAGAATCAGACGCCACGCTTCTCGCTGCAGATCTGCAGAGGGGCAGTTGAGGGTGCGACGGATAGTCACGCGACGGGTGCTTCCAGGCCGGGCCGGAAGGCGTCGCGCTCCGATTGTTTTGTCACACCTGACACACGCTGATTATGCTGCCTGCATATGAAGAAAGGGTGTAATTTTGAATCCATTTGTGGAGGGCCCACCATGTCAAGCTGCCCTTTGATTTCCAAATTGTTGTCGAAAACCTTTTAAGAAGCAATTTATAAACAGTGAACAAACGATTCTCGGGGTTTGGCTGATTTTGCAGGATGTCAAAACCCAAAGACTTAATAAGCAGATAGAAAGTCCCAACACAAGTTTCTCCTCCCGCAGTTTTGTGGAAACTTTGTGCCACGTAAACAAAGGTGCAACCAAAAGGTCAAGGGTGATTTTCCAAATTTACGTCCTGTATGTACTGGAGCAATCCCACTACCCTTGAGAAGGGGGCTAAATGCAGGGTAGGTTATTACTTCAGGATGGCCAGATGCTCTGGGCACCTGCCGTACTGCCTACAGCAGTATTTCCAGGCCTTCTCCCGAATTTCCGGTTTGCCGAGTTTTTCTCCCCGCCTCCTTGCTAATCTCCACCCCTTTCCTTCCTGTCTCCTGGCTGTTTACCCCCGGTGTTTTTCCTTGTGTTTCTACCTCTTTTTTGAAAGCCCACGTGTGCCTCTCGTTGCTCCCAGGGTGCCCCGAAGCCCATCGCCACAGAGCCCTGCTCGGGGGGCAAAGCGGCCGTCCTCACCGTCTTCATGTGCCTCCCCCGAGGGCCAACCGGTGTGCCCCCGCCCGGCCAGTCTGGTGAGTGCTTATAAATTGCCAGCAGAGACGTGCACATTCACACGTGTGGCTGTGAAATGTACGAAACGGGGACAGACACGATTTCACGGTGCCGCACACAGATCGTGTCACCTGATCGCCGACCATAAAGGCAGACAAGACGGGTCATCGTTCAGGGCTTTGCTCGCTCGAGGCTTCAAGAGCTATTAGCTGCTTAACCTGATTTTACTTTAGTGAAAGATCCAACTGTATGAAACTTCCTTTGTGTAGCGGCATGGAAATGAGAACAGTCATCAGATGAGCGTTTGAAGGCTGCAGCTTTGGGCTCGTCTCCAGCGAGAGGGCTGCCCGACTAGCGTCGCAGGTACCCTCAGCCCAGGCTCCCCGAGAGCTGCCTCTGTCTTCTGCTTTTATGAATTAATAATGCTGACGGGAAAAAAAAAGCAGATCTGCTGTTCCAAGCGCAAACTCCATTATCGCTGACTTCTCTCTGGAAGAATGACACCAGTCTGCAGTTTTTTGAGCCCACCAGCTCTGTGGAACTTCAAAAGGAGGCCACCGTGGATGAGGTGGAGGAAGCCCGGCCGAAGAGCCGGGCCGTTCCATGACTCTGACGGTCTTCACGGGCCTGCCTCGCTTTTTGGTCAATGCAGTGGTGATCCCACAGAAGTAACAGTCTGTGAGGCGTGCTAGACGCAGCCCCGCCCCCTCCGTAAACGCAGCCACGCCCCCTCCACATCAGCTTCCCGCTACTCCAACCGTGACACCATCCGACCTACTTTTCCCACTGCCACATCGTGTCTCTTCCCACGCAGCCCCGCCCTCATCATTTGACAGCCGCCCGATCCACTTGCAAGGCCCCGCCCCTCCCTACCATCTCCATGCCGCAGTTTTTCTTGCTGAATAACCGTCCTCCTGACAAGGCAGTTCAGTTCTCAGGCTTAATGAGTGTCTGTTTATCCCGTTTCTGTTGTGTTTGTGACAGGACACCAAAGAGGAATCACCCAAACAAACAGCTCCCAGGCAGGCAGCAAAATAGCCAGCTCTCGTCTCTCTGGTCTCCTTGAAATGTATCAGAAGTCGGATCAGCAGTTAGTGTAATTCAAGGTCAGGTCTGACGGGCGGCCTGCCTGAACCGTGCGGCGTTCTCGCACCCCCGCCCTCCTGGATACTGCATCCCGTTAGAGGCACAGTGGGGATGTCGGCTCGGGCGTGATCTCACGCGTGCGGCCGTGTCCTTGAGTGAGCTGGGGCCGCCTCGTTCCCGGTGGTGACGGACAGTAGCGGCCTTTGGAATACCGTGTCCGTGCTGCACTGTTTCCTGGGAGACACGTTGCCGTCGTAAAGATGGTCACCTTATTAAATTTTAAGATCCTCACATTACGGGCTAATATACTGGTTTGGATTGACACGATTCTGAGCCTTTTATTTCAGCCTGATGAATATTCATGAGTCACTGCAGCCCATAAACGTCTTCCCAAAAATAAACGTTAAATCGTTCAAATAAAGGCTTCGGTACGAGTGTCTCGCTTTACCTGCCGCAGACCGGAGGGCATCCTCTCTCTGACTCCAGGTCAGTTTCAGAGTGGACCTGAGCCTGAGCGTGCCTCGGGGAGGTGTACACACAGGTCTGGGATCGGAGAGGGCCATCTGAATCTCAGTTTACCTGTCGGAGAAGCCCATTGCTGTGTGTCAGTAAATTGGACAGGGAAAGGGATTCGCACACGCACACAAACGTGAACGCGTACACACCCCCCCGTAACCATATAGGGCAGTACATCTCCTTGACAATGGAGAGCTTCCTGACCGCACGTCTCGTGCCCCTGCCATTAACGCACGTGCATCATCTCGACGTGTGAGATTGGATTTGCACATGGCCGCGTCGCCGTAAAAAATGGCCGCCTGGGCTAATTGTATTGCCGCGGTAATGAGCCGGGCTCGCCGTCCAGGCTGTCGGATCTCCCGGTCCCCGCCGCGTGATTTGTGTGGTGCCGCGTGAGGAAGGCTGCCCCGGAACGGGCCGGTTCGGCTGCGGCCCGTGGTGGCACAGTCGCTAACATGGCGACCGTTCCTGGCGCTGACATCACCGGGACCGGCGCCGCTGTGGGTCTTACGGCCTGCTCTCTGCTGCTGCCGCCCATTTAATGAGACTGGGGTTCGGCAAGTGACCCCCGTTTGTGGAAAATGTGCTGACTGCGTGGCTTTGCTTAGCCTTGCAGCAAAGTCAGGTGGTTTCTCAAGGTACCGTGGTTGACCAGAGGGCGTGTGTGTGTTATTAGCGCCAAGGCAGCAGGCTCCGGTGCCTTCGGGGACTCCTGTCTTTTCCGTATCAGGACCATGGCTCTTAAATAATTGAGTAGTACGGCCCAGTCAAAGCTTGGTGCTCGGCTCCCGGCCGCAGAACGCCTCTGCTTGGGCGGTTCAGGTCAGGCTTCCTAAGGCAACACACACACACACACACACACACACACAGCGAGTGGTGTGGCTGTTTCCCATGTGCCATGTGCCCCCCCCAGGCATCGCCATCGCCAGTGCCCTTGTCGACACCTCGCAGCAGAAGCCTGCCGACTTCAAGGAAAAGAGTCTGGGTCTGAAGAGCCGCAAGCCACACCCCCCCATCCAGCAGGGCACCTGCGTCTGAGCCGGACCCCCAGCTGCCCCCCCACCGTCGGATCCCGCTCCTCTTCTCGTGCTCCTGAGGCACTTCCTTCCCCGGGCTCAGAAACCCGTTTTCCCGTCCTGCACCCCCACCCAGCCTCGGCCTGGATTGGCGGGGTGACTCCCCGCCTTTCTTCATGGGGGGCAGTGGCTGTTGGAAGCTGAACCCAGTTTAACATGTCATTAGAAGAAAAGCATGTTCTGTTTTTATGTCGTTTTTGTACGGCTGCCTCCTGTTTTTATGTACTTTTTGTACGACGTTCCCTTGCCGAATCCCAGGACACTTCCCTGGACTTTGCTGTGTTGAACGGACCTGAATCTGCTGGATTGATGGACCCCCCAGAGCTGAAGGACTCAGAGGTCTCCTGAGGGGCTCGCGATGGAGCTCCTGCCCTGTCTGTTCCACTGCATCACGTGGGTGGTGGAGCCCAGGAACTCTGTCGGCATTTCTGGAATGCTCTGGGAGGAGCTGGGGGGGGGGGGGGGCGACACCTATCGCCGTGGCAACCGCAGATCAGCACAGTGGCGGGAGACTTCGGCTTCCCGCCGCACCATGTGATCGAGTGGGTCGTTTTTCTGTTAGCGTCCTTGATGTCGTTGCCTTATTTCCTTTGTTCTTTTGGTTTTTATAGTGGATGATGATGCTGCATGCAGGGCTCACATGATGATGATGATGATGATGATGATGATGATGTTTAGATTGTTAGTTACTACGTTCTGATTGTGTGGATGAAAGTACCAAGGCATGTTAATGACCCTGGTAAGGCTGTGATGAGTCTGCCCAGCCTTCGGAGGGCGCTGCAGCCACACACAAAGCCTTTCACCCGACCCCAACATGCACCCTGTGGTCGTTGTTTACCTGTGTCAAACTGTCATGGTTACTTCGATACCGGATGCATACATAAGACCGTGTAATACAGCACAGCGATGGCAGAGCATCCATCAGCACATACTCGAAAATAAAGGGTTAAGTGGAGTCGCCCTTCAGGGTCTTTTATTTCGACTGTGAATGTCACCTTCTAGTGTCAGACGTCTGCTTGCTTTTATGTGAGTATGGCAGATAAGCTCTCGTCAATGTGCTGGTATTTGGTCAGTTGCCGACCCAAATCGCTGCTCCCCTTTGTCTCCGGGACGGTGACCCGTTTTCAGGCAGGTGTTCGGGAACCGAAGAGACCCCTGGTGTGGAGCCGATCGCAGCTCTGCACTCCAGAGTGCTACGTGGGGTCCAGCCTGAGGGGCTCAGGTGCCCGTGTCTCCAGTTCAGGCCAGAATGCTGCTGTTCCTCGGAGTTCGCCTCCTCTCACCTGTGACTTCAGATGTCTCTGTGTCTCCCCACCCAGAAGTGTTCCACCCTGTTCCCGGCACATCCTAGCCACTAGAGGGCGAATTTGTTCCCCGACCATGAATTTCCTCCTCCCCACATCCCCCGTCATTTTGAGTCACGCCAAAGTTGAAATGGCTTCCCAAGCTGACAGTTAAACGTTTATAAAGAGATGGTCTACAGGTTGTTTCCTTCGTGTTCTTCTTTGGTGTTTTTCGGTTAAGTTAGCAGTCTCATTTTTAACCTTAAAGGGAGTATAGAGCTGGAAGTGGACTGCCAAGCACACGGCCCTTGGACGTCCCCGCAGAGGCGCACGTGGGGTGTCTCCAGTACCCTTTGTTTGTTTTGTATGGTATGAATAAATCTGTATCATTGTTCTCTATGTAATGAACAAAATTACAAAGTAAAAAATAAAAGCATTAAAAAGTGAGTCGAACAGCTGCTCTGGAGCTACCCGCACGAGACGGGTGTCAGGCCACGCTTACCCACAATCCCTCAGTGCCTCACTGCCCACTTCTACCTCCAAGGAGCTCGCCGTGAACGTAGAGGTTCCATCTTTGCTCCTCAGACCGGTGCAGATGATGGTGTGTCTCCAGTAGAGGCCTGTTCTATTCTGGCTGAGTCGTCCGGTGGTTTAAAGAGGTGAGTCAGCGCCAAGGTTATCATAGTTTATCATTTTTCAGTAGTTTTTATTTTTATTTCATTTTCACCTTTTGTTTTCAATTTCAGTTTAGTTTTTATTAGTTTTTAAAGTGTGATTGCTGGTTTAGTTCAGTTTGATTTTTTTTGAAAATGCGTAGTTTTAAAGTTTAGTTTTTATTAGTTTTAGGTTTTTGTAATATAAGGTGTTTGTCAGGGGTGCGAAATGAAAGCTGAAGGCATTTTCTCTAATTTGTTAATTTTAGTTTGTTTTGTAAACATACAGTACAGTTTCAGTTGTAATTTTTTTTGAAGCCTCATTTCTATTTTTATTTCCGTTACGAATGTTTTCACATTTAGCTTTCGTTATTTCGTTAGCGATAATAACCCTGGTCCGTGCGTCACATGACCTCGGTTCTCGGCTTGATGTTCACGTTCATCGGTTTCTGCACAGGAAACTGATGCTGGAGGTCAGAGGGCACTTCCTCTCACATGTTACTTTGGTTTTTATCTGTCTAACATAGATTTGATCAGATCCTTCCCTCAACTCTGACATGTAATGTGATCTTAAGAAAGTGTAAGCCCATCTTCTCGATGTCCGCATGGACCCCCAAAGTGCCTTCCAGAAAGGACTGTGACACACCTGCAGGTGCAAGCTGGGTAATCATCTTCTCCTGGCTCAACCTCTCCACAGTCTCGAGCCGGCTGGCTGTTGAACATTTGCCCTGTCCCCATTTTCCTTCGTGACTCTTTGCTGTGTCCTCCATTACTGCTGTGACTCTTTGCGCTGTCCCCCATTACCACTTTGAGTCTTTGCCCTGTCCCCATTTTCCTCTGTGACTCGTCACCCAGTACCTCCATGATGCCCAGTCCAGCTGTGGTGTGCTTCGCTCTCCAGGTCCCCAGTGGATTCTAGTCCAGAACCTGGAAACCAGGCTCGTGCTGTTGCCCTGTTCTTACATCACGCAACGTGGCAGACTCCAGTGAAGCGTAACAGAAGCAGCAGGGGAGCTTTCATGGAAACAGTCCCCACTAAATCACAATGTCTGGGGCCAACATTAGGTCGTATTAATGGCTGTGATTTACTGGTAATACAGGGCGGCCAGGGGGCAGCGGATTGATGACTCAGCACGTTAAGTTTGTTGTGTTTGCATGTGTGCATTGAAAAGCTGTGGGAGAAGTGGGCGGACCCTCTTTCATCTCCTCTGCTGTGGGCGGGGCCAATTTCTAGGTAAGCAGAGCGGCGGGCATTGCTTACTGTCCCTGGACTTGATCTCTGGATATCAGCCTGTAGGCTTTCTATGCAGATCACCACCACTGGGCTGCCTAGTTTTTAAGTCAGCCTTTAGTTGTGCGAGCCTCCAGCTGCCCACTTGCGTCGTTCACACTTGCGGAGGCACCAACCCGTGCATGCTGAACGACCACACTGTCCCCATGGGCCTGATTCAGCTGCCAAGCTCAGTGAGGTCAGTCAGCTCAGAACAATGAAGCTGTAGGGCCAGACCGGGTCGGGCTGGGTCAGGGCCGTCACCGTGTGGGTGGGGGTCTCAGGGGTCACAGAGAAGTGTGACTGCAGCAGGAAATCACCCAAAAGGACCCTCAGTGTCCCCTCAGTGTCACCCTTCTCACTTAACACTTGAATTGCCGGAACTTTCTGTTCCTCTCTTTATCAGCCCATCCTACTCCTCCTTTTCCTTTGAGCATCGCTACATTGTCGTCTTTGTTCCGTTGTACATCACTCCATCTAATCCTCTCTGTTCATCATCCTTCTCCTGCTCTCCTGTGATCCTCATTCTCCTCTTCCTCTACCTCTGTTCCTCACTGGATGTTGGCAGTGTCTGAAGATAAGGGATGGAGAGCTTTGGTTCCGTCTCTCCGTGTCCTGACTAGACTCATGCTGCCTGTCCTAGGATCTCCTGAGTACGGCATGCTTGCCAGAGTTTATGTTCTCAAATTTCAACATAAAACACAGTGGCTGTGCTTTGCATGCTGGGTGTTTTGACAGCCATTCTTCCTTATCGCTCTTTTTTGGGACCTTTGAGGTCTGCTGGATGGTGAAGACCCTTTTCAGATTAGATGGACCCCCTGCCCTGGATATCCTCTTATTGTCTGCTGGTCTGCTGATAGCTGCACACCCTGAGATGAGTGTTTCTCAACCCACTCGATTGGTTCTCTGTTTCTCAACCCACCACTCGATTGGTTCTCTGTTTCTCAACCCACTCGATGATTGGTTCTCTGTTTCTCAACCCACTCGATGATTGGTTCTCTGTTTCTCAACCCACTCGATGATTGGTTCTCTGATTCTCAACCCACTCGATTGGTTCTCTGATTCTCAACCCACTCGATTGGTTCTCTGAAGCAAACTTACCCTCTTGACATTTTGTCCTCAGTGTCAGATACCAGCGGATGGTGGGATGTAATGTTCCAGAGGGGAGACTGTAATCCACAAGACCCCGGCTTTCAGCTGCCTGCCCCGCCCCACCCCACCCTCTGGCCCTTGAGGTATAAGGCCGGGGGGTGGGGGTTAATGAGACTCTGTGTCCCTGAACAAGAAAGAGCCCTGATATTCCTCTCTCCTGGTCCTCCTGCTCGCTCTTCTGTTGCTCAGGGATTACGACTTTGTCACTGAAAATTCTTCAATTATGCTAATTAATTAGCTCAAGTGAGGGATTAAGTGTTGAGGTAAACTGGGAATCTGCAAGTACGTCGATCCTAGGAACCGGTTAGGTGCCACGGTGGTAGTGCAGGCCGACGACTTAGCTTTGAGGTAGTGTGCGTGAAAATGGGTCTGGGCGGTCCGGTCACTGTTAATACCTGTTTCACCCCGGCTGGACTGTGGTCCCTCGCCCATCCTCCCGAGCTCAGTGTCACGGTCTGGGCTCAAGCGGTCATCGTGACGGTGCAGTGTCACCTCCTGACTACCCGTCACCAACGTCTGGTGTGACAGGAAGTGGCTTTGCCTCATTGTGTTCTCGATTCGTCATCGGTGAAAATGGATCTGCACGTTAGGTCACTGCACTAAGCGCACAGAGAGGGGGCAGATCGCGGTGGATCGCTCTTCGCCGTCTGTGGGTGGCCAACAGCTGTGACCCGCCGCAGCAAAACGACGCACCCCCCACGTCACGCTCACACTTGTCACAGTGGCTTCTCAATAAGCCTTTGTGTTCAGGTATCGGGCCTCTTGATTACACCAGAGACGCCCGATTTGAGCCGGAGCCCCTCGCAGACGGCGAGACGGGGACTGGCGTGACATAAACGAATTCGGGTGCTGACAGAAAGTGAAGCGCGCGACGGTGACATGCAGCTGAGTGTGTGTTTGCAGATGAAAGGACTGCTTTGTTTGATGCCAGAAAAGTGAGGCTCAACAATAACCTAATCTGTGAATCAGCTTCCCCCGCAGGAGGCGCGTGACCACGCCCTCCAGAAGGGTGCCGCAGTGTCGTCATTTGGTGCCAGCTTCTGGGGCACCGGTGACGGTAAGCACCTTGGATTATCGAAGCTCTGACGTCCATCGGGAAGTGACATCGTTTCGCCTTCAGCTGGCCCGTTTTAGACTGCTCCGTGACGTCCCCTGCTTCACTCCATGTGACCGTGAAAGTAGCCCCTAGCTTTGATCGCTTGCACAGGCTTTAGCTGTGCCTGGCTCATACCCCGGATTGTGGCTGAAATTGGGGATTAGCTCTGTATTGGCAGAGCTGGGCTTAAAGCTGTTTATACCTGTGTTCACCGCAGCCTCTTACATGGTGCCCAGATATAATCCCCAGCTTTATCGGAGAGAGGAACCCACAGCGGCTGCATCCTGCAGCAAATGCCAGCGTCACTCTGCGCATGCTACTGCTGGCCCTTAGGATCCCGGCTGCCCCAAGGGATTGTGGGATTGGAGCATAATCAGTCTGTAATTGTTCTGCATGCCCTCCCCACCCCTCTGAATGTATCCGACCCGCCAACCTGCAGCCCAGCTGTAATAAGGCAAGCTTTATTTTTTTATTTTCACGACTCGATTGCATTTTTTTCTTTGAAAGATGTAGATCAAACTACATTGGCTCCGAAAGGTCATAGTCTTCAATGAATAATGAATCTGGTCATAACTTCCATCAGTGGGGTCAGCAGATCAAACGGCCCCGTGCCGTTCGGCCAGGGCCGTTCGTCGCACCCTCCCTGCTGTGCCCTGCCTCCATCTGCATGACCATTAACTGTGGCTCCACACTGCAGCCATACCACCGTAAACAGACGAGAGCCCGTGACTGGCCATTTTCATGACATTTCTGATCTTTTAATGTCGGAGTGTCGACGCCTGTGTAAAAACAGACACCCTGAAAAGCGGGTGACTGGCACCCGCTTCATGCTGAAACGCCACACCTTCCCAGAACAGGAAATGAACACTAGACCCATCTCACTTGAGTCCACGTTTTGTTTATTCCTTTCAAATAACAGATTGTACATTTTCACAAGCTAAGAAGTAAATGTGGCAAATGGACAAGTGAAATTCTTTTGTTAAGAAAGAAAACGTGAGGCTTACAAACACCAAAAGTCTGCCCCCCCCCCCCCATCTCTGTGGCGAGCAGTGCCACTTTCTGTCCACACACAGTCACTTCCTGTTTCCCACGGTCACCAAGAATACCATCTCCCGGTTATTTATTTATTTTTTTTGGGATCTCCAGGTCACTGGTCACAAATAGGGGGCAATGGATCAAAGCATCCAAGTGGAACCAAAAGGAGAGAACCACAGAACAACACTGACCACACCGGCGAGGACCCTTTGAACTGCAGGGTACTGCCATGTTCTTAGGAAAGATTTCTTAGGGAGCTTGGGTACCTCTTCTTACAGAACAAATACTTATGTTATACAACTATGTACAAATATATATATTTAGAAAATGAGAGAACTTCTCCCTCAATCCTCAAAGGAGAGTCAAATCATTGAGTTTTATCAAGATCATTTTCCGTTGAAATAGTTTCCCCAATTAAAGTCGTGTATTTGCCCCGTTTAATGAGTTGGTTGCTAATGAGATCAACATGACACTGGACCGCGGAGGTGGCAGCACAAGTGGAAAGCACCACACAGCAGGACGTGTGTGGCGGGACCGTGCTTGGTGGCAGAACGTGGCACACGTGTGTGCAAAGTAGGGGAATCTGGACCCCATCGACATGTCGGGCCAGGACTGTGTCAGTGACACCCAACGTTTCTGTGTGGTGAATGGAGCCAAACGTCGGGGCACGGTGGGGAGATTCCTCTCCCGGACAGACGGTATACGGCACTAATGATGCGAGCAGCAGTTAATCGTGACCCCCTAACGTGGGGCACTTACGGTGTAGCGTGGGCTAGGTGCCCAGTGTCCCACGTGGACTGAGCGGGGCAAGGCTGGCGTTATGAGAGCCACCAGAGCGACGCTAAGAGAGCAGGACGACCTTTCTGAAGTATGTCATCTTTGTCTTCTGTTTTTAGTCAAAATGATTATGTGCACTTCTCGAGTCGATCACATTTCTAAGGGGAATAATTAAATCTAATTTTCTGACCGGGGAAAAAAGGAAAACCACTTGGGTGAGATACCTCCAGCTGTGAAGGACGAATGAATCTGGACCCAGTTTGATTCCTGCCTCCCTCTCCATCTGCCCGATTGTGGGTGTAGCTCACCGTCTGTGGTAAAACACACACCCGTGTCTGTGGTCTTCGCAGTGTTGGGTGTTGGGGAGAATGAATGAGGGGCAGAGCTGTGAGTGCAGTCTATGAAGCACGAGCCCCAGGTCATGAGGGTGGGGATAGCTGTAGCACAGTGTGGGGGAGGAGTAGCCCATCAGGCATCACCAGTAGGGGGCAGTAATAACAGGGAGGTCAGCACAGATCAGCTTGTTCACCTTTGACCTTCTCCCATTCTTGCATTGGCCATTGTCGTGGTACCTGGTGAGGGAGGGTGGATGTTTTTTCATGTGTACACACCACAAGTTTAGCCGTATGGGGTTGAACGCGTCCCCCCATCACCCCACAATAAAGCCAGACATATTCCCATGCTGCCCCCTCACCCCTACAGAAACACTGCTGCCTCGGCACAACCTCAGCTTGTCGGAAAGCCTAATGATGCAGGTGAACGGACGGTGGGCGGAGTCCGGGAAGATGGATGCAAATGCTTCTCTGTACAGGTGACCCCGGCGGGCAACCTCGGGTGGCTAGGAGCCCAGGCACAGCAGCGCCACCAGCAGGGCCAGCAGCGGGAAGAGGCCGGCACGCGGGGTACCAGGGGGGCCGGAGGAGCTCTGTGAGACGGCGTCCCCCGTGTCCTCATCCTGCGGAGAGACGGGTCAGTGAGTACTACACAGGTACGGGGGTGTGACACTGTGAAACGCCCCAGGTCTGCGGGGGGACATGGCTGAGCCACGTGTGATTTCGTTAATGGAGAACTCACCTTCGAAGTACACGTCTGCTCGACTTTTCTTACCTTTGGTTACGTTGTCTGGTGTCAAGTTTAAGAGGGTGAAATTGGATTTTCTGGGAATTAGCCTTACGTGTGTCTATGCTGTGCTTTGAAAATGGCTTTTAATATCGACTAAAGGCGACTGTGCGGCAGAGAGGGGCTGGGGTTATGTGCACGGCCCCCGGGACGGGCGTGTAAATGTCACCCCGCCGACTGACGCTGACTTATCATGTACACTGACATTTAACGCACTTTCAATGGCAGGAGATAAGGTGGAAATCGAGTGTGGCTCCACAAACACCGTGGAAAAGTGCAAATACTGTTTTAAATAATGTTGGCCGCTCGGCCGGTCTGTCGGCCAATTGGCCTGTCTGTCTGTCGGTCTGTCTGTCGGCTGGCTGGTCAGTCGGTCTGTCTGTCGGCCAGTTGGTCGGTCTGTCTGTCGGCCAATCAGTCTGTCTGTCCCCCTGTCTGTCTGACTCTGTTTACTGGATATCTGAGCCTTCAACAACCTTCTACCATTACAGAGAAACAGACCCGTGTCTGGGTTCCCGTGTGTGCCTGTCTCGCCTCCTACAGAACAGGTAATGAACACCTGTGTCTCCCTGCGGTGTCACATGGCTGTTCCCAGCATGCCTTCTCTCCTCAGTTATGATGGGCTCGCTCCACAGGTGGTGTTAGTGCTGAAAGCAGGGGGGCTTAGAAATCAGCACAAAAACACTCTGACTTTTCAGCCGCTGAAAGACCGGAAGAGCGGCCCATTGATTTTTTGGGGGAAAACATCATGTGACTCAAAGCTTCCCAACAGGAGGCTGCACGGCTGGGCTTGGAAAATGGGTCTGTCAATCAGACCGGAGAGGGCAGGTCTAATGTGGGCGTGACCTAGGAAGCTTGTGTTGCTTTGGCTTAATTCCATGTGGATGGACAAGGAAGCACAGGCTGCAGGTGCGAGGGGCACTCGACCCTCATACTCACCAGGCACAGCACTGGGTCAATCGTGTTGTTGGACCTCAGCTTCTGAGCCTGTGGGGAGGTCAGAAGGGGGTATCAGATAGACTTCAGCAGCGTCCATGGAAACGGCTGCTGCAGTAAACATATTAGCTGTCGAGTGTTACTGTGCTTAGGGAGGGGGGTAACTGTGGCAACAGTGGCATCACGTTCCAGTTAGCCCTACGCCAAGGCGCACGACGAGCGAACGGCACGCGGTCTGATTTCTGCTTAGCAGGTGAGGGGTCGCGGGAGGTGCGGGAACGGCTGCCCTGCAAACGTGGCTTTAAATGTAACGAGAAGGCCCCCCGGGTCTTTCCCGCCAGCGCGAGGCGAGTGACAGGATGAGAGATGACACGCCGCTCCGTCAGGGGTGGCAGCCCACGAATGGGACCGTGATAAAGCGCCTTCACCTGGGCCTTGGTGCGTGATCCCTGCACACGCAGTGCGGGAATAATAAGAACTTCTGGAGGATAAGATAGAAGCGTGTGATTAATCACTCAGCAGGAGGTCTGTGCAGAGCACAAAGTCAGACTGCACATAAATCATATTAACACTATTAAACTAACGTGATAAATAGGGGCATTAAAAATATGGATGCGCATGTGATACCATCGGATTTTTAAAACAAACATTAACGGCACTTTTCAGCCTTAAAGCAGCGGTGCGGCTTTCCTAGATAAGGGGGAACTCTGAAGGTCGGAGAGCAGGAGGATGAAGCAGGTGGTGCTACAGGTGAGAAGAGAGCGCCACGCTCCAGGGGGCCGCCGCCTCCACCTCGCAGCCCCATGTGGCGTTCGGGTCACCGCTAAGGGCGACGGCAGGGGGTCATTCACAGCGAGTGTGTAGAGATCAATGAGCCTTGACGGCTGACGGGATTTTTGGGTTGTGCCCCTTCACTGCAGACACAGAGACGCCGGTGTAGCCTGACTTTTGTCCCACATAAAGGCGTAGAATAATCACGCAGTCCAGAGCTACAACTCTTATTTAAGCATGAAGGTGGTTGTTGGACCAGCCTGTCAGAGGCATGCATATTTATGGAATGATTTCTTCACCTTAATTAAAGCATAAGTCGGACAATAACGACTCATCCTAAACTAGAGTGAGATGACGGGAGTGTCTGGAAGCTCAGGCTGCAGCGGAGCCAGGGCTGGACTGCAGGGTTCACTCCTGGGCCGGCATTTTTTTTTTAAGAAGGGCTGCTGCTGGCTGGCACGGCCCCACAGACTGGGCAGCCGGCCTTGCAAAATATTGCAGTGGAAAGTGATGGAATGAGGGAGATGTTGGGAGCTTACATCTCAGGTACTTGGCGGGACACAGAGAGACGCCGAGGAACTGAAAGACGATTCGACGTGAGGCCGTGCAGACCAGGACCTGCTTACCTGCAGGTTTCCGCAGAAATGGTAGACTGAGTTGTGTACCGTGTCGGGGCGCTGGGTGACCACGGGAACGTCCAGCTCGTTGGGAGACTGCTCCCTGGCCCGCTGGGGTGGTGAGGAGGTTGCGGTGTGAACGGGGGGCACGGGCTGCCAGACCCCCACATCTGTTCCATTGCCAAAAGCCTGGATGGCGCTCCCTTCGGGACAAACATTGGAAACACCATCATAGTTGCTGATGTGGTTTCTCATTGGCTGCGGCTGTTTGTCATGCTGCTCAGGGTCTCAAATAAATAAATAGTATTATTGGATAGAATAAATAAGAACATAAAATTAATATCACCCAAACCCTGTGGCGCTTCATACAATTTTAACAATTTGTAACTTTGCTTTCGTAATTAGCCAGAAAACAAAGCATTTAATTTCATACACTGCTGCTCAGAATTCAATGAATATGTGCATAGCTGTCTACATAAATAACGCATTGATACTGCAAGCAAAATGACAGCACATTTTCACTCAATAAAAAAAGCTTATTGTTTAACTGCAGGAAAAAGCGTGGCTTGTAGGGCTCAGCGCAGGGTTCCCTGTGCCCTAAAGGTCTCTGCTGAAAGGACAACGAATGGCAGTGCTGATTTCTCATGATCTCAACGGACATTCTGGATGTTGGACGCTTTATGTTACCTGAAAAAAAATCAGCCGATTGTTTTAAATCAGCTCCAAATAGTCAAGTTACTGAGATATTAGGTTTTGCCTTAAAAAAAAAATTCAATTTTTAATCATACACCTTCATGATCCTCAGTCCAGAAGTACACATCATGTCCATACATAAAATGGCATTTGGGTTTGAATACATTTGGCTCCGGCGTGTTGATTAGGGTTATTTTATCTTTCAAACAAGCCATCGATCTTCTTCGCGTCTCGATCCGTCACGGAGAAGGCTTGGTACAGAGGTGGATGGACAGCTTATTGTAAACTGACAGTCAGTCAGTACAGCTAGAATACAGGAAAGGAGAGGAACGTAAAATAATCAGAATTTATCGTTTATTTATGGCATGTTTGTACGACGTTTTCATTTATCTGTTTAAAAACTGCTGACTGAATGGTAAACAGCCAGCCTATTTCATTTTCACAGGAGGAAGATGTACACAAATCTAAAAAAGAATAATGCATAAAACTTCTATACAGAGTGTTTATAATGTAAGAAAGTTTTTGTAATTCAGCCCGTTTTAATGACGTGAACCTAAACCACTTACCGCTAAGATAAATACGGCATGAAAAGTCAGTGCTTTAGAGACTGTGATCATCTTACCGAATAACTAAATATTTGAAGTTCACTCTGAGAGGGGCCATTATGCGCAGATCGGCCCCATGAGAGTTACATCATCACCTACTGGGATCTAGAAGCTTAAAGGTTCATTAAAAGATCAAGATTAAGCCTTCAGAGTTGACACGTTTCAGAGGATAGACACAGAGCAACACCAGTGACAAACATTTACTCAAGTGCTCATGGTCTCCTGCTAGTAAGTGATGCCTGTTTAATGATGTGTGTGCTCCCACCCAGCAGACCATGATGGACATGCCTCTTGTCCAATCGGGTTTCACCCTGCCTACACGTAATGGAGACCGCATTTTCGAGGTTTCGTGGAATATGTCAGGGTGTTTCTGTCTACAGTGCCCCTGACAGCATCCTCAGAACTACGTATCAGGTGCCATCGGGCCTTCGGAGTCCTGCTCTCTTAACTTGGCATTTGGCCATGACTGTTGGTCCACCAGCGGCCAGAGAGGGACGCTCTACCCAGATCACACCTCCAAATCCTTGTGAGGGCAGCTGGCGGCTCAGCACGTAACCCAGCCGCTATCCACGCATCTCTCAGCTTAGTGACATCGGCAGCTGATGACCAGTGTGGGTACCGTTTGCCCGGGGGGACCTTCCGTGGTGGGGTGGGGGCTGCAGGGGATTGCCCCGTCCCCTGAAGTGCAAATTCGTTTTTTCTGTTTTCTCTCACAGTCAGTCCATCCTACGCCAGCCCATGTGATCAAATTTTAAATAACTCACTGTCAAAATAATGCATGCTGTTAATTTGCCTGAAGCTCGCCCTTCTGAGGCAGCAGTCCTGCAGTATTGCTTTTTTCTTAGAGGGAACCATGCAGCTTAACAGCACTGGACCCCCCACTCAGCTCTAGCGTGTGGGGTCCATGTTTCTTCAGGTTGCGCTCTCAGGCTCCACGTAGACCCAAGCCCGTCCTCAGCCTCTCCAAACATCCGTGTTCTGCTCACATGTTTGCTGTGAACAGCTACACAGACCGCGTAACTCTTGGGTGTGTGAGGACTGCACTGTGTAGGCGCTCCTATTTAATTACACTCATTACAGAGAGCTGAGAAAAGCAATGGATCCATTTAGTACACGTGTTCAAAAGGGCCGATAAGTTTCTATGATTTTTCATTCAGCAGAAATGCCCTCTTGAGGAGCGTGGCGTGGAACACGGCTTTTTAAAGCGTCTCAAACGGGTTTTAATTAAACGCGCGTCATACGTGAAAGGAAAGCTCATGACATTATCATTTCTTTTTCAGTCATTAATCCTCGGAGCAATGCAGAATGGAAGCTCCCAGACTTAAATGCCCATTTGTTCTTATCTTGCCTCGGGCTCTCAGGGGTGCCCTTGCCTCATGCGGCTGGCGGTCCGGGATGCAGGAGACGGCGGTGGGTGGCTGTGCTGCGTGATCTTTCTCCAAATTGACTTTCAGTCCTGCCCGTTTATTCAGATGCTGACAATAAGGTTCAGTAGCATAGAGCAGCGTGACACCAGCACAGCCTCGTCTACACCGACCAGCCCCGCACCGTAACTCCGTGACCTCGAGCAGTGTGCTCCTGGTGTCACATGTGTAGGTGTGTGTGTGTGTGTGTGTGTGTGTGACGGCTGGCGAGACTCACTCAGGCAGTGGTTGTCTGTGAAAAATGAGGTGAACCTCTCACACTCGTCCTTGCTGTTCCCGCTGCTACTGCAGTCACACCAGGGCGACACGCTGAGATGTGCTGAACGCAGGTAGTTGGGTGTCATCGCTGTCCCTGTGAAGGACAGATGTGTGTGGGTGCTGCGGGGGATTTGGTGGGGTAATGAGTGGATGCCCCCCACCTCGGCTCGTGCTTGGGGTCCAGGGTATGAAGGTAGGGTGGGAGATCAGTGGCACCCAGGACTCACCGATGAGGCCGGAGTACGACAGCAGGCAGTCTCCGTAGTTCTCCTTCAGGCAGCCGGACAGGGAGCGAGGTTCCGGCTGACAGTTTGCGAAGAAGTCGGCAAGCCGAGACCTGTGAGACGTGGCACAGACCTTCAGCCTGGCCCCCGGCGCACAGCGTGGCTGCTGCCAAAATCAGCCCCCGTCCCGCCCTGCCATGAACCGCGGCCATCTCACTGGCCGGCTGAATGGCTAATTAGAAAGGAGGATGCTGTAGACATGAAAAGCTAGTGTCTGCCACACGACAGCGTTCCGTTTCTCTTCGTTAATAACACTGCTGTCTGTTTCCTGCACAGGCAGGGGCCCTCTTCTCATTACAGACGAAACACGTCACGCCTCCTATACCCTGGTCAGTACAGACATTCATTTATTGGGGACTCTGAAAAGTGATAAAGCAAAATTAGACCGTTTTCAGACGACATGGATTTTATGATTTGGACTGAGTTTATATGGCCACAGTGACAGCTGTTACCGGCTACCCCACTGTGTGTTTGATGTGAAGTTCTGAGAAGAGAACTCTTCCTGTTCGGTGTCATACGGCCTGGGCTCACACTGGTGCTGTACTAACTCATAGCCTATGTTAAGGTATAACAGCTGTGCCCTGCCTACCTGCAGATGTAGTTGGCTTTGCAGCTTTCCTGCAGCGACAGGCAGTTGGGCATCTCGCGGTCCTCATAGGAGCAGACGGGCACGATGGTCTGGCGACGGCGCTCCAGGCAGGCCGAGTGCGGTGCGCTCGGACACGGGCAGAACAGCATGCTGTAGCTGTACTTGGGTGGTACTTTATCGAAGAACTGACGCAGCGCCTTGTGGCATTTGCGCCGGTTGCACACCTCAGCAGTGGAGACACGGCTGGTGCAGGGGCTGATGTATGCTGAGCGATACTTCTTGCAGGTGTCGTTGAGGTTGCAGGCCTTGGCGGCGTTCAGACAGTTGTTCTCCTTGGTCACGGCTGGCTCGCCTGTTGGGGGGGGGGCACATGTGTCGCACTCCCAGCGTGATGGATGGCCACTAGCCCTACTGATACAGCATCACCCTCCCCCAGCTCTGAGTCACGGTCATCCTGCTACGACCATATCAAAGGCGACATTGTTAGGCTCCAACAAGTTCACCACCACATTCAACCTCAGAGTTCACCTCTCTGTCACTAAAGGGATTTGACATCACTGGTGCACACAGCCAAGCTCCCAGGACCAGGAGAAGAACTCTGAGAGCTTCAGGCCTGGCTGCCACCAAGGCATCGTGGGTACTTTAGCCCTAAGGGAAAGTGCTCTTTCTGAAAGGTCAAGCCCCTGTGAGGCACCATCCCAGGAGTCAGTGAAGGTCACCGTGCAATCTTGGTGGGGGGGGGTGGCATTTATATGGACCTGTTCCTTTAGTGTTTCTGGGCTCCGGGAAGCAGGAGTGCATGCCTGACACAGACAGGGACAGACTGATGGACATGGTGAGTGGGACAGAGGCTGGCACATCATGACTGACCTAGACAGACAGACAGAGGACAGAATGAACGGGACAGAGGCTGGCACGTCATGACTGACCTAGACAGACAGAGGACAGAATGAACGGGACAGAGGCTGGCACGTCGTGACTGAAACGTAGACATGGGCCTGGACAGACAGAATGATGATCATAGACAGACTTATGGGCAGCGACAGGCATAGATGCAGTCATGGTCCCACCGACGGAGAAATGAACAAAGAATCCGAGACACTAAATTGCTCTGTAGCAACTGGATAGCCGCTGGGTGAGGGCAGGAGGACAGGGTGCTGCTCTGGGCTTCCAAGGTTCCAGACGTGGTGGGCTGTCACAGCAGGAAATCCCTCATTAAGATCCAGAGGGGGATTTTGGACAAGTCCTTACAAAGGAAGCAGTCTGTGTTGGGAACACGGCTGCTCACATTTCCTAATGAAGCACTAATGACAGGATGTGGTGTTCACTTAATTCTACAACACACTGATGCATAATTGCTATTCGTACTTGTATAACTACAATAAAGGAGTTGTGCTCATAATTAAGCTTCCAGAGCAGCCCTCATCTGACAAAACTGTTTGACCATCCCTCTTATTCATTGAATTTACTTTCCCTTGATTATCTGTCATATGCTAATGGGAATTTTTACAGAAGCAATGAACTGAGGGCGACTGACACGAGTGCACCAATCACAGCATTACTGATGTCCACCTTCAGTCACTGCAGTCCCACTGATATCTGTTAACAAATCACTAGACAGTGACTGACACGAGTGCACCAATCACAGCATTTCTGATGCTCTGGCCCCGCCCTTCAGACCCATACTGCCCTGTAACACGAGCACGTAGTTCGCAGGCTAGGCTTGAGCCGGTCCAGTTTACTGTAGTGAGTAAGTGCACCATTTGAGAAGAAGACTGCGGCATGCTGTAAAACAACAACAGAACCATTAAAGAAATTCATAGAGGCCGTTAGGTGCAGACATAAGGGGGAATACGCAGTGCATGGGGGGTGTGTGTGCTTCTTAATGACTGCTCCACAGGGCCTTAAAATGCCTCTGTCTTTATTGCTTTCAGTTGACAAATAACAGTGGCGAAGGCCAGTTATCTCCTTTACTGGCCTGGGACTGAAACTGCGGTGGAGGCAGAAAAGTGAGGGGGGGCCATGGAATGGGGGCGCCCTGGTTATGACTGAGCCCCTCCCTCACTCTCTGCACCCCTCCCCCCCCCCCCCCCCCCCCCCCCCACACCCCCCCCCCCCCCCCCCCCCC
>JAACJT020000035.1:750594-772710 GCA_009936485.2 Gymnarchus niloticus
GTGTGTGTGTGTGTGTGTGTGTGTGTGTGTGTGTGTGTGTGTGTGTGTGTGTGTGTGTGTGTGAGTGAGAGAGAGAGTTTGATCAGGTGTGTAGGTAGTGACTGCCATTTTTGTTCTGCGTGTGGTTTTGTTAGGGAGAGGAATCGTCTTTTGTTTCCTTTTTTTTTTGGGTCGTAGGTTAAGTTAGCTTTGGAGGATTCTTTTGTTAGTTTGTTTTATTATTTTGGCCTGGGTCACTCCTGACGATATTTATCACCGGTGTAAAAAAATCACATTTCTTATTGTCTGTTTGCCACTTGTAAATATATAAAGTCACCATTCTCACTACCCATTTGTGTGCCGTTCACCATTTTCACATCCATTCTGTTACGCCCCAACCCTAGACTGGGGTATCGTAACAGAATTTGGGGGCTCGTCCGGGATCTTCTCATTTTGGGTGCGAGAAGTTCCAGGTTCTGTACCAGTGTTTGGGGGTCTGTCTGTCTCGAGGTCTTGTCTCTTTGGTGTTTACCTTGTTGTTTGTCTGGTGTTTTTGTGTGGTGTGGTAGTGCTTTCGTTTCACGATGGCACAATTTGATTTGACCACTTTTATCCTCTACCCCACCTTAGAGCAATATGACCACTGTCGTAAAGACGACCTTATGTTGATAGCCGATTTCTTTAGTGTTTCTATTCCCCGTACCAGCACAAAGAAAGTTATTAAAGACCTGCTGCTTAGTGCTTTAGTAAGCCAAGGGATTCTCCCTGATCCTGAGGGTTCCCCGGGTGTTGCGCCACACCCAGAACAGATTCCTGAGGTGGCGGAGGCCAACGATGGGTCTGAAAATGGATCATGCATAGATCCCGGTGATTCCCGGTCAAGAGAGGACACCCTACTGGCGATCCAGCTGAAGGAACTGGACCTCGAAATTCTGAGGCAGGAGTACCAGGCACAGCTTTTACGCTTGCGGGCTTTGGAAGTCAAGGCAGACAAGGAGATCACCTTGAAGAGGATGAGCATGGGACAGCAGAAGCCGGTGTCTCTCCCACGAAAGGTTAGTTTTCCGGTTGTCATGCCACGTACTGTCACCGGTCCCGCTGACGATCGTGGTTTTCATACACCAATTGCTCCTCCTGTGCCTCAGCCTCGCTCTGCCAGTTTTCCTTCTGGCTCACCTGAGACAGGGAACCAGGGGTTCGATGTGAGCCGGCACATCTGTTTAGTATCTGTGTTTTGGGAAAATGAGGTTGACGCCTACTTCCCTATATTTGAGAGTATTGCTCTGACTTTGAACTGGCCTCGAAACCTTTGGTCTCTCCTGTTGCAATGCAGGCTAGTGGGGAAAGCCCAAGAAGTCTGTTCTGCACTTGCCTTGAAGCAAAGTTTAGCTTATGATGTGGTAAAGGCCACGGTATTAAAAGCGTATGAGTTGGTTCCGGAGGCATATCGGCAGAACTTTAGGAAGTTGGGTAAGTCTGCTAGCCAAACTCATGTGGAGTTTGCCCGGGAAAAGGTTGTACTGTTTGATAAGTGGTGTACTGCCAGTAATGTTATGAACTCTGATCCGCTCAAGGTGCTGATCTTGTTAGAAGAATTTAAGAACTGTGTGCCTGATCATGTGGTTGAGTATTTAAATGAACAAAAGGTAACTTCTCTTGTGGAAGCTGCCACCCTTGCTGATGAATTTTTCTTGACTCATAAAACTCTTTTCACTCCAACTCCGCCACCCAGGAACAATGTGAAACCTGTCACCCCTCACTCAGATATCCACCCTTCGTCAAGTGCACCTGTTGAAACTCGGGAATGTTTTTACTGTCGTGAAGGAGGTCATATAATTTCACTCTGCCCAGCATTAAAATGAGAAAACGCCCGGTTACAGTCCTCTAAAAAGGTCCACTCTGTTAGTCACGTTGAGTCTCACTCTTCACCCCAAATTGTCAAATCCACTTTTCAGCCCTTTGTATTGTCCGGAACTGCGTCCCAAGGTGAGAAAGGTCCAAAACACCATGCAACCATTTTACGTGATACGGGTGCTGCCCAGTCATTTGTTTTAGAAAGTGTGTTGCCTTTTTCTGAAGCGTCTTATTCTGGGAGTGACGTTTAGGTGCAGGGCATTGACCTGGGAATAGTACGTATAACATAACATATAGTAAAGTTAGCGATGGCCCTGTAGATTCTCCTTGGACAATGGATTTAATTGCCTACTGCATCTTCTTGCCATATGGAAATATACAACTTCTTTGAAAGTTCCTGAACATTAAAACCATTAAAAGACCTGATGTTTGGGAAGTCAAGGCCAGCTTGAGACTTCTTCCTCTGTGGGCCTGGGGCTATGTAAAGCACTTTGTGACAGTGCTTCGTGTTAAAAGCGCTATATAAATAAAGTTGAGTTGAATTGAATTCCTGAGGTCCAGCACTCCCATACTGAGAGGTGAACAGATTCAAAGGTTTGTCAGTCAATTTTATTGACCTGGTGTCTAAAACAGTAAATTTTAAAGCAAGTTCCCCCCCCCCCCCCACGTTTGTATTTCTAACCTCGTGGGGCCCTTCTTTTCTGTGGGCCTAATCTTAACTATGATAACCGTAACCCCAGTGTCTAACAAAATTCAACATTTTTGGCTATCTTGGTTTTTGAATTGCATTCACACTTTTTTTTTTTTTTTTTTTTATATATAAAATTGAGTGTTCCTCTGTGGGGACATGGCGGTATAACAAATGCCCCCCACAAGGTCAAAATATCAGGCTTTTATTAGCTCAACATAAAAGAAAACATTTCACACACACGGTTATATAGTTCTTGAGCCCCACCCCCAGGATGAAAGTTCAGTTTATTAGCTTGTAATTTGGTTGGTGGCCACACGAGCTTTTCATATATAAATACCCTGTATATCTGCCCCACCAACAGAACAACTGAGCTCATGGAGCCTGGCCCCCCATTTGAGCTGGTCTAGAACATCGACTAAACACACACACACACACACACACACACAAACAAACACCAGTGCGTATCACTTCCACTATCATGCCTGCATATTGTGGATGTATTATATTTAACTGACATTGCAGATGTTCAGCTCAGGGCAAATATGACTTCTGTTTTCTGTGAATCCAGCAGCATGTAATTAGAAGCTGAATAACGATAATTTGCCTTCCATGGCTGATTGAGCACGTCTCCAGGGAAAGTAGCGGAAAGCTTCCTAAGAGTTTAAATGCCGATAGAAAAACGTCGTACTTATTACTGAGCGACCTAGAAAACATAAATTATGTAGAGAAACGTCTGTTTTTGGTGCCTTATTTACAGGGCCTAAAGACCAAAAGTGGGTTTATTGCTTTTAAATCAATATTTACAGTGCGATATATTGTTTATTTAATTTGACTTAGGCTCTAAGTGCACAGTGCTCAGAATAAATCATTACAACATTAACATTAAAGCGCTTCTCTCCTATCTCAGGAGAAATCAGAACGGTGTGTGTGTGACTTTCTCCGTGAAAAAGCATTTCTGATCAGTTGCTTTTCCGAGACAGATAATTCTTTTAATTTTGGCCAGAACATCCTCAGGGTTTTTGCTTGTGTGTCTGGTCCAGACAAAAAGAAGAGGACATTTTACCTACTAAATGCTTGTGTGGACGTTTAATGAACTGTGAAGCTTCCCTCTGTAGAAAACCGTTCATTATTACGGAGGAAACTGATTGTAAACATCAGTAAATATTCAGGTTACAACATGTCAAGATTGAAGGACAGACTCTGATCACGTTGAGCTTAAACATGATGTTGTTATGAGCTCTGTCTGTCCATACATGGTTCTGTCGTGTCAGCGTCAAAGATGTCAGTCACCTGTCAGCCTGTTGGATTGATCGGACTGACACCTCGGTAGTCTTAAAAATATTGAAACCAGCTCCGATGTTTCTGTCGTGTGCCTAAATAAATAAATAATCCTAATTTAGATCGGGGGGTTTCGTAAATGGAACAAAGTTTTTTTTTTTTTTTTTTTTTTTTATATATTATTCGTGAATGCTCAAATAATAATGTGTTTGTTTCTATGTCTGCATTATTCAAGTGACAGAAACAGGTCAAGTACATCGGAGTAAAACATTTACTCGCTCCATCCCCTTCTACAGTGGGTGTCACGGCCGATTTGCGGCCCCTAAAACGTAATTGGAACACCGCTTGTGCAAAGAAACAGCAAAACACTCATAACGTATATGACCTGGTCAGAAAATGTTTCTTAACGGTTCTTGGAACATTTCAGAAAGATTTTAAATGAAGTAGCAGCAGCTGCATGCATTTTAATTAAATACTTTGCAAAGGTTATAATGGCCAGGCACCTATAATTTGTAGGGCTCCAGTTGACCCTCATCTGAGAATTTCCAACTGTGGTTGGACCCCTTGTGTGAGAAGCTCTGGTTTAATCCTGCATGTAAATAGCGCCGGTTGGACCCCTTGTGTGAGAAGCTCTGGTTTAACAATTGAGTTGTTGTCCCTAGAAATGAATTACACGGATATTAGGGCCTGTTACAGCTCTGTGGCACCAGCTGCATGCTTGAAGTGGCTGCATCTCCTAGTAAGTTAGACAATGTATGGGATTAGATGCACGGTATTTGTCTGCTATAATGATGCACTTTGAGTATTAATTGTAAACCCTTTAAGGCAAACACAACACTGATGCTTTCTGACATTAAGTAAATCAACCTGACTAGAACATAACCACGAACCTGAATAGAGCAGCAATTAATTAACGCTAAAAATAGTTATTGAAATGGTAAAAGGTGTTATGAGCAAGGCTTTGACCATCCCCAGGGGCAGCTCTGTGCAAGTTGTCAGGTAGATTCAGTGTGGCATCCTGTGCTGGAAATGTCAGCTCAGCCAGCAGGCCTTTGGCTTAAGATGAATGCTCTTGAAGTTTAACTGAGCCTGAAATGGAATGGAAGATGAAATGAGTGTCCAGAGGAGGGCCCGGGGTCTCCAGCCAGAAAGGTGCTGTCTGTGGGATGCCATCCAGCCATCCATCCATCATCATCCCAATGATAATCTTCCTTTGTCTGAGTCTTGTGATGCCAATAACAGGGATATAGGTAACTGTTCATTTTCCAGCGTTTCTGCCAACAAAACGAGCCACAAACAAACATCATCATGTTCTCCATTGCATACACGTTGTAGGAAAGACAAGACACGCAAGCATGGTTTCGCCAGGTGTGCCCGCCTCAGGTGACCCTCCAGCTCTGCTTGCTTCCACAGCGACCCGACATGGTGCCACCTCACGTTTTCCTCCTGAATGAGGCCTGGCTGCACGTCCGTGTGCACGAAAAGCCAGGTGGCTCCTTTGCAGTAGCAGTGAGTCTCCTTCAGAAGCTGACAGGCTTGTCCTCTCCACACCTTCCCTGGACATCCTTTGTGCCGGCCTTTAGCGCACTGCATGAACGGAACGCGGCGTTGATGGGTAGGCACATCTAGCGGCGTCTGAGAATCCCGTCTGTGTACAGTTCGGCACATTTCCTTTGCAGATAAGGATGGTTTTTTTCACAAGCCCCTGAATTAGATCCTCTTTAAAAGCAGAATCCGGTGTCTCCACACGCTGCTGGTCTTGATGTCACATGGCTCCTTCCTCTGTGACAGATTGCACGGAGCCAAAGCAGACCATGAAGTGGGTGGCATGTAAGAACAGCGACGTTCCGGCGAGCTTTTCACAGATGCCGAAAGTCGCATATAATTGACAGCCAACAGCGAACATGACAGGAACCTGATCGCTTGCTTTCTAGGAGTTGATTTCCTGTATGTCACTTCCTGTGTGGTTACATTAACATTAGTCTTTCCTGTTACTCTGGCTAACTGCAGACACACCAGTTGGGCTGCCTCAGCAGTCTCATAACAAAACTGAACAGCCTAATCAGACCTGACTGATCCTCACCTAAGACAGCCTGCACTTTCCTATTCATGTTGATTTGGTAGCAGCGGTTAAACCATGAATGTCTCAAGGTGTGAACCCTCCATCCATGTAGAATTCTCATGCCCAAAATGTTTGTCTGCAGAGCAGAGGGGGGCTGGCAGAGACTGGATTGACCGAGTCCTGTGCCTGAGAGCTTGTTAAGGCAGTGTGAAGTTTTAACAGAGCGTTTCAGCTATCACATGACCTGACCGAACAAAAGCCCGGCCTGCTTGTTTACCTTCTAAACAGGAGCCAAAATCAAACACAGTTTCACGGCCAATACACAAGTCAATTAAGCAAAAATAACATTTTCGCTTGCCATAATAAAGGTAACCGGGAAGGGTAATGACAGCTGATTTGGACCTCGTTCAAAAGCAACATGCTTATTAACACAGCCAACGAGGGCTCCAGTACAGCCAGTTGTACGCAGCAAACAGGCAGCGAGAAAACAAAAATAATTGCGTTGACACGTCTTGCGTGAACAAAGACAGCAGAATTATCCTACGAATGCGATGGTTTAAAGCAATCTACAACAAAAAATCTTAGCGTATGGGCCTAGCATCATGCAGCGGCAGGCAGTTCTGCTGTCTCAAAGTTCCATACTTTAAAATCTAGGATGCTATAGTGAATGCCAGTGTGTAAACTATGCACTTGCAAAATCCTGCTCCGTTTCTCTTTTGTGAATGATGCTGTAAGAACATTAAACCCCAAAGGATCCTCAAAAGGTTTCCTGTCCTCTGTTGATCGCACCGCCATCCTGACACCTCCCTGAGCTGGGAACCTGAGAATGAGCCCTGCAGAGATTCAGCCGCATTGTGCACAATCGCCAGTGTGAGTTTACTACACTCCTATACGCTGTGTGATATTCGCTTAATTGTGTCACTTCTAGCTACAGACACCAGGGTGGCATTAAACACATCTCATTTACCAGGAGACGACCATCATGCAAACCATCGATTATGTGAACCACTGTTGCAACCCACGTTCCAAAACGAAAAGAGAACTCTTTATATAAAATAACTCTTTAGAGTTATCTACTCTTATTTCACCGTTTGTTATGCTGAAGCTTTACAGCTGCCGCTTAGAGTTTGTTTTCAATTATTAATCAGAAATATATACAGATCAGCTTAGAAAGCGCCTTCATTTTTTTCACTACAGGAGTTAAAAATAAAATATTTCTGTAGCTACTGAGTGGATGTGGGACAGTCTCCCCTGACCTCTGTGGTATCGTCTGTTGGACTGTTGTTCTTTGAAAGGGCAGGCATGTGGTAGGGGGGTTAGTGTTTAGCATGCACTCACTTCCTCAGCAGCCTGTTTTGTATAAACTGTATATTCTCATGATCGTATGAACTATTTGATTAACTGAACCACCCTTGGTCTGGTTTAGATAGGATAATCGCCGCTTGCCTGAATTTAAACAGTCTCAGGTGGAGTTCTGTGAACTCGCACTAGAGGGTGCCATTACCTCACCTACAGACCTGGCAAACCTCTGGCTCATTTGCTCTCAGATGAGCAAAATAAACAAATTGGAACAAATCGCATTTGGAAAGAAGTGATCATTAAGTATGCCGTTTTGCATGTTGGTGCTATTTAATTTCACGTACTGTTTGGTTAGCTGCAATGCAGCCAGGGGAGAGAAGCAGGCTGGGTGTACAGAACGTGACCGTTGACTTCAAGTGAAACGTGCTTCATTTCTAATAGACAATCTTTGTGTTTTATTTTATGAAAATGAAAGCGATTATGCAGATTTCACAGACTGATGAAAAAAAACTGTATTATAAAAATATGCCTATGAGACACTTTACCCCTTTCAATGCCTGGCTATTTATCTGAAGCTGCTTGAAGGTTCAGCATGACAGATCCTTCATCAGTGACCTTCCATCCTCTTCACTGCCATCTTCCTGTAATCTCGCCTCTTAGTATTGAATTTTGCACCTCTGCATTTGTCTCCTATTTCAAACGATAAAAATGCTCCCTCGTTTGTTAATTAACGATAGAATCTTCTCAGTTTCTGAGTGTCTGTTTTCAGCAGGAAAAAAGCCTTCAGACATGAGGCTGAGTGTAAATCAGATGAGATGAAAAACGTTCATTTTCGGCATTATTCTGGGCTGTAAGTGCATTTCGCCACTAGGGGGCGCAGCAGCACCACAGTTCTGTTCATATGACCCTATAACCACCTGCTGTTTTAAGATTGTGATGATGCTGATTATTAAAGGTGATTACTATTATTAACTGTTTCTTTATCTGTCTGAAACAGACACATTGCCTTAATGTTGTGGTTTATATTATTGCCTGTTGATTGTTGCTCATCTCAGTTGTTGAGTTTGTCTTACTGGTAATTTAACATGTCCTGGTGCCCAGCCTACCAGGAGTCATTAGATAGAACCCACCTGTCCAAGGCCCTTTGGCTCTTTGTCCTCTTGTTCGCATGCTGAGTCATCTCCCCTCCACGATCAAGTTTACTCTCCCGTCTTTTTTGATTTATCAGCTCATGTTCAAATTTCAACCATCATCTCTGTAGTAATGTTACCACGCTTGTGGTCAAATTACTGATACTGTCTGTGGTCATGTTACCACCCTGGGTTTACATTACCTGTATTGTTTGTGGTCATGTTACTAGACTGTGGTCAAATTACCAATACTGTCTGGGGTCATGTTACCACACTGGGTTTACATTACCTGTATTGTCTGTGGTCATGTTACTAGACTGTGGTCAAATTACCAATACTGTCTGGGGTCATGTTACCACACTGGGTTTACATTACCTGTACTGTCTGTGGTCATGTTACTAGACTGTGGTTACATTACCAATACTGTCTGTGGTCATGTTACTAGACTGTGGTCAAATTACCAATACTGTCTGTGGTCATGTTACCACACTGGGTTTACATTACCTGTACTGTCTGTGGTCATGTTACTAGACTGTGGTCAAATTACCAATACTGTCTGTGGTCATGTTACCACACTGGGTTTACATTACCTGTACTGTCTGTGGTCATGTTACTAGACTGTGGTCAAATTACCAATACTGTCTGGGGTCATGTTACCACACTGGGTTTACATTACCTGTACTGTCTGTGGTCATGTTACTAGACTGTGGTTACATTACCAATACTGTCTGGGGTCATGTTACTAGACTGTGGTTACATTACCAATACTGTCTGGGGTCATGTTACCACACTGGGTTTACATTACCTGTACTGTCTGGGGTCATGTTACCACACTGGGTTTACATTACCTGTACTGTCTGGGGTCATGTTACCACACTAATGTTAAATTTCCTTGTAGGCAACATGTGAAAACTGTAAATTTCCCCACAAGCGATGAATAGTTATGACAAAAACTGGTAATTGCACATTAATTATTAATAGCTCAGTTTTTAATTGTAATCATAATTTTGTATACTCACAGCCCCGCGTGAGTATTTTGGAGTGATAATGTCACAACACGTATGTAAATTTATGCCTGCTCAGTCACAGGAGTAGCATTGTTGCAGTACCTCAGACAGTGGCTAGGTGGCAGTGTGATACAATGTGTGTTCACAGAAACCTTCGGCTGGGGCTCATTCTTCAGGATGCTGGCTTCCTTCCCAAGCTCCCTCTGTTCCATTTATTATTTGTCTCTCTAGCCAGAGAACAGAAGCTGCCCTTGTCTGCTTATCATTGAAAATTATTGATCGAATTGAGTTATAGTTGGTCATGTTACCTTTGGTTGTTTTTTTTTTTTTTTTTTAGTCAGACACAGAATGATGTGAACGTGAGAAACTGATGCTGATTTGTTGAAGTGGTCTGTTCCTAACATCCCATTTGTAAGGGTGGGCTGTGACTGGAATACTGTGAATTCAGTGGCTGTGCCTGTATTAAGTACAAGCGCCCAGCTGCTTTCTTTGACTGGTAGGCAAGCCTTGGTGTTGAAGCCGTGAATGTTTTGGATCTGGCTGTCCGCCAGGGGGAGCTGCTCTACCATGTGTCACTGCTGAGTTTTACTCACAGCCTAGCAGGGTGTTCATCACATGGCAGTGATGACAGTATCCTGTGGCTACTGGAGACTGAGAGTGTGTTAGTGGACTTTCCAGCTTCTTGAAGGACAGTTTTATGCTCCAGGGGCTATAACAGGTCACGTTTATCACATATGATGTGTTTTAAACTGTTAGGATCCCTTGGGGTATGCTTCCACAGTGATGATAGTTCTCAAGTGAGAGGCAGAGCCGCTGGACCAGACGATTTGCTTTTTTATCTTTCTGGTCAGGTCACGGTGCAAAGCTGACAGCTTGTTTGTACTTTGAGATGTCTGCTCTTTGAGTATGTGCTGCAGTCTGTTCCCAATCAAAGCCGTGGCCAGCAGCCCGATGGTGTGTCCAACATGCCACCATGACAGGATACAGGCTCTGGGCTACATGGCAGACCGGTGACCCGCATGTGAGTGATGTTTGTTCAGCATTGCTCTTGCGTCCAGGAAATGTTTTTCCTGTAACCTGGGCCAGGATTAAGGCTGGTCAGTTATGATGGTAGCTCCGAGCTATCCTGCCACTGAAGCAGTGGCCAGATAACGGAGCGTAGCAGTAAACATTGGGGTCCCAATTCCTGCCCCTCGCTGCTTCCGTATTGGCTGAGCTCTTCATGCTGATGGTGCCCACAGGATGATTGACAGAGTCCATGACTGGAATGACATGAAGGGTCACAGTGTGCTGAGTGACCACTGACCACATAGGGCTTTATAGGTCTGAAGCCATAGCGATCTACAGACCCTAGATATAGATACAGATCATCAGCATGAATCTCTTCATGGTCTGTCTGCTGTTACTGGTCGGCCGCTGTGACTTATCACCCTTCTGCTCATGCTTCAGAACCTTTGACTTCACCCAGAGCGGAAGGATGGTGAGAGACCCTCACAGTCCACGCCAAGCACACAGGAACAGTGGGAGCCCAGAATTTGTTCCATCACTGGAGTGGAAACTTATAGTTATCATGGTGGATTGCTGGTGTTGCCCCACTAACTTTGTGTGCTTAGGGTGCACAAACAACACCAAAGTGGTGCCTCTGATCAAGAGTGAGGAGGATGATGATGATGATGATGAAGTGGTAATGGTGCTCTTGGCCCATGGCCACACGATCTGGCAGCCCAGTGAAAATCCAGCAGGTTTGTCTGTGGCTGTGTTCTCCAAACTCCTCCAGCTGCCTGGTCCTCGGCAGCCTGAGGATTCCCCATTCCCTGCTCATGCCATACGGTCTCTCTCTCTCTCTCTCTCTCTCTCTCTCTCAAATATTCACAGTGGATAGCAGGCAAAACTCAGTGGTAGGGGAGGGAAGAAGACGAGGCAGTGAGGGGAGAGGACAGCGGACAAGAGGCAGTGAGGGGAGAGGACAGCGGACAAGAGGCAGTGACAAGAAAAGCAACTATTTTGTGAATGTGTAAAGGTCATCTGCTTACTGTGATCTCATGTGACCAGCAGGTAATTCCCATTTAAGCCCAGCTTCCAAATAAAGCTGACGTTATATTAAACATTTGAATGCATTTAATGCTAAGTTTCACTAGTTGCATGCAAAGTGAGTGATGTTTACAACTGTGAGATTCACCAAAATGTAGCCTAATTTACAATGAAATTTCACTGATGTGAATTATACTAACACTAATATGCGATGAACAACGAGTAACCGTTTTATAAATTGGTCAAGATAGATAAGTCAGAGTATCAAGTGGTTTCTGTGATTAAATAAGTGATTCGTTATCCATCTCTGCTGGGTTGTCAGGTGTCTGTTCCTTACTTAAGTTGTCAATTTTGCCCTCATCTTCATAGGTTACAGCTCATTTTTGCAGAAGATTCACCTCTGACCACCTTGCCAGACCAGCTTTGTTGTCTCATCGTAATGACTCACATTCTCAAGCAATGAATTCTGGAAAAGTCGCATTAAAAGCATGCACAGATGTAGAAAACAATTTTCGGGAGCTCAAAGTAACAGCTTATTGCAGATTTTAGTGTGCGCTGTTGCAGAAAAATAATGGAACAATCTTCCCTTATCAGTATTCCAACATCAGAATGCTGGTCTGGTGTCACTTGGCTTATGGCCTGAATATCATGGGATCATCAGGGTCACCACAGAGCCACAAGCAGTTTTAGATAAGATTCATAAAAAAGTGGGCTACTGTCTTAGTGATCTGATTGGGTAGTCCAGATTAGGAGCAGGTCATGTGACTTGCTGGGTCTCAGACAAGCATGCTCATTAACCATTCTTGTCTCGGTGTGTGAGTGAAGGTCTACAGCAAAGACCTCTGCCCTCCTCCAAAAGCACCAGCAGCCCGTAATCTGAACGAGAAACTCAGCCTGAGTCCAGATGATATGTACCAAGCCCACCCGTGAGAGAGAACTCCTGTGGTCCATCACTGTCCCTCTCGGCCCTCCTCAGTCTACCTCGGTCTTTCGGATGGAACATATAAGTGATAATAGGGTAGTCCGTAGTGACGATTTGAATAAACAGAGTCTCTCCAATGGAGGGCTGGGACTTATCTTCCAAACCATCAGCACCCTCTGCCTAAACTGTTTTCTGTGCTCTGTGTGACTGCTGGTCACTGCCACCAGCAGATATTTGACCATTCCAATTTCCATACACCATAAACGCTGTCTTCTGTAATGTTTTCTACCATGCCTTCTGCCCTGTAACGGACAAACTGCTCAGCTTCTGTTCATTGCAAGTCTTTTCCAGTTGTGGCTTCTTGATTTATCCTCAGCATCACATGGATGCATTGCTAGAGAAGATGCTTGCGTGATTATCTGATACTGTGGGGTACAGTAGGTAGGTCTGTGCTGAATGTCATTCAGAACCGAAAGTGGTATTGAGCTGGAGGTCAGGGCATGGCTGTGGTGAGCCTGGGTCAGCTCACCACCATCAGCAGCCGTGTTCATTGTAGTCCTAGGACAATGTGTCTTCCCCTCAGTGATTAATGCATGCTGGTTTGCTCAGTGGATGTAGGAACGTGGTAGTTCCACGTTCATCCTGATAAAGACCAGGCTTCTGGGTGAGCACTTGCTAAGATGTCTTCATTACTCACAACAAAAAGTACCTGAGAGTCAGGAGAACGTGGTGGCATGTCCGTCTACCATGGCCTTCTGCTCTGGAGGCCTTTTGACAAGAAGGTTCTCTCATCTTTACAGCACATCTTCCTCAAAAGGATAAGATATTTCAGAGTCTTGCTAACGCTCACTGGATGTTGGACAAAATGACGTGACGACATCAGTCACCCTCAGAGAGACTTCTTCGTCTTCAGCCCTAAGCAGCATGGACGTCAGTGCTGATTGTTCCGTGATGAAGTGGTGTGGGACTCTTTTAATAGAGAGGGACCCTCTGAACAGGACGCCAACATCTACATTATGATTGATGGCTGGTCCACACCTTCATTGATTATGCTTCTGCCAAAAACGGTTTTTCAGATCTGTCCAGTTCGGGGCTGCAGTGTCATTAACTGCAGGTGACCGCTGACCCAGTGCAAAGATTCTGATGCATGCAGGCGCTGTGGCTTGGCAAGATCAAGTGGCACACTGTTCCCAGGACACATTTTTAGTGCAACACCTAGCCACTCTTCAGTACTCAACACATCTGCAACATCCAGCACAAACTCCTGGGCCCTCCGCCAGCAAACGATCCCTGCTATTGAGGCCATTCTTGGAATCTTATCATTACATTTCTCAGGTGTAGATCATCTGTTTCCTGAGTTTCTGGAAGTTTTCTGTTTAAGCAGGAGAGGGTATGCTTTTGGTGGATGGGGTTGAAGAGCAGGTGGGGGTTAGGGGGAATTCAGCTGCTTGGTAGAAAGTAGAACATCACTATGAATAACAAAACGTGGACTCCTGGAAATGGATTGTGTACAATAAATGCTCCTGACCCATTTGAAAAATGTTCTGTTGAGGTGTTATGTTTGGTGGCCGAGAAGTGCAAATCGTTCCGGAGAGATGGTCGTCAGAGTGTCCGTGCTGTTTTGGTTAACTCTGGAGAGACTGTCCTCAGGGTGTCAGTGCTGGAGAGACAGTGTGTCTGTGCTATTTTGGAGAGAGACATCCCAGATTAGGTACCCTGCTGCTAGATTCATTTCTGCTCAGTGACTCGGGTGAGTTTGATGCCTCTAGCTTTGTGCAGAGAGCCTGAGACCGAAGCATGCGAGGCACTGAGGCTGTCCCACCTCCCACTGTCGTCTTTTGACTGAACCAGGTTGGCAAATGAGCTCTTTGTTCCACACTTTTACAAGGTACTGTGACTGTAGTGCTCGCGGTTCTCCGCCATTCGGAGTGTACCACGTTTGTAAATGACACCGGACCGATTGGAACATACCGTGTTTTTAACTGACACCCCACAGTTTGGCGCGTACCACGTTTGTAAATGATTCAGCTTTGTCCCTCTTGCTTCAGGCCTCAGCCTTAATTGGATCTATTTAAAAGATATAATTGGTTTTGGTAAAAGGGTTTCCTTGCCTGCGAGTGATGAGGCTTTTTAAGGGCTGTGAATCCCCCTCCCCATCTAAATCAATTATAATAATGATGATGATGATGATGATAATGACAATAAACTTGATTTGTTTATCTTTCATACATTACAAAGCAGCTTACCATTTTTACAGTGGCACTGAGTATAGAGCAAAAGACAGAGAAATGAAAGCTCTGAAGAAATGGGGAGTGTACAGGTATTTGGTGGGCGGGTATACAGGTCTTTAATTGGGGGGCGGGTGTACAGGTGTTTAATTGGCGAGGCGGGTGTACAGGTGTTTAATTGGCGAGGCGGGTGTACAGGTGTTTAATGCACACTGTCACATGCCAGTGCCTTAATTGGCTCTCATATGCTGCCTTCATTGTGTTGGCTGTTAGCCAACCAAAGGCCTTAGTGAGAAACCAGAAAATCTGTGGCTTTGTCCCTTCAGTCATCACAAATACACCACACTGTTGTTGACACAGATGGTCCTGATTTGGAGCTGTCACAGTGGTCACACACCAGCGGCTGCAGCCTGCTAGCCAAACGGTGACATAGTGGTGATGAACACCCCGGGAGTCTAGCACTCGGTCAGTCCGATTCCTCCTCCTCTACCTGAAGTCGAGGTACACCTGCATGTGTGGCCTGCTGCTGCTCCAGGGACTTGGGAGTATGCTGTGTGCAGGACATGCTTATATGTAACCATCTGAAGGCCAGAGTCTGGTACATGTAGGGCTCCAGTCAATGGTCAGACGTGACAGAATCATTCTTTGGTGAGGTCTTTAGAGTGTGCAGAGACTTGGACATTTTATGGTAATGCCATGACAACGGATCTTTTGGCCAGTGGTTTGGAGGGATCTTTTGCCCAGATTTACAGAGTCTGGTGATGGCCAGGTGTTTACAACAATCGGTTGTCCAGGTGTTGATAGTGTGCTGACAGGTAGTGTGTGGCACTATCATTCACCCAGGTGTTTGGAGTTCACCGACTGGCAGGAGCTCAGGTCAGCTGAACGTGAGGTCAGCAGTCCCAGTGTTTTATAATCCTCTGGTGAGTGGTGTCTCTTTAATGGGATCATGCTTTTAGTGGCTGTAAAATGGACCAAAGGCTTTGGGAACACTGATGAAATTGGAGGAGTATATTACATCCTAAAGAGCAGAGAGATAAAGGGCTGTGGAGACTGTCACGCATGAGGCTGTCCTGATCGGTCAAACACAGAGCAAACAATTAACATGCCTGCAGTCACTTTCATTTACAGCAGCAATCAGGCATCTGACCCTTGGTTCATAAGCTTTATAAAGTGTGATGATGGAGAAATACACCGTGTTGTCTTACCTCATTACATCATTTAGGGCAATGATGAGCATGATAATGATCAGGTGTGTGTGTGTGTGTGTGTGTGTGTGTGTGTGTGTGTGTGTGTGTGTGTGTGTGTGTGTGTGTGTGTGTGTGTTTATACATCATTGGTGATTACAGTGCGTATCCTGTATCCATATACTGTTCCTGTGTGTAGTTTGAGGTTTTGTGTGTTATATGCAGGGTGTGTATTACGCGAGGAGTGTGTTTACACGGCCGTTCTGCACCTGCTGATTAAATGGATGAGTGTGTGTGATGGTTAGAGTCGGCTCGTTAAAATCACCTGTCTAATTACAGGCTGCGTATGCTGTCAAATCCTGGCTTTAATTAAGCAGGGCCCAAAGGTGGGATGCTACGCCGTGTTTACGTTAAACACACACAGCATATAGAGGAACGGACAGAGCAGCGTCGTGAAAATGGAATAACAGCAGAGGAAGAGAAAGGAATGCTGGGAGTGTGGGAGGGTAGGGGGAGTAAAGACGGAGCCATCTGAAGCAGCTCAGCTTCAGCCACCGCAGCTCCCGGTCAGGACTGTAAATACACGCTACGCTCCTATTGGCTGAGACTCCGGGGTCTCTCCAAGCTGACCAGACCGTGTGCCTTGAGGAATGTGAAGTACGTCCGGCAAGGCAGGTGTGAGGTCCGGGGGAGCGTGCGGCTGTTAAACGGTTTAGAGACACGAAGAACAATGCGGAGATCCTCTTACACGTTGTTATCATCACCACGCGCCCGTCGCAGAGTGACTAACTACTTTCACTCACAGATAAACGGCGGCCCCATTTTATTTGGATCTTCCCTCTTCCGTTAATGTTCTGTTAATCCCGGCTGCCGTGGAATGCTCTTTGTTCTCCTGGTCTGTAATGTATGTCTCTGCGGCTCTATGAATCACAGAAACAGATTAATCACGTTAAGCCAAACGCACTATATTATCCATTTTGAAACATTTACTTTCATTTCTGTTTTATTTTGCCTTCCCTTAATCATTCTGAGAGCATCGTGACACAGGAAGGCGATTGTGGCTTTTATTGATCTGGCTGTGTGCAGATTCTGTGAAACAGATATGGATTGTCAGCTGTTTCAGGTGAAAGTGGTACACCTTCCATGCCCACATGAGGATTGTCTTTGAAGAGAAATGCTATACGTTTTATAGGTTTGATGTTTTGCACCTTTGCCTTCCTCCTAAATGCTAACAGTCCCACGTGGTCATGTGACCTTTATGAAATGAAGGAATTTCTCAGGCTGTTTGTGCCTCTGACCTCAGTGCTTCACCGTAATTTAAAGTGTGCTGTTTTGGCCTGACCCAGTGGCTGTGGAATGAAAAAAACCCACATGAATTTATGATTTGTGCTCTCATTCTGTAGATTAAAAACAGAATTAAAAACACAAGTTCAATGCCTGGCTGATTAATAACTTTTATGTATTTTTCCCGTCCATTTTTGGAAATACAGCTTATGTAATAAGCATCCTCTCTGATGTTGAAAGCCCTTCTCCACATATTGTGGTGACTGGCATCGTTTTAGACGTCTTTTCCGGCTCTGTGACTTGTTTGGCCTTCGCACAGAGGGAACGTCACAGAAGCTTGGAGGGCGAGTTCAAAGCCAGAGAGACGAGCCAGGTCCCGAGTGAGTTACCTAGACATGGTGTGCAGAGTGCCACCTTGTGGCTGGGTGAGGAGGTATTACTCTGTTTCTAGGTCACCTCTACACTGTCCTCTCCCGTCTTCTGTTCCCACCCATCTACTTGCACCTTTGGTTTGCCTGCTTGATCAGGTGATCCTGGGTACACTTGGCCAAGCCCAAATGCCCATCACATGACCCCCATCCCTCCATTCTGTCTCCAAAGTGAGGAAAGACAAGCAACTTCTGATAAAGAAACTGCTTCAGTAAATATTGCATTGTTAAAATCCATGCAAGCACAACTGAGTAAGCTCTGGATAAACACTGAGGATTAAACAGCCCACTAAGTAGGCAAATTAGGACTAATATGAGACTCTGTCAGGGCAGTACCTCTAACCTGCCATTTCAGCACAACTGCAGGTAACTGCACTACACAGGACAGTGCCGGTCTGCAGGTAGCGTGTGCAGTGACTCTCAGACACGCCCTGCCTTATGCTGGGTCAGCGCATCAGCAGCTGCGAGAACAAGAAGGCCATCTGACACTAACGAGGCATGCTGAATGAGCCCAGAGCACCTAGAGGGCTGGTGCTCCTTCTGTGGAAGATGGTCCTTTAGATACGGCATATGGTGAAGGATGGAAGAGGATGACTGTCAGAGGATGGTCAGTGGTGGACGGCAGTCAGAGAACACGCACAGACGCACACACAGGCTTACACACAGTCATTATCATGAGGCTCTTGCCCCATTTTCACATTCTGTTGTAATACATTTTGAAGTCTTGCCAATGTGAAGTGGTAATGAACAGTTATGCCTATGTACAGCGTAATGAACATTCAATACCAAAATGTACACAGATCTATCCGTTGTTATTGTGTGACAGCTTATCCAAAACAGGCTCTATGTCAAAATGTATAATGTAAATGTTGGAAAAGATCAAGGTAAAAAATCAAGGGCCATTATACCATAATCAAGATCCGCACATTGCCAGGTTTGAAGGTCCAAGTTCCACATCTGTCCCTGCGTGTTCGCTTTGTGTGGTGCCCCGAGTTCTCCTGTTTCCTCCCTCAGTCCAACTACATGTAGTTAGACAAATTGCAGTCTTTGGATTTCCAAGGTGTGTAATTCTGTGAGTGGATACGCAGAGCTTCTCCTATCTTGATTATCCCATAATCTCAGTGTGTGTGTATGTCTGTGAGTGACTGTCGATGTACGTGTTTCTATTGGCAGTCTGTGTATAAGTGTGTGATTGTGTTTAGGTTTGACTATATGTCACTAAGTGTGTGTGGCTGTGTCTGAGTGTTTGTAAAAATAAATGCTAAACTGTGAGAACATTTGGTTGTAAATTTCAAGTGAATACTCAACTATGAAGATAAAAGGAGGCCTTAGTGCAGAATCTGAAAAAGGCAGATCAGTAGGGAAACAGAGAAATACGCGAGGCCCGGAAGGCTCCAGAGAAGCCCGCCTACTCTGGAAGAGTAGGGAAACAGAGAAATACGCGAGGCCCGGAAGGCTCCAGAGAAGCCCGCCTACTCTGGAAGAGTAGGGAAACAGAGAAATACGCAAAGCCATTATGAGTCACACTATGGCTGACCCACAGAGAAGGAATCTGATTGCAGAGACAACAACAGCGTTCAGCGGCTGAAATGGGAGGCAGTAAACGCTTCCAGAACATTGTACAAAACCCAGGCGGGGTGTTTTAACGGGGAAAAAGCCAACTCAGCAGGAAGGGATATTGAACAGGTCCCCAGGCCGAGCTTTCAGGAATATGGAAAGCAGTATTTTGGTCAGCTGAGAGCGAACTGGGGTAGGGACTGAACGTCAGCCAGCCAACACCACGCTACGGTGAAGAACGTGGTGGTACAGTAAGTGTGACACGTTTCCTTAGCAATGACTGGAAAGCTGCTGGAGACTCAAGGGATCATTGACCAAACGGTGCTGAGGCACCTGCTCCATGGAATCATGTTTTATCCTAAAAGCATAAAACTCAGGCAGATGGTTACGTTCTGGCAGGACTTCAAACAAAAGCTTGAGCTGCAGTCAATTGGTACTGGAGTACTGAAGTGGTGAACTTGAGTAGGCAATCAAAGTCTAGACTGGGATAGCCTGACAATGCTTGAAAACACCCATCCACAATCAAGCCCCAATGAAACACCCATCCACAATCAAGCCCCAATGAAACACCCATCCACAATCAAGCCCCAATGAAACACCCATCCACAATCAAGCCCCAATGAATGACACACCCATCCACAATCAAGCCCCAATGAATGACACACCCACCCACAGTCAAGCCCCAATGAAATAATCACCCACAGTCGAGCCCCAATGAAACACCCACCCACCCACAGTCGAGCCCCAATGAAACACCCACCCACAATCAAGCCCTGTGAACGTAGACCTGGACAGAAATGTCAAAACTATCAGGTTGGATGGCCCCCAAAAACATTCAGAGAATATTTGGTCATAAATACATTCCATTTTCATCCCCTTACGTTAGATGTTTCAGCTTTCCGCAATGTTTTTGTGATTTAACAATGTTTTATCTTTCATTTTGACAGGTGCCATTTTGTAGTTTTATATTGGTACACAGACGCAAACGCGCAAAGTCAAAGGAGTGCAAGATGAAGCCAGCAGATCAGAGATGAGATGAAGCCCAACCATCAGAAGGGGATAAGGGAAGTCGAGCGGGCTGGTGGACAAAAGCAGAGAATATGAAAGCACTGGGTAAGAGAAGATGAAGCCAATAGATTAAAGAGAAGGAGATAAAGATTAAGCAGGAGACGGACCTTCCAGATGAGGCAGCATTGTGTATCGTTGTCATCTTTGTGCTCTGCCCAGCCTGGCGTGCAAGGAGTCGCACAGCAAGAAAGGATCAGGCAGAAATGGAGACACCTTAGCCAAGATGAAGAGCTCTGTTTGCTCTGCAGGGGTCCAGGGAGGAAGAAGAATCACCAAACCAAACAGCCTTCCTGGCATGTGTGAAGGAGGCAGGCTGGCGAGACTCTTTCACTCCATCAGTCTCAGCGCTGTCTCGTCTGGCCCAGTCAGCCTCTCACCCCTGTCAGTGTCGCCGTGAGCTCAGGAAAAGCTGCACAGATAAACCTGCAGCTGGATCACTGGCAGGAAATAGAGATGTGGGGGGGGTTCTCTTGGACTCTCTCTGTACAACTTTCCTCACCATACCCAGGGACGTACTCCACCATACTCTCCCAGGAGGTAATGGAACAGTAATCCTAATCCTAACTTTAATCTGTCTGTCTGTAGAGAATTAGTCTATATGCGAAGTTGCATGTTCATTCTGCAATGTGAGCAGCAACGAGGCAGCGATGAGGCAGCGATGACCCGGCAGTGTGAAAGCGATGAGGCAGTGTTGAACCAGTGGGGAGGTCGAGGGCTCATGCCCATCGCTTAATGAAATCAGATTTGATTGATCACTTTCCTGTCCAGAGACTGCAGAGTAAGTGTGGGCTACAATTGCCTAGTACATCCCAGAATGCACTGGTCATTCTATCTCTGAGATGCTGAGCAATCAAAAAAACCAGTTAGGGTTTATTGAAAGCCAGTGAGAGAAGCATGGCAGTGTCAGACATACAGGAAGGGGTTCAAATCCCATTCCCAGGGGTACAGGATAAGGGTCTATGGAAGACCGATAGGTAATGTGCACCAAACAATATACAATTACAGATCTCCTTTGTGTCATCTTTCTGTTCCTGGTCCCTTCCTGCCGTTTCACCAGCCCGCGTATGCAGGGGTGTCGCCTGTTCCCTCCAGTTCTCTGGTCCAGTATTGGAAACAGATTTGTACTGGAGTCTTCTCTGCCGAAATATTGCATGGCGTGCCTTTAACTAGAAAGCACTGCACAGATTAAGATATGAATCCGGATTCCAAACATGGCAAACACATTTGTCAACTTGTCATTTTTTAAAATACCACACATATGTCATCGGGTGCATTGGAAAGCCATTTGTTGTGTTGTCAGTTATTTGAATAACAAAGTAGTATTTCTGCAATGTGATTCCATCACAGAGGAAGACATTAATTATTTAAAGGCTATTAACATGTTTGCTCAATGGCATGCTAGTACATGTACAGTGTTACACTAATAACATGTCATGCTGAACGCACAGGGAGGTACGCTGATGATGTCATGCTGAACGCACAGGGAGGTACGCTGATGATGTCATGCTGAACGCACAGGGAGGTACGCTGATGATGTCATGCTAAATGCACACGGAGGTACGCTGATGATGTCATGCTAAATGCACACTGATGTATACTGATGATGACATTCTAAACGCCCAGGGAGGTACGCTGATGTCGTCATGCTAAACGCCCAGGGAGGTACGCTGATGATGACATGCTGAATGCACAGGGAGGTACGCTGATGATGACATTCTAAACGCCCAGGGAGGTACGCTGATGTTGTCATGCTAAACGCCCAGGGAGGTACGCTGATGATGACATGCTGAATGCACAGGGAGGTACGCTGATGATGACATGCTGAACGCACAGGGAAGTACGCTGATGATGTCATGCTGAATGCACACTGATGTATACTGATGATGACATTCTAAACGCCCAGGGAGGTACGCTGATGATGACATGCTAAACACACACTGATGTATACTGATGATGACATTCTAAACGCCCAGGGAGGTACGCTGATGTCGTCATGCTAAACGCCCAGGGAGGTACGCTGATGATGTCATGCTAAACGCACAGGGAAGTACGCTGATGATGTCATGCTGAATGCACACTGATGTATACTGATGATGACATTCTAAACGCCC
>JAACJT020000035.1:827618-850307 GCA_009936485.2 Gymnarchus niloticus
TTAACCAAACAAGGGGGCCTCACAGTTAAGGTCAAGACATACATGGATACACTGGAAGGAAACTACAAATTTGGTGGCGAATTGAGGCGATGTTTTGAAAATATTAACTGACACACTTTTACAGACATAAAGTGATAGTTTTACAGCAACATAAATGTAACTTAACCATAGTTTTCTTTGCCTGCCTAAGACTTTTGCACAGTACTGTATGCTTTTAGGTAGGATCATGAAGAATCTCCCTGGATTACTGGCCTCTGTTTTTCTTTTTTTTTGCGTGGTGTACAATAACCAGGTCAATGATGTGTTGTTTTTGTTTTTTGCAGTTTTGACCTTAGTTTGCAGTAAAATACCTCCTTTACCCTGTGAGGACTAAGGGACATATTTGTCCCATACATTTAGAATGCCCCCATATTTGAGTGAGTCAGTCAGGAGTGTTTTTAGAATTTGCACATCATTTTTACCCTAAATAGATCATAAGAATTTAAATCACTGACCTACTTGTACAATCCTATGTCCTGAAAAGGTTAAATTACGTATTAACCATGTGTTTTCACGCAGACCTAGCTTTGACAGTGCCTGCCTGGGATTTCAGTTTCAATGAATGACCATCTTAAGGGTTCTTCCTGTCTATACGTTTCTGTCCTTGTCTGTACCTGTCTGTCCTGGTTTTGTCCCTGTACATCCCAATCTGCCTGTCTGTCGTTGTGTCTTTATTCTGATCTGTGTCTTCGTGATTGAGTTTGTATTTGTGCATTCCCATTTATGTCTGTGTCTCAGTCTGTCTGTAGATCTGTATTCTGTCCAGTGTCTCACTCTCTACTGTATGTCTGTGTCTTGGTCTGTGTGTCTTTGGCCCAATTTGTGTCTTTGTCAGTTTTCTCTGTAGCTTTGTTGGGCCTTTCTAAACTGAATGAGCTCCTTTCATTCTCACTTTCATGGGAGGACTGGAAATTCTCCAAACAGCCTGACATAGGCCTCGAGCTGGCTGTTAAGCTCTCAAACCTTGCACTACTCTCTATGGCTGAAACACAAGTCCCACAGAGACACTTTTAATGTCAAGACAAAGAGTTTTGTTCAGTCTGGATTGGAAACGCACACATCTTCACCTTAGAACCACAAACCGACGCATTTTATGGCTTATTTTTAATGGACCATAATGAAAGTTGGTAAGGAGGTCATGCACTCCTCCAAGGGGCTGAAGAAATGGACTAACGGATGGGCAGCCTCGACAAAGTCCTCTGTTAGAGAGACAGCTTAGTGCTACTGAGCTGTAAACTGATATCAACACTGGAAAAATACTACCCAAATGTGAAACTCATACAGAAGTATATTAAGTTTGATTTCTCAAAATAACACAGAAACAATAAACTGCCATCGCCCCCACCCCAGGAAAAACAGCCAGACACGGCAGGGAGGTGTGGGGGTTGGGGGGGGCGGTGCTGAAAGTCCTGCTCTTCTTGCCTTCAATTTTTATTGTAGTTCATCTGTTGGATTATTGCTGTGATTTGTCATTCATAAATGACTATCTATGGTTTGATTGCTCCATTTATCTGAAATATATCTGCGTTGCCTACATAAATGTTTTTTTGCCATGCCGATGAAGCAACTTAAGAGCTGAAGTTGGGACCGAGGTGAGGGGGGAGGAAGGAGGCAAGGCAGCACGGTGTGGTGTCTGTGGTTTTGACGGAGTTATCCCATCATAATTGACTGCCTCTCGCATGCCATGCGTACTCCGCATTGGGGTGGGGCTGACTTAGTATTCACACCGTCTCTGCCCTGGATACGAGTCGTCTCCGTCTGCAGTCTGTGTTCCTCGCCTCCATCTTACCCGCGCTTCATTCTCTCTGAGCACCTTTCGATCTGTCGTCTCGCCCTCAGCACTCTGTCCTCCGAGAGCCGTTGTCAAGTGACACGCGATGGAAACGGCTCCACGGAGAGCAGGATCACGAACCACGTAAAGAAACGCGGTGATGCTAACGGACGATACCATGGCACATGGATACTGCAAGAATGACAGAAAGGATCTGGCAGCTGGCTGATGCATATTATAATCAGCTTTGCTTAGTTTATGGTTGCAAACAGAAGATTAACAGTATTAATGTTTTAATCATACCACCCCTTGAGAAGCTACTGCGTTACTCAAGAACGTCAGCATGATTACAATGCTATCAAACTACCTTGATGTCTGAAAAACGTTTTATTTTCTGTGGTGGTTTATGCCCTGGAATAGAGGATCTTGGCCACAAATTTGGAGATACTGGTACGCTTGTGGAAATGCAACGCAAATTAGCTCGAATTGATTCATTTGGTGAGCACCTCTCCTAAAGCCGCCTTAGACTAATATTTCTACGTATATTTCTACACATATAATAAAACAACAGTTCTCAGCAAAGAGGTGGGAAGTCTGGAGGCAGCTTTTCCACAAGGTTGTGTCCATCAAACGCTCCAAAGTGAATACCAAATACAAAGTCACGTCTAATAGCCAAGCACAAGAAAGGAGCCTTGAGTGTTTGTTAGCTGAAGGCTAGTTTAAGAAGGAAGGATTTGAAATTTCTCTTCTTCCCCTGTGACGAGGGAGATAATCAGAGTAAAAAAATGTCAGGAAGGATATGCAAATAGGAAGCAGAGCCGAAAGAAAACTGCAGTGTTGTTTTGTTGCTGGACGTTTCGCTGGTCACTTAGCGGTCCCGGCTGGTGAACTGGATATGGGCGTCGCGCTCACGAGGGCTGAAATGTTGAACCCTTTCAGGAGGTCAAAGATATGATGCTGTTAACTGATGGGAAAAGGATGGAGACGCCCTGTTTTTCTTATTCCGAAAAGGAATGCCATATGCATGATGCTCTTTCTGTCCGGTCGTGCACAGGTGGCTCCTGCCCCACACTCCCTGTAGTATACGATACTTCGAGGACCCGTGCAGGAACCCGCGGCAAAGCTTTATTCTTTACGGTCGGGTCTGAACCTGTGGCTGCCTGCTGGATCTGTGATATGGGCCAGAGGGACACTAAGCCACGTGAGAAGATTCTGGAAGGTCCACATACTAAGTGGTTCTGTGGGGCACTCAGAGAGGATGGCTCTCTGAGGTTGGCATAGAGAATGTTTCTGTGACATCCACACAGGATGTGATCACATGACGGTTTCACCAAAGATGGCAGCTTGTGGTGGCTGTTCTGCAGAGCTGTCACTTCAGTGAGGACTGATGTGGCTCTGGCATTGTGGTGTTAGCGTCCTGATTAAATATTCATTCGCTTCTTGGCAGCTCAGTGGGTTTCCGTCTGATATGGAAATGCTCCCTGGTCTGAATAATACGGCCAGGCGCGTCTGGCAGCTGCAGGCAGGCAGTGGAGCATGAGGAGCATGGGCTTGCTCTGCAGGTCACTGCTTCCAGGCCTGGGGGATGACTGCCTATCCACCACCTGTGCCAACAGTTTCTCTAAGGCCCGTGCTCAGTGGATTTCAGTGGATGACAACTCTCTCTAAAATCTCCCAGCAACAAATTGCCGAGTTCTCTGTGCTTCTGGAATGTTCTGTTTAGGTCAGTGAGAACATCCTTCGAAAGCTATCGACATGTGTCAGGGTTAAGTTGTTGAGTTACAGGAAAATGCGGGTAATGCTGTCTGTTAGTTCTGTAAAATCCAGTGTACGCAGCAGTATCAGAACATTCCGGAAATGTGTTGCACAAAACATCAGATTTCTGACACATTAGGTCTGTAGAACAAATGTTCTTAATATTTTTACAGAATGGAAATGCTGGAATATTTGCTCTCAGCTGGGTGGTGAGGTCCTGCCCTGTTTGTGAAGACATGGTCTCACTTGGAGGAGCAGCCCTCCGTGGCATTTCATGTGTTAGGGTCTACGCATCATGTAAACATTCGCGTTTACCTGAACTTTTATGGTAACTGCTTGATTTGCTGACGTGATTTTGTGCAGTAACTGCTGGCCGTGGATATGGCTGTGGTAAGCGCACACCAAAAGCCCTTTAGAATCGGCCGCAGTTTCTTCTTCTTCTTCCAGGAGACACCAGACACTAGGCAGGATACACCTTGGGCAGCCGTCAGTCTATCAGTGGTCACACAGGCACAACCGATCCAGCAAAACTGTCAGACTTTAAGAGAAAAACTGCCTTCCTGGTGGAAACGTGGGCAAAGAGATGGTGGATATGCCAAGCCAAACACGCGTCCCTGGAGGTGAGAGTCCACGGTGTTGCCCTCTGGACCACTGCGGTGCCCCGTTCGATTTCTTTGGGGATCCTTTCTCTTGGTTTCTCCCTAGTGACAGCTTGCTTCCTCAAGGCTGGCTTCTTCTCAGAACGAGTCTTCTTTGTGAAGGCTTGGTTCATGTTCCACTCCGGTTCCACACCGGTTCCACCCGGTGTCCATACTGCTGCCGTTGAGGTCCCCTGTCCTCCCTTGGAACTCCCCACCCTGAGGGAGGAGTGAGAGGCCAAACTGTTGTCTATTTTAACAGCGTCTCCTTAGCATCAGTGGGGCAACACTGTCGTCTTCATTGGCGTCTCTGACCCGAATCCCTCTGGTGTTTGCTTAGTCATACACTGAATACGTCGAGCATCTGAAGGCACGTCCTCCCTTCTTCAGATAACTGTGACAGCCTATACCTGGTCAATATGGAAAATAATATCTCATCTGCTGAGTAATGTACAGCTTGTCCCTGCTTACATTCCATTAGATTAAGTCAGCAGCCTAGTTATGGCCTAGCTACTTAAACAAAAGTAATCCATTTTCATCCAGCTAAACCCAGGATATCAAACCGACTCTGAATGGATCCCTGTGGATGTTTGTATTGATCTCCTCATTAACGATTCCAGTAACATAAGTGCTTATTTGGCTTATTTGGCCAAAGCTGAGAGCCACTGTGCACTGGTGATCACCGTGTTTGCCCTGCAGCTGTCTCCAGATGTTGTTTTGATCCTTGACTGGGAATGGAGAACCAGGCTGGGCTTGATATGCTGAGGGTTAGGGCCCTCAGCTGGAGAGTCTTCTCTCTTGTTTCCTCTGATTCTTCAGGTGGTTATCAATAGCATTCCTGACTACACCCACACATGTAGCATGATTGTTAGCATGGTCTCAGCTCCTGAAACAAATGTAGAAAATGAGAAGAGCTCCTCCACCCAGAGTATCTCCCCTGTAGCAGCACCAGCTTGACTCTGTTAGCTTGCATTGACAGGACATTGGATTTGCATTGCTAACACACGTAAATTAAAAAAAATACACATACCTATGTCTGTTTGCCTCCCTCTCCCATGATCCCAGGGGGCGCCTCATCATTGGCTACATAGTTTAAAAGGGGTCACCCTGCACACATCGCTGAGTAATACCTGAGTAGTTATGATGACAGATCCCTGCTGAATAATTTTAAGTTCCGTCATGAGGCAGTCATACCAATGGCTACGTGCACAAGCTTCTTGCTGCTTGAAGGCAATGCCATCACCTAAATGCATGGGGGTGTTCTGGAAGCGCACTGTTAAAGTCAAGATATTAATTGCACTGTTACCTGGAAGCATCTAAACTCAAAAATGACCAGGCACTGGCTTTGGCCTACTTTGCAGTGTGAACCTACCACAACATGTTATTATATTGTTCTGCAGAGAGAGAACAAACGGTTACCTGCACCAAGTCACCTTTCGCAAAAACACGCCGTTCTGTGCTGACGCTCCTTACGGCGGGAGGACAACCAAGCAAACAAACAAATGTGGAGAGGTGCCGACGTGAATGTCCCACGACTGAGCTGCCGCGGCGTGGCCACCGTCACGGTTCCGACCGGGGGGGTGGGACACGGTGGGAGGGCCGCTCGTGCCCCATTGGCTAGGTTCACGTGGGAAGGTTAAGCTTCGTGCTTCCTGGTGAGTGAACGGAACGGTCGAAAGGCCGCGAGGAGAGGGAGCTGTAGATATCGTATAGAGCATTTATATGATAAAAATGAAGAGTTAAGGTAAGCAAGGCAGAGGAGGACGCATCAAACGTCCAGACACCCCCTGTCTCACGTAAGGGAACCTTTCAGCATCATCACACGAAGTCGCATTTTACATGCTGCAAGTCAAACACGTAGGAAAATTACAGCAGAAATATAAAGCTGCGGAAAAAATCTGTACTGTGTACTATGACACAGTCCTGAACCTCGGGACACGCGAAAAGATCCACGCAGCGTTGTACTGTGTCAACATATGCATTAAGTATGCACACCTTTCAGGTGAGTCGGGGGGTCTCCACGTGTCCAGCTACATAACAGAGTGCAGCCCGGACCCTCGGCAAGCTCTTCTTCTTTAGCTTTAGCAGGCAGCAGTCCATTTTACTGACTGTCATCTCCAGACACAGACTCCCGGCTGAATAGAACCCGAGACCGGTGGTTGGTATCTTTCCAGTTCCCAAAAGGAGCATCACGGGCTGGCTGGCGTTCTTCTCCACGGCTCTCTGATAAATTGGGTCGTACTCTTTCATGCCAGCCATCCCCATGCTCACTGGACCAAAACTGCACAGAGATGCCTTCCTGGCTCCATCTCCATAGCTGCCGGTTAAATCCCATTGGACCTCGAAGCTTGTCAGATAAACACTGCAGTGTCTACTCAGGAACATCGATTCTGCCAAACCAACATGTGGCATCACGGATTCACGTTCACTCTCTCTGGGCATCATCTTTTCTTCAGCTTACCCAATGTGAGCTGGGACTTTTTAATGTGAATGTAGTACCACTGCTGCCCCTAGAGGCAGGGGGTATGTCCTGCAGAGACGGGTGTCTTATGTTTACTGTAAGTGGGGTCACTTTGCTCATCGCGCCCAGGTTCCGGAGTGCAGCTTTATTGCCTGTTTGTTTGTTTTCGGTCAGGCAATATCTTGGCCACCACTCAGGGGTAATGGGTCCTGACCACTTCAGACACCTGCTTGTATACCCACAGACTGCAGCGGCAGCTGCTTGTGGCTCTTATCCTGGCTTATACCCCAGCCCGCCTAATAAGGCAATTTATCTCTGCCGCAGCCTGCTTAACATTGCAGTCTTCCAAAATTACTCCAGCCTCAATCTAACAATTGCCCCAGCCATCTAAATACCCTACCTTAGCTACTGTCCTAGCATTACAGATACCCCATTATGGAAAGACTGCTTAAGAATGAAAACTAAATAACCCTGGGAAGTATCTTCCGTTCTGCTGAGACTGAAAGGTACAAAGGGATGCCCGGAGTGGAGGCTTCGGTTGCCATGGCAGTTACGGCCACAGGTTTTAAAATAGTGGTCCTGGTTCCTCCGACCCGGGCTCCTGGCTCTTGCCAGCTGTCTGACCTCGTGTTTCCAGCTGCCTGCTTGCTGAAGCGCTCCCTCTGTAAGTGTAGTTCACGCAATTAGTCCAAGGGTAATAGCCAGCTACTTCGCGTGCCTTTTTACGGATTCGCGGGTGTCGTTGGGACAGAGCCTTTCCTAATTTAGGCGGCTCTCGACCTCGCCCGGCCGTTCTTGTGAGCACCAGAGATGGAAACGGTGCTCAGGGACCCACTTAGTGTTTACAAATGACCTCGGCTATAAAGAGACTAACAACAAGGAAGGCAGCAGGAAAAATACGGAACTAATCTCAGTCCATATGGGTCTGTGGCAGATCTTTTTCTGCACGGATCCGCTAAGTGAAGCTGTGACGTGCTCATTTCCTTATGTAGCCGAGTGTCACTCCCGTACCTCGCTGTCGAGCTAACGGAGCAGATACGCTTTACGTGCCCCACGCACATTCGCTGCATGGCACCAGCCACTGAGTTCTCAGCAAACACGGAGTGGCAACGTCCACCTGGACATAAATCAACCAGAATTCGCTGCCTCACTCAGAAGCAAACAGCGTTATACAGCACTCAGAGTCAATGTGGGGATGTCAAGGGAGACGGTACCAAATAAGAGGATGCAAAGACTCCCCGGCTGGGTCCGGGGAGTCGGAGGCCAGTCAGCCGCTGCCCTGGTAAGATGGCTGCATCTGAGGTTTCTGTCACCGTAAAGGATGGCCTAGAAAGCAGCCAATTATGAGCAGTACATCCATTTAGTAGCTCTTCTGTTTTTCTACCTGCCACATTTCTGAAGATGTGTCCTTTTTAAGCTGCTCAGCATGGCTCCCTGATTCTGTGCTTTGGGGGAGGGGGAGGCACGGGGAAGGACATGGGGGAGGTATGTGGAAGGTACCAGAGACATACAGGGGCCAGGGGGGATACAGGGTAGATATAGGGCATAGGGGAGGTACAGGGCACACAGAGAGATGCACCTACGTGGGGCTGACCACCTGGCTGACCAGGAGCTTTGAGCAGAACCCTTTGCACCTTACAAAAACCACCAACCATCTGAATGTGGTAAAAAAATGGAATGAGGCTGAGAACAGTGAACCAAATGAACAGTGACGAGCTTTGGGGCACATCTATCATCAAAAGCAAAAGACCCACCACCAGTCTGCGAGGCCAGTATCAAGCTCACTGTAATGAAATGGCCTAGTACTGTAGATGAGATCTAAGAAAATGATAATTACATATACCCCAAAAACAAGGCTGGAAGATTTGTTCTGCATATCTCCTGCAGGTCTGATATCCCGTGTGACTGTTCTGATGACTTACAGAATATTTCAGTGGCATTGCGTAAAGAAACAAACCTGACACAATGGTGTCAGTATCATCTAGCGTGTCTGTGTTAGCAGATGTCAATAACCAGTGACCTTCTGGCTGCTGACCCCTCATGTCTGTCCTGTTCTTCCTGGACACCTACAGACTTCAGATCACCGTTGGCTCTGCTTGTCCCATGCTCAATGCATCTCTGGTGGGACCCTCAAGTCCAACACGCAAAATAAAGGCTGATCACGTACAAACTTAAAGACCACTAGCTGACACACAAATCCAAAATTCACTCGACCGGATGCTTCTTGCTTTCTAGCCCCCACTTCAGACTTGGCAGAGACCTACAACCTCAAATTTGGTAAGGAAATCACCAATTTGGCAAAGTTTCCTGCCCTGCGGAATCTCTGTACCCTGAAGGCCCAGGAGTGTACGGGACGCAATAATGTGAAGGATAGACAGAGGGGAGGGCCTCAGAAACGGGCACGGGGCGTAGTGAAGCCTTACTTATGACTTTTTGGTATTGTTTATTTATTTGCCTACCAGTCTATTTAAATGTCTGTGTCATACTTTGGCAACCCAAGAACTGCTTCTGTCTTGCCTGGGGAGCTTACGAACGTGAATTTAAATTTGGGCAAAGAGAGCAGAAGGCAGAGACAGGAAGTGGGGGGGGACTTAACAACAGGGAGGCGTAATACAGGAAGAATACCAATCAGAATCTGGTGTTTCACGGCGTCACTTGGCTACATGGAGGTGAGGCAGGGGGTCCACTCTGTAACCATGGCTACACAAACTAGTGGGAATCCTTTTTCCAGAATTCTGTAGCGACTCACACATGAATCAGAAAAACCAAAATGATGCGTGCAGGGTGGCATTAGGGGGAGACCTGCTGCTCACATTCCAGTCCAGAAGATAAGCAGGAGTTCTGTATCTACCTGTGGTTGAGCTCCTTTCAGGTGCAAAGCAGACGCAGGTAGAAAGACTGACACAGTTAGACCTGGCTGTAGACAGGACAGGCTGTGTGTCCAAGGTTCCTCCTCGGGCACAGCCTGACACAGTTAGACCTGGCTGTAGACAGGACAGGCTGTGTGTCCAAGGTTCCTCCTCGGGCACAGCCTGACACAGTTAGACCTGGCTGTAGACAGGACAGGCTCTGGATCCACAGCCTCTCCATGGACATATGTATTTGCATGAAGTCAACACCTCCCTCCCTCAGACATGACTTTCATAAACAGGACCATCCTACTCCCACTATGTAGCTGAATGTAACAGGAGTACAGGACCAGAGGAACTGGTCCATTCCCTATGCAATATTATTCAAATATTTTGCGATTTGTATCAGAAAGGAATGTGTTAAGGATGTCGTCATCATAATTCTGAAAAAATACACAAATGCATACAGGAAATACACACAAATCAGACCCTTACTTATTGACGAAGCAGTAAAATCACAACGTTAATTAATTACAGGCCAGTTAAATCACAATCTAACTTGCTGATGGAATGGTGAAATCACAACTTCACTTAATTACAAACCAATTATGTCACTAGCTCACCTTACACAAATCAGTAACTTCATTTAGAAAGGAAACTAGAAAGGACAGGGGTATCACTTAATTACAAACTTGGCTACATTACGAGACTTTAAACTAGCTGTACTGCTTGCAGTTATTTTCCTCCAGGCTGGGCTGTTCGATGTAGGTGGTGCCTCCCCTGCCTGGCATCGTGCCATCCCACTAATGTCCAGCCGGCATTTCCACGGCGTGTGCGAATAGCTGGCCGCTAATGAGCCATAGTAACAAGCTCATCATGTGACGAGCCTGGCGGCGTGATGGATGGTTGCGGGAGGAACGACGGGCCTGGCGACGTGAGTGTCCCCATAGCACCATCCGGAGATTTCCTGTCGGCCTGTCTGTGGAAAAGGAACTGTCTTTACCGCTGACATCCGTCCCCCTGATGACGTGCTTCACCATGGATTCCGGGAGCACGGTACCCAGCGATCGCCGGTCACGACGCAGCCCACCGTCGTGCCTCGGACTGTGGTATTTCTGTAAGCGGAACAGAAGGCAGACAAATATCATGCTTTATTAAGTGAGAATAAAAAAGTTTAGTGCTCTAGAGCCAGGAGGAATTCCAGCCCTGCTACACTGGTGGTGTCTTCTGCTCAGCAAATGCTGAAACGGACCCTGATATTCAAGTCTCCTTTATCGAGATTCCACCGAAGACTCAGTCTGGATGGCCCATGCTGGAGAATGACATGTTTGATTGGTGTGTAGGTCAAGTTTGTCAGCTGACTTTGTGGGCCTTGTTTGAGGGCCTGGTCGGTGAGCCGAGTTTGTGGACCAGGGATGTGAGCTGGATTGTTGACAGAATTCTGGAACTTTTGCTGTAAATAGAGTTAGATAAATATTGAAGAGTCAGTAATCTGCTATAAATTCTCTTGAAGATGAGGATTGAGGGAGTGGGGCTACTGAATGAGGACCTAATGAAAACGAGTATCTCTTCCTGAGAGTTGTAACAGGTTGCAGATGTTTGCCGTGGAAACTTCTAGCTATATACTACAGGTGTTAGTTCCAAGACATGGTGACCTTCCAGAAAGGTCAGGCCCATACAAACCTCTGAGGCACTCGAGTTTCTCTCTCATTGCTGGGCCCATTAGGTCTTGCTGCCTTCAGTAGCTCCTCTGTGCTTCAGTAGAACCTGAACTCAAAAGCCGGGTCTGTCAGGCAGCTGTGAGAGGGTGTGCATCAGACAAAAATGAACCTTCCCACCCACAGAACTCTTAATGACTTTGGTTGCATTGTGCCTGGAGCAGCTGGATTTCAGGCTCCACCTGATTTGCTGACCAGCTTCCTTCCTCCATCCATGTGGTTCTGAAGGTACTGGATCAAGCTGAGCCTTCTAAGATACTGCAGAAGACCCCAGCTGCTCTTCTGTGTTGCTGTGCTGTGCCACCTTGGAGACCAAGGTGCTTTACAAAGGCAGGATAGACCTGTGAGTTAGTACAGCAAAAAATCTCCCTTCTCCATCTCCCATGAGATCAGAGAGCTTGAACAAAAGAACACAAAAAGACAGGCATGGTCTTTCCTCAAAATTTCAGCGTACAGCTAACCCGCCTGTCCATAGGACTGTGTGTGTTTCTGCCGTCAGAGTGTGCTCATTATCACCGTGCTTTCCCTGTTCATGTGGGAGGTTGTCAGTGTGTTGATGGGACTATGGAACATGGGCTCCACTGCATTTGGAACGTGGGCTCTTCACCCAGAGTGTTACAGCTTTTGCTGGAACATAACCCAGGATCTAGACTCATTAACTCAGTAAAACATTTTCTAATGAATATAAATGGCTGATGCTGGATGATGGTTTTGAATTCTCAAAGAAGAAAAATGATATGATTAATTGTATGGCTTCATCTCTGTAGCCTGCAAATTTCAAATTGAACTGAAATGTATATCATGGAGAAAGCACTAATTCCCCCTCTATCATAAAACATATTGATTGTCAATTCCTGGTAATCATTCCATATAGCTGAATTACATTGCTGATAAGTATAATTACCTATTATGAGAAACCATACATTGTACTAAGGCTGTAATAAGCACATACGTCCACGGCCAGTCTCCTATCTGCTTTATTAACCAATATATTAGACGATCCACTCTTCCATCAACATACTCATCCAAGCTCTCATCCATGAGATGATCCTTCAATGCATTCTATGCGTAATGCCTTCAGAACCACAGTAGGAGGCAGTGGTGGATGGTTAGTGGACTGTTTTTCCTGAGTGCAGCGTACGGTTCTGGGATATTCCTGGGACGTGGGACAGCAAGTGGTGTAGTGCTGAAGGCCGTGTGCTTCAAGTAGGAAACCTTCAGTGGACTCCATCAATGCCAGTTAGGTCAAAGACATTCAGTGGCCCCCTTATCAGGCACCTGAGATGAGACAATCATGCGGCTGGAACTGAATTCGTACGGCATGCGGACTGGATCAAGAGGTTCACTTATAGTTCAGCTCCCTATTAGAAGGGCTACAACATCTAATCTAACTCATTTAGAACACACCACGACTTGGTACCGTACGTGATGGTTCGAGCATCTCAGAAACAACTGCACTCCTGGGGTTTTCATGCACTACAGTGCCTGCTCTCTGTGATATACCAGAAACATCCAGTCAATGGCATTTATGTGGCTGAAAACGTGTTGTTAATGAAAGTGGTCTGAGGAGAACGGCCAGACTCATTAAAGCTAACGGAAATAAGTACTACAGCCATGTGCAGAAAGGCATCTCTGAAAGTACAGCCCGTCTACCCTTGACGCAGCTCTGAGGCAAGTGTGTCCAACAAGTATAATTATGAAACTTTTAGAAGTGGTGGAGTTTTTCTTGATAGTGTGTGTATGGAATATCTGCACAGTGCTATATAGCTTAAGTTTTCTAAGCTCTGCAGCTCAACAGAGCAAAACCTTCTTTAATCTCTTAACTTAGAGCTTTAGATTACAATCGGAATCAGTGCACGTATGGAAGAGCTGGAAATATCCAGAAAAATGTTACTGGTCAGCTTTGAGTTTTAGCACCAATATAACACTGTCAGTGGTAAAAAGTAAAGAGTGAGGAGGAGAATAAGGGAGCGAAAACAGCTTTGCTGTATCCTGCTGTGACACTAAATAACTCCGGGAATTAGAGCCCTCGGATCTGAGATGGAGCCCGAATGTCACATGACTGCTGTCACGTGGCAGGCCAGAGTTTTTCAGAACAAGACAGCAGTCATGTGTGGCTATAGTTCCTATTCACTCGTATTTAAGCAGGGAAATAGCTGTAGAAGTGCTCTGCAGCCATGCTAATGCTAACATTGTTGCATTGAATAATAGACCGATGGATGATTGGACGTAAAGTGCTCTGCAGCCATGCTAATGCTAACATTGCTGCATTTAATAATAGACTGATGGATGATTGGATGTAAAGTGCTCTGCAGCCACGCTAATGCTAACATTGTTACACTGAATAATAGGCCGATGGATGATTGGATGTAAAGTGCTCTGCAGCCACGCTAATGCTAACATTGTTACACTGAATAATAGGCCGATGGATGATTGGACGTAAAGTGCTCTGCAGCCATGCTAATGCTAACATTGTTGCATTGAATAATACACTGATGGATGATTGGACATAAAGTGCTCTGCAGCCATGCTAATGCTACCATTGTTGTGTTATACAGTAGACTTATTATTGATTGGAAGGGATGAGTCTGTGACGGTATCAAAAACCTGAAACTGCCAAGAGAAGAGAAGAGTTCCGAAAGGGCTCTTACCTTCGGTTGTCCTCTGCAGACATCTCACTGAATTCCTTTATACCTTGTTGTCTCCAGAAAATGACATTGAACTTAATAAATCGCTTGGCACACGTAAAAATCACTGGAAATTTCTTGTGTTATAAAACACAGATTACAAAAAAGAAATATTTATTAGAAAGATAAGATGCCATTGATCAGGGGATGTGGTGCAAGATGCAGAGACAAAGATCACAGTTGAGCCGGATGTTATCTTGATCATGAAGGCCACCGTCCAAAAGAGGGAACTAAACACAAGGAATTTTAAAAGGTCAAATATGAAAAATGCACATCTAATTCCCAAAGTTGCTGCAGCTGTTCTAGAAAATGAGCCTAATTCTATATTCTGAAGCACGTTCTTTTTAATGGACCACTTTGGCGAACTTAACATAGCTGGACGTCCTTACTGGGACAATGTATGGACAGAACTCACAAGTTCTCGGTCAGCAGTGAGAATGCAGTTCACCTTGTGGCTCACATTCTGTTACTTGCCAGCTTTAAATCTGGACTTTTTAACCATCACGCCATCTGCTGGTCAGTTAGAGAATGGCAACGCTGAGTCTGGGTGGGGGCAGTTCAATTAGACTGTAGTGAATACGGACCTGAAGAAGGACCTTCTTCAGGTGACTTGAAAAGCAACTTCTCTGTAGCAAGCATCTTATCACCAGGGAAATCAGCACACGAAGGCTTCATTAAAACCCAATCCAGTCCCCGTGCCACCAAGCGCCATTAGATTAACCCAGAGCCGTATTAAAGGGAGGGTTTGAGAAATAATACTTAACATGATATGACAGCTTAGCAGGATTATTTCTTATCGCACACGCCCTGAAAGAGACAAGGAGATGATAGTTCAGTGGATAAGATGTTAAATACCACAGGGAAGGGCTGAATCACTCAAAGCCGTCATTCAATTAACTCTGTATTCAAAAAGGACGCTGCCTACGTTTGATGCTCGGTCTGCATGGAGGTCTCCTTGGGCAGTGTGAGGGAGCATGGGTGTGGACGGGAAAGTTCAGCAAGGTAGAAAAAGGGGCCAAGACAACAGTAATCGTACACGAGAAATAAAAGAAGCAAACTTGAGCAGGTGCACCAGGGACAAAATGGGGGAAGCTTAAAGCCGAGTGCCGACACCCCCGCGCGCACACACACACACACACACACACACACACACACACGCTGGCACATCTGCGGTCCTGCCTGTCACACTTCCACATGTCAGGTCATGTGACTCACAGCCAGCTCCTGTGAGGCTTTGTAGCACATCACATGGCAACTCACACGATAAATGACTAATCACATGATATCCATCACATGACATGTAAGCCAGCAGCCTGTCTGTATGGGAGTTTTGGGCAACAGCAGGCACAGGGAACATTTTTATTTGTTCTTTGGCCATTTTGATGAACGCCTACGGATGAGTCGCAGCTCAGAGGAGCTATAAAAAAAAAGTATCTCTTCAAAGACATCAGTCACACACAACATCTGCTGTCCGGTAATGAGGACGTGCTAAACATGAAGTTCTCATGAGCTTTCGGTCTTGTGTGCTCTTTATGGCATGGCTGGATATTCAGTCAAGAATAGATGAGGACACGATAGTCAGTTACTGCACCCCCGACCTGCTCTGCTAGCCAATGGCAGAACATCTCAGTCTTACCTCACACGTTTGTCCACGGTCAGCATCCAGAGCTGCTCCTGCAGCCAATGGTTGACTAGAATAGGTGTTGCCTCACGGGGGGATCAATATGTATGCCAGTAGATCTCAAACTTTATCTGCCAAGTCCCCCTTTTGCCCCCCAAGGTACATGATGTACAGAGAGCCAGGTCCCCCTTTTGCCCCCCAAGGTACATGATGTACGGAGAGCTACGTCAGTGTAGAATGCTTTCATATGGAATGTATCCGTGTGGCTTGAAAAAAAAAAAAGAGCATCCATTTTTGGAGCAGTTAGACAGGCAGTAAGATGCGGGGTAAGATGTCAAACTGGCAGGTAGGCAGCTGAGAAGCCTCAAAGACAGGAAGACAGAGAATTAGAACAAGGGCAGACTGACTGGAGTGACAAACAGGTAGAAAAGGCCATGCACAGACAGGTAGAGAGAGAGAGCAGCATGCAGACAGAGAGAGCAGCATGCAGACAGGGAGAGCAGTACGCAAGCATGCAGACAGAGAGAGCAGCACGCAGGCATGTAGACAGAGAGAGAAGCACGTAGGCATGCAGACAGAGAGCGCATCACACAGGCATGCAAACAGAGAGAGCAGCATGCAGACAGAGAGGATCACGCAGGCATGCAGACAGAGAGAGCAGCACGTAGGCATGCAGACAGAGAAAGCATCACACAGGCATGCAGACAGAGTGAACAGAATGCAGACAGAGTGGGTGATATGCAGACAGGCAGACAGAGAGCAGCACGCATACAGGTCTGCTCTGCGTATCAGTGACTGTGGGTATGGCTTCAGAGCAGGAAGCAGACAGTGACACCTGGAGTATTTCCGCCGTTCACCTCCATCTGGATTACGCGGCCCCCCCCGTAATTACATGGCAGCCCCCTTCTTCTGTGCTGCATCATGGGTTCTCTTTTCATTACGGCGCCTTTGTCCGCCCGGCTCCCCAGGGGGCGTGATTTAATATTGCAGCTCTCGACTTGCAGACTCGACTTTCAGGAACCACTAATTGACCAGAGATACAGCCACATGAAAAATACGTTTTTATTTAAAAAAAAAACACAAAAAACCTTGCAGTTAACAACTTTGACTTCGTGTTCCCGAATCCTGGCATGTCTGTGTGTGAAATAAGCTTGTGTATTACCTGCTTGCCAGCTGCATGGTGCCGTTTAATGCAGCATTGATCTACTGCAGTATGTATAGTAATGTTTTGAAGTGCTCTGTATGCATTTGTGTGTGATATAGTTGTCAGACAGACACTTAATACAGATTATATGGTGATATTTTATATTATTTATACAATGATGGTTAAGGCCCCCTGCAGTGTCACTGCTTGTCTTTCAAGAAATCATCAGTTCAAAATTGTGCTTCAAGGTGTGAGTTTTGTGACTTCTCATCTTTCTTGTCCCCCATGTAGATGTAAGGAGGGATATCAAGGTGTCCGCTGTGACCAGTTCCTGCCCAAGACAGACTCCATCTTGTCTGATCCAAGTACGTATCTATACCTCACAAACACAGAGCCAATCTGGAAGACTACACTTCTCAGAGTGACCTGCCCGTGACAGCTGGCTGCGGGAGAGTCAAAAAGGAGGGGAGGGAGTGAATGAGAGGGTGAGTGGGAGAGTCAGAGGGTAGGGGAGAGAGTGAGGGACAGGGTGAGTGGGAGAGTCGGAGGGTAGGGGAGAGAGTGAGGGACAGGGCGAGTGGGAGAGTCAGAGGGTAGTGGAGGGAGTGAATGAGAGGGCGAGTGGGAGAGTCAGAGGGTAGTGGAGGGAGTGAATGAGAGTCTGAGTGGGAGAGTCGGAGGGTAGTGGAGGGAGTGAATGAGAGGGCGAGTGGGAGAGTCAGAGGGTAGGGGAGAGAGTGAATGAGAGTCTGAGTGGGAGAGTCAGAGGGTAGTGGAGGGAGTGAATGAGAGGGCGAGTGGGAGGGTGAATGAGGAACTCCTGAAACATCCTGCAATGATCTGCTGTTCTTGGTGCCTTTAACATTCTCACTGTATCCTCTATATTTACGGGATGCAATTTTTCGCCACCACTTTCAAATTTCAGGTTACACACTTGGGATGAAAGAGTAAAGAATAATTCTCTGGCGGATTGAAGCCGCATTAGTCACTGGGAGATCCTCGGCGGGCGGGGGGGTACTGCAGTGGGAGTGGGTAGTGGACTTCGCACTAACTGGAGATGAGGAACCCCAACTTGTAGCCAGTGGCTCGAGGGTTTCGATCAGAGCTGCCGGAGAGCAGAGGGATGAGTGAGCCGGCTCTGCTGCCATTGCCCCAATTACCGAACGTCGGTTTGGAGGCTTCTGGAGAGCGTACTGCAAATCTTCTTTTGTTCAAAATGCTGAGGCTCACAACCGTACTGAAGCTGGTTGTGGCAGTCAAACTCGTTGAGAGAGAAGGTGCACTGAAGCTGGTGGAGATCTGGCACTGAAGCTGGTGGAGATCTGGCACTGAAGCTGGCTTTAATGCCGTATGATCTGCTCCCGGTGAAAAGGGTGATACAGTAATGATGCCCTGGACCCATACAGAGTCCAGTAAGCAGCTGGCAGATGTAGCAGCACTGAGGTGCACTGTGTAAACACAGATGCGTTCTTTGCTCAGCTTCACCTTGCCCACAGAAATCAGACTCTGCTGTTTTTCTTTGCAGCCCGTCTGTGTGCTGGGGGCTTCTTTTCACTGCGTCCTGAAGCCATGTTTCTTAAGGGCCTTTAGAAAAGCGCGTTGACGTGCTCTTCACAGAGCTGCTCTGGGCCCCCTTTAGGAACGCCCCCCCCTTTAGTGCCACCCCAGTGAGGTCTGGAGAACCCCTCAGGAAGCTGATAGCTGCTTCTGCTCTGAGCTTCAGAGCCATGCGATGGTGGCCCATCTGGGCAGGATCCAGGGGGGCGGCCGTGAGGCTGCGGCTACAGGTCTGTGTACCCATGTATGCATATAGGATTCTCTCAGAGAATCTTCTAGAACTACTGTAACACTCCCAAGGCTTTCATTATCCCAGCGTGTGGGAGCCACAGCTCTTCCCGGAACTTTACCAAACCTCTGGGGCCAGGCCGGTGGAAAGGGTTCAGGGAGTACCCCAGACATGCCTGCTCCTCCAAGCCCGGTGAGGTCCGTGAGACCCGACCTGGGCAACAGGTGGCCTCCTCCAGCCGAAAGTCAGGATTTGGCAGAACCAGGTCAGCTGCTGGTGAAAGAAATGCATCACACAGAAATGATAACTCTGATAACGCAGCAAAGTCAGATTAGAAAGCAAAACAAGCTGCTGCTTGCAGTAAGAAGACGACTCCTGACTGGAGCATGGTCGTGTGCTCCGTAATCCCACTGCCACCCGCTGTGAGTTAATGAGAAGATTACACATCGGTCTTCGTTCCTGTTACTCAAGGCGTGCCTGGCTCTGAACACCAGCGCTCTTGTCTCTCGAACGTTCGCTGACACCGCCCCCCAGCTCATTCATGTAATTTAGCTATAGGATACAGCCAGTGGAAGTGAGTGTGTGTGTGTGTGTGTGTGTGTGTGTGTGTGTGTGTGTCTCTCGGTGGCCGTGTGTTTGTGCTGTCTTCACGAAGAAAATTTCCCCACAAGAAGAGTGAAACCTGACGAGCTGAAAAGCAGTGAATACATCTCTGGAAAATAACCACCTTGGGAAGTTTTTTCTGCTTAAAAAGGTGCTAAAACATTTTGTATTTTATCAGCTTCCATCTGCTGAGGTTAGAGTTGTTAAAATGCAAGCAGCTTCTCACAGGTGTGGTTATGCCCAACATGTGAGTGTGTGTGTGTGTGTGCGTGTGGGTGGGGCAGCGGCATGCAGATCAATGTCAAACGACATCAGGTGTAGTGGAGGAGTGTTGTTTGAGGTGGAGTTTTGATGAATGGTTGTGGTCAGTACACCATTACAAACATGTAGAATTCGGAGTGAGGCTCAGCTAGTCTGCTGTGATCAAGAGTCAGCTCATGATGGACTGTCCTCTCAGGGTGGCAGGACAGAAACTGGAGTGTGGATCTGAGGCACACGGGACTCACAATGATAGCACAGCCAATAGCCTCCCTCCACCTTACCATCACCTAGGTAACAGCCTTGATGGGATTTTCATGACTCTTTTAAGAGTCACTTTGGCCTGCCAGGCTCTTTGCAATGGCCTCCATTTCCCAGGGGAAATGTGGTAAATTCTGGTGACACCCTTAGGTCTCCAGGAAAGATGTTACTCTAACCACATGGGCGTACTTGAATGTCCGTGTCTGACCTCGGTGCGACATCGCATCTATCAAGTCGCTCATCAATGGCGGCGCCCGCCCCCCCACCACCACCACCTACTGCTGTGAGCATGCCTGGCCCTGGACAGAGAGCTAGAAGTCATCGGACTGGGGGACAGAATCCATGGTGCACTGAACGCAGGGAGACCGCCCTGGTATCCATGACAACTCCACGCCACCATGGGGATGTGGGGTTGGAGTACACAGGCAGAGCAATGAAGCACAACCTAGCATTCCGTGACTGTGCCTCGACATGGGACAGCTGACAAGACGTCGTCCCTACATTAGTACAGCACAGCTTAATCACGTCTTAAAAACGCACAGCAAAGTGCAAAATACATTAGAGTCTGACTTCAGCATAGTCCACCTTAACACGGTACGGCACTTAACACCCACCTTCACGATGGCACAGATTCACAGGCCTCACCGTGTTTAGGGGAAGGTGGTTTACTGAAACACCACGCTTTAGCACGGAAACACACGCTGCGTTATAGGAGAACACTCGAAAAGCTGTTGATGATGCCTTAGCTAATGAATTTGATTCAGAGCTCTCGTTCTGTAAAGATATAGTCATGAAAATTAGATTTAGTGTAACAGGAGGATACAAGGTTGGAACGAACATTTATGCTGTCGATGCGTGTTTGTCCAGGGACTGCATATTTAGGATAGAGCCAGTACGAGAAACCAGTTCGGAGGCAATAATGGACTGGAGAGCCTCAGACATCTGTTTCCATTTAAACATCTGAACTGCCGGTCACAGACAAATCTCGAGGAGAACCTCGGTGCTCATTACACGGCAGGAGCCGAAAGCCAGAGGCGTTTATCTGCGTCACTGAAACACCGTGTGGGTCAGACGCTGCTATGTTCAGAGACATGGTCATACTCAAGGATGGACGTGAAAGTCTGCAAAGTCGATAGACAGAAGACTGGAACTAGGATTGTGAGATCGACAGTGTTTTGATTAATCCAGTAGCATTTTAGGTCATTACCCAGTTATAGGACCGGGATCAGGTTCCCGTAGAATTTTGATTAATCCATGGGTGACAGGGCCAGGATTATCTTCCAACATCATTCTGTGTGAGCTTTGGGTTACATGACCAGGTTCAGGTTCCAAGAGAGTTTTGATTCATTGATTGGTGGAAGGCCCAGGATCAGATTTGAGTCATTGGTGGGTCACTTAGCCAGGATCAGATTCCAGTGGCGTTTGGGGTCATCCAGCTACATGGTCCAGACTAGGGTTATGTCCTACCCATAGCTGGGAACAGAAGCTGGATTTGTTGGAAAATTTCTCATAGGTAAGGTAGATAATTTGCTGGCTGATTCAGTGATCAATCCCGTGGAAAGTGCAGAGGTGTGCTGTACAGCAATCCGAATTCCTTTGGATAGTAAGCGTGTCAGCAGATATAAGCTGTTGGCACGGGGGTGTCTCATTTTTTAAGGAAAAAGGACAGCAATCAAGACATTAGAGACAGCAATCTCCTGCCAGCCCTACCTGGGCATATTAAAGTAAAATCTTCAGGAGTCGTTAAATTGAAATTCAGTCAGCATGCCTCTTAAACGAGATTTTAGAAAGTGACCTTTGAAGTTCGTGTCCTTTGATGTCTCAGATCACTTTTCACAACAAAGGAGTTGGCTGATGGAGCGCTACCATCCGAGATTGGAGCAGGGAGCAATTTTCCAAAGTGTACCTCACACGCAGCGAGGGGATAGTGAGGGGACAGCCAGCCGGACACCCCCATTAGACAAACCATTAAGGGCGTAGATGGGACAGGCTAATACCTACCCCCCCCGCCACGGATTGTAACAGGAGCTCAAGAACAGAAGTCACTCCATCAGCCCGGTGAATGTAACCGTGGGAATTTCCCTGCTGCCGGTACTCTGTGCTCTTCTGACAGGAGCGGAATGGCTTTGATGACATAAAAGGACTCCCTGTGACAAGGATATCACCCTGACATCATCAGCTGTCTGATAGTAGCTTGATGTGCATGTGTGGAGACACTGGACATGGCTCTTAGGTCCTTTGTGATGCATTGGCTGAGCTACCATGGAGCCGAAGACGTGTGTCTGATTCTTCAGGGTTCAACACACACCTCTGCTCCTCCTCCTGTCTGTGTATTGTATGTAACTCTGATTCTCTCCCTCTTTCTCTCTCCCGGCTGACTGACTGCTGCAGCAGACAATCTCGGCATCGAATTTATGGGTAAGTTAATGCTTACTTAAACAATTATTTACTTGCCTTAAAGAGCACATTTGGTTGCATGTCTGTGTTTACATGGATGTCTACCTGTAAGTGCATATATGTCGTTTTTGGGGTCTGGATCACAGGGAGCCATAGCCCATCTCAGACAGTGCAGGTGCAGTATACTCTAGACGGGGCACAGGGCATCACAGGGCACACACAAACCCAGCCATGTCCTGTGCAGACACCAATAAGTCGAATGCTGGTGGAAATCAGAGTCCTCCGGAGGAGCCCCACAGAACGTAGGCAGAACGTGCAAACTGCACACACACTGAGCTGAGGTGAGATTCGAACCCCAGACCCTGCAGGTGTGAGGCAGCTTACTGAGCCGCCCAGAACTCATCTTATGTTAATAATATTTGTTCCACACTAATACTCCATGATTCAGAAGCATTAGAACCTGTTTGTGATAAAAAAATGGTATTGAAGTGTGTTTTGTTCAGTCTGCCATATGTATGACACACGTTAAGTGATATGTGACCAAATGCCAGCTAGAACAGAGCAACCCAGAGACCGTACATGACCCAGAAACCTCACACGACCCATGACCGCGCACATCCCAGGGACCGTACATGACCCAGAAACCTCACACGACCCATGACCGCGCACATCCCAGGGACCGTACATGACCCAGAAACCTC
>JAACJT020000035.1:863573-893022 GCA_009936485.2 Gymnarchus niloticus
TAGAACATGGAGATGGAGATGAGCTTAACAGTGTGTCTCCATTCAGGCAGCAGTGTTCCATGGACACCATCACCGAGCCAGCCTCTCAGAGCTCACGGGAGCCCGGCAGTGTGGCCGTCACAGAGCTCACCGGAGCCCGGCAGTGTGGCCGTCACAGAGCTCACGGGAGCCCGGCAGTGTGGCCGTCACAGAGCTCACCGGAGCCCGGCAGTGTGGCCGTCACAGAGCTCACCGGAGCCCGGCAGTGTGGCTGTCACAGAGCTCACAGGAGCCCAGGAGATTGGCCTGTCACAGAGCTGATAATCAAATGCTTTTTCCGCTCTGGCAGGTGATTTGGCTATTTAGCCATTCAGTCAGGTTACTCTGCAGCTTGTGGAGGTGTAACTTTGTCAGGGCCCCACCACAGGACTTGTTTGGTTGGCTAAAAACTCACTGATGATCAGTCTTCTCTTACCCTGCAGCTCTGGTGACATCAGGCTTCATGGCAAATGTGGATCAGATTGGCTGGACATTTCCTGGTGATCGGGGGTCTGTACTGCTGCAGTCCGCAGGCACCTGGCAGCTTCTCCTCTCTGTTCATTTCCTGTCCATGGTCTGAGGATGCCTCCCTCTGCCCTCTTGTCATCGCCTCCCTCCCTTGTCCAGACACAGACCAATAACAGAATGAATAGATGAGAAGAACAACAGATAACAGGTCTGCTGGTTGGCAGGGGTATGAACGAGTAACCTGAAAGGTTCAGATTTAGGCTCCAGATGGGAACCGGCTGCTGTACCCTTAGGTGACAAACTCCAGCTGTGTGAATGGATCATATAGGAGCTTTGGTCAAAGTAAATAACGATTTTATGCAGCAAACCATTGACAAAGCCTCAGTGTCTGAATGTACATCCCAGCTTTCTGAAAACAAATATGAGATTTACAGGGCAGACCTTGAGTGTCTCCTGTCTATAGCAACAGAGCCCATAGCAATGTGTGACCTGGGGCTTTGTCACTGCCGTTTCAGTTTCAGTCAGTCCTCCTTTATTGAATATTCGCCAACGTAACTTGCTTAACCAGACACAGGTGTCCAGAAATGATTGGATTACTTTCACTTGGTTTGAACGGGTGGTGTGGATGGGTGCCTGTGTGCCTCAGATTCTGAGCAGATTGCTGGAGGTTCCCCATGGGCATAAACAGGACAGAGCAATGACAAGAGGGGCACTCCTGTGACAAGGACACTTCCTGAGCAGGGAGACATTCTGATGAGGGACATCCCCCCTACTCCTGCTCTGTGTGGTGGCCGAGAGTTCGAGGGGGAGTATTCGGGCTTGCCGCTCATTTCTTATGTCAGTATTAAACACTGTAGAGCCGAAATATGATAATGATCCTTTTCATAGAAAAATCAAAGAAATTCTATAAGAATCCATTAATGTAATCATGTCTGGGACTAATTCCTGACTTCTGTCAGCGTGCCGTTCCAGCCATCAGGGACTGTAATCGGAACACGTCTCATTTAATCCACAGTTTAAATGCAAAGTCTAATTAAAATGACTTGCATTTCGATTGGGAGCCACATATCCAACCTGGCTGTGGCAGGCAGTCCTGACGTGACTCAAGTCATTTACAAAGTGCTCCACTTAGGCCTAAAACGGTAACACGTTTTTATGCTCAATGGTGACTAGACCAGATGCCCAGTTAGCTGAGTAGAGGAGCAGTTTGGGCTCACAGGTTGTTCGCAACTCCCACTAAGTAACTCAGGGTATAAAAAATTCTGCCTTTGTTTTCTTCTGCAGTATGGCAAAGGAAATGGGTCCTCCTCTCCACACGGGGTCGCTGTCCGCAAAGTGGGCATCTCACAGAGCTGCACTGTGCCTGCTGTGCATCCCAGATCCCCGCCCGCAGGGAAGTACCACAGGTAGGATGCCCTCCCCTGGCAAGGTTGATGTGGGATATTCAATGACGATTGAGGCTGTGCAAAAAAATGAGCCACTGAGTGTTTCATGATGCGAAAAGGCAGTTACTCATCCTGACTTCAGACCACTCAGGATTTAATGCGATCTCTGAAGATGCAGTAGAGTAAGAAACTGAACCATTCCACAACAGCAGTGCTGTGACTGATGGCAGACAGCAGTCCTCAGTCCCCATAATGCACTGGTGGTCACAAAACTGTTGTTACAGAGTCAGAGTGTATGAGTGCATCAGGGTGTGATTACAGCTAATTCATGATCTGTGTCGTTTTCTATGCAATTTACAGTTTTGAGCAGTAAATTCCAGGTAAAAACTGAAAATTTGATGAAGCTATTTTGAAATCTGTATCTCTGTTAAGCCTCATTTTTGCCAGGGTTATTTTATCCTGGACGGTTTAACGTCCCCCAGCATTCTCCCTGTACCTCTCCAGAAAGTCCAGTATGTATGTTCAGGAAATAGAGGACCGTTCAAGAGGGTGCTGTCGGCTGTCAGGGAGGCTGAGGGATGCTTAGGAAATTAAATTAAAATTTATTTGCTATTTGCCAGGCTACATTGAAATGTACTCCTACTTTTCCAAAGGAACCCTACTCTCAGTGAGGCATACACACAAGCAGGATCAGCCATCTATGTGAATCCTCAGTTCTGGGGTTTAGACCCAGCAGTGATTTGGGCACTTTGCCAGCTGTGGGATTCATGCTGGTGGCTGGTCTAGTCATGGATGCAAACACCTAACACACAGAATCAGACACCATCCTTCAGTGAAGGTCTCAGCTGGCCATGGATGGTCATGAGTGGTCAGATATGGTCAGGGCTGAGTAGACCTGATCAATGCTGCTCAGAGATGGTTAGGGATTAACGGGGTTAACGATGGTCAGTCGAGCTTCAGAGCTCCTGGCCCTAAACGAAATTCTGTCCTTATCGTCAGAGGAAACTGTTAAAACTACAAGAGATGCGGAAATGTGTTACACGGTATGAAGCAGTACGAGAGCACCGGAAGGTCACAGGTTTGAGTCCCAAAGGCCCATCAAAGTGTTCTAGAGGGATTCCTGCTGTAAAACTCCCACCGTAGATGTGTGAAAGTGTTAGGCAAGCACTAAAAATGATAATTTTCGTTATGGCAGTGGGACCGGTACACCTACACGAGTGTGTGCACTGAGAAGCTCCCAAGCATGCGTGACACCTTCTACTGTCTGGCCAGTGTGATCCTCACGTCGTTATCCCTCCGAGAGACGAGGCAGAGAGCTCGTTCACAAATGCTGTGCCGCTGCCCATCGCTGAGCCAAAATGGATGCCCCCGTGGGCACGATGGCATGTTGGGCATAGCTGTGAGCTATCAGAGGGGTCACCTCGAGGGTCCTTTCTGTTGTACCTTTAAACAGGGAGAACAGTTTGTAAGGGACTGCTTGGTCCACCTTCATATTAGCGTGGGAATATGCTGGGGGGGGGTAACAACAGCAGTGATGTGGGTGATCAGGGCCACTGTGCAGGGACCACATTCACTTCCCCAGGAGAACAGGTGTGAATGTCAGTGGGGGAGGATCCTGCTCATCTGTCAGCCAGTCACATTCACTGAAGCTCGAATGACCAAAAGGCTGCACCTCAGCTCATCCTGCCAGTGTGCCCCCTGAAGACCTACAGCAGAGCTGATCTGCTTTGACAGTGGTTTGTGAGGTTATGTGCGGGTTGCGGGGGGAGCAAATTGCCACAGCCTGGAATCTCACTGACATCTGGGCACTGAGAATCTGGACTATGACTGAGACTCGTCCTGAGGGGGCGGGGGGGCTGTCGGGGGATGGCAGACTCGTGTCACCCTCATTGGGGATTAATTGCAATTCCCCCCCATGAGTCTGGGTCTGTTGCAGCTAGTGTCAAGCCAATCCGGTATTTATGGATTGTCCATGAGGGAAGGGCTCATCCTTGGGTGTCCTGCCCAGACCGTCTTTCCTGGGGATAGCCAACTCCACCTGACCACAAGGTGGTACGGTCTTTCTCCCATCACAAGCTCACTGACTGCCCATTTCACTGTGCGCTCGGCTCAAGCTTGTAATGATGAAATTGCTGTTGTGTAACATTAACCTGCCAGCCTTCGGCTCTGTGTACCGCAGCCTAAATCATCTGTTTTGGCCCGGAGCGCTTGAGATGGCTTCTTCAGAGCATGGCAGATCCGCATGCGTCTCTCGGGTTTTAAATGTCAGTCGCTGCTTTTCGGTCTCCTCTCATCGTGCTGGCTTTGGGATTTCGCTGAAGGATGCCGCACGCCATCAGGCTGCAGGGAGCCTGATGTCATGGAGACAGGGGAGGGGGGCAGCAGGCGTGATGCCGGTCATGACCTTGAGATTGACCCTGCGTGGTGGTCTGCGGAGTCACCCAGAGAGAAGACGCCCTGACGGCTCCTTGGTACACACGGACCGTTATGGTAGGACTGAGGGCGAAGATCTGCAGCTGACATTTTTAGCTTGATGCTGTGACGCTACCCTGTGATTGGTGCTCCTGTCCCAGCCTGGCAGCTGGAATGAGCCCAGACTCCAGAAGAATGATGTGCACTGCAGATCTGCAGGTCCCCATGGAGCAGCTCAACCTGGCTGCCCTGCCTTCTCTATTCCAGCCTCTGTTTGTGCGTTTTTGCTTTACATTGCTGCCTGCTCTCTCTCCCACAGCCCCGGCCAACGAGCCCGGCTAACCCGTCACCGGACCTCGCCTCGCCGATCCCCACCCCTCCCACGAGGGCGGCTGAATCCCATTGGTGGCTGCAGAGATTCTGGACCCACCTACCAGCACCTGCAGGAGGCGCAGTCCTCAGAGAGGGACGCGGAGCCTTTACGAGAGTGAGTGACAGCTCAACACCTTAATCTTCAGGTCACTCTTTCCTGTCTTTAACCTTTGCGACACCCAGCAGCCCCTCATATCCAAGCGAATCTCCCAGTCTGGATAAAGCAGTGCTTAACGGCACAATCAAACCCACACAAGGAAAAGTCAGCCCCCTTTTGTATGGGGCTGTAAATACACATATCAGCATGCTCTCAAACATCCTGCTGATGCTGATGCAACGAGGACGGGGGTGTCAGTGGCACAGGAAGTCCCCCAGTACTGCTGAGCTCAATATGACCGGCAATCTGGACGCCCCGAAAAAAGGCCAGCAGCACCATTTTTCATATTTATACCCGTCATCGGCAGTCAACACCTCCTCCTGGTTTCCACAGCAGCACAGTGAGCTGCCACAGCATGACCTCCACGAAACCAAGCTGCTCATTTTCTAGGGTGTTGCACTGCACGGTCAGGACTGGCAAGCGAACCCAGATCTCATTTACCAGGGCACGGAACTGCAGGGTCAGGACAGGCCAGCGAACCCAGATCTCATTCATGAGGGCAATGAGGTGCAGGGTTAGGACAGGCAAGCGAACCCAGATCTCATTCACCAGAGCGATGGGCTGCAGGGTCAGGTCAAGCAAGTGAACCCAGATCTCAATCACGAGGGCAATGAGGTGCACGGTCAGGACTGGCAAGCGAACCCAGATCTCATTCATGAGGGCAATGAGGTGCACGGTCAGGACTGGCAAGCGAACCCAGATCTCATTCACGAGGGCAATGAGGTGCAGGGTCAGGACAGGCAAGCGAACCCAGATCTCATTCATGAGGGCATTGAGGTACAGGGTCAGGACAGGCAAGCAAACCCAGATCTCATTCACCAGGGCACGGAGCTGCAGGGTCAGGGCAGGCCAACGAACCCAGATCTCATTCACCAGAGCGATGGGCTGCAGGGTCAGGACAGGCAAGCGAACCCAGATCTCATTCACCAGAGTGATGGGCTGCAGGGTCAGGACAGGCCAGCCAACCCAGATCTCAATCAACAGGGCACGGAGCTGCAGGGTCAAGATTTACAAATACGCCCATATATTGCATGAATGCTCAGGCCATGTGAATAAGATCAGATGAGAAGACGGCAGATGGACGATCTTCTGGTCTCTTTGTGAAGCTGACCTGGTTAATGAGGAAAGCTGCAGTTCGCCTCACTCGTCCTGGAGGAAGCAGAACTCAGTACTGTCTTACCTCTAAAGGAGGCCACTTGTGGAGCCTCACCAGCCAATTTTCTTGCGATTCTGCCTTCTGGGGTGAAGATGGCACAGGGCTCATGTGAAGGTGTTAAGAGAGTCATATCTCCGCTGGCTGCGAGTGAACAGAACTGATAAGCAGCTCATTTGGTATCGAATGCTGCCGTCAGACTGACAGACTCGCCTCAGTATGACCACCTGACCGTCACCTCAGGGGCTCCTGGCGGATGGCGGGAAACTGCGATAAGGCGTTGTGAGAGAAGGGAGTTTGGGTTAAACCATGTCTGCCATGGGGGGGGGGGTCGAGCCGCGTTCAGGTTTATGAATAATTACTCGATGATGATGAGCTCACTGGAGCGGTCTCCGTGGTGAGCTTACGTCAGAGTCCTGGGGAAATGGCAGACATCCACGAGATGGATATGACAGGGAGCTGGAGGAGATGGAAGAGTCTGAACCTCCGCCTGAACACGTGTACATGGGCAGATGTGACTTACGAGGGACGCTGAGTGTAGTGGGATAAAAGAAGGAGGCTGTTAACTCACAAATAAGCTCAGTAAATACATAAATCAGTCAAGGGCAGCCTGTCTCCATGGGGGGTGTAGGAGGATGTTACAGAGCTGCATGGTAAGCCGGCAATACGGAGCAAAGTGAATCATTATCTGAGGAATCTCTCGTCTGTCTGAATATGTTTTTCTCTGAACCCCCCCTTACTGTCCTGCACCCCCCACACCTCCCCCCTTAAACTGTCCTGCACCTCCCCCCCTTAAACTGTCCTGCACCTGCTCCCCCTTACTGTCCTGCACCCCCCCACACCTCCCCCCTTACTGTCCTGCACTCTGTGTGTGAGGTGTGTTAAAAACACAGCAGACATTTTACAAACCCTCCTCTGCTTCCAGGTGTCCCAACCTCAAGTCGGATGGAGGTGGCAAGCAGGATGCCTCTTTAAATATGCAACCCCCCGCCTCTGCTGTGGGTGGGCACACAGAGGGCCCCGCCCCCTCGCCATCATTCCGCACTTGCTCCATTCCCATAATCCCCTCTGTCCAGGGACACTGCGGCGTTTCCTGTGAGCCGATGGCTAACCTGGATGGTGGCGGCTGCTGCTCGTTGCCACAAGGGCAGTCGGAGGGCCATCTCCGTCGTCTGAGCACCAGCCAACCTGCAGTAACGAGCGTGGGACAGCAGGGGGCAGCCTTCACACTGGAAGCTAGACAGCGCCTCAGGGCCTTCCCATATAGCTATAGGAAGGCGGACTTTTGTGGTGCCAAGAAGATGGACTGTTTCTCTTCAGCTCCTGGGACTGAGACTGGTGGACTGACCCAGAATGGACCCCCATTAGTGCATCCAAGAGAACCATACACAGACTCTGTCTGGGTCAACCAGTGAAGCAGCCAAGGGGTGTGGCCAACTTCTCTCTTTGGACCAATCACAAGCAACGTGTTGGATTTAAAATCTGCAAACCTCATGCAGGAAAAAGACAAGGCAAGAAACATGAACAAAAAAATAAAACGTTGAAAAAAATGTGAATAAAACACGGAAATATTAAGAGAACAAAGGATGGTTAGGGTGAAAAAACAAATTAAAAAATATGAATAATTTATATGTATTTATTTAAACGCGGAGCTTCTACTTAGAAAGAAAACCAAATAGTCTGTCATCTCCATGGTGTTTTTAATTGTTAAAAAATAAAGACGATGAATACGGAGAAGTCTGACTTCTTATTTGATGCAATTCTTACACCCTGAGGGCCATCACACAGCCACACAGAAAGGCGGACAAACACACATAGACACGTGTGCTGAATGAGACACACGCACACACGAGGTGTTGTTGCACCTGAGTCTGTTAGTTTCAGCAGCTCATGTGTGGAGAGCTGGATCCAGACGTGTAACCAGCGATTAACGTGGAGTGAAGTTGGCTGAGTCTCTGAGATATGGGCGAGTCCTGTGGAGGCGGGGCTGTGGGTGTGTTCTCCATTTAAGAATTGCCCTGGATTTGTGGAGAATGGGCGTGACTATGGAATACACAGATACGGCTGTTCCAGAGAGGAATCCCACAACATCGGAATGGCCGAGACAAAACTGGCATCCCTGGGGTGAACCAGCAGACTGAATTATGCCAGAAGATGACCAAGACGGGACCTCTGCAGCAGGTAAGCCTTTCGAAATGAGAAGTGGAGTAGAGAGGTAGGAGAGAGCGTCCACAGCCATTCAGGCCAAAGGCGGTGCGCTAAAACTCTCTACGTTTCCACTCCAGTGTCCAAGGCTGGTGGATGTCCACCCTTATGTTTAGGGTTCACTCATCAGCTGTAGAGACATTATTAAAATACAGATTAAGCAGATCTCACACACGATTTGTTGTATGATGCATATGCAATATTTATGCATTCTGGATGTTAAAAGAGAGAGTGTTTTACCGTGCGGGCTTTTGGAAATCATTTCGTAGAAGTGTGCGTCATGTGTTTGCCAGAGGCCTGTATCTCAGCTACAAAAGGGCCACTTGCCTTTTCTAGGGGAAATCGGCAGTTTACCCTCCACGGGCCCTCAGGATGAAGCTCTGGTGTGCTTGGCAGCCACGGCTAAAACACGTGAGCGGGTCTCCCTAGAGCCTCAGCGACATTCTCAGCTATGTAAACTGAATTTGAAAGCTACTTCTCAAACCGTTGATTTGTTTTGCTTCATTATTTTATTGTGTTCTTTTTGAGCACCACGCCTCTCTGTGGAATACGTTGAGAAATCAGGGATGGAATCAAACATCTTCTCGCAGGGATGTTTGGCTTTCTGGAACATTCCGTCCAGGTGATACTCAGCTCTTCTGATGTCATAAAAAGTCTAATATTGTTCCACACAAGACTGGTGGTATAACAATGACCACAGCCTGTGACACTAGCACTGCTTCTACTCCAATCACAACAGCCCCCTCAGCCACTGCACCAATCACTGCCCTCTGCCACACTGTTCCACCAATCACCTAAAGCCACCTACTGATTCTCTGCACCAATCACTGCACTCTGCCACACTGTTCCACCAATCACCTAAAGCCACCTACTGATTCTCTGCACCAATCACTGCACTCTGCCACACTGTTCCACCAATTACCTAAAGCCACCTACTGATTCTCTGCACCAATCACCACACTTCATTGTACCACCATTCCAGGAATGCCATTCTGATAACAGCACGAAGCAGCCGTACCTACATACAAGCCTCTGGCAGTGTGCGTGGAGTTTACATGTTCTCCCTGTGCTTCGCGGGTTTCCTCCCGCACTCCAGACACATGAGTTGTAGGCTAATTGGCGTGCCTGAATTGTCCGTAATGCGTGTGTGACTGTGGCCTGCGGTGGGTTGGCACCCCGTCCAGGGTGTCCCCCACCTTGTGGCCTAAGGCTGCCTGGGATAGGTTTGAGGCTCCCCCGCGGTTTGAAAAATGGATGGATGGATGGATATAGTATGTATACAGACATCAGGTGGACCAAAATGAATATACTGTACATAAACAGAGAGGGAGGCAAACAGACACTGACAGACAGGGAGAGAAATAGATAAATACATGAACAGAGAGACAAACATCCAGAGAAATACATGGAAAACAGGCATATAAACATGCTGAAGTCAGTAGGCTGTACAACATAAACAAAACGGCAGCACGCCATGTCCCTAATGGACCGCAGCCGTCTCACGGCTCCTGGGCTTGGCTTCGGAAAATCACCAAGTGGTAGGACCGTCCATTAGCCTGCCGCCGCTCATTGAACACGGCAGATGCGTCTTCTGAGGGCGTCAGCCGCACTAATTCTGTGTGCAGTGAGGTGGCGCTGATGCAATGAAGCGGCCAGACAGGAAGCTGATCCTCCGCTCTGCACTGACCGTCGTCGGCACGATGGCTCTCACCAGAAGCAGATGGAGAGAATGCAGTCTGCCCACACGTGTGTGTGTGTGTGTGTGTGTGTGTGTGTGTGTGAAGTCCCTGTGAGCTTCCCAGATTAGATCTGAAACACACAGCCTTGTCCCACCACACAGTGGAACATAATCTGGCCCGTACACGGTGTCAGTGTGGGAAGACAGCGACATCCACCGGGTGCCAGTGAAGCCCCGGGACTCTGATGATGTATCGAATCAAAGTGCTTTCCTTAATGAAAGGCCCCTCTCCAACCTTCACACCACGTCACTCCTCGGCAGCCGGGAAATCCGTCTCACGTGCAGCTCCGCAGCCACGACGGGACAGCAGTGAGCCGCAAACCAGCCCGGCCTGTCACCCCGCGACGGTGCACGTGTCCATCGCCAAGATGATCACAGGGACGCTGCATTTGTTCTACAGCTGGCTCACATGCCAACACGTTCCAGGGGAAATTTCCATTCCCCCGTTCACGTCCTCTCTGATGCTATGAAATAAAATTCGGCAGTCCACCCGGCTTCATCGAGCGGCACACGCATCGCGGTGTCAAGTCGTCCTACATTTCGACTGCATTTACTTCTGAACCTCCACTTTAACTATCCAATCAGGAACGTTTTTTTAACCGAGCGTCAAATATCGGCAAGCCATGAGAAACTACCGCCACGGGCATACCAATACAATCCTGTTCTGAGGGACCGTTTTGCTTTATTGTGCGATGTTCTCTCTGAGTTACCATCTGGAACTGTTTGCACCAGCAAACCAACAGTCCATCTCATACACGGCAGTATTTATGCAGAAGCACCTTTGTGTTCCAAAGGCCCCAATAAGGACAGCTTCCTCCCACAAGCCCCTAAGGGGATTAGCATTTCGGTTTTATTTTTAACTAGGACACCTCTCCCCCCACACCCCCACTCCCCACCCCCCCAGCGAAACTTTAGAATAACCACCTTCGTTGTGCCAGGAGAACCTAACGTTAAGACATTATACTTTTTTAGCTCCCTGTCGGATTCCCAAGGTCTGTGGAGACAGAGCTATTAGATCGACAGGTCAAGCAATTTAGTTGGATAATCGTTCTCCACCTGCATCAGCCTGCCGCCGACCAGGCTCTCCACACCATCCTGCCCAGCCAGAGAGCTGAGTCTCAGTCCCAGCCGGCTGGCCTGGACTGCCAGGCACCTTTCACTGTGTCCCAGACCAAGATCTCCATCAGCATGTTGAAGAATGGCAGCCAACATGTAAGTCTGACTCATAATGGGTATGTGTATTTTAGCAGGATGAAGCTGTGTGGGCGATCAACAGGGCATGGTTTGGGTTTCAGTCCCCTGGTGGGAATCAAGCATGCCTGTCAGGGTGATAGCTGATCCACCATCAGAACTTCAGAAAGCGGCAAACTGAGGATGAGACGGGGCAGAGGTGGAATGCAGTCAACAGCTGATGCAAGACTTAAATGGTTTGTTGGTTTCTCCTGCTCTCCGGCATGTTCCATTGATCACAGAGGGAAGGTCGAAAAGCATCCACCCCAAAACTCCATGCACACCTATTTGCTGCAAAAGGCGTGTTATTCATTTTATATTTAAATTTTACTCACCTAGCTGACGCTGTTATCTGGTTAGAGAACCAGAAATGTGTGTCACTCGGTGAGACAATGTCTGCAGTGTCAGAATTAGTTATTTTTGGCAGCATTAGCACTGACATTGAGCAAGGTTATGCGAGACCATTTTTCTTTAATTTGGAGGAGTTTTTCAAATGTTTTCAAGTTATGTTGGAATTAAACAGAAGTAATGACAGATACTGCCAGTAGGGGGCAATGGTAGAGAACGTGCAAATGCTAGACACGATTGCAGTATGGGTTATTAAATATCAAATGATTGCTGAGCAGGTTCCCACCGGAAGGTAAGGGATATGTGATTTAATCAGGACGCACGCTAAAAGTGACTGAGTATTACTGATTCATATTTAATGCCGTGGACCCACCTCTAAGATAATTTGACCATCTGGGGGACCTTAATGAGATCCAGTGAGGCATGGACCTTTGGTGAGTGTATCCCCCTCACTTCATAGGCAGCCACGTCACATTTCCTCCAGGTGACTGTGTTTTTACCATCTCTCTGCTACATAGCTGTAAGGCGTGTTAGTGCCAGCTGTACACCATGCAGTCCTCTTCTCTGTCACCACATCATCTAGTACCATCTGAGTGGTGTGGCAGTGAGCTGTTTTAGTACCATCCCCCGCATTGTGTAGCCGTGATTTGTGTGAGCACATTACCTGAGTTACATCGCTGCAGTTTGTCTTAGCATATTGTCGCTAGACTCCTGCCACGTCTTTCCAGTGTAATTAATGTGAACACTCGTCCATCTGAGTTTGGATGCATGGACAAGAAAAGTAGAGAACCGCAGGCTGATAGTTTATTATTAGATGTTCAGTACCCAGAATACACGTCCAAGTTCACTATTCATACATTTTAGCCCGATGCTTTCATGCATTTGGTTGCCACGTCCATCACAGGACACTGACTCACAGACACGCATGTTCGTTAAACTGAGCCACTCCGCCTCCCTCTGTAAAGATTTTCCCGGAGAGATTCAGCTTAAGTACCATTATCAGGGCTCCACGCGGGACAGGCTCTCACACCCTGGGAGGCCAGGCGAGAGACGAACCGCACTCTTTGGTAAGGAGATACCAAATAAAAGCACAAAAAATTTGTGACATTCACAATATTTCCTGCAGAGTAAATGTTTGGTAGGTCATTCGTGAGAGGAAATGCTAGCAGGATGAGGGAGATTATCTTCTAGCTGCCGATAGGCTGTCTGTTGTCTCAACAGAGTTCAAGGTCTCTATTCTGCAAAGTGAGGATTATTTGGTGTCTGGCACCTCCTGGGTGTTTTCTCAGCTGTGCGCACAGGGGTCAGGGGTCAGCGTGGAGCAGGGTTAGTGTGAGCCTCCTATGTGAAGGTAGCAGAGCATCTCACATGCATAGAGCTCCTGACTCTAGTTTTGAGAAGCTGTCATTAACAAATTGCTTGAAAGCGTTAACAAGGACAGCAGTCTGGGGGGGGGGGGGGGGCTTTGTAGTTTAAGGTACTTGATAAGGCGATTCACTAGTTAGCCGTACATAGTATTTAGGATCTGTACTTAACCCTTTCATGTATTTGAGTGCTTCACTACAAGTAACCCAGATCAAATTACTAATAAGACTAACAGTGAATCACAATCTCAATTAAAAACTTCACTTCTTTTAGGCGAACGTCCCCCAAAGAGGATTCCATGCGACTTTTACCTTGAAAGCTATCCATATATTGTTGATGCCATTTAAATAGATGTCCATTATAATAATCACCAAGAAAGGGCTAAAAACACATTTTTATAAGCTATTAGACGGGCAGTTTCATATTAAAAGAGAAGAAGAGAAGAGAGAAGAGCTAGGGAACGATGAGAAAATCGAGGATCGACTGGACATGAAGAGTCAAGCATGCCAGATAGTTTGAAACAAATGAAAGAAACAATAAAATTCAACAATTCAGTGTTAGATTTTGTGCCAGTTTATTGCACTTGAGCACTGGTACATATGGTGGTGATATCAGGCTGATGGTGCGATTCTTGGGACATCAAGACTGCAGAAGAGGCAGACCGGGTGGAGGGGTAGGTGGGTGACACCTGATTGGTGAGCTACGCCCTGTTTGACACTTAGAGCCTGCCGTTTAAAACCTCCCTTTGGAATCATCATCATGTTATGACATCATGACAAAAAAGTTACAAATGGACGGTTTTACCTGGAATCAGCTTCCATTGGACAAATAAGGTCGTGATAATATTACATTAGCAAGCTTTATCGGGGATTTTAGAATGGAAGGAGTGGATCAAAGCAACAATATAGAAGATGGTCGTCTTTTCTGTGTGGTGCTCAGGTGGGCATGTAAACGACGTGGACTGATACAGCCTTCACTAGCATGTAAACGACATTGATGACGTGTTAAATGTAATTCTTAAAGTTACATTACCAAGACCCCTCCTGTAACAAGAAGCAGCAGCCTTTATATTCCTGGAAATTAATGACTACAATACCTGCTGTGAAAAATGTCATCATAGGGACCATCCACGCAGAAGACGGAGGCCAAATCACAAAACCACCTTTTACCGACAAAACAATATTTTTCTGAGCAGGAAAACAGAAATGATAGAAATTTACATCACGTTACATCAAATTAAGAATAGAGAGCCTAAGTGGGTAATCCTTGGGTAAGTGGGTAATCTAGTCCCAGGCAAATGGTATTTAAGAGACGGAAATGGTGATTAAGGTAAGTAATGATATTTATCTCGAACACTGGAGATCCCAGGAGGGCAGCCATCAACTGGCATCGCAGGCTGTTTGCAAGACTAATGTGGATAATAAGGTTTGAAGCAGCAATTGAATGTTGTTGTTTTTTGGTTTATTTTTTCATTGTCAAATGCTAGAGAAAGATCAGGTGTGAGGTGGGAAACACCCGACAAGCATGAGGGGAAACCTCACAGACTGTACAGGAATCTGTGTAACACCACGCAGGCTGCAGGGGAAACCTCACAGACCGTACAGGAATCTGTGTAACACCACGCAGGCTGCAGGGGAAACCTCACAGACCATACAGGAATCTGTGTAACACCACGCAGGCTGTAGGGGAAACGTCACAGACCGTACAGGAATCTGTGTAACACCACGCAGGCTGTAGGGGAAACGTCACAGACCGTACAGGAATCTGTGTAACACCACGCAGGCTGTAGGGGAAACCTACAGGAAACATAAATGAGTATAGCAGTGGTGAGAGAGATCCCCCGTTGTGTCGGAACGTGACTTCACCAAGCACAAACAGTCCTGCAGCTTGCTGTGACTCGGGAGTCCCCAGAGTAAACTCAGATAACATTTACAGACATTCGTCCCGTTGACTGAGTGGCTCCTTACAGGTGCTCTCCTTGTCTGTTTCTTTGTGTGTATTTTATCGGCATTATGAGGAAAGACTGTGCAGCTAGTAGCCACAGTCACCGTTACCTTGAGTGAACTCCTGCCCTCAGGAAGACGCAGCTAAGGATATGCATGCATCGGCCAGTGCTGCAGGCATGCATCACTGCAGCACCCGGAATGTTCTGCTTAGGATGCAGAATGCACGTTTGCCCAGGAATGTTCCGTTTGCTCAGCGCAGAGGGGATAAGGAACCATCCATGCAGCCAGTATGGAGGGGCTGTAAAGCCAATATGTGAGGGAATAATCCTATTAAATATTACCAGGAGATCATAAGCATTAAATCGAACTCCGAGCATCTCCTTTAGTGTCAAGGACTGGAGGGCATCCTCTCGGTGCGGAACCGTGGCTGCAACGTTTTACAAAGAGGCGTGTTCATCGGTAAAACATACGTCAGCGACAAGGAAAGAATATGCAATCCCTCATACCGAATTGCCCCCCCCTGACCAGTAGGGGGCAGTGTGCTATGTGCAGCTGTGCTCAGGTGGCAGCTGCGATATCCTCATTTGCCGCAGTGAACATTTGGCTGTGTAAAATGACAAGCTGAGTAAAGGGGCATCTTTTGGGCATATATCTGAGAGCGCCGTCCCTTCAAAGCCAAGAAGAGACATCCAGCTGCCACGGAACCACATCTGGGACCATTTGGACGAGACAAGGAAGCATGCAAGTCTGCTCTTCCCTTGTTATTCTTAGCTTTGCTGAACGTTTCTTTGATTAAAGCTGACCTTTACATCATCTTACACTGGGAAAAGTGGAAAGACCACAGCACCACTGAGGCTAGCCTGCCACATGTCACCAAACACCAAAGCAAAGTCAGATTCGATACCAAGTCGTCGCCCACGTTCCATAAAGTTCTTAAGTGGAATCTGCTGGTGATGTGGTTACCTCACAACTGTAGGGCTGTTGGTTCGAGACCCCGTCCTCACAGAGTGAAACCCTCTTATCCTTCGCGTTGGCCTGTCTTACCTCATGTTTCACTCCTGCGTGTACACACACGCACGTGTGTGTAAATGTGTTACATCAGCCGTACAGCCTTCTGAAATAGGCTCTGTGTCACCATGACAACGGCTGGACGGTCTCCCAGACCCCGTGCCGGGTGCCTCATGGCCACGATCCATGTGGGAGATTTTCCACAGCATAATTGTTCATTTGTGTGTTCTGATTAGATTACTGGGCTGTTTAGGAAAATCATTTATTCAACCTCTTTATTTTTAGTTCGTTATACTGCCTGCTAATATTGTCCATCCATCCAGTTCCAGGAGCCACTTATCTAATTCTGGACCCTGGCTCACACCATGATATTGTGTTTATTATTTTAAAAGTATTAAAAATAGATTACATCTGCAAGTTCAAGCTGAGGTAAATTGCAGCCGAAATCTCAAACGTAAAGCCCACAGCTTCCCAGACGTTTTGAAGTTATTCACCAGTGTCCGCACTCTGGGCATCACTGTCCTAATTAAACTTTCTTGGCTGTGCTCAGAGCACTGAGGTCTAGTGGTCACGCTGCCTCCGACTATTAAGTTTGAATGATGTACGGTGTTGTCACCCTAAGTGTTACATATTGCCTCTTAAGTTTGGTTGGTGAATTTCTGTCACCCTTATACATTAACTCCCATTAACTTCTAATGACCTGTCACCCTGTGGATGACAAGGAACGACAGCATGGTGTGGATTTCTAATGTTAAGGTTGCAACTAAGCAAGTCTCTCAGAGCTGCTGGCCGCACTGACTAACTCCAAATTTCAGATTCCACTTCAGTTCTAGTGCTGCTGAAACTGCACTCTCAGATTTGCCATTAATGTTTCCTTGCCACAGTCACTGTCCCTTAGATCGAGGTGTGTGTTATCGGCAGTGGGAAGGTCAGCCTTTAACGGACACTGCAGTGTAGGCTTCTAGAACTCCATAATCGAGCTGCAGCCCCGCTCCCTTCTAATCCCTCCTTAGAAGTCCTCCAGGCTAGATGCCCCTTGGAGGGAAGTTGAGATTTGCCTCCAGATCTAGGCATAGAGATTGTGGTGTTTATTTTATTTTTCAGATATGATTAATTTTTAAAATTGCTACTCAATGCCACATCTTCTGTCAGTTTGCACAGTGTTTATTCACCATGTAACTATTTTTAAACGTAATTGATCTAACAGCACATTCTCGCCCTTCTGGACAGCTATGGTGTAAAAATGGATGAAATGTCTAATGCCCCTGGGTGGCTGATGACATTCATGGAGGCAGGTGTGTTTGGGTCGAGCTCAGAGCTCCCCTCCCCCCATGGGAGAAGGTCTTCTCCTGAGTACTACTTCCTACAGACCGTGCTGCACTTTGAGTCACATGGGGATTTAACATCATTTTAGGGAACAGCCCAGTGCCCCGGGGGGTCGCTGGGTCGACATCCACCTTCAGACCCCAGGGGTTCTGTTTTTCTTCCTTTATTTTCCACACTGACATCACGTGGCTCATGAAGTCAGTCTCTGTGGAGCCAAGCAGTGATTTTCACACCTTAATTGTTTATTAAGTGCTCTGGGACAGCCTTGCAGGGAAAGGAACTCCAAAGAGTGCTGGCACACTGAGAGTGAGAAGGCAGCAGCCGAGTCTCTGCTGTTGTACTGCGAATCGAGGGGTTTAACCTGTATTACTCCAGTAAACCATCCTGCTGTGCAAATGGGTAGATGGGTGAATCGAATCACTTTGGATTTTTTTGCACCAGTAAAGCTAGGATCAACATCAAAATGGCGTTGGGAAAAGGATAGGTGAGTGCTGTGTTAGTCCAATGCCCAGCATGCCCCTGTTCCCCCTCAGGCATGTCTTTGTAACAGAGGGGGTCCAATTATCTTCATGTGATTGGCTGTTATCTTGTCTATGTCCTCTGCACAGAAAAAGCCTATTCATCACAGGACATCATCTGAACTGCCGAAATGCATTACACTACCCCCCCACCAGAGGGAGCCAGCCTTCTAGACACAGTGAGGGCCCCGACTGGACTGGACTGAATCAATAATCATACTGCTGAGCCATACTGTCTACCGGGGCTAATCGCTGATACTCATGAGAGTGTTGGCTGCTGTTGGACGCCATCACTTTATCACGTCTGCAACCCGTCCCTCGGGATGGCTGATCAATCAGAAAGACTCCTGCTTGCACTCCCTCACACTCAGAGATACTGTACACGCACAGAGACATGTACACACAAACATACACAGTACAATATATAAACTGAGAAGACACACACGCACAGACAAACATGCACTCACGCACTCATGACATGCACACAGATAAACAGGCTCTTTCTCCTGGTCACACACATAATACACACAGCTGCATTTGCATGGAATTACTGCAGTCACATGACCGCCAGGTTGTAGGGAGCCTGGGCAAAGAATGACAAAGCTCTACTCATCATTTCCTCCCTCTCAGCCCTCTACTTCTCTCTTTCCCTCCTTCATCCCACTATCATCGTATCCCTTGCATCCCTTGTCCCCACCTCATACTCACCAGGTATCCTCTGGGTGGTCCCTCTGTTACAGTGTCAAATGCTGAGCGCTGCATTTCTGGGTGGTTCGTCCTCCATCCCTCACACATATATGTTTGCCTCCCATGCAAGCCATATGATTCTGCTCATCCCCCCTAAACTCTAGGAGTGTAATGAGGTCGGCCTATGGCAGATAATCACATGCTTCTGTCAGGAAGCTGAAATTCCGTCAATGGTTAAGAGGATGACATTAGCTCATTATCATCCTTACAACAGAGAAAGGAGCAATTAAACTCATCAGCATGCAAGGCCTTTGGAGTGCGGTAAGCTCAATTAATCACACACCATTGTGCTGGGGCAAAACATCAAATCAAGTGGCTGCATTCTAAATTCACAACATTGTGACAGCGCTGAGCCAGCATGGTGTGACCTGTGGCACCAGATGAGCAGGTGACGAATCCAGGCTGTCGTTTTAGCCAGAAAACGGTCACACGGCAACACTTCGAATTGACTGGCTTTCCCTTTGGCTGTCTGAACCGCCACCGCTACGCCGGCTTGAGTTGAAAGGCTGGGGATCGCGGCTCTTGACGGAACATGTGTAACTGGACCCCGAATTGTCCTTTCTCTCTGACAGAAGAGGACATGGTGTGTTGCATGGAATGGAAGCTCTCCTCTGCTGAGTGGATGCAGGGTTTGCAGGGACACTCTCTTTGCTGGAGGATGGCCCACGTAGTCCCCTCAGGGAAGTCAGACGTTGCAGAACAGGTAGGAAAACAAACTAAATATCAGTATATTTTACAAAAAAGGCCACGTAATGGTAAACAAAAAAATGACTAAAGAGAAACAGTACACAGTTTCTCTTTCAGGAGAGTAGGGTTCTCCCCCTAGTGGTGGACTGTGACCAGTCTCGTCGCTATGGTAACGTGTCTATCCCACTTTGCCTTAACAAAGACTAAGAACAGTTGTCCTCATGGAGGTAAGAACTCAGTATTGCCCATCAAACTTCTTTAGTAAGACATTTTGACAAAATGTTTGAGAGAAATTAAGACAGATGTGGGGTTCTGTGGATGTTTTCTGGTGCAGGTCTCCGTTTTCCATTTCGTTGTCCTTGTATTGTTAGAAGACCGGTTGTCATGTTTAAGCCGCTGCAGGCCTTCGGCACGCTGCTCAGGTGGCGTGCCGACCGCATGCATGCTCTTCCAGGTGTACAACACCATGCACTTGATGCTTCCTGCAAGATTGTGGGTGATTGCGACACCAATTGGGTAAGCAGTTTTTCGAGGATGGATTCATGGAAAGTCTTAGAAAGAGTGAAATATGATGAAAAGGTCATGTAGGCCTGATTTGTGAAAAGCGGTAGCCCTCAGTGCCATAAACCTGTATTGTGTTGCACAGACCACACCCGGGCTCCAAAACAAATCCATCATAACCCAAAGACAAGACAGAAAAGCAGAAAAGTAGGTATTTTCCTGGCCGTGACAGACCATCATTGTGAATGTGCATATCCCTGTTAAAACCACTGACGCTCGTAATGATGGTGATCAGTTTAATTTGATTTGAATAAAGTTGATATCTGTATATCCATTGCACTGAAACTGCCACTTTTGAGGACAGGATGATTTGATTTTTTTCAGCCAAACCTGAGTTATGCTCAGCCCAAAAGAAAGTTGAGGTTGAAGGCTTCCAGCCCATAATGCTAACTTCAGTCAACAATTCATTGACTCACAACTACAGAAAAATAGACCCAGTCTTGAGACCTTAACATTCTACTTCAAGCTGACATACTGAAGACCTACGTGAAGCTTCTTTTTGTAAGTGAAACATAGTGAAGACATTTTCATCTCAGAAGCTTCTCAAACATGTTTATAAATGACTGTACAGATTTTGAGCTGTAATACTCAGCATTGTTAAAGTCTTCATTCATCTGACAAGGACTCTGGAACACCACGCCTCCAGACCGTACTCATTCGGCACTATCGCCCCCTCCTGGTGAAGGAAACAAACCCCGCCCCCAGACCGTACTCATTCGGTACTATCGCCCCCTCCTGGTGAAGGAAACAAACCCCGCCCCCAGACCGTACTCATTCGGTACTATCGCCCCCTCCTGGTGAAGGAAACAAACCCCGCCCCCAGACCATACTCATTCGGTACTATCGCCCCCTCCCGGTGAAGGAAACAAACCCCGCCCCCAGACCGTACTCATTCATCATTATCACTCCAAATTGATGGAATGACCTCACAAAATCTTTTATTGCTGCTCGTTCTGAATTACATTCAATTTTGGCTTTTTAAAGTGTATGTCGTACTGGATAAGACATGTGTTAAGTCACAGAAACATAAATGTATGTATTATCGCCGTGATAATGACTCTCAGCCGCACACCTTAATTAAAGACAGTGAGATGCTTGCTATCGCTGCATTATCTTGTGTCTGGAATACCTTTAAAATACACCTGTTTGCCCCTGGATATACCAGATGTTGTGAGAGTCCAGATGCAGCATTTGTCAGTTCGGTTCGAAGAATGCTTTACTGCTTTACAGTTCTGACTGCTGTATGAACTGCATCGTTTATTCAAGCCAGAAAGATGCAAATCACAACTGTATTTCCATATATTGCCATTATATGCATTTGAAAGTATATTCAGCACATTTCTACCATTCATGTCGTACGCTTTCCTGAATTAGACGCTCATGGCAAGGCATCAAGGAATTAGCTTCAATTTTTCCAGTTTTTTTTCTATTTTTAGATACCCTCCGGAAAATCTCCTTGCTAGCGGTTCCCTTGTAAAATTCCATGCATAAAATAAAAAGTATTACAGTACATTCTATGATTTATTACCATAACGGGCTGGGGGCCATCTTTCCAGGTGTATATTTTTACGTCCACTTATCACATGTTGCCAAGCAACATAAAACCTTGTGCTTTTTGAGTCAGCGGCACTGTGATGACTTATTACAAAGGAACGGCCCTCTCAGTACCATCAGCTCTGTGGTCACATGACCTTATTTATCAATGAGTCCTAATGATTAAGATTCACCAAGGCTAAATTTGAATCACCCTTTGTTTCATTCCCTTAAGACAGCCAAAGATTTCTCTGCCTACGTTCTCGTATTTCTGACAGAAGACTGCAGAATGCAACGGACCCTGAACTCGCTCCTTATATAAAATAACACGTCTGAAATGGAAAACCCAGAGTGAAACATTATCGACCTCAGGCTGACAAACTCGTCGCAAGAGAGAAGGGAGCTTGAAGTGTGTACAGAAATGTGGCCAGAATACCTCCAGGAGAAGGAGAGGCCTCCTCAGACCAGGAGTCTGAGGAACGCCCCAAGGGTCCCTCACCATGGTTTCCATAGCAACGGCAACTCGTGTTGCCAGTTCCATTCCTGGCTAGCATCGCTCGACTTGATGAAACTGTTGATGACTTTAATCATTTATTTGTTTATCTTTCCTAAACCGGAGTATCTCATTTTGCCATGCCTGTAGTACGAGTCAGCGGTTTTACCGCATCAGAACAGAAGCACAGAAAGTTTACCATTGGCTAGTTTTTGGATTAAACTTTTTGCAATTAGTTGAATATGCTGACAGGTCTTCAAAGGTAATAATCAGCAGAATTATCAAAGTGAGGCATCGTTAAACCTTTCCGGCTGTGGTTAATTGTAAACACTCGTCCTGTGGCAGGTGGAAGGAGTTCAAGCGATTGTGCTGGCTGTCTCTCCAAATCAGAGGTTATATTATTTTTAAAGCAGGCTCTTTACTTTGAGAGATGAATGAAATATAATGCATGGCTAATGGCTGCTTGGTACACAGTTCGAGGACGTGTCAGACTAAAGGAGAAAGTAATTGAAAGCTTGTTTAGCTCACAATAATGAGAAAAACGTTAGAAAGACAGATTGAGAGAGAGATCGAGATAGTTATCAACATGCCTGGAGGAATCAGCATTCCAGAAGGACTCAAGAGCGGCTTGAAAGCTCTTCACAGAAGGGACTTTAGCAGAGGGCTGGCAAGAGCTTCAGACCAGATCTGGACATCGCCATCCTGGGTTCAATAAACACGCCAACATTACAGCTTAGGGAGGAGTCTGAGGTCCCAGCATGCTTGTCTCCTGACCTCCAGAAGCCACACAGGTTGTAGCAACGGTGCATAGCTCTTCTGACAGCAGTCTGTGTCAACAGGGAATGCTACTGGAGACATCTGCCAATGTGAGTTTAACAGATGAAGCCACCTGAGGCTGAAGCACGTGTCTCCATCGTGATGAACAGCCAACCTACTCTCCGTGTCACACCACACAGGACATTGTGATGTTAATGACTCTGGATTCATGAGTCATAATTATAAAATCTCTGCATTGAAGCGGCCATAAATCAGTTTAACCTCTACATAAATTCTTCACTTTACAATGTGAAACATGTTTGTTGCATCTGTAAGGTTAATTCACTAAGCGGAATGTTGTCCATGGTCAGTACTGGTCCTCTGAGAGACATACGGTTCCAGGTCAGTCATCTTATAATATTTTCACCTGCATCATTGTGAAATAAATTTACTGTACAGGCTTGTTGGTCACACAGTTGTTGAATCTTTTGGGTTGGTACAGAACCCAACCATTATAGCTAGGGTTTCTAAGTAGTAGCACTGATTAGGGTTTCAGGGTCATACCTGGAGATCCACCTTCCAGTGTCTGCAGTGATGATGACATCTAGGCCAAATGGCTGTACACGCCTTGTTGCCTGGGGTTTCTCTACTAGATCCACTGCTTCTGTGCTTTCAGTGGCAATCGATCAGAGGCCACACTGCTGACAAGCAGACCCGGCCACTCTTGAACAAGAGTCAGGCTGACCATCGTGCAGGACTTACTACTTCAGGAAAGGCCTGGAATATCAAAAGGTTACTCCCACAAGGAGATCTCAAAATGCTTCTAATTATATTTCGGATGCTAAGCATGCTGTGGACTGTGACCTGAACCTAGTTACAGACTGTCTATGGCTCGACTAGACGGAGAAGTGACAGAGTCTTAATGGGGTTCCTGTCAGTTCTGGTACCATACCCATTGGGTTGGTCCACTTTAATGAAGAACGGTGGCTTAATTAAATATTTAACGTGTGTGAAACAGGAGCTGTGTGATCAGCATACATTAGTGAAGATTAAAGCCAATGTAGGCCTGTCTGTTTTCGCATTTTATCTTGTTCTTTTTTTCTTTTCCTTCTTTCCCTCCCTCTTCTTTTCCATAACTTCCATCTCTCACCAATCTCTCACTACATTTTCAGTTTTATTCATTTGGAAACACTTTATTTTTTTAACTAAATCCCCACGGTTGAACCCCCTACGATCGTCACACTCCGGTACTTGATTGGCTACCTCACCCACTGTCCTTCACATTTCCCATGAACATATATTTGCTTCGGAGTTGTTTTCTGGAGTGTTGTCTAAACTCATTACTTCATTCTTTCATTTATTCATTAACAACACCTACACACTTATTTACGAATTGTATAGTGTTGCCCAGGAAGGGCTGCATCTCCGGTTTACCATCCTATAACAGGTTGTTTTTGTCTCCTCTCAATTTTCAGTACTGCATCGCATCCATCATTATGTTAATTTATCGAGCTTTTACTAGTAAATCTTTGTCATGTGATTTGGGGCCCTCTCACACTGTTTCACATATCCTGGCATTGGTTATCTAACACACACACACACACACACACACACAGGGTCACAATACAGGAGTACAGCTCCAGTCTTCACAGGAGGCCACATTCAAACAGGCACCCCAAAACGGCCTAGAATGGGAAGCAGCATGCTCACGCAATCCATCTTTCGGTCCGCCAGCGAGTGGAGGGTTTCAGGGAAGGGGAATAGGATTTCAGGAGAAAATATCGCCCGTCAAGATCCTCTCAGTCACGTCGGCGATACATTCAGTGTAAAGCTACAAATATGGGTTTCGCTCAAGCAAGGAAATTGTCACTATTAAAGGACCGCCAGTGCCACTAACGTGATAATTAATTAGTGCGCCTGCTCGGTATCCCTGGCTGTTCGCTGCTCTAGTATCTGAGTAGCGAATCACCTTCAGGGGACACAGTGGAGCCACAGTAGCAGGAAAGCTACAGCACCTTCTGCAGGATCACAGAGCTGTGGAGCCCACAGCTACAGGGTAAAGCCTTGATGAAGTCCTGACAAGACGGGCTGCTGGCGAGGCCCGGAAGACCGGATATACCAAGATGCACGTCAGCAGACTCCTGCGACTCCGCTGTCTGCTGTGGCATGGTTCCGCAGCTGGCATGCTCAGTCCTGAATGAAGGAGGTCCGGTCTGCTTGGTTCTGAGGGGCCCAATGACAGTGCCACTGTTACACTCATACCCACCTACACCACATTTTAGAACAGCTGTCCACAGACCAATATGGATTCTTTGTCCTACCTTTTGGGCTGAAAGTGCCCCTTACCTAACATCAGCACCTGCAGCGAGTTTGTATGGCCATTGAAATGTATGGCTTTGGCTGCGATCAAGTGCTTTCAAGGGCGCAAAGTTTCCCTTCATAAAAAAGACATGAACCCACAGAGAGCGAGACGTTTTGGTTGGGCACTGGACAAGGACCTGTGTTCTAGGTTTGGAAGCCTTTCACATATTTGATTACACCTCCATGTCTGCTGGAATTGGACTATGGGGAGCAGAGTGAGAAAGTGCTCAGTAGATGGGAAGGTGGGACCTACATGTGGGTCATTCTAACAACCAGTCGGCTTTGGGTAACTCAACGGGGAACGACCGGCCCCCGCAACAGAAGGGAACTACAGATGTAGGGAGGGCTGCCAAGAACAGCAGCTCGGTGAGCGGGCACACGGTTCCTGTTTCCGAGGTCTGGCCAGGGACACGGTGCCGTCATTTGGAACCATATTTCCTGCTTTGGCTGCTGGAGCTGCAAGTTTGCTTAATGAAAAACAATATGGCCCATGTCTGCATTCAAGGGTGAATAGTTATACCTTCAAAATTTTGCAGTTTTGTTGACTCAGGCAAGCAATATGGAAAGACAGATAACTGCAAAAGCAGTTTTAATAAATACATTAATAACATGGACAAACACACTTCAGTAGCGAAACTTTGCTCTGAGCATTTACAACAAACCCAAGTATTTGGTCGTGGTCTTCTGTAACCCCTTCTGGCAGAATGAGAGCTCGCTTCCTGCATCCTTCTAAGTCCAGATCCAGATCCAAATGGTTTTAGCATGTTAATCAGATTTATATTTGGCAGCCTTCTTGACGTACTGTAATAATGCTAAACTGATCTAGCATCTTCTCACATGCTCATAATGGACAAAATAAGAATACGTAAATATCACTTCCTGTTTTGCACAAACGTTTATTCTTTGAGGAATAAAGTGAAGTTATGGGACGGAGGGTGTTTGAATTACTGGAGCGACTGACAGTGCGTGGAGAGGGAGAAAACACAACTGCCAACATCTTCACTGCTGCTCATTCAGCCCAGTGATCTTTTAACAGGTGAGGAGGAGTCAACGGGAAGTCTTCTTCAGGGAGACTCCGGACCAGAGCAGAGGCTCCCCCTGGGTCCGTTAAATGCAGCTTGACCAAGTCCCCGTGGAAAGATTGACCTTAGTCTGAAGACCTTGGGAAGATACTGGAAAATAAAGACACCTGGATCGAGCTGGCTTCCATCTCAAGGCCGCTTTGGCAAAGCATAAAACACCAACCATAGACAGACTTGGGACCTTCTGGACTTACCTCCCTCTGACCTTATAGAAATGCAGACTTCATTAATTCATCCCGTCTCAGTTTATTTTTACTTTATAGCGCCCTTCCCAACACAGTTGGCCTGGAGCCCACAGAACGCTGCATCAACATTACATCAAGCTCAAAAAGTAATTACAAAAGCAATTAACACCCTGTGATTTAAAATCAGAGTGTGAAAAAGTGGGTGCGAAATGATGGAGGGGCAGCAGAGAGAAGGAAACAAATCTTCCAGAGATGGAGTCTGGAGAGATGGAGGAGCTTTGAGAGTCGGAGTAGCAGCCTGGGCTCCCAGGAGACTGCCGGTGCTAACCTATTAGTCACACCACCAGAATTAAGGCTGAATAAGGAGAGTATATCACTCAAAGCCGAAATGGTATTCTCATTAGTGTACTGGGGCAGAATCAGGCCGAACTCGGTCAAACGTGGGCCACCCAAGCGTGACGTGTTTGCTTTCTGTGATGCGCTTTGGAACCCAGACAGTAAGGTGACAGCAGGAAAGGGCCACAATCTGAGCCGCACACAACTGCGGCAAAAAAAAATAAAAATAACTAAAGCAGAGATAAACGCTACACCTGTAGGGCTTTCCTGATCCACATGGCATGCAGAGTTTAAGCTATGGTGAGAATAAGACAGGACATGGACCGAGTGAAATGGAGAGCCGAGTCTGCAACACTAAGAAGAGAACCCAACATTTATAGGTTAGGCGGTTATTCTCCCAGTTTATTATCAGATAATGACAAGTAACTGTTGTCAGAACAGTTAGGGATCGACTCCACATTTGTTTTGGAGCCAGGGGTAGGTGCTATCCTGTTGTTTTGCTGACTGTAGTGGCAACAGGACAGCACCATGAGGGGGCGAATGTCTGTTTCCCAGCCCTCCATGAACCCAATGCCCAGGGGATTTCGTCTACAGTAAAGTAATGTTGCTATGTTTCCTTGGCCACAGTGCTTAGTGTGAATGCAAATGGCTCCCGTAAACTGCTGCTATGGTGAGTTATTGATGGGCAACGACGGAGCCCGACTGAGAGTGTAGCACAGAGATTCTTTGTCAAAGTCAAACACTCCGTGTCTATTTCATGCTGCCACTGCTGTCGTTTAGCATGACATTTGAGGCTGGTGTGAAATGGTGTCTGTATCCTGACACTAAATGGCTTTGCATGGCTGTAAGGCTTGAGGCTTCCTGCCATTTACAGTGGCCAGACAAACTGGGGCCCTCCAGTCCCAAATCCAGTAGGACGAAGGAGAGGCGGAGTTACTCAGTCCAGCAAGCCCGGTTACTTCACTGGGGTCACGAGTGATTAAGTAGACAGCTTTTAAACACCACCCCAAATCAACCCACATCAAATTGTGCAAGGTTTGAAAAGTTTTGAAACATTATATTAACATTCTTTTAACTGTTATGATTATTAGTATCTAATACTAGATAAAATCACCATTACCATGCCTCATTTTGTATAAACTGGCTAGAGCTGCTTGTGGCAATATTTATTGTTTTTTATTATTAAAGTTTAACTTCATTTTGAAGTGTACGCACTACTGTTGTGGTTTTTAATTAAGCAGTAGCAAACTGTATTAATTCAATAGCACAGACTGTGCAGTAATTAAATTTACAGCTAAGAATCTGTAAAACACTTCCAGACAAGATGACCTGTTCCGGACTGCTGGCCCAGGTGCCGAGAGGCCTTTCCAGCTGCTGTGATACCCATCGTAGCCCCAGCAGGAGTTCACAGAACTCACAGAACCTCTTGGCTGCCCCCTGGAGGCTGAACAGTGGAAGCTGCAAGCTCATTGAGCTACTCCTACAAAACGGAGGGGTACTCAGTCAAGCAGGTAATTTAGACTCCAGCTATTAGGTAATAAGTCCTCTTTTCTCAATGGCTGCTCTAAATGTTTCTCATTTTCCTGATTACATCCTTATAATTTACCTTATAAAAAATATGATGAATCAGAACCCTAATAAAGATTCCTGAAGGACAGATACTGGTTTCCTTTTTGCGCATGTCAACTTATGGGGACTGTGAAGCAAAGAAGACTGTCTCTACAGTCCACATAGTCAGTCTATTCATTCTATATCTACACTACAGCCTACAGAAGTGTGGATTTTCATGTATTTGACCCCACAGACGCTGATGAGTTCTTATCTGTTCATTTTCCACAAGGAATTTTGGACTTAACATAATTATCATTAGGACCTGCACTAGACAGCATGGAAGACAGATGAAAGGATGGATGCCTAGGTAATAATTGTGAAAATATGGGAAAACTAATTACGAATAAGAGGGTAATTACTTCAGTTTAAGCGAGAATGGTCTACTCTAGGGTAATGCTGGAGAACAGGTGGAACTTACAGAGAAAGTCATGACTTCTCAGGTCGTAAAAGCCATCATCTCCCCATGCTCACTTGAAACAGAAGTCGTTGTCAGATTCAGCCATCGCTGTGTTTGGAGTTCATTTTATTCATGATGATGAAGATGACGATGATGATGGTCCGCATTTTGCCATGTATCCCCCCAGTGCTCGCACAAGGGCCCCCATCATGAGCCCGATGGCCAGAAACACATTACACAGACTTATTGCTTCTCATCTCATCTCAGAACACCCCCAACTCACTCCACTGAGCAGCGAGGACCCTGCACTACAAACTGCAACTGATACTTGGAGTCAAGAGCAGGCAGCTGTGGCAGGACAGGACCATGCGAAGCTCTCGTGCTAAGAGGACGGAGGACTTATCAAGCGAGCACAGCAGGCAAAGTGTGCATGCAAATGAGCATGAATAATGAATGTGTGTGAATAATGTCCTTCATTTCATTTAGAAGACAAGCAGAGTGGGACGGATTTGCTTTAATCCCAGTAATATGTCAGCTCCAGTTACATCAACATCTGTCAGGAAACACACATCCCATTAAAAGCCCAATCAATGATCTTATGTGCAAGAAGCTACACTTGAGACGTGGTTCTAAGTGTCCAGGTTCAAGTCCAGGTACAGTCGTTGTTTCCTGAAGCCGAGAACTTGAAGTTTCTTGTCATATGCATGTACTGTTAGAATGGAACTCTTACTTACAGAGAGGTCTCTCGTAGACTGACGACGTAGAGTGCAACCTGGACAGAGAGAGTATATCAATAACAAACAAACAGCTGGGAATGTGAACGTTTGTGTGATTACTTACTGTTTATCTGGCATGCAAACAACTTAATGGAAAAAAAACTGTTGTGGAATTGAGTAGTTAGTGTCTTTATACTTGAGTAGTTAGTGTCTTTATACTCGGGTAGTTAGTGTCCTTATGCTCAGGTAGTTAGTGTGCTTATACTCGGGTAGTTAGTGTGGTCATTCTAGGGTAGTTAGTGTGCTCATACTTGGGTAGTTAGTGTGCTTATGCT
>JAACJT020000035.1:900281-915002 GCA_009936485.2 Gymnarchus niloticus
GGTGCAGATGATTATAGATGATCAGATGATGTTGTAATAAATCACCGGACCTATTGTCCCGTTTTCCTAGCAAAATATGAAGAAACGAGGGGGTGGCTCAAGACTTTTACACAGTACAGTACGTGCACCCCGAGAGTCAGACAGAAACAGAAATGTAATACAAATAGAAACAGAATGAGGGACATATAGACACACGTCAAAACTGTGACCAGATGTGTAGGAATGGGGAGGTGCAAATCCACAGTGAAACACAAAATGAGAATGACTCACACAGTGACATAACACAGCGATACACACACACACATCCACACAATTACGCACACACAAGGCTCACACAGATGCTCGGAGTTTGTGTTTTAAAAACATAATTACCTTTTTGTTCCGCCTCAGTGGCGGTCAGGTTAAAAGGTGGCATCCTGCGTCACCGTGCTGCCTTGCTTCCTGATCTTCTCGCCGTGCTCCCGTGGAGCAGCAGGTGGCATAGTGATTAAGAGTGAGGGCTCTTCAAGGTTGTGTTTGCAGGACGGACTGGCCGCTGCAGTCCTGCGTGTGGTTTTGCCAGACGTGCAGCTACGTGAAAGATGAAAGCGGCGAAGTGAAGGTTACATATGTAAGCAAAGTGCTACAATCAATGCTGATCGATTAATACGTCAACGAATGAATCGATCGATCGATCAGTCAGTGCACAACATTCACATAACCGTCATTGCGGTAAACAAGCATGGCTGACATGAAACTCCAGGTTCTGACATTTTGGAACTGAAAATGGCGTGCTGGTCTTTGTCACTCCACGTCAACCTGCAGGGTGGGTTGGGCGGCCGATTCTAACACTGTTTGGAATGCGTCTGTACTGTGGTCTGTTGTCTATCCCGAATGCCAGCACTTCCTGCACAGGGACCCACCGAGCTGCAGGGCAGGGGTATTTGTCCTGGAAATACGGTGACGAGTGTGAGAGCACAGCGGTAATCACCCACCAGGAGCAGTGAAGCGATCCTCCATACAGCACCGAAGACTGCTGTGTCGGAGAGGATAGCTACCACAATGGCACGCTGCCAGATCTCAAGGCCAAATCCTGTGCTACGACCCTGCCATGTCGCTACGGCTTGTCGTGAGCAACATGACATGCGTTGGCGTGCAGCTGACCATCTCCAGGAATGCTTGGGGCCCGGCCTCGTCCTCATGGATGGTGTTCACACTGTGCTCCGTTGTTTATTAAGAAAACTGACAAAGTTGCTTGTTCACATCCCAAGAGCAACTCAACTTCTCCTATGGTAATAGGGCACCTAGACCTGGACTGGAGGATATAGAGACTGTTGGGTCTAGACTGGTGAGTATAGAGACTGCTGGGTCTAGACTGGTGGGTATAGAGACTGCTGGGTCTAGACTGCAGGGTATAGAGACTGCTGGGTCTAGTCTAGTAGTTCTAAAGATGGCCTGATCTAGACTGGTGGGTATATAGACTGCTGGTTTGGAACGGGTTGGTCTGAACAAGTGGGTATAGTGACAGGTGAAACAAATTTGGACAGGTGTTAATAGTAAGAGATGGGATGTTTGAACAGCCTTGTATAGTAACAGGTAGAATATATGGGCACGGCTGAACAGGTTTTACAGTGAGAGATGGAATTGGCTTTGACAGAGTTGGACAGATGTTACAATGAGAGGTGGAATTGGCTTTGACAGGTTTGGACCAGTTTGTGTAGTGACAGGTCTGAAGAATTGTGGTCTGCACCATAGACAGTCACGCCCTACTTCCATCATACTGAAACAGACTTTAATTATTGTACAGAAACTCGTTAGTATTCATTAGCATGCCTTGCATTTAAGCTGTCCACTCAGTCAGACCCTTAATTACCTCACAAAGGTGTCTATGAGGTGATTTGTCAAGCCTTATCAAACATAGAAACGCTGACTGAGATACACATTCAAACATGCAAACGTCATCCTCAGGGCCACTAAGGAATAAATATACACACCCAAGTCAGTTTTTGGGCTAAATCTTTTCATTCAAAGTGATTTAATGTATCATCCCCTTACTTGGCTGGAGGTTTCACCTGGTGAGTTTGGGTGAACTATCTTGCTTAAAGGTTCAACAGCAGGATTAATCTGTCAAGCCTTCAAGCTGATGACCAACCGTGCTACCAGCTGCCTTCTCCCAGACGTTTACGGCAATAAACGGCGAGACTGTAACAAGAAGAGGGAGTAGGTCATCTCAGCTGGACCCATGCTACAACAATCCCAAGGACTGGCTTTAAGCGAAGGACAGAAGGTGGCGAGGACTGTCCAGTGTGTAGCAGGGTTATGCGCTTTCAGAGTGTTTTACCCAAAGCAGCTCTTCATCGGTCAATGTAAAGCAGTGACACAGTGGAGCACTGCCTTCTCTGCCAAATAAAGGCCACAGAATCATGGCTTAGAAGATCTGGCCTACGAATCACATTGTAGGGTATTAAACCCTGAACGGTACCTACCTGGACGGAAGGCAGTTAAAGGGCAGTTGAATTTAAATCATACTGGGTCTATAAAACAGGATTATAATATGTGGTATGTCATCAGATTTAAACCAACACAGGGAACAGCATTGCTGTTTAGAGACAGATACACTGAAGATACAGAAGCACAATAGAATTGTTTCAAGAACACCCTACAAATTTCCACTCTTAAATATGCAATAATAAGATGCTTTCTGAACTTCCGAACTGCAAACTTCTTTTAGGTGAGAGGGGCAGCTCTTAAAGGTTAGTGGCATTACTGATTCAGCACAACTTCAGCTAACTTTGTCAGATTCAGCTAAGCATGTCAGCTTCAGGTAGTTGTAACAGCTTCGTTGTAGCACTGAAAGCTTCAGGTAAGAGCGACCTGTCGCCGTTCAGCAAGCTGAAAAAGCCGGACCATCCCTCTGCAGATCCTGACCCGCTGCCGTGAACTGGGTGGCAGCTCACAAATTAATTTCCTTCTTTATAATACCATGATGAAATATTCATTTTCCTCTCTTAAGGGAACCGTCGGCAGTAAAATCAGACAGACAGGCTCTCCCCGCCACCTTCGTGCTGAACTGAGTGTGAAAGTGCCAGCACTTTACGGCCTTAAGAGGAAAAAGCAGCATGGATCAGCACAGTGCCCAGCCTCACCTGAAGCCACCTGTCGAGCAGATGAGTGGAGACACGGACGCAACGCATGCCAGATGCTTCCGCCTTCGGCCGCTGAGAGGGCCACCTCCCTCACCCAGACCGAAAATCTCACAGAGTGCCTTCGTAACAGCAAGCCGGCAGCAGAGTGAGCACAGCACAACAGGCCGAATTACGACATTTCTGCAAGCTTGATCACTCGGGGAGAGAAGCGGCCGCATGTTTCATCAACAGCTCGTCAATAACCTGCTCCTCTGCTGCTGGCTTCAGGTAGGTAGCCTGAGGAAATGGCAAGCTAACCTCAAGATAACATCGGGTCAGGTTTTAGCTCCTGGCTAACGCTCTGCATCAAAGCCAGTGACTTAGCCAGTTCCAGTCCAATGTACTAACCTGAAGATCAAACTAAAGCCAGCCATTTAAAACAACATCCAAGCTAACCAAAGCCGAAACACCGCCAAACACGTTGTCTCACACAAACAGTCACAAACTTAAAAAGACTTAAAAAGACATTGTGTAGTTCACCTTCCAACAGAAGGGAGTGAACAACGATTTTGCACAACTTTGTGCCTTTCGAGCCATGTTTTGTGCAGGTTTCTTGCCATGAATTTTTATGAAACCTTTATTTAACCAAATTAGTCCCACTGAGATTTACGATCACTTTTACAATGGGGGTCTGGCCACCACAGGCAGCAATAAAAAGTTTAACACAAAAATAAAAAATAAAACACTCCTGTTGAATTGCTGGTCATTCGTAGGTATTTAAAGTCTCGCTGGGATCTGTCATGCAGATGTGAATATCCAAGGGCCACCTAGCTTTCTCTTCTGTTCATTCATTTTGGTTGCAAAACTCTGATTGGGTTACATGACTGACTATATAATACGTTTTGACCAATCGTAGCGAGGGGGTGGTCCCAACCTAATGAAACTATTTACACTGAAATTCTGATTGGCTGCCTGCACCAGACGTAGCGGTCACCACGGTAAACGCGGCATTTTTTTCACCACAGAGCACTGCGTGTTGGCTAAACAATGTCTTCTCCTCCTTTTCGTTTGACAGCCGCCTTAATGCAGCATCTCCAGGCCAATGCTATGAGACCAGATCATGCAGCACCACAGCGAAGCCCCATCAACAGGCTAGTATGGTAGCCACAGGCTAATCCACAATGATCGTACCCAAGGTCCCCCACCTCAGATGTTCTCTATAACCAATGAGGAAAGTACAGATGAAAAGCTATGTCACGCACCTTGGACCAAACCCAGAGTCAGTCAAGAATACTGTAAAACAGTGAAATGTCCCCGCGCTGTGGAAAGCACCACTGATAAGGACGACTGCTGATAATGAATGTTTGCCTCAGGCAGATCAGAGGAAATGCATTCTGCACCAAGTGGCAATTTAGACGGAGAACAAAAAAAAAATTATCGCAATCATTTCTGCTGAACATCACGGGGCATGAGGCGTAATGTGAAATTATTCATTTAGACCCAATAAATATGCATATAGGACTACCTGCAGCTGGGAGAGTCATCTGCACGCAGGTAAACAATCTGAAAAGGTGGGGGATTCACAGATAGTTGGCTTCTACATATTCATTTAGTTATCCATGCGAACGCCGAGCTCCCCAATCAATATCAGCTCCACTTTGTTTGTCAATGTGAGATTTTTTTGTTCCGGGTAGCTTTTTGCAGGCAGTAGTGAATGGAAAGTACATGAATCACGGAGACTGGAATGCGGGCCTATCGTCACTGTGCTGCTGGGGGTGTACGTTTGTGTGGGAAATGGAGGTTACTTTTCTCTTCAGAAATCCGGGAATCTCACATTCTTGCATGTGTCAGATGGGACTATCTGCTGAGAGCAGGAAGCTGCTTGACTTCTGGGCTCCTGTGTGCATTTCTCAATCATCTCCCCAAGTTTTTTAAAGTCCAAGACATGATATTTAAAGCACTTAACCTTTGCATTTCCTTTAGTTAGTCTGAAAAAGTGATTGAGCAACCTGCCTCATCCAGTGCGTACCCTGCTTTATCCAGCATAGTACCATTCCTCATCTAGTGCATACCCTGCCTTATCCAGTGCGTACCCTGCCTTATCCAGTGCGTACCCTGCTTTATCCAGTGTGTACCCTGCCTTATCCAGTGCATACCCTGCCTTATCCAGTGCGTACCCTGCTTTATCCAGCATAGTACCATTCCTCATCCAGTGCATACCCTGCCTTATCCAGTGCGTACCCTGCCTTATCCAGTGTGTACCCTGCTTTATCCAGTGTGTACCCTGCCTTATCCAGTGTGTACCCTGCTTTATCCAGTGTGTACCCTGCCTTATCCAGTGCATACCCTGCCTTATCCAGTGCGTACCCTTCTTTATCCAGTGCATACCCTGCTTTATCCAGTGCATACCCTGCCTTACCCAGTGCTTATCCTTCCTTTTCCAGCACATTCACTGCATAGTCAGTCTTCTCCAGGGTAAATCAAGTCTTATATGCTCTCTTCCTGGGATCGTATCTGAAACACAGTTCAGAAAAAGTTTGCAAGACTGATGACATTGCAATCACGTGGGTGGTTCTGGTGAAGAAATAGTTTGTTCTCGAAACTCATAGCATGTATAGTTCACATACACTCAAACAGGAAGGTCCACCCTGACAACATGTATTGGTACTTCTGCATATTCGCGTGAATACGCCGTCATCGGATTATCTGGAGTGGAAATGGACTGGAGGGTGGTCTGGACAATTGACTTGCTTTTGCTGAGTTAATCAGCCATTGCCTCACTTCGACTGCAAGACCCGTGTCTTTATAACTGAATTTCCGTTTGCATGTAAACGAAAACGACCTTTCGGCAGCACTGGGGATGTCTTGGTTTTTGACTCTGCTATGACCTGGAAGAAATTCCGGCACCAGCGCAGCCCTGGCTGGTGAAAAGCTGGCTCTCAGGTAGACAAGGAACCGATCCGCTCACAACCATTATGTTTAAAAAGAACAATACCACCTGGCTGGAGGTACGGTGCAGCACTGGTGTACCTAGAACCAAAAGTCATAGCTCTCCATTTGAGTTCTGTGGGATTCTTAGCACAGCCGAGAGTCATTTGAAGGTAAGAGCCCTAGATGAGCTATTGTCTAGGATCAGTGCACTTTCCACCATGACTGCAGATATCCCCCACTGCTGTACGTCAACATGGGTGGCAGACACACCATCATCAAAACCAAACACTGCTGCTCCACCCTCGATGGCATGCACTCTTCCACCCATGACGGTTAATGTCCCAGGAGGTCACCAGGAGCTCAGCTGTCATTTTGTCCTTGAGCCGGCAACTGTGAAGGAACCCACTAGACGTCTGTAAGTATCGAGATGCTGCGTTTCCCAGCATCCCTCTTAAAGGTGGTGCCACTCCACCTATTTAACCGTGGTTACCCCAAGATGGAGAGTAATCAGGTTATAGGAACAGAGAGTACAGGAGGTATTCTGAACCCTTTTGGTCTTCATGTGCTTTCCATGCACCCTGGATCTCTTTCATGAGTCTTCAAACACCCCCTGGACCTACTTCATTGAGCTCCCTATGCTTTTCCCTCATTATGGTCCTCCTCTAGTTTCATGTCCTTTGGCCACCTCTTGTCAGGCCTCATCAGACAAATCATCCTGACAAAGAAACAAAGGTCCAGAGATCACACCAGCACAGGGACCTTGGGCAGCTCCAGGGAGACAGACCAATCAGAGTTCATTAGGCTGTTAAACTAAAGCAGCCATGTTCATCCCTAAAAAAGCTCCCACAGGCTGCTTCATGGGAATGTTCTAGAATGGACATCCTAAGTGACCACATCATTATGACACACACATCTGATGGGACTAGTGACAGATGCAGAAGGTGTGGCCCTCGGCCTCCTATTCCAGCACTATGTTTGACTTTCCCCCCAGAACATACGAGCACAGGCAGTAAGAGATTCCATACAGTAAAAGATCATGCATTCCCGGTAGCCACAGAAGCAGGAGATTCCAGGGCTTAACCGTGATGAAAATGTGTCATTTTGTTAGCTACTCCTTCAGTGTACCATCTTCCTGCCTTGGAAGAACCTTCCCTCTTGCATAGGGAAGCAGGACTGGGATTGGGATGCCACTGCTCCACAACCCTGAGCTCAGCTTCTGCAGGAAGTGTGAACATCCCAGTAACATTACATCAATCCTGCATCATAGCAACTTCACAGCAACATTGTACAAGTGTCAAAACAACGTTAAAGCAACATCAGCTGTGTTAAAATAACATTAGCAATATCACAGAAATGTTTCCGCTATCTGACCAGAACATTTCTGCTTCAAGTCCTGCTGTAAGTTACTTAAAAACTCTCATGAGAATGGTTCTGCAAGATTCGTCCTTCTTTGGATGGCCGGTATCCATGGAAACCAGCTGTCATTCCATAGAACCATATGGGGTGGGAGGGTAGGAGGTCCTTGAAGATCCAGCTGGTGTCTCCTCCTTGCCTGGTTATGTCTACTGGTTATGTTTGTGTTTGCGTGTGTGTGTGTGTGTATGTGTGCACGTGTGTGTGTGCACGTGTGTGTGTGCGTGCATGCACACATCTGCCATCATTTTACATTTGAATTTGCCACAGACAGTTGTTGTGCTTTGCATTTGCGTGTGTGTGTATGTGCGTGTGTGTGTGTGTGTATGCGCGTGTGTGTGTATGCACATGTATGCGTGTGAATGCCTGTGCTTGTGTGCCTGTAGGTGTGATGTGGGCTGTGTGTGTGTTTTGGGTATGTCAGTAGTGGTGTGTGTGTTTGAGCACTATAGTGCAGTTTGAAAAAGCGAAACAGTGAACCCCAGTGGCCAAATAGGGTCAAAGCAATGCTTGGAGATCAGGCCATCTATCCTGATGCCAGGAAATCTTCACAGACAGGATAAGAGCATTTCTACCTCATAAAGCACGGTGGGTTTAACTCTCAGGAACTGAATTATTTGCAGTCTTAAATAAACCGTCCAACACTTACAGATGGACAGTGTAGACAAAGCATATCAATCATATCAAAATGTGTTTATACATGTATTTATTTTAGGTACAAAGTAGTAACATACTTACAGATCATATTACCACAGCTACAGTACCAGAATCAAATCCATCAGTAGCGGTGCAGAAAGGAACGTGTAAGGAGGCTGTGTTGTCTCCAGAGATAAGCCAAATGGCAAACCCAGCCCCACATGTACTGTATGGCTGGCAACCTGTCCAAGCCTGACTCCTCCTCCTTCAGTTGACATGGCAACACAAGCATGGATGTCTGGGAGTGAAGGTGCGGCCTCTGAACCTCAACTGTCCAAGCGACGCAAGAGAGAAAACTGACAGGCTGTATGGTCAAAGTGAATTTACATAGCGCATCTTGTTAGCGACTGGAAAAACTAGGCTTCCATACTCAGTGCGTGAGATTACTGTGCACCATCAATCACAGGTGCTTTAACCCAATTCCCACTGGCTCTTTTTTGAGCTACTGTCGGGTTAAACCAGCCGGTGATTGGCAGTACATGGTATTCCAATCTACCATGGTGTTCAAAGCCCCATTTCTCACATCGATATTTTTCATCCATGAATACATGGGTTTTTTTGCACCAGAACCCCCCATTGTCTCCGGCGGGAGCCTCTGTGCTGATGTGCCTCAGCTAGCCTTTTTCTTCATTTTCTTCCAAGCTGAAAGGCCAATTTTTCATCTGTTTATTCAGAAAATCTTCAGTTCTCTTGCTCTCTCTCATCTCCTGTCCCCCAGAACAGGGAATCCTCTTATAGAACTTGGGTCTGTCTCAAAATCCACTCAGATGCTCCCGCACTGCTCTTCTCCCTCCCTATGTGTTCCATGGGACCTTCAATGAACATGGACAGTTATGACCTTGATCTGACCTCCCAATCCAGAGCCTTCTCTAAATTGGGGTACTGGCATCTTATGTGGACCGGAGGGATAACTGCCCGCAACTGGATGATGCTGGGTGACCCAGTTATACACCTGGATGGATCAGAAGACATTTTGCCAAAAGAGAGTCACTGTTTTGGAATAACACCCAGAGAGAACCACCTTTCTGGTACAATACCCAGAGAGAACCACCTTTCTGGTACAACACCCAAGAGAACCACCTTTTTGGAACAACACCCAGAGAGAACCACCTTTTTGGAACAACACCCAGAGAGAACCACCTTTTTGGAACAACACCCAAAGAGAACCACCTTTTTGCTTGTCTTTGTACTGTGGGAAGGGCCACACAAGCACCCACGATCCGGGAATCAGGAGATGTGAAAAGGATACCCGCTAAGTTACCATGTCTGCCTCATTTGCTCTTGTTTAATGTATTTTGTCGATGGTCTGTCTGTGGGATATTGAGCAAGTTTGAAAAAGGACATTGAGTCAACAACAGGTCAAGCATTAGCAGGTCATTTAAATGGAGAATGATACCATGGCCTGGCTTGGCATGAAATCAATACAATGAAGCTCCTCATTAACATAAGGATGACCCCCATCCTGCAGGCCAGGCACGTAATGAAGAGCAGGAGCACTAAGTTACCCCATGGAGGCCTGGGCTGTGTTGACAGTATCAATTTCCTCCCTTCGAAGTGATGGAGACAATTTCAGCTTTTTCTGGTGCCCTGAGGTTTCTCAGGGCACGTTTTCCATTTGACTTCTAACATCTTTAATGTGACCGAATGGGACTGACATCAGTTGTTTTCTTTGTGACTTCCTCATGCCACAGCCCAGTAGTACAGGCGTGAGCTGGGATATGATGCAGGCAGTGACTTTCACACATTCCTGTTTTGACACCAAACAAATGTGGGAATGAATCCAGATCTCAGTGTCCTCCGTGGGTAGGTCTGAGCCTCCAGAGCACCCCACAGACAGACAACTCCACAAAGCTACATTCACCTCCCAGGTCCACAGGACTCAGATCAGCTCAATCATCATTCCCTGACACCACCCATGATGGCAGTCAGCAGTAAAAAGCCCTCCACCCTCCTCAGCTGTCCCTCAAACCTTCCTTTTCTTCTCTCCCTCCCTTTCCCCACCTTTCCAATCAGCGAGTGCTGTGCCAGAATTCCAGATGCAACTTCAAAGACTTCCCAGAGCTCCTGTAGCCAAACACAAGTCATGCATGGCCTCAGTTGCCATGGTGACAGTGCATGCAGTAACAATGGAAAAACCATTTGCCTACCTGATCCTTTTAAGCCGCTCCTCTGGGGGAGTCCACTAGTGTGAGATGCAGTCATTCTCCCGTATTGGAGGAGCAGAATTGGGGAGATCCTGGTCTTTCTGTACATCTCATGCTGTTATTGCCCTTACCTCACTGCTCCAGTGGAGAACATGTCCCAGGAGGTGTGTCTGCTCAGCAGCCTCAAACCTACCATAAACCTTCTCCTACCTAAGCTATGAAGTACCAGAAACGAGCCAGACTCTCATATATCCATTTCCAGGATTGTTGCACATGTAGTCAGCACTGAAGAATTGAGGTCAGTCCCAGGAACTCCGCATTGTGCCTGGGATACGATTTTACAGCCCACTGACAAATCACAAGGATTCTCCTTTGATCCTTGCTGAGACAGCCACCCTCTTAAAAGTGATTTTCAGTGTGTGAGTCCGCACGCTGCCCCCAGCGCACACAGGGTGGCATTCCCCAGTGCCAAGATGCACTAAACATAAGCTTTCTGCATTTTTGTAGGAAACTCTTTCAGATGAAAGACAGTTTCATGAGGAGAGTGAGGGACGCAGAATCGCAGGTGAAGAAATTACATTGTTTGGTTTCCTCAGAAAATGACAAGTGTTCTCTACAAAATGAAACTTTCCAGAAGAGTTTCAAAGGAGCGATGCATCAAAAGAGTAAAACACCTGCCTTCAGTGAACTTTAACGCAGCGCAAAGGTATTTTATTTCAGTAGACAAACACACTGACAACAAAACCAGTGTTACAATACCATCCATTTATTTAATAATATAACCCCAAAACAGGTGGAAATCAACTGTAGATATAGAAATATTATGAATTTTACACAGAAAAATATCAGTGATGGAAAAATACCAGAATGAACCACAAGTGTCTTTAACCAATCAAAGGCTAGTAATAGATTTGGTCAGGTTCCTCATCAAAAGACTGCCATCTCAGGTCACTGGAAAATCTCCATCTGTATTCAGTATTTTCTGCACTCTCTGTACACCGAGTCTTTTCTGCACTCACTGTGCTCTGACTATTTTTCCCTTTCTTTGTTCTCTATTTTCCATACTGTCTGTGCTCTACAAGCACTCGTAAATCCTCAGCAAATATCTCAATAACTCACTTGGTTGTACCAATAAAAACCACCCAGCTGTAGTTAGCAGAATACCAACCAATCAGATCTCATCATATGCGCAATTCACCGCATCTCAATGTTGAATAAGCTGACCTACAACAGGGTGATCTCAGCAAGACCTGAGGAATGAAGTAGCACTGAGCTCAGTCTCTCAGAATGGCCAGTTCAATCCAAATGTAACAGATGCACCACCACCCCCACCCCACAAGAGAAGCAAGAAATGGACTACCACCCAACCCCCCCTCACCTGCTGATATGCCAGCTGAAAAATACCGGAGCATTATGGGAAAAGCCAGGGCTACTTGGCATTGTTTGGCAATTTCAGTGTTGTTAGAGCATTATGTGGATAAAAGGTCAGGGTTTCAAGGGCATTATAAGAAATAGTCAGCATTGCTTGGCATTGTGGGAAAAGGTCAGAGATGCTAAAGCATTATGGGAAAATGCCAGTGTTGTTAGGGCATTTTGGGAAAAGGCCAGTGTCACTCGGCTTAGTGGGGGAATGCCAGCTATGCAATGTATTGCAGGAAAAAGTAATTGAAAGTGGGATTGTTGGAAAAATTCAACATTGTTGGGGCATTATGGGAAAAGGCCAGTGCTGCTTGGACACGTCTATGAAAGGGCGTGGCTATTACAACACCTGTAATCTTCACTGTGGTTGGACAACGCCAGTTCCTGATCAGTGCTGCTAGATTGTCAGCTCAATGCTGCCACCAGTGGTCTGAGTGTAGAATTGCCCTTAGACCCTGCAAAAAGAGGTGGGGTCTGAAAGAATTATAATTACATACATAATAGCTATCCACACAAATATGTTATTCAACATGAGAGCTTAAAGTGGCTTGAAATTGTGCCCTTACTGAGCTTTGCACTTTGAGATCTCCAGGAATACAGTAGCAAGGATGGCAGTAGAGGAAACACTGCATGTGTTTCCAAAGCAGAAGATTACCACTTTCGAAGCACAAGAGAGACTGAATTAAGTGGAAACCACACATTTCAGAAAACACTTTTAAGTGAACAAGAAGACTGACGGCATGGTGCCCCAAGAGCGCTCTTGAGCCCATGGTGCTCTTATCCAAATGGGGCCTGAAATTACCACAAGAAGGCGGTAATTAGGTGGCTGCTGAAGGAGGCCTTTTTGGGAAGACCTGAAGAGGTGGCGGCTTCCACTGAGAGGGCGGGATGCTGCAGGGTTGCGGACGGAGCTGCTGCCTTTGGAGGGGGCGGAGGAGAAGAGTAACGGGGGATCAGGTGGCAGGCAGCAGATGGGACACGGCTCACGGTGACATACACATGGAACATGCAAGTATGGAGACACAGACGAGATCACATAACATTCAGCCACACATCCCACTGTCACACATGCGTGCACACAAACTGAAGACACACACACACACACACACACACACACACACAAACATGCCATGAGCTCATTTGTGCACATCATCAGTTCAAACTCACGGGGACACGTGACACACGCAGACATGAGATAAGATTGGATCTGACGCCGATAAATCATATGAATGGCATGCAGGTGCCAGCAACATGTGTGCATACAGCTGATATAAGAGAGCGTACACACAAAACTGAGATCAGGTGGCACACAAACCACGTCACGTGACCTCAGGAGCACAATGAGCGGGAAGAGTGGCTGTCAGACGCAGCTGTGGGTAGGTACCCTGCAGGTGACAGAGAGTAGCACTGGGCTGGTCAGGGAGTAAGACCGCGGTGTACTGGACGAGGGAGCACTTCCCATGGCCAAGGACTCCTACTGCACGGCACAGGAACAAGGACTCACAGGCAATGAGGCTGGTGGCTAAGAGCGTCTGCTCAGATCGGCACATGGGCGCTCTGCCGCTCGCTAGTGCCCACTGCTGGTGAGACCACAGATCCACATCAGCACAGGTAGCGAGGGGAAGGGAAAAAGCTCGCCGAGCAGGGGCAGTATTGGTAGGAAAACATTTCTCAAACGTTTAGCCTCGGTTCCTGCACCGGCAAAATGATGCAACAGATTCTCCAGGACATGTACATCGAGCCAGAGCTGCTGGCCGAGCTCAACGAGGAGCAGAAGCAGATTCTCTTCTACAAGATCCGTGAGGAGCAGGTGCGACGCTGGGAAGAGCGAGAGAACCAGAGCCAGAGTTGCAGCCCAGAGACGCGGCCCAGGCGGGGTGAGTGGAGAGTGGAGTTAAAGGGATGGGAGCTGGAGAGCCTCTGGGCACAGGTGAAGGCCAGAGGCCATTTCACCATGTGTACAGATGAGTGTTTCATCAACCGAATATGTTTACAATTACCTGTGCATAGAGCTATATGTTTCATGAAAGAAATCTTTAACCACTAGGTACCTGTCACGAACCGCTGAACGGCAACACCCTTTGTACATTTAGTTTTTTGCAAAGTGTCTTCAAGAGATTTTCTTTTATGATGGTGTCAGTATTCTACCCGAATACGCTACCATTCTAACGCTAAAGCTTACGCTACAAACAGCTGTGCCTAGCTTCCCTTTTGGCTCCCTGGTCAACAAGGCTGATGCCTTTTCTGATTCTGGAGTGCTGCTGGCTGCCTGCTGTTTTCTCAGTTGTTCTGTGCTGTACTTGACTCTGCCGTGTTCGGTTCACTTTTTGCTTGCCTAGGTTCAATTTTTCCTGATTCAGCCAACAGGAGAGGCATCCAGTGGCTGCTGGGAGCGGACGGTGAGGTTTGGGTATGGGTGATGGGAGAGGCTCCAGGAGACAAACCCTTCCAGGACATTGTGGAGGAGCTGATGGCTGAGAGAGCCAAGCGACAGGCCCAGCAAGAAGCCCAGCAGCTGTGGTGAGGGGAGCCTTTTAGAATCATATTTAATAACACTGGGTGGAGCCTCAGGCACATGTGACTGTGAGTGTGTAACTACAGAAGTACAAACTGAGTCATGTGATTTCATTTAAAGTACAAAATGAAGTAGAAAAACAATATGAATACTTTGAAATGCAGCACATGGTGATTTCATTGTCATTCTGTTTCTCTCAATTTTTTGCATTCACACCTGCATAAGTCCACATTCATTAGCCCTAACCCTAACCCCACATTCACTAACCCTAACCCTAAAACCCTAACCCCACATTCACTAACCCTAACCCTAAAACCCTATCCCCACATTCACTAACGCTAATCCAGCATTCACTAACCCTAACCCGATATTCAGTAACCCTAACCCAATATTCACTAACCCTAACCCCACATTCACTAACCCTAACGCTAATCCAGCATTCACTAACCCTAACCCGATATTCAGTAACCCTAACCCAATATTCACTAACCCTAACCCC
>JAACJT020000035.1:923045-944911 GCA_009936485.2 Gymnarchus niloticus
ATATTATTGTTTTTAAAAAGATTTGATGTGTTTTACTGGTGTTTTTTTGTTTTGGGGGGGGGGGGGGGGGGAGTGTACACATAGTTTCTAATCTCCTGTATTAAGGCGCGCGATGAATTTTGGGCTGCTTTCGGTGTCCATAGCAACCCGGTATACAAACGCGAACCTCCCGAAAGCGGATCCTCGTACCTTCATGCCGAATGTTCCGCGTGCACGTCCCCATTCCGAATGTGCGTCTTAATAATGGCGGGAATCACCCCCCCATACTGCTCAGCTTTGAAAATGCATTTTCACTAGGAGCCTCTGGACCTTGCACTGATAACCCAACATCGCCACCTGTGGGAGACAACGGGTACCAACACGTGGCCGCTTACGGAAGGCCATTCACAGGTGTCAGGTTACGGCCATTCAAGCGGCATGAGGCCTAACATCCCACTGAATAAAGTGTAAGCAGCCAGGTGAGGAGACGCCTCAGAAACATAGGCTGAACTCCCATAGTGCACAGTAGGCTGTTAAACCCCACTCACATAGCAGCTGGTTACAGCAGAGGCCCAGGTGACCACACAACGTACTGACCCCGAACGGTTAATCCTGCCTCTGAGCATCACGCCAACCGTGGGCCCATAGCAGTCCACGTTCTTGGAGATATTTTTATAATATCAGATTACCCTGCTGGACAGTCAAGTCACAGACTGTGCAGCTGTTCTAATGAGAATCCGTTTGTCAAGAAAGAAAAAAAAATAAAATACTGGAGAGAAAGATCCAGAATGAGGTCAACAGTATCTACAGGCCTCTGGGGTGACCTGCAGCGGAGGAGAGCAGGGGGTCAGGCCTTTGAACATCCTTGACAAAGGTCACAAGTGTCAAACCTAAACTGGGACACAGGAAGCAGATAGTAAAAAATTTCTATACAAGAGAGCAAAATCTGAACAGCGTGTGAGAAGAGTAGAGACGAAAAGTGACTTTCCCAGCAGTCAGACTCTCTGAAGAAACAGAGCCATTTTATTCCAAACAACAGATGTATAAATATCATTCAAAAGCTTTAACTGACGTTTAAAATAATTAAAAAACTGCTGTGGTTTTCAGTAGCAAAACAAGAAAAAAAAACAAAAAAAAAAAACAGGTAAGTACAGAGGAGTTTCTCAGAAAAACACTTTCACAGGCATCAGGGTACAGCTACCCTGCAGATGAGCTCATAGAGCAACGTCATTTTCCAGGCACTTTACGTGTGTCACCGTGTGCGTGTTGTCTACGATCCACAAGCACTTCAAGGTGCTTACCGTCAGACATCCCAGTAGCCCAGAAAAGTAGCGGATTTAACGCTGATGCTTTTTTTCAGGGCAGCGTCGTGGGTTCTCAGAGTTAGAAACCAGCCCTGTACAATCATTTAGGCTACACGAACGGCCTTGGACACCCCCAGGACGTCCGGCCCGTAACATTTCTTGCAATCAAGGTTCCAGGAATGAATATTCTGTTGGTACAACCCATGATCCCTCCCATTGTCCAGGCCAAAATAAGGCAGTCTGCACACAGCATCGCAATGGTCACCCCGCCAAGGCTGGCTACGGTCCCAGTACAGAACGAGCCTTGAGAACACACAGCAAACCACTGGGGGGCGCCGATGTCACAAAGGCAGTGATGTCACCGAGTATCCTCGGTACAGGCAGATGGCCATCTCGCTGGGAGACAGTCATGCGTCCAAGAAGCCAACGGACACCATGTCTCGAACAGGAAGTCCACTGGGGTCTGAACTTCAGATGGTGTGGTGCGATTTACGATGGAGGTCAGGGGTCAATCAGACTAACCCGTCAACTCTCTAGGGGCGAGTTTAGCCAGGTGTGAGAGCATGACACACACAGCCGGGGAAAAGGAGGACAAGAAAAAAAATGAAAGAGAGCGATTAAGAGTGACACACACACACACACACACACAGGGTGAAGTCCATTTGGCAATGTGGTCAGAGCCACACACAGATCTGCTCTGTCATTCCTCTGGAGGAAGCATAGCATTGGCCAACAAAGGAGAGTGGCTACAGCAGATGTCCCGCCCAAATCAGTGGTGGAACTTGACTCTTTCGATGTCTCCAATCAGTGTTCGAGCCAGGTAGATGCCCACCATCTGTTAAGAGAGATCTGGAGGTTACCCTCTGAGCACTGGAATGGGGGGGGGATCCCCTCATTGCCTAGACACGCCCACAGTCGTACCTGCAGCAAAGAAATGCTGATGAAGACCCCAGCTACAATGTAGATGTTGCGTGGAAGCCACGCCTCCAGGGCGGCGACACAGCCTTTGACGCTGATGATGTTACTGAGGTCTCCCTGAAATAGGCGAGGGAGGGACAACAGTGTTAAACAGAACAGCGGGACCGCCGGCACCAGCCCCACCCCCAGCCAACAGGCCTCACCTTCACCTCTCTAATACCATAACCACACTGGGTGTTTATAACGGGATTCTGGGAAGAAGAGAGACAGATCAGTGTGACGCCCAGCGAACCGGCCGCACGCACGCACGCACGCGGACACATGCCGATACGTACAGCTGGGTCACGCAAGCAGCAAGAGAACGGGACTCCACAGCGCTCCCTGCTGGGGTTGAGCTTGCTGCAGTTAAAGTACAAGTTCTCGTTCCAATCATCAGGGCCCGTCGCTCCACAACAGTGGTTCTGCGGGAGAAGATTCAGAGTCAGAGGGTCTGTCTTTGTCTGTACGGACTCCCGGAAGCGTGTCCGGAGCCACCGTGAACAGTAACATGCCACAGTTCGCCTTCATCTCCTATTAACGCCCCAAACGGGTGCTGATGGGAGGCCAAAAAACAAGCCAATGAAAAGGAGGAAAAACATTCAGATGTTAGTCTGCCCCCACGTCACCAGTCTCTGCAGCGAGTCGATGAGGTTCTGCAGGTCGATGTCGTCCCGGTAGGCCTTGATGTTGCTGCGAAACAAGTCCCTGATCCATTCCCTCAAGGGGTCTTGGAAGACGAAAGCCAGAACAGCGGCCGTCAGCTCCAGGAAGAAGATGAAGCCAATGAGGGAGGAGAACTGGAGGGACAGGGAGCAAAGAGCGCAGGTCAGCACATGCCAGAATGCCTCGGGGCTCGAGCCGGGACAGTCGCGCTCGGGCCCGCCAGGCTACATTTGCTCATTAATTAAGTTCTAATGAGCTCTTCAACTCATTCTGACGATCGTTTCCAACTCATAATAATATTATCTTAAAAATGGAGGAGGGGAATAATGACAACTGTAACTGGGTGAAGTCTAATAGCTTAAGATAATGGCTGATTATGCCTAATTAAACCGAACACTCAACTCTACACAAATGAAGCATTTCGGCACAAGGCAACTTGTAAATTGGATTCACGTTAATAATGTACGAGGCATTCCTCGTCTGTAACTTCAGCCGCGCGAAGGTGGCCCGGTGTGATTGTCTTTAAAGCACCAGCCGAGTTCGGTACGAGGAGAGAACCTCCACAGGTGCCACGACTCGGCAGACCAGCCGCACCGTCAGCACAGTTTCCCCACTTTACACAGCAGTCATGCCAAACCGAGAGGTACAGCGGTCAACCAGAAGGTTGCACCCGGGGCCACAGCCGCGGGACAGACCACCTTCTGTCCTGGAGTGCAACCTCAGCGGGCAAGAGAATCACACTCACAAACTTGAGCAGGCAAATGTTCTCCCTCAAGGCTCCAACGCAGCCAGCGAAGCCCAGGATGAAGGTGACTCCACCCACCAGGAGCACCAGCCACACCGGGTCAAAACCATGCATACGGGTGACCTGGGTCAGATCCAACAGCACCCCCTAGAGGAGAACAAAGGAAGCCCATTTTACACTCTACCATTAGGGAAGGTTAGCCTCACGTGCCTTTGTGTACCTCGCGTGTGTCTTAATAAATGAGTTCCATTCAAAAATGCACGGGCAGCAATAAACATTTAAACAAACCTATAAATAAATGTAAAGTCAATAAACCCGAGGAACAGCAGGCCGCAGTCAACACGCATGCCGGCACTCCAGGCACAAACGAGCGTGAAACAAGGCAAGAGATCCCAGCCTGCAAACTGGGTGGAAGTGCGGGGGGCCGGCAGAGTTTTACACCAGACTCCACGGAACCTCAACCCAGATCACCCCCCCCCCCCCAAAACGAGCCTGTATTAACCGGGAGGACCTCACCTTCTCACTCCAAGCCCAAAGGCCAATGGCAATGAAGGCTGTGCCGGCGAGCTGTGAGGGCAGAGACAGAGTGTGAGGAAGGACAAACACAGGTAGACGGACAGGAAGACGTGCTGTGATGTGTCTCCATCCTCCTCCGGCAGCTTTACTCGCTACACACTGAAGCACTTTCACTCCTGATATAATGCTGTAACGTTAATGGTTTCACTGTCCTCCTCTTGTATAAAAAGAAAATGGTGAAATAAACAGGACTGAGTGAGATGAGACAGCGAAACTTTCACTCCGCGACTTCCTTTGCTGTCTGGAAAGAATGGCCAGGCGGGGGGGTGGGGAGGGGCACTGCTTCAAACAGGAAGCACGCCTTCCGCTGGTCGGGGGAGGGGCCAGCAGCTGTATCATCACAGAGAGAGCCAGGCACTCCTGCGGGAGACTGATAAGAGCATCCCGCATTCACAGACCCTCTCTTGTTTACCAGAGGGAGCAGAAGAGCTGCCGTAAGGCATGGGCTTCTGCCAGGGCCAGAGACGGACGGACGGCCAATCTGTACTCACCCAGAACAGCACATTGTAAGTGAACATCAGGTATTTGAAGCAGCAGCTGACCTCAGCTGCCTCATATCGGTAATAATGCATGATGCTTCTAGGGAGGGGCTGAGAGAGAGGGACAGACAAAGAAACGAGACGTGAGGGTCGGCATCTTTGTGCAAAGGTATGAAATCAAGGAGCAAAACACTGTCTACACAAACACACACAGCAGGTCACGTCATGTCACAAGAAAGCTTCTTCAGGAAAGCTGCCCAAGATTCACCTCTCTCAAAACTCCCAGACCACCCCGGCCTGAAGGTTACAAATTGCAGCAACAAGGAGTCATCCATGAACGTGCAGAACAGCACGTCCAGAAATGAAACCGATTTAAACAACGTGATCAAAATCAGCACCAGAAGGACAAACACTTAAAGACTTTAAGCAAATGAGCCACAACTAAATGACGGCTCACACCGGACAGATGTCCAGAAGTGGAAAGTTTTCAATAAAAATGAAGTAGGCTACAACATCTGATATGACGTCCAGGGCCACGAACTGGACCGCTCCTAATTATTATATTAATTTTAAGGATTAATTATAAGGGGAGGCATGCATTTCAAAGCAGCCATGGACATCCGATTCTGAAATCGGACTCTGGACTCTGAACCCTGGATGCCCCCCCGCCGCCTTTAGTAAAGACATGCAAATTGAAATGTCAAGCAGACCAAAGTCATTTTTGAGTTTTAATTTGGTGCAGAAAACTCTGAAGCGAAGGAAGGCGATAAACAAACGGCGTCGTCTTTTCTGGTGGTGTGTAAACAGAGTGTAAATAGAGGAGGACAAGGAAGAGATAAAGAGGAGATCAGAGAAAAAGAAATGGAGAAGGTATAGAGGAGGTATGAAGGTATGGAGAAGATATAGAGGAGTTATGGAGAAGATACAGAGGAGGTATGGAGGTATGGAGAAGATACAGAGGAGGTATAGAGGAGGTATGGAGAAGGTATAGAGGAGGTATGAAGGTATGGAGAAGGTATGGAGGAGGTATGGAGAAGATACAGAGGAGGTATGGAGAAGATACAGAGGAGGTATAGAGGAGGTATGGAGAAGATATAGAGGAGGTATGGAGGTATGCAGAAGGTATGGAGGAGGTATGAAGGTATGGAGAAGGTATAGAGGAGGTATAGAGGAGGTATGGAGAAGATACAGAGGAGGTATAGAGGAGGTATGGAGGTATGGAGAAGGTATGGAGAAGGTATGGAGAAGGTATGGAGGGGTCCCTGATGGACCCCCACCACAGCCCACTTCACGTCATGTAAGCCAAACTCTAAGAAGTTATTTTAAAAGCGTGAAGCTGCCCTGCGCTCTTGGGGGAAGATCTACAGGCGCTAAGAAGCTCCAGCTCACGACGCGTTTAAGAGCCGAACTTTCACGCAGAGTCCGGAAGCCCGACGCCGTTAAGGCCGCTTTTACCCCGCATGTGAGAGGCTCGTTACCTTCGCTCGACGTCCTTCCCGCCCTCGGCTCGCTTCGTCCCGACTCACGACCGACTTTCGCGGACGAACCGAACTTCCCGGCGACGAGGACGCCTCCACCCGCCGTGACGTCACGGCGCGCGCGCCCGCAGCGGTGACGAGCGGGCGGGCGCGCCGCCGCCGCCTGCCTGCCTGCCGCTGCGCGGGCACGGGTACTGAACCGTTAACCCATAATGGAAATAACAAAATAAACGTCAAAGTTATCAGATGAAGAGGTTTCACAGCGTGGGCCCTGTTACTGCGGCTTCTGAAACTTCAGTCTTCACCTCGCAGCTGTAAATTACACATCAACACCCCCGTTCTGAGATCAGTTTCTCATTCCCACGTCAAGGGTGTGTAAAATGTTGGTGTGTAAAAGAGAGGCACATTTTAGCAGGTCCACACTCTGCCACGACTGGTTTTTAGTGTCTCTGTGCAGCCACATGGACGTGCTTGGTTAGTAGGGGCAGTCTTTAGCAATTGGAATTTAAATATAGATTTCATTATTAGTATTATTATTATTATTATTATTATTAATAAAATGGACCATCCCTGCTAACATCCTGGCATTTTCTGTAGGACAGGCCCCGCCAGTGCTGCGTTAACCTCACATTGTCTCTCATAGCAGTCGATTTTATCCAAAAGCCGCCGTTCAGTTTCACAGTAATAAGCTCGGGTTATGAATCTGAGATGAAGCGCGCCCCCTGCTGTCCGCTGGTGAGATGTGAACTGGCAGCAGTGGGTGGGTACAGGACCCTCTTTTCAAATTAAACTCCGTGGAAATGCAAGCCCCAGAGGAGAGCAGATCACTTTCATAAGCTTTACAGATTGTGTAAGGCTTTATGTTTGCGCAACAATCACGGGTACTTTTCCGCTTACACAACGTAGTGAAGGACGAATCTCATCTGCGCGGATTTTAAAATTTATTATGCAAGTCAGCACAGCATATATGAAAATGTACAACAGTGACGACGTCGTGCGATGTCAAAGACCGCACAGCGTGGTCTCGAAGCTAACCGCAGGGTTTCAAACCCCACCTGCTTCTCTTTTAACCTCGAGCCTCAGTGTGACAAGAACAGTTTTAAGGTCAGACAAAATGGATGTTTCATCAAAGCTAATCCTCATGATATCCTGTTTGTGAAATTCTCTGGTTAACACCCTTCAACTTAGTCTGCATTAAACGGAGACGAACCACAGAAATGAAACATTCTGGCATTTATTTTTCTGACTGTGAGCTAAGAGGAAGTGTGAACGCTCTTCTCAGAGTTTCCCTTGGGTGTGTATGTTTACAGACCCACACCCACAGACGGAAGACTAAGGGTTCTTCACCCTAAGGGTTGCACTGGAACGATCTTCTCACCCTTCCCATAAGCGCACACACACCCAGTACCCTTCTCCTTATGCTCTCTCACATCAGAAACAGCCAAACCAACTTGAAAAAGCCATTTTTAACCCAGCAGCAGGCAAGCAAACAAGTTAACGCCTCCTCTAAACAAAGAGGGAGCCTGACAGCGAGGCAACTTTTTGTGACGGAGAGGGACTCCATCTTCATAAAGTATCAAGCAGCCACGACCCCCCTCTTCTGTCTGTACACATCAGTCTTACAGCAAGAACGCCGACATGCCGCCGTTAGTCCAGACTTCACGTTTCTTTAGTTTCCACACGGGCCCGTTCGAGAGGGCGCAGGACTAGATAGGACAGACAGCAAAGTCAGTTCAACCGACTTCCCTAACTCTCCTGTGCTGCCCCCTTGAGGCTGGACCGTTCCCTTTTCTTCTCCTGCTGGCCCATCATACGATACACCTTTTTTCGGGCATCCTTCAGCCGCTTCAGTTTCTCCATCTCTTCCCGTTCCTTCTGCTGCAGGAACAGCTTGTGCTTCATGCGTTGCTGGCCGCGAGCCTTGTTACACTTGTAGTTGTGAACAGTGCTGAGAGCTGTTAGCAATGCCGCCACCTAGTGGACAGGAGGAGGAAATACAGCCCGGTTATGGAAGGACGTTTCTCAGCAGCGGTGCGTGAGCATGTGTGTACGACTTGTTTCCAAAACCATAAACATTATGGAGAACGTCCCCAGAAAACAAACTCATCGTTTTTATTGCTCCATCTGTTACGAAAACGCTCCTGAATTTCATTTGCAATTTTCACGATTTATGAGTTTTATTGACTCGATTAAATTCAAAAGCCCCCAAAAAGATTAGAGATGCATGACAGGGTGTGTATGCCACTCAGGCGGCACATCCAGGGTCACACGCGGCCGCGGCCTTTACCGTGAGACCACCTTCCCATACCTTGCGTTCGTGGGGCTCCCTGATGACCGCCGGTCTTCTCAGATCGCGTGGCACTGTGCCCTTCTTCTGGTTCTGCTTGGGCTTGCTCTTGAAGGGGAGGGCCTTCTGCAGCTGTGGGGGGATGTGCAGGGCCTTGAAGTGCCGAATGCTCCTCACCACCGGCTGCAGGGGAAAGAGACGATGGGTTTGGCTTTGTCACGTGACAGACCACAAGATGCCACGTGTAGCAGAACCTCGTTTATCAGTCAACGTCCACCTGACAGACGTTTACAAAGAGTGCGGTGCGGACCTAACCTTGTACATGGAGTCCTTCGCGGGCTTGTTCTTTATACCCAGGTCCGTCTTGAGTTGTCCCAGTGTCCTCATGCCCGTCCAGCTCTCCTTCTGACCCAGGGGCTGCAGAAGCGAGGTCACGGGGTTGTAGAACTGGGGCACGGCGACCGGAAACCAGGTCCGCAGGAACACGACGTCTGCAGAAGAGGCCCATGCGTCAGTCCACCTCGCCACTCCCAGCCTGTCGCTAGAATACACAGGTAAAAGGTGAACGCAGGCAAACTCTGACCACTCATCAGCAGGCGGTCCTCAAACGTGGCTCGGCAGGCTCCCGGACTCTCTCGCAGAGCCTTCTTTATCTGGCCTCGGATCCCGCTGACCGTCCGCACAGTCGCGCCTTCGAACTTGGCCACCTCCAGAGTCGTGTTGAACATACCCTGAAACAGACACGCGCAAAGCGGCACTGCGTCAAACTCACCAACGGGTTTAAGCCAGCTGACCCGATGAGAGAGGCCGATGACCACACTGCCGTCATATCGATGCGCCCCCCACCTCTCGCTCATGCTGTCTTGCGTTGATAAAGTGACACCGTCCACCACTGGACTGGTACAGATACACAGGCATTCTGTAGTCTTCATATATCCCATTAAATACACACTCACACAGGGTCAGCTATTTACCCAGTGCCCTTGGAGTAGTTTACTGAGGTTAAGGGCCCAACAGCGATCAAGGTTACGCTGTCAGCCGTGGGATTCGAACCAGCAACCTTCCAGACACAAACACAAACTCCAAATTCCGCAGAGACACACACCACCTCTAATTCAGACCAGACTGTGATGTTCCTTTACAGGGTGTGAAGAGGTCCTACAGCAATATTTTAGGTTCCAGACCACTGAAGCTATGCTTCCCGGAGTCATCACATCACCTCACTCACCGTAGGTCCACCAGGTACTCACCTTGATGAATGCTGTGTTCTTAAAGATCTTATAGGGGTAACCAACCAGCTTCAGCTTCTTCACAATCGTCACCGATTTGTCCAAGTCCAGGACCACGCCCGTGGCAGCGATGCGAAAGCCTCCCTAAGAGATGGACACACACACACACACTCTCTCACAGCTAGCAGTCCAGACGGTGTTAGAGTTGCTCAGGGGAGTCCGATCACAACACTGGCTTCACCTGACATCTAGACACTCGCTTACCTGGACTCCAGCCACAGACTGAACTGCCAGGAAGCCCGTGCCCTGTGGTGTGATTGGTCCTGTAATGACAGGAGGTGGACCCCCAAAAAGGATCAGGAACACACGACAGTAGTCCAGAGTAACAGGGGAAAGGTTAGGAGGGCGCACAGAGATGGGAACAGGAACACACGACAGTAGTCCAGAGTAACAGGGGAAAGGTTAGGAGGGCGCACAGAGATGGGAACAGGAACAAAAAGTGTGGTTCAGGTTGTGACGGGGAAAAAGACAGGAGACAAACTCCGCATGTTAACTTGCAGCGTACCCCAGATGGTGGTGCCACAGTGCATATGCTGGGGGGTATACTTGAGCAGTCGGTGGCGGCCACTGTGGTCCTCTATGTGATAGAGCGGGATGGTCTGGAAGCGGCGCCAGCCCAGCGACAGGATGAGAGGATCCCGTGTCTTCAAGATGCGCTGATACCACCGGTGTTTCTTCAGCCTCATCTGAAACACAAGGAAGGGAGGCAATCAAAATGACCAATGCAGAGGCAGCCAATGGCAAGGTGCGATGTAGAGGGAGTGAGCCAATGACCAGACAGGATGCAGAGGGAGGGAGCTGGTAAGGTAGCATTTTACAGCAAATTCAATAAAACACCACAACATGTCTATTCAATATTTAAAAGCAAATAAAATATTGGTGAGCCTCTATTTCCAGTATATTTAATTTCAAGACAATTAAGCTAAAGCAACAGACTGAAATTACACCACAAAAATCACAGAAGATAAAAGTTTGCCACGCCCCCACAATTAAATCCTACTGACATCCATTTGACACGTTACACACAGACACCCAGTGCCCCCTGCAGGCCCTGGGGGGGGGTCGCAAATAGCCAGGAAAGGTTTACTCAGAGTGAAAAGAAGAACTAGAGGATGTGACCTCCGGCTTGTTGCTGCCCCCTACCTGCAGATAGCCCACATTGCACTCATTGGCACCCAGGCCTCCCAGGATGATGGGATAGTGGGGGTCAAAGTTGGTGACAAACTCGCAGGGCAAAGCCGGTATCTCCAGACGCACGTACATGCCGGGTCGGAAGCCCTCGTACTGGACACGCATTTGGTCCTCCATGTCCTCGAATTCAGCTCGGTTCAGCTGGAGGGGGGAATTTACAATGGGCCAATCACAGCTCAGCACTACACAAAAAACTGCAAACGTCCCTGGGAAGAGCGGAGGTGACCTCTGACCTCTGCCTGCTTCTGCATCTCCTCCTTCAGGTCATCGAAATAGGTGGCATCTCCCTCATCGTACTCCAAATCAAATCGTTCCTTCAGCCGCTTTTTCTTCTCCAGAAGTTTCTTTTTCTGTTTTTCCTCTTCATCCTCTTTCACCAGCACCTCTTCGTCATCATCCTCACCCTCCTCATCATCATCATCTCCCTCCTGGTTAAACCAAGGCAAGTACAGACTAGTGACAGGCCAAAGACTAATCAGCAAACTATCAAAGAGCGTGTGGTGCTGTGGTGTGGCAGTATCGCACCGTGATGGTCAGGTGACGTGGCCGGAGCACCTCAAAGAAACCCCTCCCAGAATTAGGGCCCCACCCCCCAACGGCACATACAGCAAAGCCCCCACTGAGTCAGAGGTGTTACAGAGACACCTACAGACAATAACGTCAAAGTGAATCCTTCCTGTAAAATAGTACCTCCTTCGGGTCCTCGTGCATCCCATCATGCCCCTCCCCAGTCTCCAGATCCTCAAAGTCCCCATACAGCTCCTCTGAGAAAAAGGCAAAGGAACAAAAGCGAATGAGGAATACATCAGGGAGCGTAGGAGCCAATGAGAACGTAGAGAAATGTCAGGGGGCGGGATAAAACGTGACCCAATGGGAGCTCACCGTCCTCCTTCAGGAGGGTGGCAGCATCCTTGTCTCCTTCCCACTGGCCCGTCACAAAGCAGTCCCTGATGGAAGCCAACATCTGCAGAAAAACATCGTCCAGCATCTTAACGTGACGTCAAACAGGAAAACGTGATCTCTGAGCCCTGATTGGCTGGCAGTATTCGGAGGCACCCGACGACGCTGTGTGGGACCAGCTGAGCTGCTCTGACCATACTTCACAAAGTTCTGTTAGCGTCCTGAACTACAGATGTGATACACAGTGCGAGGTTCGAGCAGACTGGGCCCTCCTCTGTGCTGAAGCGCAAAGGGAAACACTGACCATCCATGAAGCGAGGGAAGGAACGGCTGCCCACCTCCTCCTGCTCCCAGTCATGTGCTCCGTCAGGGACAAAACGCGAACAATCTTCTGCGTCCATCCGCTGCTTCCTGCTCTTCTCTGGCCGACTCACCCGGAACAGGCCTCCAAGTTCCTCCTCCTCTTCCTCGGCTTCCTCCTCACCTTTCGCAACTGAGACAGGAACAGAGAGGCGTCAGGACCGGCAGGGGGCAGCGTGTGGCTGCCACAGGACAATCAGGGCTAACGACCGCAACGAGCACGGCAGTGTCCGTTGCCTATGACGTCAGGAGAAAACCCGGGTTTTGGGTGGCAGGGAGGTACTGCTGGGCCCCCCGACCATACAACACCAGTAGACATAAACACTGCGGTCACAATGGACACCTTCCATCACCGTGTACAGTGAGCTCTCCCTCACCTGTGCCGTACACGAGCTTGCGCAGGTTGGGCGCTGCCTCTTGCTGCCGTAGAAATGCTTCGGCCGCCTTCTCCTTGAGGCCTTCCTTCCACCTCAGAGCACCTGGGAAAACGTCAGAGTCGTGTCTCTTAGACTGAGGACCATCGTAGGCGTCAATCACAGATCACTACAGCGACGGAGACAGAAAGTACCTGCAGATTCATAGCACATGTCTCCCTCATCCTCATTTTCCTCGTCAACTTTCAGCGAGCCTGCAAACTTCTTCACCCCGCTGCCAAAAGCTTTCAAAGTTGTAGACTCTCCCTCTAGATCTGAATCATGGTCATCATCATCTTTAAGAGATCCCATCGCCTTTGATGCCTTGATTTTGCTGCTGGCCCCTTTAGACGTGACGATGACATCTCTGTCCATGTCCGAACTCTCCGAGTCCTCTTCATCACCCTCAGTTTCTATTTCTGAACCCTCAGAGTCCTCTTCCTCGTCATCCTCATCGTCACCACTCTCCATTTCCTCTGAACAGTGACCAGAGTCAGCAGCTCCACCTTCTACTGCTTCCCTCGCCTCTTCTTCTTCCTCCTCACTCAGCTCAAGGTCATCCTCGCTGTCTGCAAAAGCTGGCACTTCCTCCAAGGTCTGCTCCACCCTCCGATCCAGTCGCTGCTTCTTCACAGGAGGGCCCCATTTATTATCTTCTCCTCCTTGCCTCTTCCCCTCAACCTCTTTATCCTCTTCCTCACTCTCCATTTCCCTTTCATCATCATCATCATCATCATCATCATCACCACTGTCCTCCTCATCACTGCCTCCCTCTTCCTCTCCATCGCTGAATAAAGCTTTCCTCCTCTCCCTCTGTGTCACGGGGTCCCACACCCGGCTCTCTAGGGGCCCCTGCTGCTCCCTGTAAGTTAGGAAAGGGCATGTAAAGTGTTCCCTCACTGCTCCTTCATCACACCTCTCCATTCCCACGGGACCCTTCCCAGTCGGCCCCCTGCTCCCTCCTGTCCTCCACACTTACCCACTGTGTTGCACTTCCTCCGAGGTCAGGGCTGTTGTGCCACTGAAGAGGGAGACTTTGCTCTCAGCCATCTTGGCATCCAAAGTGGCGTGTGTTCCGATGAGGGACTGGACAAGCTCAGCAGTGGGACGTGGCTGCCCCTATGGAAGAGAGAGTGGAGCAGGCTTATAATGCGGCAGACCGGGGGAATCTATTGTCTATGACACATGGGGGGCTTACAGCGTGACACCAGGCAGAGGGAAGGCTTACAGCGTGACACCAGGCAGAGGGAAGGCTTACACTACACACACACACACACACACACACACACACACACACACCAACACGTTTACCAGCCATTCAGACCTGCTGATCCTCCATGTGACTCCCCCCCAAATCGATGTAGACGGCATCCTTGTCGTAGACCACTCCCCCGACCCCAGCCATGGGAGCATACAGCAGCCGTTCCTTCTGGTTCAAGGCGCGCTTCTTCCGCTCCTCTGGCAGGGGGCACGGATCAGGCAGAAAGCTCACGTCCCCCACTGCGAAGTCCCCCACACCTGCACAGGGCACACACTGATGAGCTGCTCACGCCCTACCCAGGATTTGCAAGCATTTCTAAAGGCTTGGCACATGAAGGTGAGAACATCACACCTGTGATGTTAACGTCGACTCAAATACATCTCAACTGTTGCTAGCGTCGAGAAACCGTGTCAAAGAAAACAGGAGCAAAGAGGTCATCTCCATTCAGATAAGCCGTTTGGCGCTGACCTGCCAACAGGAATTATAATCATCCCCTTACCAGGAATGTGAACCTGGGTCTTGTTCTTCAGGTATGTCCCTCGCAGGTACCCATACAGACACACGGTGCGATCACATTTGGGGTCCACCCTGACAGCCTCGGGGTCAGTCAAGTCCTCCATGCTGCAGAGACGAGAGGGGCATTAGACCTGGGGTTCTCCACACACACACACACACACACACACACACACACACCACCCACTCACCGGTCTGCCAGCACATAAGGGTGTGAGGTCTGCCACACAAGCGGGCGAAACTTCATGACAGAGATGAACCGGCCCAGGTTGCGCACCTCCTGCGTCTGGTACTCTCCGTGTACCATTCCAGACAGGTAGAAGAGCTTGGCTCCCTGTGGTGAGAGAGAAAATGCTGTACACCTGCAAGGGCCCGATGACCAATGAGAGCAGCTCGGACCTGAGCCTCAGTGGTTCTCACCTGGTACACTTCAGTCCAAAATCGGTGCTTCAAATGTTTTTTGGTCTTGCGCAGGGCCTTGGTGTTCCTAAAGGAGTCCAGGTGCGTCAGGACGCCCATGATGCGTGGAAAGCCGTGCACCTGGCAGATGTTAAGGAACTCGAACGTCTCCATCTCGAACCCAAAACTGGCATCGATCAGCATCAGGACCTGGGGGAAGGGGGGTTGGGGGGCGGTTAACACTGCTTACAAGCCCCACACCAATTGATCCGGAGACTGTCGTCAGAGGCCTACCAGATCAGCCACCTTGGCCAGGTCAATCATGGTGTTGATGTCATTTCCACACTCAATAAAGGTCAGGCGCCGTTTCTTTCCTGCAAATGCAGGGACATCGCTGAGTAAGAGCCAAGGAAAGCGAAGACAGGGCAGAGTGGAGAGAAGCTGACAGGGAATGAGGAGGAGGAGGAGCCATCAGAGAATCTCTCTGGAGCTCACTCCAAACATGTGGGCAGCACTGTAAGCTCAGCCTGCCACCACAACCCCCAGTGATGTCCCCACCTGACACAATGGTCACAGGCCCACAGATGTCACCCAGCTTCTGGCGAGTGAAGTTTTTGATCAGGCAGCGGATGACAGTACTCTTTCCCACCCGCGGGGGTCCTACCACCACCACCACAATTGGTGGAGGTTCCAGGGGCGTATGGTCCACCTGGGGGATGTGGTGCTTCTTTGTCTTCAGGTCCTGTGTCCTGGGGAACACACCAAGAGCATCCAAACAACTAAGGACCAGAAACACCACCTTATTATGGTCTGTTAGTGTGATCCGAGACCAGGGGAACCTAGAGAAACACGTCAAATAAACTTTATCCCAGTTCTGCGGGGTATCTACAATGATACGCATTTGAAATAGCAGCCTGAATACTACCGTCATTCCCCATGAACCAGACCCGGCAACTTTTTGGATCACGGGGCAGTTCTGCCGAATCGTGAAGAGGACAGACCTGTGGAAGGTGCGAGCCATGCGAACGGCGGACTGCACGCCGAACGCTCTGGGGTTCCTGCGGCGCTCATCCTTCTGCTCTGCTGCCCCCCCCGCTTCCTGCTGCTTCCTCCTCCTCCTCTTCTCCGCTTTGGGTCCACTTTGCTTTCGCTGGTGTCTCTTGTGCTCCGTCTTCTCCATCCGCCTTCAACAGTGCGGAACATCACATTTTTAAGCAGCATAAAAGCAGACGTGCTCGCTTCAGAAGAAGTTGCTAAGCTGCGGATGTCGGCGGGTCTTCACACCCCCAATCCAACCGGCCTCTATAGCGCCCCCCCACGGGCGGCAGCTGCATTTCTCCTAAAAACATTCGAGGTTTGTCAAACCAGGGCACTAACACGCCTCAGTGTGAGCTGATGGACGTTCAGACATCGCCGAAGGGAAGGACGAGCTCACACGGAGCGACCTGAGTGCGAAAGCAGCACTCAGCACTGCCTGTTAACTGGGATATTAAGCGCAATAGGCCGTGAGTCGGCGTGACAGTCACTGGATATGAAAGTTAAGTTACTCAAACTCAACACTTCACTTCTGCAAGCATTCATTATACAAACGTGCGTTTCGTGTGGTTTTTTTTTTTTTTTTTTTTTTTTAAATATCTGACCCGTAAGAAGCACGTCGCGTGCACATAACATACCCACCAGAGACTTCGGGTTTTGCCGAGAGAGGAAAATAGAAAGTTATATTTGACTTACTACGTCTTCAGTTGGATTTCTTCGCCAGTTAAATCTCCTCCTAGTCCCCGAAGTGTCGGAATAACGCGTTAAAGGAGCGCTAAAGCTGCTACCGACTTGCCGGACATGGAGCCACTGAAGCGTTCGCACGTGCGGACAGCTTTCCGGAAGTGGGTGCGTCGGTCTTTCAGTGTCGACGGGAACATCGGCCCCACATTCCAAAGTTCCGCAAATTCCCTATTGTTACGTTACGTTAGGTTATGTTTGATTGCTATATTTTCTTACGTTATATACTATATGCTGTATTCTCCTCGTGTCTCGCAAGCTTCATCTGTGTACTCCTTTTTCCTCTTACAGTAAGCTAATTGGTGTCTCTAAATTCCCCATAATGTGTGTATAGACCGGCATCCTGTCCAGGGGACCCTGACCGTCTTATGCGTTTAGACGATTGATGAATATGCCTATTCAAAAACATTCTTAAACAAGAATGAATGAAATGTAAAGAATCTAAAGTCATGTAAACACATTTTGCATGTTATGTATTTTGAATGACAGAATTTGTTATAAAAAATTAAAACACAAAGGCAAATATACATACAATACACAATAAATAAAGATTTATTTTTTTTTCGAGTCCAGCATATACAAATAAAAAATCCCCTCCCCCCCAACTTGGTTTACCCAAAGGCGCATCGAAGTTATAATGAAAGCAGTTACTGTAACTGCAGCATTAATTCATCAAGATAAATAAAAGATAAATAACGTCCAGGTAAATGCAGGAGGCCAGCTTGGGTTGGTGTCAGGAGTGGAACAGCTGGTTCTGGGTGGTCTCAGGCTGCAGATCCCCCAAGAGCTCCTCCAGAGTGTCGAGCAGCAGCTCAGGTAGGGGAGCTTGATGGTGCTGGTCTTCCAAAGGGGCTGCCATCTCCAGACCAGGGCTCCCAACCATGCCCCAGTTCTGTTCCAGAGATTGAGAGCACTGGGAAGTGGAGGGCATGTTTCCCTGCCGCATCTCCCAGTAGCCGGAGTCTGGAGAGTTGGGCATGGCCATTTGGATAGGGGTGCTGCAGTTGGTGGGGTTTTCCAAGGAAAGCGGCTGCACGGGGGTCTGCGGAAAGAAGACCTGGCCACCAGGTTCCAGCGGTGGGGTCCACAGTGGTGGGCTGGCACTGGTGCCTGGCAGCCTAGCCTCTCTGTAACGCACATTCCCAGTTGCAGGGTGATATGATGGTGACCAGAAACAGCCCTCCACCTCCTCCTCCTTAACTGGGGGGTATGTTGAATATAGGAGGGGTCGTCCCAGGGCTCCCGGCAGCATTACAGCTGACCCAGTGGGAGGGGTGGCAGGGAAAGCAGTAGGGGCAGGATGGGTAGACAGCACCTCCGGCTGCCAGGAGGTTTTGCAGCTGGACTTGCCTTTCAGTGTCCTGGCCCTTCGATTCTGGAACCACACCTGGGGGAGAGAAGCAGGCAAACAGGTCATGATAAAGATACAAGAACTCAGCCAGCGTGTCTGTTCAAATTCATCAGAAGATCACTGATCGACAAGGAGCCAGAGTATGCGTGTGTGTGTGGTCACAGACGTCTTGAAGAGTCTCTTTTTGTGTGTATGATTTCTGCAGACCTGCAGTGTATGTTATCGTGTGTGTCTTTGTGTGTGTTTACATAATATCCATATTGTGTGTGTTTATGCACTGACCTGAATGCGGGACTCTGGCAACCCCGTAGTCTGGGACAGACTCTCTCGAATGCTAATGCCGGGATACGGGTCAGTTTGGAAGGTGGCCTTCAGTAGTTCCACATGCTCTTTCGAAAAGCTGGTCCTCTTCCTGCGACTGGCGCTCCTGGTCTGTGACGTGGCCCCACTAGGGCCGAGGAGGCCTGGGGATGCTGTGGAGGACAAGCTCGTGTAAAGAGGTGGAACCAGAGAAGAGAGGCAGGGCCTCCTATGTCGCTCACATCCTGGCTGATTGTAAGGATACTGATCATAAGGCATAGGCCAGAAATTTCCCTCAGAAAAGTCATTAAACTCAAAAGAAGTCCTGCTACAAACATCCATCTTGATTTTTCACTACTTAAATTCACACAGCATCATTCGGAAAGAAGACAGTGCTTCTTTCACAACAGTTTTTCGACAAATTTCTCAAGAAAGATGTAGCTAGATAAGAATCCATGGATGTTTGGCATAGTGGCCATAACTTACCGACGTTGGACTCTGTTGCCATGGCAATGACACGCCGTTCTGAGGTGTAGAGAAGGCAGCTGGTTCCTTACACGTGTGTAAGGATTCTAACTGCTGACCTCTGGCTCCTGGCCTATTTATGACAAGTAGGCCCAGGCCAGACCCCGAGATAAGTGTGCGGTAAGCAGGATGGGAAGTGTGTGCGGGGGTCGGGCCCCAGCGCGTCTCTTTGAAATACAGAGGCTGAGATCACACCTAATTCACCTGTAAATCCACCACTTCATAGTTCATTCACTATCAAAACAAGGCAGGGCCCAACTCACAAGTACTGGCCATCATGTTTCAGAAAAGAAGTTCTGCCAGTGATGTAAACATGTTTCTCTTGAATAATCATGGATTTTCCATTTTATTTGTTTCCTTCAAGATTTGGCCCTCTAGATCTGAACTGCTTGTTTCAACACTAAGGGATAGTGTGACCGTCACCATATTTTGAGTCATGAATATATCTATATCTCGTGAAGAAAAGAACTTTCATAAAACAGGGGACGGCTGTAAAGTAAAGCAACATGTACCTAACGTTAATTTTCTTAAAGCTACATAGTGATTGAACATTAACGTCCAGGGAATCTGCATTAAATAGTCAAACAATTTGTATTAAAGTTAAGTGTGGCCAGGTTGAATATTTTGCACAAACACTAACATCACTTCAGAGAGAGGCATAAAGTGTTTTCATTATTTGGACACAGTCTGTGGTTTTTATAATAAGTGTTCTGCAAATAGGCTGCCGGGACCACTTTAATCAATGAGACAAAAGACTGCAAAATCATTAACTCAAAGAGCCATTACTCATCAAGGTGAAGGTGAACTGCACCTTCCATCCATAGTGCCCCTCCCCCAGAAAAAACAAGACTTAAAAGGAAGATCTCAGATCAGGGAACACAATGGTGGATAATTGTCACATCAGGATTAATAGGGTTGCCTCAGCTGCAGTAATGGCTCCATGTAGATCACGTGATTGGGTTCAAAGGTCACACCGTGTTCTAGCTCAGGAGATGGAGGAGGCTTGCCTAGACATGTTTGGCCCTGATTTTCCACCTCAAACCTACCGTTTATTCGCACACCTACTGAAGGACACATCACCACAACTGTAGCAAACAAAAAAATAAACACTGATCATGTTTTTAGTGGGCGACTTTAATCTAGCTACATTTCAGATGTGTTTAAAAGCTGTGTTTACTCCAGAACATTTTGTAAAGACAGACAGAATGTTCTCAGAGCCATAGATTTCCAACACAAAGAGCACTTCACACAACAGGCTTTCAGGGTGCTGGTCCACTCTAGATTTCTGGTATCTAGACAACTCACGTCTGCAGAAATCCAGGCTGCTCTTTCTATTTAAAGGGATTAAAGATAAGAGGCACAGGCACTGAAGTCCATGTTTTGGCTCTTCAAGGGCTCTGTACGCAAATTGTCCATAGGCTGCTGGAAGCAGTGATATGTATTGTGTTCAAAATAATACCTCAAGCTACATCCTGATACATCATTTTCACAAAAAAATTCTAGACACTCAATATTCTTTGCTAAAAAAAAACATTCACATTCAGTGTCCTTCAAATGCCTTTATTAGCAAGAAAATTGGTCAAAACTTTGGTTCATCAAAGTAGCCTCCTCTAGCAGCTACAACAGCAGGGCAAATTCCAGGTATTCTTTCAAGGGACGTTAAACATTGCTCTGTAAGTTCATTCCAACACTCCTGGGGTATGATTTATGGTTATTACTGTTTATTACGGTTTATTACATTACAGTATTCATAAATCTCCTTTGGGCTGGAGTTGAACTTCATGGTTTGCAAAGACAGATTACAACATTTACATATATACACTATTGAGTGTCTAGAATTTTTTTGTGAAAATTGTGCGAGTAACATTGAAAATGTAGAAAATCTTAGTCTGTCAAAAACTTTTGACTGGTAGTGTATCTTTGTTTTTTCTCATCTAATGTAATAGAGTGGTCAGTGAGCGATCCAAGCCAGGGAGACAAGAAATTCAGACTTAGTTAATGCTAACTCACTAATCTTCAAAGCGTGGAGTGAAATTCATTCATGGATTTTCTACATTTTTATTTCAAGACGCAGACAGCGGCAATATAACAAAATAATGCTTAAAAGCCACACTGTTTGTCTATGTTCATGACCCTTGGAAGAGTAGAGTAGTGTGAATCAATGATGTAAAAAATACCCTAGACCACGCAAAGCCCCTCTTATGGAAAACAGATTCTGACTTGTGGCACAATTACCTGCCACCAGCATCATGAATATTATATCTGTATGTAAAAGACAGTAAGTTTTATATGTTAATTAAATGTTAAGATTTGGTTGAATTTTGGGGTTGTTTGTTCAGGTTCATGGTTTCAGATTTGCCGGGCAGGCAGCAGTTAAATAAAGCTGTATTACTCAAACAGCAATAGAGAGGCAGGTAATAATTCAGTCAGAAATACAGGTATGTAATTCCTGCACCTGGCTGAAATTTTCATGCGAACATCGTAGTATAAAGTCATTTTTGACTCATTTCAAACACAAAAGTCTTTAAGATCAATTACATTTTTCTTCATTTGCTAGCAGTATACAAATTGTTCCGTGCCACTAGTTCTCAATAAAGGTGAAAAGGCAATGTGTGAATATCTTAACAGTACGTCTTAGCCATTTGTGCCCGTATCAATCTGCTTCGAAAGTATGAAAGCAGTAACACAACCGGACATCTCAGGAGTAAGCTCTATATATTTCACAGTTGTGTCAAGTAGGGCCAGAAAATGGTTTCTGGTTAGTCATTAATTTGATTGCAGTCATTTATCAGTTGATCTGTCTCTGCGATGCGCTGAAATGTGAAGTGAATGATTCTGTGTTTGTTTGCACTAAGTCCAAGTCAACCTGAGTACCAAATACCTTTACCTGTTCTTAATTATAAACCTGATAAGCCTGATAAAAACCTACAGTGGTGCTGTCTAATTAGTCTACACCCGGTCATTACAGTTAGTTAATATTCATCGTGAAAAAGGAAGGAGTCGCGGTCAGTCCAGTGCCATGGGTATACAATGATGATATGTATGTTGTTGTTGTTTAGTCACGCAGTCGTGTCCGACTCTTCGCGACTCCACGGACCACAGCACGCCAGGCCGCCCTGT
>JAACJT020000035.1:955776-966792 GCA_009936485.2 Gymnarchus niloticus
TGTTCCTTCGTCGCTCGCGCGGGGCACTGGCTGGTGCCTGCGAGCCGCGTCGGGTCGTGGTGGGGCCGGCGCGGGGGGGGGGGGGGGTGGGGGGGGGGGGGGGACACGCAGCACTTGCAGTGCTCCTCTGCATGCTGAATATAATGTGGTTTCCCGATGACTGATTGGTTCAGTGTTTTAGCTTCTGAAAAACTCAGTGGGCAATGTGTGACAAATTAAAACTGTCAAAAAATGACTCATTAGTTGCTGACTGTAATTAAGAACAAATCTAAAAAATAATTAAGGTTCTTCCCTGTGGAGCAGGTTAGTCCCACTAGACAGACGTGTTGCTGGCAGAAAGCAGAGGGAGGGGGGCCTTGAAAATGTTCAGGAACAGGCTGTGGTCACCAGACTGGGTCGAGTCCGCGTGTTTGGTCTGCTGAGGGCCAGTAGGGGTGGCTCGGCTCCATGGTGACACCACTTGGATGGGTAGGCTGTGTACAGCAGGGGCCTGGCCAGCAGCCTGCGGCGGCTTGTCCTGAGAAGGGGGGGCACCCCCAGGCAGGCCCTCCACTTCCTCCTGGGGATCGTCCTGGGATGGGACCAAGAGTGCTGTGGGGCCTGGGTTTGGAGTTCGATGGACGCCAGTGATGAAAGACTGCAACCCGGGGGAGGAGCAGTCTTCAACCAGCCACTCCATGCACAGGGCGAAGGCCGGGCGGGGTAGGGCCACAGGGAGGTGGGCGCCACAAGGTTGCCGAGGGTCCCTGGGCATCGTGCCAGGTAACGTCTGCAGGGGGATCAGGACCGGGCTGTCCCTCAGGTCCTGCCCCTCTGGGATTTCTGCCAGAGCATGGGCCCCCTGTGGAAATGATGCTTCGGGCTGGGAACAGTCTGGCCTGAGGAACTGACCATCTCCGGCAGCGACAGCAGGACCTGAACCACACGAGATGCAACAATCACAAAGAGACAAGGTCCCCAACTAAATCACCATCTCCATCTGTCCTTTTCTATCCAACACCCTCTCGATGCAGGATCCCAGCTGGCATCGCGATGCATGCAGAGCTGCTGGTCCGCTTGCTCATCAAACAGTACACCGTAGACTCACTCTTGCACCCTGGGAACCCAGTTCCCGCACCGCGTTCAGTAACGACGGCGAAGGACCAGGCATCTGCTGAGCAAGCGCATGGACATCTCACCTGTCTGAGGCCTGGAGAAGCCACTGGAGGGAAGGGCAGAGCTTACAGGCTGGACATCCAAAGCGGCCCCTGAAACCCAAGACGCGTGGACTCCGAGGTCCAGAGGGCATGAGCTGTTGTAGAAGCTGGGCCTAACAGAGACGGGTGAGATTAAGCACAGAGGTGCGTAGACTTCAACCAACGGGATACAGGAGGTGTGGCCCACGTGAGCATTATTATTAAGAGAGCATTCACAACTCAAACTAGAAGGTGGGTTACCTCCGATCCAGTGACCCAGAGAGTGGGACAGCGGGGACCCTCACTGAGGACGTGCCGTCTTCACCTCTCTGAAGGTCACATTTCTCCACATCAGCCTCGTTCTTGTTTAGAACCTGCGGGCACAAACAGGGATGGAAACTCGAAAGCAGATCCAACAGGGGGGGAAGACGTCATTGGAGAAGGAGAGAGAAAGAGACGAGCTGTTTGGATGTAGCTGAAAACGGCCCGGACACAGTGGGCTGTGCCTGAGCAGCTTTACAACAAGAATGCCTCGTAATAACTAAACAATCACGAGGAAATCAGGGGATCCAAGCAACTGTGACTGCAACAGCATCACTAATATGGCCAGCGCAACACTGCCAGCTAATAGAAATGAATGTGTGTTTTAAGATCCAGCAATGGTTTACAGTTCTCTGTTTCCCCTATTTAACCAGGCTCAGAAACGAGTCATTTTTCCCCCACAGTTGATCCCTAAATCACCTTGACAGTCAGGATACCTCATGTTTGTCCCATGACTGAGAACCGAGCGAGCAGTCAGAGCTGCCCATGACAGCGAGCAGGGTGTACCCCTCGATCCAGCCCCGTCAAAACTGACCTTCTCCAGCAGTGGTCTGGTGGTCTCTGTCAGTGGCTCATGGGAGAACTTGCAGTGGTCTCCCTGATAGCACTTTGTCCCCGTGTGGAAGAACTTACAGGGGTACTCATGTGACTGTGGGGTCAAGGAGGCAAACGGAGAAGCCCGGAACACAAGAACATGGCAAAACTAACAACAATACACCAGGTTTGCCAGGTAAGGTGTGTAAACACGTATACATCACATGGAGATTCCGTCAACGGGGCGTCTCCTGCTCACAGAGGATATTGTGCATGTAGGTGCAATTCTCTCCTTTAGTGCAGTAGCCTTGCAGATAGAATTTGCATATCTCCTGCTTCTTCTCCAGGGCCACCAGCTCGTGTTCGAATTTACACTGGTCCTCCTGAAGGAGGCGACAAGCGAGTCAGCCAGCCTCTCTGTCTCTGTCCGTCCCCATGGGCCACGCCCGCGCCCTGCTCACCTTGATGCACCTGCCACTCAGGAAGTACCTGCAGATGAGCTGACCCTTGTGCTCCACGGCATGCTGGCTGATGAACTCTGGCGTCATCAGCGGCTTTTTCACCAAGTGGGGCGGCTGGAGGGGGTGAGAGAGAGAGAGAGACTGAGCACATGGTAATGGCAGCGTGGGAGTGGCTGCCATGCCGGCTCTGTTACGCACCTTCTTATTCCAGTTGCCATGGCGATGCCCCCCCTGTTGCGGCTGGCTATTTGCCGCCTTCTTCTTTTTCTTCTTCTTCTTCTTCTTGCCCCGCCCGGTCTGGGCGGGGTCTGTGAAACGACCACACCGTTTATCTGGCAGTACAGGAAGTGTACCGCTCAACATTCATTTTAACTTTATAACTGTAAAATAAGAAAAATTCTCTGAGAGCCTTTAACTTGTGGAAGGAGGTCTAATGTGAAGGAAGCTGGTGTAGTAGGGGGTCCTGGGCACCCAGCTGACAGCCTGTCGTTTCCTGGGCTTCCCTGCCTCACTCTGGCACTCCTATATAAATGGCAGCAAGCCGTCCAGCACTGCCTCTCTCCGGTGTCTCACAGGCATGTAACTCAGTGAAGAGGCAGCGAGGCAGAGAGGTAGGACCCCCCCCCCCGAGACACTCATCACTCCTCTCCAGCCTACTCTGTCTGGCTGGCCTGCCATTGGCGGGCTTCTGGACCTCGTCGGCCCTGTCCTGATGCCCGGCTCGCTCCGGCTGCTCCACTCGGACCCTGAGGTACTCCTCCAGCTCCTCCTGGTAGCTGCGGTTCTGTCTGTCTCGGGCTTCTCCACACAGTTGCTGAGTTTCCCCCTGCGCCAGGCGAGCAGCATACAGGCTGTTAGTGCCACACAGGAGCAGAACAACCTACAGCCAAGACACAGCCTGCCCTGGACGTCTGGCTCCATCATACGTAAAAGCCAGACCATACTTAGTGTGCCCCACCAATACCTTCCCAAGTGCAGGCAGACGAGACAGCCTGATTGATGGGAACCCTATATGAAATTAAACCCCCCCAAAACTTCTACAAAACAGCCATTTTTAAATGGCGTGTGCGAGTTACAGCACCATCCCCTCGTACATGTAATAAGCTGCTACCTGAAGCACCAAAGCAGAATTTGCTCATCTGGGTGCGACTGTTTAGAAAAGCTGGCCACACAATGAGGCTCGTCTTCTCACGCCCCACACTGCCGTGATCGGTTCAGCTCTGTGCGGCACGAGCCAAGACCGGGGGACCAGAGCCACAAGATCAGGCAGATCGGGCCGCTGCCAGCGCTGCCCAGCCACGGCACGGGCTGAAGTGTGTGGCTCAGATCATCCCACCTGGGACTTCTTCTTGGTTCTACTGTCTCTCCTCAGCTTCTCGGCGTTTCCTTCTGCCGTGTCATCATCCTCCTCCTCCTCCTCTCCTCCGTGTGTTCCCCTCTTCCTTTTAATTCCAGCATGTTGACAGCCGTCGTCTCTTGAGGCGAAGTGTGAAACGTTTCGTTATTTGAACGAAATGAACTTCTAATGACACAAACCTACCTGCAGCAATACCACACCACACCACACCACACAGCATAATGGACGGCTAACTGATGGGAGAAGGTCCCATGGCAGAGACACACCTACAGAAGGCAGACCACCAACATGCAGGACGGGACAAAAACCAAGGGATCTGTCAAATTACTCAAACGTGAAGCCAGGCGTCTGAAATCCGCAGAAGCAGACAACGAAGAACTGCTGCCAGCCCACCTTCCAGAAGCAGACAGCGGGGAGCCCGAAGGCCTCATGAGGTCCACGCTGTGTGGCGGTCTGGAGAACAGGCTGGAGAAGTCCATGGTGGGAGAACGTCCTCGACCTGGAGGACAGAAGTCAGCACAGCGTATTTACGGGGCCACCCTGCATGACACCTTCAGCGGACACTCGGGCAGAACCTGCTGAAGAGGATTCCGATAGCAGGAAACCCACGTGCCTGCTCGCTCTTTGTTTAACTTCCGGGTCAGAAGAGAGAGGGGGGGGGGGGTTTAACTTCCGGGTCACGTTGTTTTTAAATCCGGGGAAGCGGAAGCGCGGTTTTTTTTCTCGCTGTATTCGTCATCTTAGATAAAGTAAGACTTTGTCCTTCTGAAACGATACACGGTCCATTTAAAGAGAATTACGGTGATCTAGCAAACTGAATGCAGAGTTTCTGTCTGCGGTGGATTTGTGGACTGGATTCTTTTGGCTTGTGGCCAGTGTGGAAGGGGTTAAGATCCACAGGGCCCCTCTCGATCTGGCTCAGCCATATAGCAACCAATTACAACAATACCCAGTCCTTTATTTTCTCCTCTTTCTTTTCGCTGGTGAAATTTTACTTAACAGTCACTGAAAAGCACTATACAAAACTCGTAGAAAAGGCCTTCAGTCTCCTAGAATTCCGGCAGAATATTGTGTTGCCTTGCCCTGTTAATTACTATAGATCTTAAGGTTCCTAATAATATATATGTAAGTCGAGCATTAGAGGGGTATAGACTATTGTTCAGCGTTGTATTCCAAGTTGTGTAATTTGCTTTAACCTGAATAAAGCTTCTACGGGATCCTTGGTATAAGTGGTCTTCAGCCCACCCACCGACATACATACAGCCTAAATCCACAAACTGGCACTTCTCAGCCAAGGTCTCCACTACACATACGGTCCCTTGAGCTATCAGCGGTTCCCGCAACACCTGAGGTCCGTCAGACCGGATCCTGTCGAGCAGCCTCCACTACAGAGCTTCTAAAACATCCCATTACATTACAACTCTGATTAGATAAGACAGCTGATTCACAGACATCATTTACATTACTTGATTTTGGTGTAGAAATTTGTTCGGTTGTGTCCACTTGTTCCACCCATTACCAGGTTGGCAGACTGAATTTAGTCAGTTATTTTTGATTTTGTGAAATTTATTGTTGTGGCAAAGTGTGTGGATGGAAAGATTGAGTAATGAGACATAGTAGTCATTTCTAACACTTCTTAGGGATGTCTGCACAAGCCAGTCAATTACAGATAGACTCAATCTATACCCCATAACAGTGTTTGGCCCATGTCTATAAGGCTGACCATCCTATGGTTGACAGAGTAATCATGTCACTGTTGGGACCTTGAGGTAGAATCTTAACCTTAAAATCTGCTCCAAGGGTGTTAGATGTATGACCTTCTGCTTTGAACTCTGGCTGTTTCTGTTTGGCTTATAGGAGAGCAAAATGGGATATGGGGAAATCAAAGTATTGTGTCTTTCTTACAAGAAGTGATGCAGGTGTACCTGGTGATTTCGATCCACCTCATTCATGGGCAGCCAGAGTTATGAACCTGCTGGCCCACACTGGGAGAGATATTTTGACCTGCCACAATCTATGAAAGTTTAATGCAGCGTGCCTAGCAGTGCAATGCGTCTTCATATCTGGCAATTCACAGATCTTATTATGTGGGGAAATTGTACCTAAAACTGGTGAAAGGGTTCTCAAAATGATCCATTGTTAAAATTGTGTAACTATTCATTACTATCTTGTTCTAATCCAGACACTGTGAAACTTTTCAATTTTTGTAACTCTTATTGAGGAGAATACAGAGAACCTTCCAAGGTATAATGTTCTTAAGCCCGTTTTCCAGAAGTGCTTTGTCGTTATATTGGGTTATCATGTGTGACAAGCTCATGAATTACACAAGATGGAGCAGAGAGCTGTTTGCATCACAGGCCGGTGGCAGAGAGGCCCAGCCTAGATGATAAATGTCCAGAAAAAACTCTGAGCCATTTTTGTGGAGCAATTTGACAAGTTTTATTGACACCATCGGCTGTTTATGTCAAATCTGCCATCATGCCTGCATGTCTCCATCATCCTGCTTGTGTTTCATAATAAAACATTGCACTCTGCATGCCAGGTGTGAGCGGGAACTTAGCGCATCCTGCGATCCTCCTCCTCCTGAGTTATTCCACCTGCCTATGAAGTTCTCCTCTAGAGTGTGTCTGTGGTTGTCCTTCACCATAAAAACCCGCATGCAGAGGGATGACCTTTGCTCTTCCACAGTGGAGACTTCTGTGATCTGGCTGCTGCTGCTGTTATCAACCAAAGTCCAAGCCATGGTGCAGGGAGGCAGTGAGAGGGTGGAATACACTGCAGGCAAGGCTTCTTCCTTGTCAGTCTCTGAGGGACATCCTCTCTGGGGAACATCACCGCGTCTCTGCTCTTCTCCTCAAAGCCCTGCTTCCTCCCTGCCCCCAACGCTGCATCATGCTACCCACAGCCCTGCTGGCACTCTGTGTCTCCTTGCCGGTCACACTTGCCCAAGACCCTGAGCCTATCGTCCTGCCTGTCAATGACACAGAGGGTGACACAGGAGACTCCGACTGGGGCATCAACACTATCCGGGGCAGCTTTGAGGCCGTCAATGGCTACTTTGACTCCATGCTGGAGCTGCTGGGCGGGCGAGATGGAGTGTGCCAGTACCGGTGTCGATATGGTGAGTGGGGCATCAGAGTTATTTAGGATCAAGGCACAAGATTGGCCAGTCTGGCACACTCTGTGAATGTTTTATAATGTGAACAAACAGGTCATATTTTGGTCTGTAGAAAGGTAATTAACTGTTTGTTCGCCTGCTTGAGGCAATGGTGTACTGGGTATGATATTGTTATTAATGTGTGTAATGTTGATCAAATGATTTACTGCTCATTGGATGGGACACTCAGATAGATGTTTTACTGGTTCTGGTATTTAGAGAGGTAGTGTGCTAATCACTCATTGCATCCTGGCCACTGCTGATAGAGAGCGAGCTGGTAAACTGGTTTTCGATGGTTTAACAGTGTTATGTACAATGTGTTGAAAGTTTCAATGTACGAGTTTGAAGAACCATTACTGGACTCTATTCATTTGGTTGGATCTCGGTGTTTTGATGAGGAACCTCAGGGCCATCACACAGATACAGTTTTATGTCCATCAGTGATAGTAATGTTTACCTGCAGAGATATTGTTGACTCTAATCTGACTGATGACAGGTAGTATGAACCTGGGTCTGGAAGGCTGATCAGACTGACAACGTCATCTCTTGCGGGTAACTCCTGACCCACCCATGCTAAACTGGCTTGCTACAAACTTGTTACTCCCATAACGACTCCTACAGGCTTTAGTATTGCTTTTGCAACAGAGATCCTAAAACTTTATGTTTCACGTATGTGACACGCATGTTCAGTGCTGCATGCCGAAACCTTTGTATGGTGTCTGGGATTAGCCTGTGGAGTGTTCTGGGATGTATGTAATTGGTAGGGAACAGATTGTGTTGGTGTGTGAATGGTAGGTAGTGACATCAATGCTGTCTTGATATGATATGTCACATCTCCAGAGCAGCAAAGCAGGGCGAACAGGTGCTGTGATGTTAAGGGCCATGCTGTAAAAGTCAGAGCTATGGCCTGGACATCATCTGCTGTGGACCCAGCTGGTCCAACAGCAGGCAGCTACGCGAAGAGCAGATATCTCAGATGAATGCTTACCTTGTGTTTGACATCTGCGCTAATCATGAGTGTGAACTATAATGCAACACTGTGACTTGAGGACATCTTCCTCTCTTAGGGAAGGCTCCTCTTCCTCGGCCAGACTATCAGATTCCAGAACCCAATGGCTGCAGCTCCTACTTTATAGGCCTTTCTCTGCCTGAAGGGGTGAGTATCTCCACACACACAGTATGTTCAGGAGCCATGTCAATATGTCCATGCTGAACACTGTTTCCCTGTTCTCCAGCTGGACCTTGGCATCCCAGCCATGACTAAGTGCTGTAACCAGTTGGACCTGTGTTATGACACCTGTGGCTCTAACAAGTACCGCTGTGACTCCAAATTCCGCTGGTGCCTGCACTCCATCTGCTCCGACCTCAAGAAGAGCCTGGGCTTTGTGTCAAAGGTTGAAGGTCAGCTGCCCATTTCTGCTCATTCACATCTTATTTGTGTTATGTGTCAACATGTTGTTTGTGTTGTCTGTCGATCTGTATCCATCTGTCTGACTGTCTGTCTGTCCATCAGTCTAAGGTCAGGGTGGCATTATTTATGTGTGAAAATGGCATTTACATTCTTATTCTCCGTCTCGCCTCTCTGCCTGTCTGCTTGCCTCAGCCTGTGAAACAGTAGCTGACACCCTGTTCAACACCGTGTGGACCCTGGGCTGCAAACCCTTCATGAACAGCCAGAGGGCAGCGTGCGTCTGTGTGGGAGAGGAGAAAGATGAGCTGTGAGGGGCCCCGCCGTGCACTTCGGCAAGGAGGGGGCCCCAGAACACCCAGTGGGATACGACAAAGAGCAGACAACACCACCGTGGGTAACAATGGCAAGCTGTGACATCATGATGTGTTCCGACATGATTTAATGACCCGCACCGCTGATAAGTGATGTGATCATTTTTGTATTACTCCAGAATTGGGGTTTTATTAAGTTATTTAGTGTATATATTTCATTTATTTAGAGACACTGTAATGACTCAAAGCCTTCATGATCGGACTGCTTGTTATTCATGCTCGTTATTGTAATAAACATGACTCATCACTGTGTTTCTCCCGTATATGGGAGGGATGGAAACTCATTGCACCGCACTGTCTTCTACGGGAGCTTTCCAGGGCGTGACGGTCGGGGCTGCAGCAGCCTTTAGAGCGTTGCCAGCAGGTTGTGGGCTTGGGGTGCCAGTCAGCCACAGATGGAGCGAAGGTGGAGGACGGCAGTATTTCCAAAAAGGGAAAACCTTCTATTGTAAAACCCCAGTCCCATATCCTGTACATGCATGGATGTGTGATTACATTTACATCTATATGTAGGGCTCAGAGTGTCGATACAAACACGCACAGCCAAACAAAGATCTACCTTTTAAATTTGTTCATAACGAATCTGTTCACTGTGAACTAGTACAGAGCCGGATCCCGACTGCCATGTGTCTGACTGCACATCCGAATGAGGCCAGCTGGCCCTTGTCAGCCCAGATCAAATGTTACTGTAAATAAAACCACCCAGTCCGAACTGAGGGTGGCACAGGGGCTCAGTGGGATGTACTGGTGCCTTACACTTCCAGGGTTTAAATCCTGTACCCGGGTGATCAGTCTCTCCATCCATCTGTCTCTTTCTTTAACCGTCTATCCTCCCTGAGTCCAAAGACATGTAGTTAGGTGGATCGATATCTCAAAACTGCCCGTGCTGTACGTATCCCATGATGAACTGGCATCTTCTCCAGGGTGCTCCTCTGCCTCAAGCTGCCTGGGATAGGCCCTGGCCCCCCAGTGACCCTGTACCAGATAAATACCTGGAAGATGGTTGATTTGAACCGAAAGAGAGTCGCGACCTGCCACGGGTTAGAGGGTCAATCAAAGGTGCAGCAGTATGTGTTGACCTCAACCAGCAATTATGCCCACAAGAGATGTCAGTCAGCTCAGACCTGACTGTTAATGACTAAAGTGTGGTGTGGGGTGATCTGGAGCTGCTCCACACATCATGAACAAGCCTGCTGTTGTTACTGCACTCACAATGAGCAAAGCTAACAGGAAGGCCGCAAGTGCGGAAATATCAGCTCAGTGCCCCAGCAGGAGTAACGGCCCTGAGAAAGCTGGCCAGTGCTCTTCAGCTTATACTAGACTTCTGTCAAACTTTGCTCAGGGGAACGTGAAGCATTTTAACCTCTAAAATGCCAAACGGAATTGTACCCTGGACCTTAGTCACGCTGCTGATTGCTTTGATTACAAGTCACTCCATATCAGGTGAGGAGAGCAAAGGACAGAGCTTTTCCAACACAGCTTCTGTTTTATGGACTAATCGATGTGTTAGGCACTTTAGTTTCAAATAGGCAAATCAGAGAAACAGCTCACTGGCAAATGTTCCTACACAGGTAAGCATTCAGAAATGTTCCCTATGCTTTACTCCCTCTGGGAAGCTAATGTTACATGCGATATCCTCCGAATTACAGTGTGTATAATTCCAATTAGTGTAAGTTGTGAAAACAGCTCAGGATTGAATACATATTAAATATGACATTCTGCTAGACAGTGAGAAACAACTCTCTTATGATGCACTTACAGTTAACTCCTCATATCTCATTTTGCTGTCTGCTTAGCGTTTGCCCGTCATCCTTCATTACATGCCCCTGTCACCTCCTCTCATTGGCTCATCTCTCCAGACCTCTGCAGGCATGGAGTGGGACTAATTTTCAGCCCGGGAGTTTTATGCCCAAGACCCACCCATTTTGTCTTTGTTCGGGGGAAACTTTGATGAATTCTGCCACTGTTCATGTCTTATTATTTTTGTTATATCCCGACAGACAATGTGGCTCTAACGGGTTTATTTCAGGGCTTGGAATTTACACTAACAACAGAACTGGTTAACACTGACCGTGGGGCACTCTGGGTACTTACTCTCTACGGTGGTCACACACACAAAACAGATTAATATCACCGCCCCCTCTGGCGAACTACAGTCAGTTACTGGACGGTGTGAAAGGTGTTAGGCCTTTCCTGTCATTACACAGTCAGTTACTGGACGGTGTGAAA
>JAACJT020000035.1:967909-979147 GCA_009936485.2 Gymnarchus niloticus
GAGGAATACAGCGTGAGAAAGAGGGTGTGAGGAGGCAGCCAAAAAACACTTATCACAGCATTGAAAACCTGCCAAAATATCACTGTAGACCAGGCTCAGCAATGGGATCCCATTAATCAAATTTAATGTGGCCCAGAATCATAATCATCACCATTATAAACATCACAATATTCACCATAACCACTGTCCTGATCACCGCAACCAAAAGCCCCCATAAGCATCAACTCTCTCCTCACCATCATGAAGACGTAAGGCAGAGTGACAATGATGTTAGCCATGGCGAAGGACGACACACTGGCACTGACCAGGAAGGCGACTCCCACGGCTGCCAGGCTCACCAGACTCATGGTGAGGGCAAACAGGAGGAAAGCTTCGGCATTTGGCTTCAGTCCTGGGGGTCGGCGTACAGTAGCACCAGGCTGAATCTGGGTGTCGTGTGTGTGTGAGTGTGAATGCGTGTGTGTATGTAAAATCACCTGACAATTGCTGTATGAATGTCAAGCTTTTGGCCAGGCATGCTGTGAAAATCTCTTGAGGGTTAAGACTGAGACCAATGTCTAGTCAGAGGGGAGAGGAGCATAGCAGAAGCCATAGTGTTAGGGTTAGAGATGCGTGTGGTACCATGGTGCGTAAATAGCTATGTGTTTAGGGGCATGTGAATGGGAAGACCTTCCACGTGGCTGGCCACAGACTGGAGACTCGACTCGTTTACCCATCATGTAGTAAGCGATGCTCGAGAACAGAAGCACAGGAAAGATGCGATTGGGGACCAGGTCTGCGAACACCTTGGACAGGAAGTAGACAGAGGTGCGGTAATATCCCCTGGAATTTTCATGGCTACAGGAAGCAGAGAATTCAGATGATCGAAATTACCGTCGCCACATCACAGATGTGACGTGTCTCTTCACCACTACTGCTAACTAGCAGAGCACAGACTTCCAGGCTGTCTTCTGCAGGTCTGGTACCTGCTGGGGATACTTGCTTAGCTGCTGCTCTCAGTTATCCAAAGTATAACCAGCTCACCCATTAATTCAGCTGAAGAACTTTTGGATCTGGGTTAAAGGGCTTCAGTGTAGCCTCTCAACTTTATTGTTTTTTGCAAGATTTCTACGTGAGAAGAAAGAGCGGTAAAGTGCAGTGGGGGAAGGAGCGAACTCAGAACTTACATAAAGAGAGCACGCTCGTTGATGAAGAGCTCAACTGCAGAGAGGTTTCCGAAGACCATGTTGATGATGAGGAAGAAGAGGGCCCCCATCCTGCACGTAACAAGAAGGTCACCTGTGTGGTCTGCATGGCAGGTCGCTATGGCAGCACACTGGGAGGGCTGACAAGGTTGAGAAGCAGGGCAGTCTGAGCCACATCACGCCCTCACAAAGTCTGCTATACAGCTATACCTGTTTTAAAATGATTCCGTTATCGTACGGTAGAAGGTGGGGTTTTGGGCAGGATGATGAGCAGAATTGTGTAGGATGATGGAAAAGAATAGTAAGTTTATTTTGGAAAGCCAGACAGTAAACCTCCCCCATCTCAAGATAGAAGCTTACCTGTTCTGCAGTGCCTCCGGCATGCTGTGAGGGATCTGATAGTAGATAAGACCAACTAGGAGGGCAAAGATGACGTTGAGGAAAAGCTGTCCATAGGACGTCTGAGGGTTCCTTAAAATGTTCTTCACAGTACGGCCAGAGACAACCTGGAGCTGGAGGAGACATGATGTTACACATCCAGGTGAGCTGCTCACCTTCACACAAACCAGCACACTTTTACTGAAAGACAGACACACATGCACACTGCGTTAAGCTGTTCTTATGGCCTCGTTGACCTTCTCATTTTATCACACAGGACATTAAACCTGAATGAGGCTAATAAAAAGGGTTTGGCCACTGGTTAAAGGGCTCTTCATTCACTTAAAAGACAATTTTTTTGAAAGGTTTGTTGTGGTGGACTGCAGAGGACTTGCTTAGGTTACAATTGAATTTAGCGGGTACTAAGATTTTAGAGCATTTAGTGTTTTAAAGGGGCTGGTATGTCATACGGTGGAGATGGGGCACCAGTGTTGACATATGACTATGCAAGAACTTCTCCGGCCATTGAGAAATTTCCTCAAGCAGTCGTGACTGGACGGTAGCTAAGGTCTGTTTTTCTTCCTACGTCATGTTTCAGACTACAGTTCTCAATGGATCAGAATAATTAAGACCACAGATCTGACCTGAAGGAGGAAGGAGGTAGCATGGTCCAGCCTCTCTCTGACCACTCTCACACCAGGATCTGCTGCTCGTACCATCTGCTCCAGCTCTTCCATCAACTGCCTGCACAACCGTGACTGTCGGTACTGCTGGGCTAGTGAGTTCTCATTGCACTGGACTGCAAGGACAGGGATAGAGAGACCAGAATGGGAGGTTTCTCATCAAGAACGTCTGCGTCCACCTGGTTCTACCACAGTTCCAGAGAAACCACAGCAGGGCCACAGCGAATGGTGAGGTATGATTACCAGTATTAGGTGAACCAGAAGCAGGAGGGATGTCTCCATTAATGATGTCCAGGAAGAAATCAGCAGGGTTGTTAAAGACCTCACATTTGTATCCTAGAAAACAGCCAGAAACACAGATGCAGGAGCGTCCGCTAAAATAAAGGGAAGTACAAGCTCGTTATTATTATATCAAAGCGAGGAATAAAGCTGAGGCTCTGTCACATCTGCCTTGATGTTCTGAACAATGCTGGCAAGGTGAGCTGGACAGTCAGTTCCACTCCTGAGCTCCACCACTTGGCTAAACTGATGAGCTCTTCTGCAGAGAATTCCTTCACTGAGCTCCATCGATTAGCTTTCTATCTGAGCTGTTTCACTGAGCTCACTTACTGAACTCTCCCACAGACCTCTCTTACTGAGCTCTCTCGCTGAACTCTCTTACTGAGCTCTCCCATTGAGCTCTCCTGCTGAGCTCACGCACTGAGCTCTCTCGCTGAACTCTGTTACTGAGGTCTCCCATGGACCTCTCTTACTGAGCTCTCTCGCTGAACTCTGTTACTGAGGTCTCCCATGGACCTCTCTTACTGAGCTCTCTCGCTGAACTCTGTTACTGAGCTCTCCTGCTGAGCTCACGCACTGAGCTTTCTCGCTGAACTCTCTTACTGAGGTCTCCTATGGACCTCTCTTACTGAGATCTCCCACTGACCTCTCTTATTGAGCTCTCCAGCTGAGCTTTCTTACTGAGCTCTGTGCACACTGACCCTGTAACGGTTGGTTGTAACAGTCAACTCCACCCTTTCAGCACGGTAAGCCGGCTAGGGTTTGAGGTTCCTGCTCAAGAAGGAATTGTTGCTACTTTTTTAAATAACAGCCTCTTTATATCTGAGAAACCCACCAAGGTGGTAAATGTGGCTGTCTGGCTAAATGGCCGTTATATGAGCACGCCTGCAGGTTAATCTCTCACATCAAGCTGATGCACACGCAACTTATCATCCTGCAAAAATGCCAGAGCAGCACGATCTAGTGTCTTATCTGTCTGTCTTAAATATGCATTGATATGAAGTAGTCTTCGGTTTATGATTGAAAGTCGATTATTTCCAAAAACACGTTGCAGTGAAATTGTTTCTCATTTTGTCTGTTTCGTCTGTTATCCTATATCCCATGTTCTGTCAGCCTCCGTCTGTCACTCTCTTATCCTCAGATCCTCACCAAGTTCCTCAAAGTAGGACACAGCCTGGCCCGCCGGTCCTGCATAGATGATCTCGCCTTTGTTCACGAGGGTGAGGTGGTCAAACAGCCGGAAGATGGAAAACCGTGGCTGGTGGATGGAGAAGATGATTGTCCTTCTATTCCTGGACAGTCTGCAGTCAGAGTGTGTGAGATTCTGTCAGCTACTGTGTGTGAAAATGTGTAAGAGTGAGAAAAGTGCCAAGTGTCAACACAGATGCGCAATGAACATGAGTTTGGGCAGGCTCCGAGAGGCGGCGGAGGACAGGGCAGCCTGGCGTGCTGTGGTCCAGGGAGTCGCGAAGAGTCGGACACGACTGCGTGACTAAACAACAACAACAACACAGATGCAATATCTGACACGTCTTTGGCAAAGCTAACAGAAGAACATGAAGATTTGAACAGACAGGAGTACAACAGAAGGGTTAATTAAAGGGAGGCACCGGCGTGAAACTTGGCTGACACACCGGCCCCTTCAAAGCTGTGACGGCCAGCCTATTGGCACCTCTGCAGCAGGGCTATGATGGAGTGAGCGGTGCTGGAATCGAGGCCCGTGGTCGGCTCATCCAGGAAGAGGAGCGAGGGCGAGGTAATCAGCTCCATTCCAATGCTGCACCTCTTCCTCTCTCCTCCAGACACACCTCGCAGGAACTCTGTCCCAATCTGGAGAAACATAATGACATTTTCTGAGTTTGTGTGTGTGTTCTGCAGACTGTCCCCGTGTGAGTATGTTACACCGTATTTCTGTATTTTTATGAGCTACTGACAGTCCTCTACACACCTTGGTGTCTGCGCAGTCCTGTAAGCCCAGCTCCTCAATGATAGTGTTGACCATCAGCTTCTTGTCTTGTGAGGAATACTGCTCCCGAGGCAGCCTCAGGTTTCCAGAGAAGGCCAGGTTCTCTCTCACCGTCAGAGTGCCCATCAGAATGTCATCCTGTGAAGAAAGCAGAGAATCGTGGATAAAGAGAAGGCCTGAGAAAGAAAAACAACTGTGGCCAGACATGAGGTTAAGTGACTTCTAGAGAACCACAGACAGATGGGCTGCTGATAGGAGAACTGTTGTTAAACAAAAACGTCCATAAAAGACAGAGATACAGCAAGAGAAGCAGCCGTTCATCTGCCATTTTCAGATCCTCAGGTGGCACCAAACAGCTAGTATAGTTTCTCTTGCTTATATCACTGCAGGTTTAAAAGTTCATGGAAATACTGAAAATACCCTCCAGAAAAACAGCATAGCCTGATAGAGGCCGTGTTCTCCAGCATCTATCCATCTTCAAGTCACTTCTCACACAGAGGATCTTGGGAATTAAAATATGTAATGAGGCTTACGCCCGTTGACCTCCCAAGTCATCATGCGGCCTCAACTTCAGTTCGGCTTGTCAGCAGTACATCTACTCACCTGGGCAACGTAGGCACAGCTGAGTCTCAGATCATATGTCACAACCTTGCTGTCCACCAGCACCTGGCCAGAGCGAAGCCCCCCAGGGTCCTTCCTGCCGGTGATGACGTCCAGTAGCCTGCAGGGAACCAAGCATTGTATGGATCTCATCTCAGCAAGAGTCTTTTTTGTCTATATATGAATGTATAATGTCGAACATTTCGATTGTTTGAAGAAGATTTCAGTACATTGTGGAGAAACCCAAATCTTCCAGAATCATGGTGAACAGACCCGTGGGACGCAGGAATTTCGGAGGATTGAATGAGGGGTTCAACTTGGTATGAAGGGGCAGGAGCAGGTGTTGACTCCTCATTTTGAATGTTCACTTACGAGGTTTTCCCGCTTCCTGTGGGACCCATAATAGCGTTCATCCCAGGCTTCATAATCCCACTGAAAGACACGAACCCCACTGAATCACACTGAGCCTGGTGTCAGCCAATCACAGGTGAGCAGCACCAATGGCAACCAATCACAGCTCAGTCAATCTGAAAACAAACTAACAAGACAATATCATCTAATTGTATGGCACACTCGAAAAAGATAAGCTAACTAGAGAAATCAGTGCATAAATAAAAAGCATCTTCCTTGTTATATTTAATAAATGAAATGGAGCAGAAGGTGCATGTGAAACTTCATACAAAATATGAAGTCGTTTCAATGAAATCAGCTTTCATGTAGGTTCAATGCCTGTCCTCAACAAGTTGTCTGTCTCACTGTATGGTGCTTCGATCAAAAGCATCTGCGAAATGAATGAGATGTAAAATGAAAGCCCGGGTAGTGACAGGACACCAGGCACTCGCACCTGTCCTCTTGGTACAGCCCAGACAGGTGGCTGTCACCTACCTGACGTCCTTCAGAACTTCCTTCTCGGATCCTTTCCGGAAGGGTCCTCGATTCTCCCGTACATAGTAGTGTAGGTTCTGGAAGGTGAGTGTGGGTCCCGGGGCACCTGGAACGAGAGGCTCCGGGTTCTGTTTCATCGGCATGACGGCATTGGGATGAGGTCCACCGCAGAGTGCTGTCTGGCTTGCATGTGCGTGACTGCGTCCCGGGTGTGTGTGTGCCAGCATTCTCCCTTCTCTCGCTCTCCTTTCTTTGTGGCTGAGCTCTATCACAAACTGTGGAAATTGCCTGTCCAGAAAAATGGGAAAAACTATCCCAGAGTTTGCGGAGAGACTTTGTGTTTCCTTAAAATGGCCATTTCTTACATCTGGAATGCTCCACATCTGTGATTGGCTGATACCAGGCTGTCTGTTACATAACCGTGTACTTTGGATAGAGGCGGGTCCTGAACCAGAGATGGCGACAATTCACCTGAGAGTGTGCGAGCACCTTTAAGGTGTGGCGTCCAATGGGAGTTTGAGCCCACAGCGGCACGGTGTACCGTTAACAATGAAGCCTTTCCAGAAAACCTGACACTGTTGAAGCTGATCCTGCTTCCTCTTGACAGAAACCATCGATTAAACATGTGATCCACCGGACCAAACAATAACCCTTGACGTTTCCCTCTGTGAGTGGAACTTAAACACTAATACAGGCCATCCCATTTAGTCTATGCAGATTTACTAAGCGTGATTAAAGCTAGTTAAGCTGGTACTGTATATTTCATGACATTACAGTATAACTCTACTAACCTAGCAATCTTAGTCGAAATTCTGCTTCTTCCACATAAAATTTCACCCTCTAACAGTGTAGCCATTGACGAAATGGTGTACCTGTTCTCTGTAATATGACATCAGCACTCTCTCCAGATAGACAGTGGGTAATACCGTAAACTCACAGCTTGTGTTGTGAGCAATGAGAGACATTTTTAGCTCTGGGTATTAGTACTGATAATTTTTTTTTTTTTTTGGTTTTATGAAACCATAAAAATGGCATTTTGCAGATCAGGCGTCATTAGAATGGAGGTAAAGTAAGATCTGGCCAGAGGATTTTCTGTAATCAGAATGCTGACATTCAAATGTAGTTCTACGAATTCACGCATTGGTCTGCGTGGGTGTAAGAAACAATGGGGAAGAAATGTGAAATACCCAGGCAGTACAAGATGACACTTTGTAGGTTACACTGGATTAATAATAATTATCAGTTGCTAAAAAATTATTTCAGTCAAATACGTATATAGTATTGTGCAAAAATTCTGTGCCTGGATATATTTGCTCAATTTAACACCAGCTCGCTTAACTAATTCACTTAATTAACTTCACGAAGCACTTATTAGCCAGAGGAGGTGTGTTGGTGGTTGAGGTCAGCAAATATGTGGCTATTTTGGAAGGCAAAGCCGACCACCGAAGCACAGTGCATCACAACGACAGTAGGTTGCTGTGAGATGCCTGCTGTCTCTCCTGGAAAGTCAACGAATGGGCAGCAGTCGCGAGAGCAGTCAAAAGGCGGTGGTCTAGGTGGAGTGTTTGTGCCTAACGTGAAGTACAACTTGGAAGCAACAGGAGATATCACGTTCACCTTCTTTCTGTTTGACAAGGTTGATGCGACAGAAATCGCCCTGCTGTTTCGCGGAAATGGATTTTATAAGCAAAAAGTGTGAAAAAGTGCTGAGTTCTTAAAATGCAATCAAAGCAAGACAGGCTTAAGTCAAGCGACTTACTAACCGGCACGGATCGGCTCTGTGCAGGCCTGGCTTATCTCAGCCGAGCCTAGTAGAGAGCTTGGAGCCTGAAACAGCCTACCATGGAAGGTGAGACTGACGACCAAAGCTCATCACGACAAGAGTGCAGGTAAAGCGTTGCAGAGAGACATTAACTTCAGTCCTGGCATATCTGTCACCTACAGAGCCGGGCCTTCTGGAAACTGTACCACAAATGCATTATATTTTATTGCTAAATATGGAGATATGAGAACTGCCAAACAGAGGCATTCATACAGAAGAACAACAAATGTCAGCTCATTTATGATAGGATGCTTGACATTTTGAAAACTGTACACTGCAGCATCATACTTCCTATTGCTCTTATCTGTGATTTTTATGATTAATAGTGGAAGTTTCTATTTGCTGGTTTTAGGGGTGACAGCCAGGAGCTCTGCGTGCATCTTTTTTTTTTTAAGACTGAACCCGGCTGTTTTACTCTCACACAGAATCTCAGGGTCAAGCATCACACAGCAAAAGCCGAGTGATCGAGTGAATGCAGTGACACGGTGTAATGGAAGTTACTGATATGTAGTGTTTTAGAGTCTTAGTAAGCAGTGGAAATGTACCAGAAGGGAAGTATGACCATATAAGGAATATGTATTTCCTGAGCCTACACAGGTGGCTTAGGGTCTGAAGGACACTGATGGCCACGAGGCTGGTTAGAACTAATTTGTTTCGGCCTTGAGGTAGCGAGATAAGGAACAAAGAGTGTGGAAAACAAGGGTGCTTTGAAAGAAGAAACGTATATAAGTCTGCCTAAAAAGTTGCTCGGCAGACTTGAGGGTGTCAAGGGGGGACTCCTCTTGTCTCGGCTTAACCTAGGTAATAAAGGTATTTGCTGTCTCTAGACTCCGAGTTGACTGTTTTCCCACCACAACGGTTAAAGTCTCGGTCTTCTTCTCCCTCCATTATGGCTCGAAAGCCATTTGTGGGACAACCTGAATTATTACAGCTTAGTATTAAGCATTCACAGAAAAGCGTCTTGGTGCTGAAGGTTGGGATGGATTGTTCATCGCTCTCGCTGCGAGGAAGGTCATTAGGCCAGCACCTGCTACTTACTTAATTCTGCTATAGTTTAAAATATTTCTAATACTTGACCGGCAGTCAACAAATTTGTTTTTAAAGGAGTACTTTTTAGTTTGGAAATGATTCAGCCTGCACCATTTCATGGCAATGCGAGAGAGATGACGCTAAACGAAAAGCATCCACAACAATGCTAATGCAGTGTTGTCTTATGAGAAACCACTTCCATTCTCACATTTGACTTCAATAGCGCGTATTAATATGTGGATTAAGCATTTGATCTACTGTGTCTAAAATAATCTCCGTCTGCATATAACAAAATCTAGACCATCATCCAGAATGTCCTATTTTCACCTGTCTATGTGGCTGGATTGTTTTGGTCAACTGCAGAATCGGCCCACAACCCCAGCTTGTTTTCAGCATCATGCTGTGTCAAACTTGTGAAATGCGATTTTTTTGTTCCACTTACAGCATTTCAGTTAGTATAAGATGCAAAAAAATCACATCCTTTATTACACTGAACTGGGAAAATGACATTTTCAGTAAAGTAAGTATATCAAAGGACAAAACACTGTTCTAATAGCATGAAATGTCTCATACATGGATCATAAACATATACAGACAAAATGACAGCCGTCCAATAACATATGCCATGTTAGGTCCTGTTTACGGTCATCGTGCTGCTGTAAACTAAAAGACAGATCGAATTTTTACATATCAGCACCGAAGGATTCTGGGAGAGTGGACAGGGCTGTGCCATTCTCTGGCTGTGTTTATTTATCTTTGCATTTAGGAATGCAGAGTAAACTATCTGCATATTCCCATGATGCGCACTAGCAAATCTTACTTCATACTCTGCATGTTTACAAGGATGACGCCATGAAGCTTGAAGGCAATTCGGGGGATAAAGAAAACCAAAATTACCAAGATAGGTACAAATGAGTGTGAGGTTTAACATGTGTAATACTAATGGAAAGCTGCATTATCTTCGGGGGTAGGAAAACTAAAGTAGTCTTCATTCATACAGGAAATGATGAACCTGCCTCTGTAACAGCAGATAAGAATCATAACTGACATTAGTAAGAGATGAGTGAAATTGAGAGATGGAGTCCCCCAGGATCTGCACGGTAGGTTCGAGAGAGCTTCACCCACAGCTCGACTTACCTTAGACAGCCTTGAACTCTTTCATGCATATAAGTTTGGAGAGGATTACAAGTGCATTCAAAATCTAAAAACCCAGACCCTTTGTTTTGTTTAATAAATTCATTAATTGTATTGTTGTTTTCACCACAAAAGTGAATTATAAAGATTTTATTACAGTCTATCAACCAATCACACCACAAATTCTAACTGGCATGGCAGGTACTTCCATTAGTCAAGACAGATCCAGTGTTTAGTTCTGATAAGCCTGCAGCCTGTCCCAGGATGCTAAGGGTACACCCTGGGTGGGATGTCAGCGCATCACAAAGAACACAGCCAGACAAGTCCAGGGGTTGGATTAAACAACAGGAGGCCCAGAGGCCCAAAATATAATAGTGAAGAAACCACCATAAAAGCAGCAATGAGTGAGAATAAATGAGAGTCTGGGCTTGTGAATAAGCATCAGGGTTAACCAGAGCCCTTTGATCCCACCCTCTGTGGCTTTGTCAGACTGAATGGGATCCTCCTCCTCCTCCTGCTGCTGCTGCTGCTGCTGCTGCTGCTGCTGGTGGTGGTTCTCAGCCTCAGAGCCTTCACAGAACTGTTTGGGCGGTGTGTGTGATCTGGTCAGACCCCATCTGGGCAGTGTGTGTGATCTGGTCAGACCCCATCTGGGCGGTGTGTGTGATCTGGTCAGACCCCATCTGGGCGGTGTGTGTGATCTGGTCAGACCCCATCTGGTGGTGTGTGTGATCGGGTCAGACCCCATCTGGGCGGTGTGTGTGATCTGGTCAGACCCCATCTGGCGGTGTGTGTGATCTGGTCAGACCCCATCTGGTGGTGTGTGTGATCTGGTCAGACCCCATCTGGGCAGTGTGTGTGATCCAATCAGATCCCACATATGATGGCTGTCATATGATGTTTAAATCAAGCTAATGCTGATATAAAACTGAGACTTCATGTCTGTCAGTGCCAGCTATCCTCACCCTTGTATTTGCAAGTACTACCCAGCATGCCCTGGTATATACGACCACTAGCACAGCATGCAGTTCGTAGATGAATTAGGCTAATTAATTATGTGTAATGATATTGAAATTGAACAAATACGAGGACTAGCAAATTGCAGCTTGTTAGCTCAGCAGTTAGTGTTGTCACCTCAGACCTCCGCGGTTGAGGTTTTAAATCCCACCTCTGCTCTGTGTGTGTAGTTGGCATGTTCTACCTGTGTCATGTGGGTTTCCGTTGTCTAATTGGTGTCTATATTGCCAATAGAGAGTGTGTGTGTGTGCGCGTGTGCGC
>JAACJT020000035.1:979247-1008785 GCA_009936485.2 Gymnarchus niloticus
TCTGTCTGCCTGTGCGCCTGTCGTCTCTGTGCCTCTGGGTCTGTCTGCCTGTGCGCCTGTCGTCTCTGTGCCTCTGGGTCTGTCTGCCTGTGCACCTGTGTGTGTTGCTGTGGAGGCTCACTGGTGTTTTGTCTTTTATGTCCAGGGCACAATATGCACCAAACACAGAGGAAACGAGAACAAGACAGAGCTTCACAGGCTGCTGAAACATCTACAGGAATGTGTACAGGCAGCAGCTGGAAAAATAGGGCATGTGTGACACTAGAGTGCTTTGCTTTTCGCTTTTATTTATTCAAGTGCATGCCCAAGCTATGAATATATTAATATATTTAATAAATCATATTTTTATATGTAAAAATACGACCATCTGGGCATTATTTCTTGAACGTGAATGCTATGCAGAACCGTTTAAAGAACATTGTAACAGATGTGTTCTCAGCAGCAGACAAAAGCTGCATTCTCATTCCTTTCAAATGTATTCATGTTCAGTTTGAAGACAGGGCTTGGAGTTTGGATCCCTCACCCACTGGCAGAGCCGTTTGCTAGTCGTTACTTATTCTTTCTGTGACACCTCTGTCCAGTGAGCCAGTCACATGCTAACACCGCTACACTAGCGGTTCCGACAGCGTATCCCAGCTTGGTCTCCCTGAGATACACAAACAAAGGCACTCAGTGAGAACGAAGCTTGTGGTCAGAGCATAGAGTCAGCCATTTACCCAGCATGCCTGGATTAGTTTTGGCATTTAAGGTCTTGCTGCAGGGCCCAGCGCTAATATGAAACTTTGCTGATCGTGGGATTTGAATCAACAACCTTGTGGTCCTAGCCACAGACACCTATGTCACAGAGCCATGCCATGAATGCCTGGAAAAACATCTGTTTTTTGTGTGTGAATCTGCCAGGCTATCCGGGTGGAGGTCTTTCCATGAGTGAACTCCACCTTTAAGGTCTGACCTTCCCCACTGCTGACTGATGGGAGATGGAGGTAACCACACTTCAGCTTTCAGACAGCTCCCAAGAACAAGGTCATTCACCTCTCTGCTGGAGTTAGAGCTGAAATGTGTTACGTGGGGTCAGAAGACCCAGGGAAATTTCAGGAAGACTCAGTGTCAGTCTGTAAACACATATTTACTTTCTTATCAGAAGTAAATTTTGAATTACTCATAAAAACAATATAATGCATTAGACAGCCAGCCTTAACAGTAACATTTATGTAACTGACTTACCAGTCAAACTACCTCCATTCACAGCACTTACATACCCAAGCACTTTAATGTGATGGATAAGGCACAGAATGATGCAGTGACTCGAAACACTCAACCCAATCGCTAGCCAACGCTCAATAGTCTATAGAGCTTTGTCTCCCTCTGGTGGTCAGTATTATACCATAACCAGTACCATCAGCCAATAGAATCTCAGGACATCCACATCAAGCTTCCAACCCACAATTCTGTGGGGCATCCGGGTTGATCTGGTGTCTTCTTGACACACTGGCTCTCCACTGTGTCTAATGATCTGACCAGTAAACATGACACGCTAGAGTCAAGTAGTAACTTTCCAACAGCCCTCCGTGCGAGGGTGCAGCATTCTATCACCACAAAAGTCACCACTAAGCAGTGAAATGAAAGTGTGTGACAGTCACGTCTTCCCATAGGAGCTGTGTGAGAAAAGGAAATGTGAAAAGGAATTAATGTGAGATTTCTAAATAACTGTAACGTTAAACTTTGGGGGCAGTTAATGCCAGCTTTAATCACATGTACTCACAGTACTTAAGTGTAAACTGCGTACCTCTTGTATGCTGTACATGCCAAAGTAACAGCACTTTGAAAAATATTTTGTGTTTATGCTGCATGTCAGTTTATTTTTAACCAAGAAGTAGAATAATGAAGAACCCATTTTAATGGTTAAAAAACCAATGGATCACCAGTTTATTGTCATTGAAGTGACTACAGAATACGCAGTTTTCCCTAGCATCTGACCATCACATGTTCTGAGCGGACTGACAAAGAACAGCACAGAACAGATCTCTGAAGTGGAACAAGACCAATGAGCCTGGATGGGGTGAAAAACCACAGATTAACACAATTATTCAAGCACGGTAGAACAGGACTATGTTACATTGTCATTAATACACACACGTAGTCCAATGCCACTTCCCAGTATCACAAGGCTTTGCGTGCCTCACACGGCGCATGCCATGGCTTGAGCTGAAGTCCCGCCTTCTCACTTCCTGCAGTGCTCCTCCAGTTCTGCCTCACATCCCAAATCCCACCTTCTCACTTCCTGCAGTGCTCCTCTAGTTCTGCCCACCCTATTTGCTCTTGTAAGTGAGTTGCTTGCGATGCCAGTGAATCCATGCCGGGCCAATAACAAGGCCCGACAGGAAGCCAAAGGTGGCCCCCATTGTGCAGGAAATGGGCCACACCTACAGAACAACAAAACACAGTCAGATTTTTTTTCAGGTACCACCCCCTGACCTTCCAAACTCTGGGCAACACCAATCGAGGCAGATGTCCCAGACCGATCCAGCACCACGGTTCTGGGTGGCCGCTCCAAAATGATGACTGCAGATCGGATCAACCTGGTTTCATGTCCATCTAAAAATCACCTAGCCACCTGTGCTCCAGGGGTTCAGGGGGCGGGGTCTAATGCACACTGTACTGGTGTGCTCACCTGCCAGGGCCGGTCCCAGTCCAGGGGGATTGGAAAGGCCCCCAGCCAGGCTCCTATGATGCTGCAGCCCGTGGTGATCTGCAGGGAGGTGTCCCACATGGACATGGCCCTAGGAGACAAGCCACAGTGACTACAGGCACACGACATCACCCAAGCCACATGCAGCACAGCCAATATGCAAAAACACACTGCAGTGTGACCGTACACACACACACACGAGGTTCTAGACCCTTAGTGTCGAAACTCACAAGCTCCATTTCATTTTGCTGTTTTACCACCTCATTCTCCTTTCCATCGAAAGGGGGGGGTGGGGATTCTCATAACGGACAGAGCTGAACTAGAGGTGATGCAAAATGGATTTAGGGGGGTGAGGACCGCATTATGTTTTGGGTCGGACTGGCTGGTGGTTCAACCCAGACCCACCCATCGCGGCTAAAGACCCGGATCCAAGCCTGGACGTTGGGACCAAGAAGACAGAGACATCTCAGGCTGCTGAAAGTGGACAGGAGCACAGCCAGGGAGAAGGTCTCCAACGCAGACCTACAGAGGACAGGCACAGATAAAAACAGTGAAAGGCAGAGATGAGACAGCCACAAATACATGCATACAAACACTGTGTCTCCAGCTTGCTGCACACGGATACTGATGTCTCTGCCTCGGGAACACGGTGAACACGAGGAAAGATGAGAGTCGATACTCACTCCAACACGGGGGCGCCGTAGAGCACCACCACCGCATGGAAGAACAGGCAGGACAGAAAGAAGTAGAGGCAGGATCGAATTACCCTTGACACCTGTATACAATACAGAGAACAGCCACCTCACTGTCTCTCTCATCATACTGACACAGGAGCTGCATTAGTAAGCTACTAATTAAATGATACGAATACTGGAAACGATTACAAATTCACGACAGTTACCCTAAAACCTGAAGATGCATGAGGCTTGCCGTACATGGCACACCTACGTCCATCGTGGACAGAACCCAGCATTAAGGCCCGATTGTTTCATACCCTGTGGCTTAACGAGTTCCTCTTGACCGCTGGGCCGATGCCCAGCAGCCAGAAAAGGGCGATGTTGATGACAGCCACCGATCCGGCCACGGAATACAGCCAGAGCAGGTGGGTCTGGTACACGGAGAACTTCTCCAGAAGGATGCCCGGCATCACCGTCGCCATGACGACGGTGGAAGCGATGATGGCATGGGCAGATACCATGCCCTTAATCTCTTGATCCCACATCATGAAGGCGCGATCTCTGTAGTAAGGGACCAGAAGAGACAGCAACAGAGTGTCCTGTTACACGAGCACACATCTAGACAAAAATCACAAAGAAACGCAGCTTTAGGGATACGATTCACCTGCGCTCGTTATTTCACACGTAATATTGCAGCACGTGAAACCGCCACGCGGTGAATCGTCAAAAGTGACAGGCAGGACTGAACGTGATGCACGCGCGGCTGTTACGTCACACCGTCACGCGGCTGTTCCGTCACACCGTTACATGGTTACACGGATGTTCGTTACATGGTTACACGGATGTTCGTTACATTGTTACACGGATGTTCGTTACATGGTTACACGAATGTTCGTTACATGGTTACACGGATGTTCGTTACATGGTTACACGGATGTTCGTTACATTGTTACAAGGTTGGAATCACCTGAAAGCGGGTTAAAACATTCTTTTCGTTTGTATACACTTATAATTTAAACGCACCTATTTTAAAATACAGGAAACCAGCGTTAGTTTTAAAAAAAAAAAGGAAACGGGGATAAATGACGTGCACATGAACGAATCGCATTGTGACCTTGCCTGGCAAGCGACCAATCAGAAAGCTCTAACGGGCATAACTTCCGGAAATTCTGGTCCGGCGACTAGCGGAAACGGAAGTGTTTCCATAGGGAGTGTATTTGTGTGATTGTCGCGTTACACGGATGATGTACGACGATGGTCTGTGAGAAGTGTATGTACGTTTTAGTTCTGTGTTTATCTTTGTAGTTTTTTTTTTTTTTTTTTAAATGGTTTTTCTGCGTGTTTAGTTGCAGAACTGTCATGGGTAGCATGTGACCCCGCGGGGGTTCCTTTCTTCGACAATAAAACTTCTTAATCTTTCTGTGTTTACTGTAACAGGTGAGAAGAAGCTGGGCCGCGTCATCACCCCGGACACGTGGAAGGACGGAGCCAGGAACACCACTGGTACGCATGGAACTGAACTGGGGGGCCTCTTAAGCATGGAACTGAACTGGGGAGCCTCTTAAGAGCATATAAGCCACTAAAGTAGAACTTATTGTTTCAGAGAGTGGGGGGCGCAAGCTGGATGAAAACAAGGCTTTAACGTCGAAAAAGGGAAGGTGAGTGTTGGGTTGCCACCGTCTAATCAGCACGGTCAGGTCCAAGCGACACTGTCTGATGGCCGCTCTGATCCTGCTGTCTGGTTGGCCAGATTTGATCCCTATGGGAAGTCCCGTTTTGCCACCTGTCGCATCTGTAAGAGTTCGGTCCACCAGCCCGGATCGAACTACTGCCAGGGCTGCGCTTACAAGAAAGGTGAGAAATCCGAGATGTTCGGCCTCCTTGAGCCACAGCACGGTCCGAGCAGCACGTTGACTCTAGCGGGCTTTATGGTCTCTGTAGGTATCTGTGCCATGTGTGGGAAGAAAGTTCTGGATACCAAGAACTACAAGCAGACTTCGGTGTGAGTATGGCCGAGTTGAGGCCGTTTTGAGAAGCCTGTCACTTTGAAGGCCACTTTCAGAAATGCCTGGGGGGACAGGACCTGATCTCGGCCATCGGAGGACTCCACCATTGTAGCCGGTCGGCCTTAGCTTCCTGATAGACGTTGACGCCAAGAATTTTTCACACCCTTGATGCTTCTGTATAGTAACAGTTTTTTGTGTCTGTTATGTTGGTAATTCTATTGTGCGGTTGGGGGGAAATTGGTTTTACTATATGACCGGATTACTGTGTAAATTAGAGACTGACAAATAGACTAGTGTCCATACAACAGTTAATTGAATGGGAATAGTTCTTTACAATATTGCTTCTGTTTTCCACCCTTGGACTGATTTGAGTGTCTCTATACCCATCGCTGCACTTCAAGCAGCATACATACGGTGCCGCTTAGTGACAGAATGAATCTCCTCATACGGCTGCTTTAGTGACAGCCGGTCCTCTGTTTCAAATGGCCGCTCGTTTGCCACACGCTCACCTTGGTAGTCTTTGGCCTTTGGTGTTGCGTGATTTTCTTAATGTGTCGTAGTGCAAAGCACAAGTTAAGTTTACTTTATAAGTCAAAGTCAAAAGAGATTTTTTTTTTCATGTTACGCTTATCACAGTTTTTAACCTAATAAAATTGCGTTTCTGTTCTTTCAAGCCACATGTTGAAAAAATTTAGTTTTATGTGGGATCGTTCTGTTGGAAGTCAGTATTAAATATCCAAGCCCTGTACTGAAGCAACTTGTTTACACTTTTTTTTATTAAGCAAAATCAGTGTTCAGCCAGCAAGATTTTATCCTCCTTAAAGTTTAACAGCAGCATAATTTCACAATTTTCTTTGATTAAAAATGTCAGATTCAGTGTAGGCGTGTTTCGCTGGAGCTCCCTTGGTAGGTTGGCATGCGCCGGACTTCATGGCAGCTTTAGGATGCTGTCAGAGGTCTTGGAGAACCAGGAATCTGGAGCTGAGGTGTGTGGCAGAGGAGGCCACCAAGGCGCTGGGTGCTGTCAGATCTTAGTCAAGGCCAGGAATTCTTCTCGAAGCTTGTGGTCCTCTCGGAAGACTCCCAGCATGGTGCTGGTTACCGTGTGGCAGCTGGTCTTCCGCATACCCCGCATTGCCATGCATGTGTGCCTGCAGCATACGAACACACGTTTTTAACGTGAGAGCCATGTGACTCACGCATGATGCAGTCTAGATTAGAGATGATGACCAGAGCGATGCTCACTTGGCCTCGGTGACCACCGCCACTCCAGCTGGCTGCAGTGCCTTGAAGATGGCTTGGGCGATCTGTTTCAACAGCCACTCCTGGAATGCGGGGGCACAACGGGGACATGGCATCAGGCGGTGATTGACAGCGTGTTGCAACATAACTAAAGCCCATATAAGGTGCTGTTGCTCTGCTACAGTGTGACAGGCAGACTTGTTACCTTGAAGTCTGCGACTGTAGATCTCGACGATCCTGAAATGAAACCAGCAGGTGAATAGCGGGGTGAGGTCTCAGCAAAGATTTCTAGACACTCATTGGTGTTGGCATCCCTAAGTCAACATACCGTCCAATTCCTCCCCAAGAACGTTAGCCAAACGTTGTTCTCCGTGAATCTGATGTAATTATCTGCTCTTACTGAATTCCCAAGCACCTTTCCCCTGTGTGTCTTACTGTGATGTACAGTTTTGTGGTCGGCTGGGGAGAGCCAGGGCATCTCAGGTCAACACAGTTTTATGGAGACTTGGGAAATGGGCCAGCCAGCAACAGCAAAGGGTTGCCTGATCATGTCAGTCTTTTACAGTGTTCGTTCGTTCGTTCGTTCGTTCGTTCGTCCATTCCTTTGGTACTATGCTGTTACTATCCTTTTCTCTTGAGTATTAAACAAAACACTCATTGACACCTAAGTCGGCCTGAATGGCTTCTGACTTGGTTATAGGGAGGCCAGTGATAACGGGAGGAAACGGTGCGGCTGGTACCAGTGCGACACAGGAACCCCAGTCACGTGTGTGAGTGTGTGTGAGAGAGAGTGAGAGTGAGAGCACTAACCTGGCCAGCTTGCTAAGGTCAATGACCCTTCTGCTGGGCTGCTATCCAATGTGAACCTGCGGACGTGATCAAAGGATGTCAGCCTCTGACGTAGCCACTCTTCAGAAAAATCTACACTTATAATAAGGCCGAGCTGCCAGATACAACACTGGGTATCTGATGCGCTTTGTAAAACGAAACGTTACACTGCTGTTATTGCGTTACAATGTTGAATTTTACACACTTTCTTTGTTACCCGTAACGCACTGGTGTGTCACATGGCGTGCATCTGGTCAGCAAACCTACTGTACAGCTTATATGTTGCTGTTCTTTTCTGTGTAAAGCAGTTTTTAAGGCCTCAGAAACATGCAGTTTCACAGTATTACAATGAAATTTGATCTGATCTTGTTTTCACTGGCTGCCGTGTGTATGGTATTTCTGGTCTGGATTTTTACCTGGTAAATTCAGCTTTTCATCGAACCCACTTGCCCCACCCTCCAGGAAAGAATAAGACAGGATATCCAGGAAATGCGAATTCCTGTGGACTTTGTCCTTGTGCTAATGGCAAATAACGTAATTTCGTTTTGAGTCTCACCGTGCCAAAAAAGGGCCATGAGATGGTGCTCACACAAGGAAAATATATCGATGTCTTTCGCGATCACCATTTTGGTATCGTGTGATTGTTGAGGATGTCTGTGCATCACACGATAACGTTACTAATGCTTCTCCGAGAACCTAATAATGTTTGTAAGGGAGACACACACACACACACACACAATTACTCTTGTTTCTGCTCGGTTAACAATCAATAACCTTACACTACAAATGTTCAAAGAGTTGAAAACCAGAGTGGGGGACAAGACTAGGGCTGCCGGTCGTTTGACAGCCAGACCCCCCCCCCAGCCATCCCCATTGAAAACTGACGTCAGGGGTGTTGGTACTCTCTTTTGGTGTTTTAAAAAGTCTGAGCCCCTTCAGGATGGCCGTGTAAGCCGCCTCCACCGTGCGGAGATGCGTGGCTTGCTGTTTGGACTCCTTGTGGGACATCTCCTCCTCCTCCTCGTAATGCAGTCTCCTTCCTGTTGCAGTGCATTTTGGCAGCTGGTACAGTATAGCTATGAGACTGAACACTTTTACAGTTCGGTATTTGTCCGAGTCGCCTCAAATAGCTGTTCCAGTACGTGATGGGTTCTTATCTGTACAGTCAGCCTCGTCTCTGCTGAGTACACTGTAAGCCAGCCCCCCCGAGCAACTTTTATATGTGAGCTAAACTGACCCACACCAGCCGACGTAACTGCCGTCCCTTCCAAATGCCTTCAGTGGTATCTTTTTAAGTGCAGCATGGTAACTTGTTTATGTCTTAATAAACATTTCAGTTTCAGCTTCTTTAAATTATTTCTTTGTTTTCCCCCAGTAATTCTGCTTTGTCTTAATTTTAGTCTTCATGACCGCAGTACGCAGTAAATGGTCGTTCTAGCTGTACGGATACATGACATCAGTCCCCTTCGATCAGTACGCAAACCTACAGATCGTAAAGCAGTTGTCTGTAACGTTTCCACTGGCCCGACTACAGAGAAGACTTTGTATTTCTTTGTGTCGACGCAGTGCGAATATTTAGTTTTAGTATCGCTTGTTACGGGTTTGTGACGCTGTGGTCTACGTCCGTGACGTTGGGCACATGTCAGTTATACGTTGGCATGAATTTACAGTATATAGCATCTGCGGTTTGGCAACCGTATAAATCATTCGGCACAGGTGAAGATGCACGGACAGAAATCAGCATCTAAGGAACGGTATAATTCCACTCTTTTTAAGAACGTTTTTATAGTTTTCGTGGTAATTTACGACTAGGGTTAGATAGTGTAGAGAAGGTGAGGTGCCCTCACTTCGTGGATGGTTAATCTGCATCGGGAAATGCTGATAAACTCTTCCAAATCAGAGCTGCGTCCGACACGCTTGCAAAACCCTTCCATGCAGCAGTGGCTCCTAAAGAATTGCAGTCGGCTGATGAGCAGATGACAAAACCTGCTGTTTTGTGTTCCTGTGTGCATCGCACTAAACATCTAAATGTTTAACCCTGCATAAGACAGAATGTTTCTATTGTGCTGTGAAAAATGAGGGGTTAACTAAGCAAAAAGGTCTTAACTGAACCTTGTAATCTTAGACGTGAGAAAGTTATGGGCCTGTTACATGAAAGTTTGTTTTATCCACGTGAATGGGGCAGTGTGTAGCTCTGTGGGTTGGGTGTCTGTGCTTGTGACCGGAAGGTTGCTGGTTTAAATCCCATAACTGGTGAAATGTGGCCATATGACCCCTGACCTGCTCCAGGGGCACTGGACAAATGGCTGACCTCTGACCCCAAGCCTACTGTGTGTGTGTCTTCATGGAGAGCAGGATGGGATACATGAAAAGACAGTCCTATGTACTGTGTGAAAAGGGGCAAATAGAGATTTCGTAACCTATTCCTACAAGAGATATGTGTGTGTAACAAAAGAGGCATTAAGAAAACGAGAGAGAGTAACTGTGCCTCAGTGGTAGGATTTACAACACAGAACGCCAAGATATTAAGGTTATGAAGCAAGAGAACTGAATGTCCTCGTGATACTGCGTGTATGCAGGAAGCTAGCAGCTGATAAGGGTTTTCATGGAGGACAAACAGTAAGCCTCAAAGAAAAAATGGAAGGTGCAGAAAAGTAGGTGTTGAGTCAGACTGGCATGAGCTCACTGACCTGTCTGTCGGTGTCTCCCTCACTGAGCAGGAAAAGATACAAAGACACCTCCTCTCCAGCTCTTCATTCCAGAAGCTCACTAACATAACCCTACGGGTCGTTCTCCACCGTTTTTCCTTAGCAGCTGCTTGAGAAATCAGTTTGTGGTCACTTCTGTCTCTGGACAGCAGGTGGCAGTACAGTATTCTAGATGGAGTCAGTAGTCTCGCTTCGTGGCACAGCAGCCGCTGGGAGTAATCAGTGGTGTTGATTTGACAACTAACTAGTGCGTCTTTCGCTCCTGATGTGCCTTGAACCTGTTTTGATGACACAATTGCAAGCGGGGGAGCAGTTTTATGAAAGCGGGACTCGGGGAGGATTTTCTCTGAGCTTACAGGGTGTATTTTTCTGATCTTGGGGTAAAACGGCAGCCTAAGATCCGGAAGGGGCTGTGATATTCACCTAGCATGGCATATTACAGGCGGGAGCTGCTGTCTTAGCCTGCTGTTCAGTGACCTGTATAAAACTGTGCTGGAGTCAGTGGCTGTCTGTGCGAAGTTGTGTTCCCTATCAGGGTAAACACTGCTCTAGCAGATCAGGGATCTGGACAGTGGAGAAGCTGCAGTTACGCTCCACAATAAGAGCAAATGAAAATCAAATCAATGATTAAACAGCAACCTGCAGTAATTTGTCTCTAAAATATGTGCGAAGCAGAGGTCAGCTCATTGCTACACACACACACACATTTTAACACGCTGTTTAAGCACCAGACCACTCAGCAGGTGAGGGGAGTAACTCTATATTGTCTTCTTGACTTATGTGTCGCAGTACAGTGGTCTCCTCACTCCCTTTGTCCTGCTAATCCTCCTGCTGTTTCTTCTGCCATGGGACGTAGGTATTATGAAGGCATCGCTGTGGAGTTTAGGTTCAGCATAGTTTGAGTGCCGTCTGAGTCTGGGATCAATCACTTTTCACACGGAATGTGCATGTATCTTTGTAAAATTAGCACGCTGCAAGCCTGGTACAGCACACGACAGCACGCTGAAGGTCCCGGACAGCGTGTACTCACACACTACGCGTTGAATGCTACCGCAAAGCTTTTCATCGCCCGATGGCCAGTTTTTCTTAACAGAGTTTGAAGTAGTGAGGTCTTTTGCTGGTCAATGTGCACAGTGGCTTTCCTGAGCGACGTTTAAGGGTGCGGAGGTTTCTGCTCTTTACCAGTCAGGTTGGTAGCCAGGCCTTTGGTGTGGGCCCTGCACACAAACACCAGAACATTCCTCAGGTTTAAGGTCTGCAAAGACAGAATGCGTGAATTATGTTTCACTTTCTTCCCTGCGTGCCGTAGTGAGTGTCTGCTGCATCGTGGTGACTGGAGCATCTGTTTTAAAGACACAGCTGTTATCTATGCTAGTTTATAGTTAGCCGTCATGCTGGTGGTCTTCCTACTGATTAATGTGTTCTGCTGGGCATTTCCAGGCTCCTTCTCTTCTCTCTCTGTCTTCCTTACTGTCTTTCGACGCTTTCGTTCTTTCCAGGGCAGATTCAGTGGGAAATCTTAGTGTTCCTCCTACCCAGGGAGTGCAGCAGCGTGAGATCATTCCAGAGCACGGACTCCATGCTCCCGTCTCTCCTCCTTGGAGGCACAGCAGCCCTAGAACAGATTGTCTCTTGTAGAGGGACAAAGTGACACGCTGGTGCACTTCCTAACTAGACCACAAGGGGGATCTGCAGGTGACAGTCAACTCTGAGAAAGCAGGTACAGTGCATGGGCCAGGTACAGAGCTCCATGTGAGAGTGACGAACTCTCCTTTTCTTTTCCCATGTGTTTTTGGTGAGCGTGGAGCCCTACTCTCCTCCCGTGTGTCCTGTAAATAAGAATAGTCAGTTCTCAAAGCGCTAACTGCACAGTGGATACAGCGTTGGGGTTATGGGGTTAAATCAGGGCTGTAAGGTCGCAAAGCAGGGGATCAGGGCCATAAGGCGGAGGACGGTGTTCTGGAAAATGACCTGGAAAAAACTGGGCTTGCTTTAATTAGACTTGAATCTTCAGTTCAAGGTGAGATATGAAATATTACATAAGATATGTATCTGTACAGAAGGCTGCATGGTGGCCCAGTGGAAGTAGATACACATTCCAACTCCACGCTTTCGGCTCAGTGTGTGGGAGCTGCAGGCCTCCCCTCTGCTCATATGGACCTCCCCCGAGTACTTCATTATCCTCAGGAAGTTTGGGTAATTTGGCAACTCTGATCAGCTTTTCAGTGTCTGTGAGAGTGGGTCTGTGTGAGAGTGTCTGTGAGAGTGATGGACTGGCATCCTGCCAAGTGTGATCGCTGTATCGCGCCCATCGCTTTCTGGGATGGGCTCCAGCTCAGTGACCCTAAGTGAATAATCAGCCACTGAAGATGGGTGGATTAATGCGCTGTGTCAGAGCTGTAAATCGTCCCCCCGTGTTCATCACCTCTCACACATCAAACGCACACACGATCAGCATCACGGGCAGAAATAAATGCAGGTACTTTTGAGGTGTACGCTCGCTATGACATGCTTCCACACTCTAACTGGGAAAATAGCTCTTAGAGAGTTTAAGATGAGATTGTCACCAACCAGAGTGACTCAGGAATAAACAGATACGAGGGCCCTATCTCTCTGACAGCTCTGAATTGCTGCCAGCATCCTTAGTACAAACAAAAAATGTGTTACCATAGACTCCTGCTGGAATTAAAAGTTGCCATGGTTACGGGGATTCCCAGTTTTCAGTAGACTGTAATTGATGCAAACTCTTGAAGAGCCTATAACTGGGTCACAGCAGAGACAAGATCAAGCTGAGACACACAGATGAGAGCGCATGGAGAGCGCCGTACCGTGGGTGTGATGGAGAGCGCCGTACCGTGGGTGTGATGGAGAGCGCCGTACCGTGGGTGTGTGTAGGGCGCCGTACCGTGGGTGTGTGTAGAGTGCTGTACCGTGGGTGTGATGCTTTGTACAATTGGATGATTGGATGCTATCATAAAGAATATATGTGTGCCTGTGTGTGTGTGCAGTATGGTGTAACGTTTTTGCATGTGTGAATGTTTTAGCTGTGCAGAACTTTCAGTCTATGTGCGTATGTGTGTCACAAAGTTGGAAGTCATGCTGTCTGTTTCCTCTCCTGCTGACTGCACCACTGCCAGAGACAGCAGATAAGGGCAGTAGGAGGACAGCTTGGAACACTGCAGTCGTGTAGAAACGTGTCAGTAACACAAAGCCCTGGCACCTGTACCCCAGAGACCCTTCTTAAACCAGCTCGCTGCCTGCCATGGCACCCACCTCGCCATAAGGTTGTAGAACCCAACATTTTAGCTCAGGTTTCCTTCAGTGCATCCACGTCATTCATTATGTTTTGATACGCTACTGTGCCCTGGATATCGATTGGCTCCTGTGGAACTGCTGCGGATTCCATTGAAACATTGGAACTGTCCTCAATGTTCCCTGGCAACAGTTGGAACCATCCAGAGTTCTCTGAGAACCTCGATGATGCAGATTGCTGTGTAAGTGTCAAGGTGCTTGTGGGTGGGGGCTTTCAGTGTGTATTTCTGTGACTATTTGCATGTTTCATTTCCCCACCGTTCTTTAAAAGATATCACTGGTGGTCTTTTGTGCAGTTGGACTGGAAAGGCAGGGCAACAGAAGTGAGGTCAAGGAGAGAATGCCTATTTTCATGTGTGGCCTGTACACTCGTGTCAAATATCCATAACAAAGCGAGAGATTTACACATTTCACACCCACAAAAATGGGATTCAGTTCAGGCAGGTGAAGAATTATGTGAGTTGTTAATTCTCAACAAACTTGTGGAACTTCTCAAGGTACCATAATGATTCTACACTATACTGTTATACAATCCAGAGTGTACCTCAGCCTTGTGCCTTGGACCTACAACTATGACCAGGATAAGAAGTTAGAAGTCGGATGGATGGATGGATGGATGACTTTGCACTTCAGACACAATTCACATAATCACCCCCTTTTTCACAGGGTTTGCTTCATCTGGAGTGTAATTACAACTTGGTATTGAACCACGTGATCCTGGGCCTGCACACCTTCCTCCCTCGCCAAGCCTCAGATCTCCTCATGGTGGGAGAGTTTGCCTCCCTGCAGAAGCTGACACCAGCACGTCCACCCCCTCCACTGAGTTCTACCGAGTTACGACACAGAAGTAGCCCCAAAGACTTATCCACGAAACTGTGGATTAAAAAAAAAAAAAAAAAAACTGTCCTCTCTTCCCAGTGTCAAGTAGATTCTGTGGAACTGGTGAGCTTTGTGGTAGAAGAATTACTAAAAAAGTCCTATGTGTAAAATGGACAATAGCATAAAAAAGGAAAGGACTGCCTTGACAAAGTGACCGATCCAACCTGCCTTATGGGGCTGGGCTTGCAGGTCAGCTCAGAAGATCTCCATCATCTGCTTTTTAAGACTCCACAAGGCTCTGCTGCAGCTGATCTCCTCCGCTTCCTAGAGCTGTATGTCTGGGGGGTGGGTAGTCCAGAGATATGTTGAGATATGTTGGGTTCCCTGTGGGAAGAAGTCATGCCGGATTGTAGGACCCCAGCCAGCTGTTTCTGTCATAGCATCTCTTTTTTTTTGACAGACAGTCCAATTGTCTGACCCTCATCCAGGCTCAGACATGATGTTTACCACAATTTGTCCACAGATAACGCTGGCCATATTTTTAGATGCTCTTATCCAAGGTGAGCGGTCCAGTGTTGTTCTCTAAGCAAACAAGTGTCAGTGTTTCGACGAATCTCTGGAACGATGACCAGACACGCTTGGACTTTTTGTGCTGTTATTCAGAATAGGCTGCTTGAAATGAGAAGAAAACAGGAAAATGGAAGCCAAATGACACTGGCCTCAGCTCATCACAGCTGGTAGCTTATTTAAAGTAAAGAGAGACGTGTAGGCTGTGACATGCTGTTCAAACGTGGCCTGACGCGTGCCTGACCATCTGCCCTGTAACATGGAACCAAAACATCAGCATTTTCTGAAGAGGACTGTTAGCTGTTTTTGATGTCAGCCTGTAATGTTCTCATAGCATTTAGCGTGAGAACAGTCAATGGTCCTGTTGCACACTGGCCAGCGTTCAACGTGCTCCTCGCTAAAACAGCTTGCACATTTATTATTCAACACGTCACGCCGGACATCCATGAAGTGAGCTGCATTACCACCCGCTGTCAATAATTGATGGCTTTCTTTGATTCTTTGCCTTCTTGAGGGGACAAACAGTGGAACAGGAACCTTGTGGTCAGATGGGCGCCCCGGGGAAATATTTACACGACGCACATTAAAAAATAGCTTGGCCACCTTTCTCTTTGTCAGGAACAAACTGCGGCGAGTGGAGGTTTGTACTGCCCTGAAGAGCAAGGAAATCATCTTTGAGAGCTGAATTATGCATTTTTTTAAGGACTTGTTCATATCCTCTAATCAAGTGGACTGTGGATGTGGGTAGTTGAGCCATACATCCATGTAGATACATCGTGTTATGTATTTGGATTCTTTTGTTAAGAGTAACTCACTAAAAGCTTTTCATAAAAGACCTCTGGAAGGATTTACACAGATAGACGGCTGTCTTTCACACTTTGTGCTGCCTGGACTTGAGTGTTGAGCTTTGTCCAACCAACCTTTCATGGGGTTTCTCTGGAGACGTGGGCGTCCGTGTGTTTGTCACCATTTCGTCGGCGTGGTTTGCAGCTCTGACTTTCTTCTCACATGAGCCAACAGGACAACAATGTTGTTTTGGAAGGAGGGAAGAGATCAGCACTCAGGAAAACGCTTCGCAAACGCATGGTGTTCTAGAAAAAGAAACAGTTTTGATCGACTGTGTGGGTGCAGATGATTCATTTTTATGTAAAAATATGGGCCTTTGTGTACAGCGATAATTCAGACGAGGTGTGGAACTCCAGCACCGTGCACACGCCACTGCCAACTGGATCAGGTGACAAGTAAAGCTGCATTCAGCCCAGCAACATTCCCGGTGCGAAGGCCACAGAGCAGCCCGCTCTTCAAAGACACCTGTCAGCCCAGAATGTCATCGCAAAGTGCTGGCGTCGCTTAACACGCCCCATCTGCTTTAACTCAGATGGCGAAATTGACTGATGTGACTGACTCTTATGTAACCAGCCTGTGGATGAAAGCCAGCATTTTGGCAAGAATCTGTTTTTATTTTTTCCTCTTTTTAATCGAGTTAAGTGTATTATGTGCTCTCCACTGATCATCAGCAGTTCCCACATACCATCAGGAGTGCTCTCCATCAAGGACGACTGAGATCAGTGTCAATACTGACTAGAAAAATCAGTCAAGTATGTGTAGAAATCAGTATGAGGATGACTGGCTTGGTGTAAATCTTTTATTCTACACAGTAAAGAGAGGCTACCTCACATCGCTCTTACCGTCTACTAATACATTTATTGCAGCCTTGTTTCCATCAAAACAGATGTACCTAAAAGCTTTAACATTTCATCAAAACCATTTTATAATTCCAATCAATAGCTTGCAGATCCCCTCACAGCATCTTGAGTCTGAGCTCACCACGTTTTAATCAATGGGGTAAATTTTCCCTGAGTCACCTCCTCTGCCCGGCTGTGGCCAGACAGCAGGCCAGTGTGATCGCCGCTCAAACAAGGACCCCTTTCTTCACTATCAACGGCTCATTCAGCTCAGTCAGGGTTAAACTGGTCACTCTGGAGATGGAATAATGCCTCACCGTGGCCAGCTCTTAAGTGATGGGTAACCCGATATCTGCCCCGCTGGACATCAGATGATCCAGACCACCCATACTAAGTAAGGTTTTATTTCCTCATTCAGGGATGTCCAGTTTTGTCATCTTGCTTGCTTTCAAGGACAATGAAGTAAGATCAATTAAAAACCTACAGGTCACGTGATCCAAAGGCTGTCACGCCATTTGACCTGTAAGATTCTGACCAGGTAACTGTAGCACCTCAGGGTATGTTTTCAGGAAGCTGTTTCACCTCTACTGTGTACCACCTCTGGCTTCTGGTTCAGAAAGACTATTAGGTGACTCAGCTGATCAATCCAAGTGCCAGGAGATCCGGTCACCACAACAGGCATCTGCTGCTAATCCAATCCATCAGGTTTTTCCTCCATCGCTTCAAGTTTGACAGCAAAGATATCAAGTACAGGACTATAGGAAGCACAATGATTAAGTCTGTGAACGTGTAAGCTCAACCAATGGGAGTGCCTCAGCTAACTCAATTTACCAAGCAAAATGGGCAAATGGCAAGCTGCTTTACATAAAAGATTGGGGTGAGTGACTGAAGGTAAAGGCACTGCTGTGTAACGTAGGCCGCTGAGGAATTGACATCGTCGATCTAGTAGTGCTGATGGTACAGCAACCACAAACCAGTGGAAGGCGTTGTCTTTATTGCCGCAGCTGTTATGCAGCTAAATTTAGTAGACTTCAGTTCATTTTTGAGAGATGGTTGTTGACCCTGGAAGTGATGATGTATGACTGAATTCTTCTGCCCTGATTTTTCCGTGTTCACCCTGAGCTGCTCTCCCATGGAGCATGAGAAGCCCCCACAGGCCTTCAGCTTTGAGAGGCAACTTGCCACAGGCCCAAGAGAATGAGGGTTTCGCTGACCTTCATCATGTCTTCCTCGTAACGAAGAAGACTGCTGTCTGAGCCCGGCTTTGCTGTGGAAAGGCCTCTTCTCCCCCAGCTAGAGATGAGGTATACACCGCCTTCCTTCTCCAGCTCACTCATGCTACAGTGAGATAATATTACGTGAGACACAAGCAGCCTCATCCTGAGTGATTTACTGTGAGGAAACAGTGAATTCCCAAGCAGCATTCTGCTTTTCATATTACACACCGTCAGATTTTGGTAAACACAAGGGTGGGTGGAAAGTTGAGACTTTTGACAGCTGATCCTCGGAGGACCTGTAAACTCAGGTGTGGCTGGTGGAACCTGTTTGGCAGGAGAAGCCCTAGCTGTCTTTGGGTGAATGGTGTCCTCACATGCCCACATTGTTTAGCTGTATGCCGGTAGGGAGGAGTGCATCCAATAAAATTCCAGACAATAGACACGCAAGATGACACAGAAGCAGAGATTATGCAAAACATGGAGAGGAATTTCCAGTCGAGGGCCAGAGGTAGCTGACACAGCGGGTGAGGAGATTTACTGGCCAATAATATCTTTTGTTAAGTAAGAGCTGTGAATGAAGAAAAGCAGCATACACATCAATTTTCTAGCCACACCCCCTTTGACACACCCACTCCTTCATCCAGTGACAGCTACAGTCTTTTTGACTGGCAGCGTCATGTGCCACACATTTCACTTACAGACTAGTCATTTCTGCAGTACAGCTGTTTGAAGCGGCTGCATTGCTTTTCATCTCACTGAAGCACAGAGCTGCTTCTCATGCGTGGACTGGTAGCCAGCAGACAGGAGTGTATGGATCAAGTGAGATAAGCGATGCCTCCTTCATTTCACCGACTCCTGCCTCTGCCAAGATCCTTGGAATGTTTGGAAAACGTTTAATGTCAGCTCTAGAACATGTTTACCAGGCATATATGAGCTGTTACAGAGTCCAGTCATTAGGTGTTAAATACCATGTGGGATTGGAGCTGCCAGCAAAGGGCAGGCTATTACACCTCCTCAAGGTGACTGGTAAGGCCACGCCTTTACAGACACTCAGCTAGAGACACAACAAAGGGTACGCACTCTAAAGGACACGCGAAGGGTGAGCTGACATCAGGTCATGGGCTGAATGGCACAACATCCACCTTCCTTTGCTCTGTCTTACACTTTTAAGAGGTGGACAACAAGACCTAATGTTTTAATAAAGGACCAAACAGGACCACTGTTTTCAGAACAGTCTCAAACTTTCCTGTAATGCTGTCCTGGACTGTTGGATCATTCTTGAAGAGGACACAGTCCAGATTCTTGCAGGAATGAAACTTTCCGTAACCCATTCCCATAAATGATTTTTTGATGCAGTGACCAGATGATGGCATGATTTCACCCTGGGGTTTATAAAGGGATTTGTGAACTGGTACAGCAATGTCCACGAGGAATGATCATGGAAAACATGACAGCAGCTGTGAGGCAGCACGGCTACCTTGATTTTTGCGACAGCTCCCCTTGACACAATTTTCCCACTTTAAACTGTTAGCCATCTCGTATTGCCAAAAAAAAAAAAAAAAAAAAAAACTTAAGCGCCGCACCTAGCTCAGACATACTGCTAATCAGCACTGAACCTACCACGATTCACCTTAATGTGAGACACCAGAAGAGACCACTTCAAAGCACAGCTATAGGTGAAGATTCTGGCTGCAGATGCCTCAAGAGCATCACTAAAATTCAGAAAACAGGAAGCCAAAACCACTCCCACATGGAGGAGTGCAGTGGCTTCCACAGGGAGCGGGAATGAAGGCTTGCTACTAAAGACACCTTAGGAACTGTGGCATTTTGTTCAGAACAGAAAGACCACCCTTCAGAATGATATACAAATATTTTTAATGATACAGAACATAAGTGATTTGAACTTCTGGCACCAAGGTAGCCCTTAACATGCTCCAACAAGTCCGGCAAACTTTATATTTAAAAATAGACAGCCCAAACACCACATTACAAAACAGTACTACTTTTCCATTTGGGTAAATTGTACATTTTCTCTCTTTATTGGAAAAGAAATATACAACTTGGAATGAATTCTTTAGGGAAGTCTGTGCCATAAGCAGATTAAAAAAGTGAAAACATTAAAGCAGAGAACTGAATACAGAACACATACAAAATTAAGTTGTATGAGGCAATACACCCGTTTGTTCACCCCCATTCTGCAGTAGTGCAATGCTGAGTTTCCACAATTAGAGAGACACTGTCCATAGTCCATGCAGAGAGCTTCCTCCACACTGAGAAAAGTTTGCATGCCAACATTGCCGCTGAGCGATGGTCTACTTCAACTGGGAGCTCTGCGATGTCCAGCGGTGCAAAGTTGGAGGGATCGGGACCGGGTAAGGTGCCTGTCACGCTCCGAGAATAACACCCACTCTGGGGGCCATGCGACCACCCCTCCAATTACACGGAAAATGACGGCAACAGATTAGAGACGGGGTGAGAATGCAAATCCAAAGTGGTAAACATGCAGTTCCTTTGGACAGCGGGCGGATGGATAAAACAGAAATTTGAAAAGGGGGGGGGGGGCAGGGGGACCTTTACACAAATGCTGTACCAGGCCTTCACTTTGCTGTCATCATCTGTACGAATTCTGTAGGGAAATTAGAGAGAATTATAAATTAGAGGTATTACACAGTACAACTTAGATAAAAACATCACTCTGAGGTCCCTTTATGTGAGCTAAGTGACAAAAAAAAAAAAAAAAATCTATTAGAAAGTGATGCAAAGCTGATGACCACTAACGGAGCCAGGCCACAGCAGAGAACAGCAAGTCCCAATGAGCTCCCATTTTCACACCCTCCAAAAAAAACCCCTCAGTTTATAGAGAACAAAGTATGGCCTAATTTACCCACAGGCAAATACCAGAAATAGCTTCATTAAAACTTAAGATACATTAATGAAGGCAGCCACTGAACAAGGTCAAACATCCAAGGTGTGCGACTCATAGACGCAAAGCCATCATCTCACAAGTGACATCTTCTGGGGGGGGGGGGGGGCTGGGCTATTTTTACACACGATTCATATCGGTGTTGTCACATTGGCAGGGATCGGGGCCATCACTTAATGCTCTGACTGCTCACATCAGCAGCTCACTACCTTCATAGTTGACCTGACCGTCTCCATCAATGTCTGCTTCTCTGATCATCTCATCCACCTCCTCGTCCGTCAGCTTCTCCCCCAGGTTGGTCATGACATGGCGTAGCTCAGCTGCGCTGATGTAGCCATTACCGTCCTGGAGGGACAGATGGGCACATTACCCAGCCAGCCTGGGAAAAAAAAGTGTTGACACAAGCCGACCCACTACTGTGGTCGGAGCACGATTCAAAACAAGACAACCCACAGCAGCAGAGAGCGCATTCAGAAATGACATCAAGCCGTTAATGATGATACAGGGAAAAAGATCCATTAGCAGAATGCACCTTTGATTACCTTTTTCTATTCAAATACTCCAGATGAGCCAACATTAGAACAAGCTAACATAGCCACAGGGATTTTGTAATAACTGTTTACTTGGCTAAACAGGGGACTGTTGGGACCTTCAAATGTGGGAGGCAACACTACATATACCCCCCCCCCCCCCCATACAAACTGTAGCCAGCAGTTGTTCCTACAACTAAGACTGACCTTCTCTACAGCCCCCCGGTAGATGTCCAGAAAGCACTGTCATTTTTACAGTGTGCCTCAGTGGGTAGCATCATCACGATGCACCTCCAGGACTACAAATGCTGTATGTGGAGTTTACATATTCCCAAGCTGGCTCCCTCCAGCAGTCCAAACACATCCAGTGAGGCTAAACAGGGTCCCCAAAACGCATGTGCACTCATGCATATGTGTAAGGGTTTATACACCAAAGTGCTCTATGATGAAATGGCATCCCATAGAGGTTCAAGGACCATAAGCTGGGCTACACTGCCTAGTGTAAGCTTCAGGTCCCACATGACACTGACTAGAAAAAGCAGTTAGGAAGCAGATGGATGTGTTGCATAAAAGGTCATATTTCTTAAAGGATAATACCACACATCATGGAAATTAGATGGGCACAAACATCCAGTGTCAACTTTCCCCATTGCTTACCTAGATTACAAACTGACACAGTAAACATATCAGATGACAGACGGTCATCCCCCCCATTTCAAATCTGACCCTGCACTACATCTGGCGACAGAGATCATAATTCTAAAGACGTACCAATCAAACTGCAGCACTCTTCATCATGACACATTTTAGTCAAACAGCCCTACTCACCTTGTCAAAGACACGAAAGGCTTCCCTGATCTCCTCCTCACTGTCTGTGTCCTTCATTTTCCTGGCCATCATAGTGAGGAACTCCGGGAAATCTATTGTTCCATTTCCTGATGAACAGACCGAAAACCATAATGAAACATTTAATGGCCATAAGTGACCATCACTAACACCACACATTGTGTTCTTTCCAATGAGGAAAGAAACTGCTCACCATCAGCATCCACCTCATTGATCATGTCCTGCAGCTCTGCCTCGGTGGGGTTCTGGCCCAAGGAACGCATGACTGTGCCCAGCTCCTTGGTAGTGATTGTGCCATCTCCATCCTTGTCAAATAAGGAGAAAGCCTCCTTGAACTCTGGAATGAAAAACCAGAGGGTGTCAGAGAAGCAGCAGAGCTTAAGTGAAGTAAACACCAGCAAACAGGCAACCAAGGCTTCTACTGAAGGAAAGAATCCAGATTGCTGAGAGGATCAAACAGCATTACAGCTGGAAACCACACTGACATGTAGCAAGCCTCAACTTCATCACCAAGGCAACAGTAGCATACCTACCCTGTGCTTCAGCTGGTTTGCTTCAACTGCTTGTGAAGCAAGCTCCACACTAATACGTGGGAAACAAGCCAGAAATCGCTTCTGACAAGTCGGACCACAATGAGATAACCCAGGAGTACCAAGGCTGACAAAAGTAGATAGCGAGAACTTGCAAAAAAAAAAATAAAATTTGAGGCTGGTTAAGTCCATGCACACCACATACCACTGCAGAAGTGACAGGGTTAATGTGTAGAGTCCAGAAAACAAACTCATTATTGTAGCATTGCATTGGGAGAAATACAACAAACGATTTTTTACAAATTAAGCATTATAACATCAACTAAAAACCACATAAATTAGATCATCGCCAAGGTCTTCCCTGAACAACAAGGATGTTCATATGCGTTAACTCCAGCTGCCGAACGTCTACACAACCACCTACGGCAAACCACCACTGGAGGTACCTACAGGAAATGACACGGCATTCCAAGGCAGCCAGCTTTAAGCCCAGCCAAAAATTTTGAATTTCACCTTCAAAAGCAAAGCCCACAAACTTCCAAAGCAACAGTCTTGTGTTACAAAGACTTTGATCAAAGACCACAAATATTCTCTGAGTACATCTAGAAAACATGCCAGGAAACGAATGACGGCATCTTCCTAAACGTAATGAGACATTTAGCCTTTTCAGTAATTATTTCATTGGAAAACACGATCTCTATTACTTCAGAGTAGGCACCTCAAGAGATTCATACAACGGCTCTTAATCGTCAGACCCAGATAAGAGTAGTGACTACTCTTGTCTCACCTCCTACACGTCAAGCGCAATAGTGCATGATCTTCACATGACCGTGGCACCGTCTCCTACTTGCACACAGACACCTGCCTAAAAACTTAACACCGACACACAACTAGGAAAAGCACAGCTTTGGCCGTGTTAGTCTTCAAAACTACAATCGTTCCCAAGCTTAACACCACAACTGCACCAGGCATTCAAAAACATTCTGCAGTTTTCAACAAGGAATAATGTGCAGATACACAGATGAAATACTACAGATGCAAGAGGCCGATAGACAAAGTTGGACAACAGCAGGAGTCTACAGCACCTCCCTGAAAAGGTCTGAAAACAGGTGAAGAGGAGAGAGCTGAAAGCTAAATAGTATCACAAGTCCGCTCCTGTGGATTACAGGCAGCCTGGGGCTGTTAAGCCATAAAAATAGGGATGGTAAGGTGCAACCATTTGTACGTTAGTCACGGATTTTATGACAACCTGGAATGAGGGAAAGAGGTAAAGTTCTCACCAGCAATCTGCTCCTCTGTTAGTTGATCAGCCTGGGAAAACAAAGAAAGTTAGGGGCGATATCAGAATCCACCACCAGCTAATGTAAGCTCACAAGCAGCATCAATATCAAGCCATTTACTGCACTTTAAGACAGTTTGCAAACAATAATTGACGAAACATCCCATTAAGCATGCTTAACAAATCCTACAGTCAGACCTGAATTCTGATTGGAGAAATTCAAAGAGATTCAGGGAAATGAAAATCCCGAGGCTAGGCTTCCAATTAATACTGCAATTAGTTAACAATAGAATACCCCTCTTTCCCCAACAGGGACTCCTCCCCACCCAAAACGGCCGTTTGACAGCAGCCCGACGCTGGCTGCGCTGAGCCTCACTGCGCATGCGCGGCAGGACCCGCCCCCACGGCCTCGCGCGGCGTTAAGCAGGCGGCTCGCGGCCTCATCGCCCGTATGAGTGACCGAATCCAGACACGGCCAGGCACTGGAAGCACGAAACCCGGTCAGGCCGGCCGGCACAGCCGTAACTCAAGTCCACCACCGGCCGTAGGGCGGACGGGGACCCCCGCCTGGGGCCGCGGAGAGCCCCATCTCGTAGACCCGGCGCGAGAGCCCCGGCTACAGCCGCCATTTCGCCCTGACAAACCGGCGAAAGGCTGGCGGCGACGCGGCCGCCATGTACGACGGGGCGACTTTAGGGCGAGCAGTCAGGCTCATTTTGGCGGGACGCGTCGTGAAAACGCAACAGAATTCCCGACGAAATACTAAAGCTCCCTCTCTAAACTTAAAGCGGACCACACGCTATTACTGAACGCCATACTCACCATTTTGGTAGCCTAGCTCTCTTCCTGCTCCTCCTGGACGAAAGCGACTGACCCCGACCTGCCAGAGAGGGCCGTTCATAAACGCCTCCCCTCGCAGTGTTCCTCCGCCGCTGTAAGCTCAGTCAACGTGTAGCGCTTCACCCGCTGCTGTCGGCGCTACATTTACATGTAAATTCCTAAAAGGTGTTTGTATTTACACAAAGTGAAATGTATTTTCATTCCAGGCGCAATTCATCGACAAAACGCACATGAAGTCGGGGACTAGCTGATTTGCGGAACGATATGTCGTGCGGTTCCGTGGTGCGGCCGCCTGTGATTGGTGAGTTTGTAGCCGCAATGCGTCACTGCCCCGCACGCGGAGCGTGCGCCGTGGCGCGGGCCCTACGGGGCAGAGTATTAAGGGGCAGTTTGGGTACAGGTGTGGGGGTCCCGGTGGTAACTTCCTGCCCCCTATCATTCTGTATGTTCACTTGACCTTGAAACAGAGTTATAACCCAAAACAGTACCTACAGCTCCTTTATATCACCTTGAGTGTTCTTAGAAAATCCTGATTCACTCTGCATACTGTAGACGCATTGCAACTGTCTCAAAATCGTGTGTTTCAGCAAAACTAAGCATTGTCTTAGATATTATTGCTTTGAATTTGAGCTGAGAACGAGCTGTTACCTGTCTCAGAAGCATGAAGTTTAGCATAAACCAAGTAGTGACTGTACTCTAAGGGTCAGTATTACAAAATTAGCTGCTGCCCATCAATGAACGAAACACAAAGTAAATCAGTTGATTTCACTGTTCTCTGGTGGCCAGGAATGATATCGCCAAAGGGCTTCACTAGGACGGGATATGCATTGTCTTATGTTGCAGCTGTGAAGAGCTGAGTTGTGGATTTGTTAATCTCTTCACTCTCTGTCTAATGCTGTAAACGTCTTTAGTGAGTACCTAGGGACTGTCACAGATAACAGGCGGAGGACTGGTCCTATTAGGGGCTCCTCTCCTGTCATCTGCAATACATATCAAAACCAGGCAGAGCCAAGAGCTCCGGCGTGGGGACCGTGCCAGCAAGCGTATTTCCCAGCATGCTCCACTCCGCTCCATCTGCTCTTCCTCCTCTCAAACCACAGAGTTGTGATTTTGGGAGGACTAGCAGCAAACTACTCACACACAAACAAATATATGCACAAGTTTTTATGTTTCTGTGTTTGTGGGGACTTCCTACTGACTCTCAGTTCAATGCAGATAATGTCTCCTGATGCTATCCTGAAAAAATCACGCCAAAACATTAATAATAATAATAATAATAGTTTTCAGACCAGTCATCCATCTTTCATCCAGCTGTTCAACACAGGGTTCTAGGCAGGGGAATACTCTACACTGTTTGCCACACACACACAGAAGCTATGGGTAGTTTAGTGATGCCAGTGCACTTAACTGTAGGGGGAAGAACATTTAAACTCCACATACGCACAGGGGGATTCAAACCAAGTGCCCTGTAGCAGCAGAATACGTTCCTCTCATTTGCTAGTTTGCTAGGAGGAGTTCCACAGTTCCTCCTTTAAGACAAGGAAGGTGCCGGATGTGCCCTAGTTCCACGTCCCACTTTGTCCCAAAGACATTCTGTCAAGTTGAGGTTGAGGTTTTTTTTCTTGGCATCACGATCCCGTTGACATGGGAAGGATGGCATCTCCATTACCCAGATCTCATGTTGTCTGCATGATTTCACTAAGAAAGGCCAGAGTTTCACATAGCATGGGAGAAGCCAGCAAGAGCTCACAACATGAAACCGAGGTTGCATTAAATTGTTAAATCAATACTTAAAAATATTTCCTTCCGTATGCACCCATTGTACACTGATTTATTTGGAATACGGCTATGTATGGCTGGACAAAGTAGCCAATGTAATAAGGACAGCGCTCCCACTCGGACTCAAATCAGCTCACAATCAAGTACTTAACGCACTCCAACACTGTGCCAGCTCCTGTCTCTTTACAGTGCTTTTACCTGTTTTGTTAAGTGCTCTGCCCTTTTTGGGATTAATTTCTGAATGACGATACCCTACACATAGGGATGGTACACTGGTCCTTACATCTGCGATTCACAGCTGCCGGTGCCGTCGTCCACCTGTGTGCTTTCTGCCAGAGGGACCTCGTAATTCCTGTTTTCATTACCAGAGGCTCGAATGGGATCACGTGTCATGGAAACTGTCTTCCCCTTCTCTTCCATAACCACTCAGGGGTTGCTGGCGTGAGTTAGGAGCCAAAGGCTCCTTTTAGATCCCAGCAAACATACGTGGGCGTTGTGCAGTCCATCATTACCTTCATTTAGGCAGACTTTTCCAAAATGAACACACATCTGAAAAGGTCAAGCCACTCGCCTCTATCTGGTTTAGTCTTTCACAGATCAAAAGGGAATAGACAAACAAACACACATCTGCCTGCTGCCATATGGTCATTCTCTCCCACTACATCCACCCACCTCCGTTTATGTGCCTTTCCTCCAGCTACCTCCATATCTCAATATTCTTCACTCATTCCCCCACCTTTGCCTCTGTTTTTCTCACTCTACGTCCATTTTTTCACATAATGCTCCTTGATTCCCCGCCATCCTTTTCTGTTCCTCCTTAACTTTCCACCTTCCGCCACCTTTTTCATTTATTCCTCCTTAACTTTCCGTCTCCCTTTCATATCCCCCTGCTACCTCCCGTCTACATCAACAGCCCATTAATTCCCACTCATTGTGTGCCAGGCAGTTCTTTGTCCCTCCATCTTCCTCCATACCTCTCCACACCTCTACATCTGTGGCAGCATGGGTCTCATCCACATTAGGCTGCCATTTTTTCCCTTCACGGTCCCGCTACATCCATTGTATCCTGTTTGTTGAAGAGCATGTCTGTTTTATGCTCAACACTTGAAATGACAGGCAAAATTTGCTCTCTCCCCACACAGAAGCTCATCTCTTTTACCGCTAATCTGTCTGTGATTACATCACCTAGCACAATGTCACTTTTCTGATTGATCAGCATATTTCTATTGGCTGCTACACAAAGGTCATTAGGTCACAGCAGTCACTGGTTAATGCTATTAGCAAGGATATTACTTGTGCCCTTACTTATTTAGACAGTTAGGAGACCTATGGAAGCAACAATACGTTTCTATTGTCAGTGTCTAACCCTGCGGTCTGGGTTTAACCGGCCCGCTTCTTCCCTGCGGTCTGGGTTTAAACGGCCCGCTCCTTCCCTGCGGTCTGGGTTTAACCGGCCCGCTCCTTCCCTGCGGTCTGGGTTTAACCGGCCCGCTCCTTCCCTGCGGTCTGGGTTTAACCGGCTCGCTCCTTCCCTGCGGTCTGGGTTTAACCGGCCCGCTCCTTCCCTGCGGTCTGGGTTTAAAGGGCCCGCTCCTTCCCTGCGGTCTGGGTTTAAAGGGCACGCTCCTTCCCTGCGGTCTGGGTTTAAACAGCATGCTACTTGCTGCTCCTTTGGCATTCAGACATCGAAAGAAGCCACTCCTACGGAAAATGGGAATTAAAGGATGAATGGAGAAAACCACACCCGATGGACTTTCAGAGCTATGAGGGAAAGTGGCACCACTACTTCATTAATTAACAGAATTTTAATTAATTCATAATGAAAAACAGCTGAATGTAGTATTTGGGCATTGGTATGTTTGTGTGCGTGCGTGTGTGTGTGTGCGCATTTTCACTGTATGCCTGGATACTGTCCCCAAAATACCACATCTTGGACCTGAGTTTCTGAAGCAGAGACCTGAAGACTGCAGTTGGATATTAGATCCCACAAAGAAGCTGCTTAATTCAGTAAATACTGGGTAAAAAGCTGAACTTTTGTAAAGCAAATAGCTGATGTAAATATGATATTCCTGCAGGCCTGTCTGTATGTGTGAGTCCACAGATCGATCCCAATAAAAGAGTGTTACTCACTCCAAGGGCACCTCAAACACCTCAGATTGCAGAAAACGTTATACTCCATATAATCAACTTTGCCCTTTGGCCATGTTCAGTGCAAACCAATAAAATCTTGAATCCAGACTTTGATGTCTTTCGGTGACGCTGAGATTTAAGTTGACTGAATCCCTTCCCAGGACCGAGGGCACAACTTTCTGTTGCTGCCTGCCTAGTGCCATCTACTGTGTCCTGAGGACAGCCTTTGCAGTAATAATGTGATAAAAAGACACGTGGGAGGGGCCTCGAGGCAGCACGACAGCTGAGCGTTGCTCACTCCTTGGGTGAATGGTTGAAGTCTCACAGTGCCTGCCTGTCATGATTCATCATCCCAACTCCCAGCCTGCCCCGTCTTCTCAGAGAATTCATAATCTAGAACTCTGGGACCTTCTGGAAATGCCTGTCTACTTCAGAGGCTCCCTACACGGAGAGAATCGACGCAGTGTGGACACTGATAAAGAAGGGACTGTCACAGCGCGTGAATGCTGAGGAAATGTAACAGCTTCAGCGGGAAGTGAAATGAGGGTGTTGACGGCCTGCTAGATGTGCACCACTGATGAAAGTCACAGCCAATTGGGGAGCAGAGTACACACAGCGTGGTAACTGCCTGCCATTGCGATGGCTGAAAAGAAGCCATCTAACCTGCTGATCCAGTCCCTGATATAGCCAGATCTGATTCCTGTTCCCATTACACAACAATGGCTCCCTCTACACAGCTACACCCCTTAGCCCAAAGTTAAAGCTCCCTCTAAACAGCTACACCCCTTAGCCCAAAGTTAAAGCTCCCTCTAAACAGCTACACCCCTTAGCCCAAATTTAAAGCTCCCTCTACCCAGCTACACCCCTTAGCCCAAAGTTAAAGCTCCCTCTAAACAGCTACACCCCTTAGCCCAAAGTTAAAGCTCCCTCT
>JAACJT020000035.1:1018026-1034611 GCA_009936485.2 Gymnarchus niloticus
AATTACCCTTTGGCACAAAAAAATCTTCCCCCAACCTGAAATTTTCTCTTCTCTGCTAACTAAAAGCCTTTTTTTGCGCCAATTTCCAGTTTTATAAAAAAAAAACCACCCCCCCCCCCCCCCCCCATACATCATTTGTGTATCAAAGCCCTCTACTCACACGTACAGTATCGTTTTTGAAATACAAGTGTGTGTATTTGAAGAACAGATATGCAAATGTGAGAAAGTGGGCTCTTGACTCATTGAAATTTTTTAAGAGTATATGAATTGGGTTGTTATTAAGATGATAAATTTGTGAATACGCAGTGGTCCTCTGACACTATAGCTAAGCTCGAAACCCACAAAAAGGGAAAGCTGGCCCGTGACTAAGAGTTTCCAGCAAAACAACCAGGGCCAGGCTGGTGGGAGACCTCAGGTAACAGAGTAACGATACCACACCTGCAGTTTCAGGGCGGTCCGAGTCCGTGACGTCCCCGAGGTGCTCTGCCTATATATGGGTGTGGGAAACAGGTGCGGGCTCAGTGCAACACACAAGGTGCTTTCAAGAGAGAATACGGTCATTTATAAAGGATAAGTTTCCTTTTCGTTTCCTGGGGAGCTCATCCGCACGGATATATTGAGAGCTACTCTTCGTACTTCCACACCGGGCGAACTGGTGGAGGCGCACCTGTGCGGGGAAACACCGATTTACTCTTTACAGAGGATTTTTATTTCTCGTTTATTGTTTGACTCCCACATCTGCTATGAAGGCGCTGGTTTTGCTGTTCGTCGTCGCGTTTGCGGTTGGAGCTTCAGCTCAGTGTAAGTGTTTTGAGGGTGGCCACTATTTTTTTTGAGGAGGGGGGTAAACCTCATATATTGGCTGTGAGCGGTGATTTAGTGTCTACGCTGGATTTTGAATGACTTCGTGCCTACTTTTCCAAACGCATCTCTCGGGACAAAGGACCCCCGGCTAGCCGCCAACTCACCAACGCCCATGGATACGCGATAGCTCAGTGCTGCCCCCTTCCGGCCATATGCGGCATGGCGCCGCGCCGTGGGTCCGGCGTCTCCGGCCATCGGACGACCAAACTGACCACGTGTTTCTGTTTTTAGGTTCATGTGACAAAATGAAATGGGCAACATGCGATGGCACCCCTTGCGTGTGCTACCTCCTTGTTGGCGATAATGAAAAGTTTCCTCTGGACTGTAATAAGTGTAAGTGAAGTTCTTTCAATATCTGTGTGCCTGGCATGCCTGCTGATGACTTATCGGCTATATGTGGTGCTTTCATTTATGCCCAAATTGCTCTGCTGAAAATATCTCTATTGGGGAGTTGGTAGACACAGCAGGTGTTAGGTTATGAAATGACATTAATTAATTTTCATCTCTCTCTGAGCTATGCAGCTCAAACACTTCTGACTCAGGGTTTATATAGTTGTATTTTGAGGGAAGGTTATCAAATTACTAAAATATTGGGATGGGCTGAGCAGAAGCTCATGTGCTTCACCTTGGGGGTCCTTTCTTCAGTGGTCCCGAAGTGTATTCTGATGAAAGCTGAGATGTACCGTGCCAAGATTGGGCTGTCGACGCGCTCTGGTGGCAAGCCGACGGAGCATGCTTTCGTGGACAACGATGGGATCTACGACCCAGACTGTGGGGCCAACGGCCGCTTCAAGGCCAAGCAGTGTAACAACACGAACGAGTGCTGGTGTGTGAACAGCGCTGGAGTTAGGCGTACCGACAAGGGTGATAAGGACAGTGTCAGGTGCACCGAGCTGGTGGAGACTATGTAAGTGCCTTTAGACCACACCTCTGACACTACTCATCCTGCTCGGATTATTTAACTCTTGGTGTAATTTCATTGTATGGAAAAATCTGAACGTCCAACCCATTCTTGAAGCCTTTGGTTCACCTTGTTTTGCCCTCGTCTTGACTCGGGTAAAGTGCACTAAATTCACATCTTCTAAATGATTTTCTAGGTGGGTGCGTTTGCAGCTGAAACACAAGCCGACACAAATGGAAGTGAATGCCGCGGCACTGAAAAGGTACGGATGACTGCCCTCGTTGGAAGGCTAATGGGCTTCTGAAATTTGGTAAATGGGCTGTTAATCGCTGTCTGTTTACAGTGCCATCAGAGATGCCATTAACAGAACCTACCATGTTGATGGAGTGGTTGTGAATAACACTGAGGTATTTCTCCTGCACATGCTGACTCTGGCTGAACATCCATGCACTGCTTCTCAGAGCATTTTGACATTCTGATTTGCATTATTTACAAGTTGCTTAAAACCTGTATTCTCAGTATGACAGGGATGCCCGTCTCCTCATGGTGGACATGGTGAAGCCAGTAGGTGACCGGAACATAGACTTGTCACGCGTGGCCTACTACATCGAGAAGGATGTAAGTACAGCTACTTCTGCTTCATCTACCACTTCCTACTAGAAATGTCAGGTGATCTGGCCCTCAGCAACATGTGTAGCTCATTAGCCTAAAAGGCTGCCTCATTTGTCAAAGTTCTCATTCTTTTTGAGAATGTTTCCCATGGTACACATACAGGATTGTGAAATGAAATACCTAGATTTCTTGGGAGGTCCTTGAACATGTGCTCCTTACCTGTTCTAGGTGAAGGTTTTGCCTCTTACCAGGAGTGAGGTGAAATTCCGGCCAGTTGTTGGTAACCAGACATTAGAATTTAATGAAATTGTGGTTTACTATGTGGATGAGAAGCCCCCCACCTTCACCATGAAAAGGCTAACTGGTGGTGTCATCGCAGTCATCGTGGTGGTTGTCCTTGCTGTTGTTGCTGGGTTGCTTGTTGTGGTGAGTATTTTGCTGGATGCTCTTCATGTGATAATGATCTGATGGTAGAGTTAACTGGGTATGAGGGTGTCTAATGGCTCCCCCCCCCCCTTCCCTCCCCTAGTACTATGCCAGAAAAAGGGAACGTGCCCGTTACCAGAAGACACTGGTTAGTTTTCAGCTCCGCAGCTGACTTTACAACTTCTGGTGACATCTCTGATGGTGTAGTGATAATGGCTGAGGACACTGAATTAAATGGTCTCATTTGCTTACAGCCCAGAGAGATGGATGAGATGCAGTAGTGTCCAGATGACATCTGTACCCGGGGACCTGAAGGAAGAGCAGTTCAGTTGGCTATACATTGACCTTGTGCCCTTGCAGTCTTGTTTCTCACCTGTCATGAGAACCGTGGTCCAGATTGGATGTTTGCCTTGGTGCGTATGGCTTGCTACAGCCTATGCTAACCTGTTTGGACAGGCTTATAAATGCCTATAGCTGGGGGGGTGGGGGTGGGGAGGAGGGAATCTGATGTAATTTTTAACTTATGCTGGTTTTAAGCTACCCATATGGTGAATTTGTAATAAAATTTTAAAGACTTGCTTTCTGCTGCCTGATTTCCCCCCCCCTTGTAAAAAGTCAAGTGGATGTTCCCCTATATCCACCTAAGCATTTGTCATCAACCTGACCTAACTACTGCCCCATGTATGATGGCTGAACAGGTTCTTGAAGGTGTCTACTAGATTGCTTTTTACAGAACACATTTTGTAATAAAGGAACTTTTGCTGGTGTTTATAAGGTGTTGTGTATGGGTCCATGTAAACATGATTAGGGCAGGAATAATGCAAGTATACAACTGCCAGGAACCACGGTGTTGGAACTCCATGAGGAAGGTAAGCAGTTTAAGTTTGAATGCAAGGTGCAATGAGAAACTGAGTACTTGGAAAGAATAAATTTATTCCTGTCAAGGTGGGGTATCTCAGAACATGGACTCAACTCATAATATAGTTAAAATTCCCCAGTCAGAATTCAAGTTTATGAGAGTCCAGTGTTCTGCACTCACAATCCATGCTTAAACACCCCCCCCCCCCAGATGTTTCCCTTCTACCCAGAAGGGACAGACTGAAATAGATGATGGTGGGGTGGTTTCAGCAGGTCAGGTACTGAATGAAGGTCTCAAGTAAAAACGTCAGCCGTTTACATGACTCGGTGAGGTTCAGCCTTGGAGTGGCTAGATGATCCATGCCAGCCTGTAAGGGATGCTGTAATTATCAATTCAATGACATTTATTAACAGAAGGCTGGTCGGCCCTTTTAATTACGGTGGTGATCGATGTTCTCCCACTCAGTTGAGATGGCAGTCCACAGGAATTTACATGATTCATCTCTGCTTAGGGCTGACGTATTTCTCCAGGGGGACAAAGAGAGTTACTTTCTGAAGTTGACAGCCATTGGCACAGTTTGGGAGAATTACACTCCAGGTTAAGACGCTTAAAGCAGGACACAAGTTGGCCTGCTGGTTCAGGTACAGGTAAAGACCTGAGGTTACAGCCAATTGTCATGATTCCTATAAGCTGCTCCATACAACTGCTGTCTGAGAAAATGCCGCTGCGTTAAACAGTGCCTTTACACCACTATTAATTTTATTTAAATGCTTTGTACTTAAATTTTAATTGTTCATGTGTTTTAATATACCTCTGGCGGTACATTGTTTAAACCTATTTGAAAATCCTTGCCTCTTTCTTGTATATTGTTGTTTTGTATTGCTCATGGTATAAGCAATAAAGAAAAGAAGACCTCAGGCCGCCATTTTTCAGACGGAGCTCATCGAGGTTAAAGTACGCATGCGTGGCGCGCGCGAGATCCCACGTCACCGGGGTGACGCACCGCCCCCTCCTGACCTTCGACCCCACGCACGCCCCGTGGCGGGAGATTCCAGCATGGCGCTGCAGCCGAAGCAGAGCCTCGGCATGGACGGTGCTGCGGAGCAGGGATTCGTGAATTTTTATCGTTCCATGCCCGAGAAGCCTGACACCACAGTCAGGATCTTCGATCGCGGCGATTACTACACGGTGCATGGAAGGGATGCCGCCTTCGCAGCTAGAGAGGTGTTCAAGACCAATGGAGTGATTAAGAACCTCGGCTCAGGTACCGCCGAATGGCCGTCGCCCGTTTGAGCCTCGCTGATTACACTCTCGGTAGGACTCTGTTAGGACTCTCTGATGCTGATGCTGATGCTGTAACGTCAAGCAAGCACCAGGGCACAGAGTAAACGTTTATATAAACCAGGGCGCCAGCCTTTCTGAGGGCCTTTATGGCGTGTCGGGCAGGTAAGGAACGGGTTAAAGCCGCTAGCAGCTTTCTGTGTGACAGAATGTGCTGGCATCCTGTCTCCAGTGGGGAAAGTGGAAGCCGGACATGAGATGTACGTCAATAAAGTGGCAGACTAGAATGGGCAGAATGGGCCGTGATATGAACGTTTTGATGGTTCTGCAGGGGATTCCGAGATGTTCTTCATTGTGTTTTCGTGTCTCTTTCTCTGACTCCCTTAAGCACCGTTTGTAAAGCCAGCTATGCTGAAGCCTTCCAGAGTGTGTGTTGCCCTCCTTTGCAGTTGAGGCTCTTTATGCCAAACTCCATGCTCCACGGCTCGGGCCTTCTCTCTCTGTCCAGGGGCCAAGCGGCTGGAGAGCGTGGTCCTCAGCAAGATGAACTTTGAGTCATTTGTGCGGGACCTGCTCCTGGTGAGGCAGTACAGAGTGGAGTTGTACAGGAACAAGTCCGGCGGCAAAAGCAGCAAGGATCACGACTGGCAGCTGGCCTTCAAGGTGTGGAGCCCGGCGGTCCCGTGTCATTTCTGTCCCTGTCCTGCCCTCTCTGCTCGACTGCTCATCACTGACGCTAGGCTCTTTGTCTTTTCTCCTCCTCTTCTCCATCCCTTTGATCCTGTCTTCCCATGCCCTCTTTCCGACAACTTCTTAATGTCTGTTTATTCCGTTGTATGCTTCCTGTAGTCCATATTAAACATCAGAAGAATCTGTTCTCTGGATAAAATTATCCATTTTTTGAAGCAGTCCGGGATGAGCACCTTTTAAATTTGTAATGACACACCTCCTTTTGGGATTTGAACCCATGTCCCAACTTTAACATTTGCACATGTCCTTCTGGAAGGCAGATGCTCATCGCCTGCCTGTGTTCTCTCACCCCAGGCATCTCCAGGGAACCTCACACAGTTTGAGGAGGTCTTGTTTGGAGGGGGTGGTGGATCCGGGGCCGCAGCTGGCGTGGTAGGAGTGCGTCTGGGCTCCAGTGATGGCCAGCGCTTGGTGGGGGTGGGGTATGTGGACTCCACCCTCAGGAAGCTGGGGGTCTGCGAGTTCCCGGACAATGACCAGTTCTCCAATCTGGAGGCCCTACTGGTACAGATTGGTCCCAAGGAGTGTGTCATCCCGGCAGGGGACGCTGCCGGTGACATGGCCAAGCTCCGACAGGTACTGGAGCCTCTCTGAGCGTCTGTCAGACGCACAAGGGTACCTGCTTGTCGCCGAGTTATTCCATCTCTGTTTCAGGTTGTCCAGCGGGGAGGCATCCTCGTGTCTGACAGGAAGAAGGTGGAGTTCACAGCTAAGGATGTGGTTCAGGACCTGAACCGTCTCCTTCGGGCCCGGAAGGGGGAGACTGTGTCCAGTGCTGGCCTGCCAGAGATGGAGAAGCAGGTGAGCCTGGGTGGTGGGCCACTGGGGGCCCGCTGGTCAACAGCCTTGGCTTGCGGTTGTGATGGGCATTGCTGTGGTTGCCCTTCCTCCTCCTGCAGGTTGCCATGTCCTCTCTAGCTGCTGTCATCAGGTACCTGGAGCTCCTCTCGGATGAGGCCAATTTTGGCTCCTTCCAGCTGACTACCTTCGATCTCAGCCAGTATGTGCGTCTGGATCACGCTGCTGTCAAGGCTCTCAATCTCTTCCAGGTGAGAGGTCACAGACCCCAAAAGCTGCACAGTATCTCTGGCTCAACTCATTTGCTGAACTATAGCATGTAATAGAAAATGGGGTGACATTTTAGAATGGCGGGGGAGATTCATATGGGTATGTCAAACTATGGCCCCCTTTGCCAGGGTTCCCACGATGACGTTACAGGCACGCACTCCCTGGCTGGGCTGCTGAACAGGTGCCGAACGCCACAGGGACAGCGGCTGCTGAACCAGTGGCTCAAGCAGCCTCTCATGGACAAAAACAAGATAGAGGAGAGGTGAGTCGGAGGCCACATCATCCACATCATCTGTTTGCTTTGAATTTATAGCCAGAGATTTGGTTTCAGATTTCCATGTTCAGTTATCTGGCGTGTGGATTACAGCCAGCAATCCCCTTTAAGTGTCTGAGGAATTCTGTTAATCGAGGCATGAGAATGCGGAGCCTTGCAGGTGACCCTGCCTCGTCACCTCGTAACTAACTTGGATCCCCGTGATCTAAATCTGTGGCGTCTGCTTCCAGTTAAACCCGCAGGTCTGTCAGTGTGAGGGACAGAGACACCAAATCCACGACACTTACTGACAGCGACGGAGTCTGGCTGTGTTTCTGCCTGCTGGTGTTTCCAGGGTGACAGAGTGTTCGAGTAGTGGAGCCATTTGCCTTCAGACCGTCCAGGTCTTCAGCTCATTTCAGCACTTAAACGATCAGAGCGGTTCTCCTTTTTCCGTGGTGTAGGGCAAAGTGAAACTGAGCCACAGAAATGGGTGAGGGTTAGACTCAGTTTAGTTTTTTCCCTCTGGCCATATTTCATAATTAATACTCAGCTGTAATGTCGTTACTGAAGAGCACATACTGGTCTGCCTCGTTTAATTTGGCTAATAATTACCAGGGGTCTGGGTGTGTTTAGTTTTTACTCTAACCTTTATAAGCATGAACTTTTCCCAAAGTTCATGTACTGTTCAGCCTTCTGAAGGACCTGACTGAGCAGACAGCTGGATGTCTAGTTAAATGCAAATGTTCAATATTTAAAAGGCCGGTTTACTTATATTTAGCAGACGCCTTTATCTCAAGACGACACGCAGTCAGGCAGGTGAACGCTGCGATGTGTGGAGCTACCTAAGGTGTGGGGACAGCTGGGCTGAACCTCCAGTGAGGGAGGTGAATTTTACAGGAGCCACCGGGAACGGGCAGCCCGAGAGAGACCTTCATTAAAACATAGCCACGCTGCCATCGAGTGGGTCTCAGCCCAACACAAACTCAGCTAGGCTGCAAGGCTCTTCTCTGCTCCTGTGTGCACGCTTGATTATCAGCTGATTAACTGAGGTGTGTGGAGTTCGAAATTGCTGATACAATATTGGTGTGAATCCTTACCCTTCCCAAGCAGGGATGACAGATTTACACAATTCAAAACTGCTCATTTTTAAAGGATGTCAAATGTTTACTCTTCAGTGGTTTGTAAGCATTGCCGTTTCTCTACGTACGGCTTTGACATCCCTCGCTGTGTCATTCAGCATGCCAACACAGCAAAGGGCAGTTTTGCGGCGTAGATTTTAAACAGCTAATTTGTAACTTTCTGCTTTACCGTGTGCTTTAAGTTGTCAGTGACCTTTTCCCTAAAGGGAGGAGAAGTGGAAGGTGGGTGTTGGAAACGCACAGCCAGGCGTGTTAGCTGTTTTATCAATGACATGCTGAGCTCAGACTGACTGCTGGTGTTATATTAACATACCTCATTCTCTCTCTCTCTCTCTCTCTCTCTCTCTCTGTTGGGTTGACGGAATGTTTTTTGATGACAAAAGATTAAACCTTGGCCACTACATGTAAGGACAGCTGATTCAGGATCAGTCTGTCCACAGGGTTGGTCCTCAGTTGTGTCTTGTGTATACTGAGAGGTAGGCAGTGTCCCAGCCTCGGGCCTCTCCCTCATGAGCTCCCCATCACGAGGTGGCTAACACCCTTCAGCTCCTGTTGGCCTGTTATCCATTAGTACGAGTGAGATGCGTGTCACAGGAATGCAAAGCACGTGTAAGCATCATGGAGATAGAAATTCAAAAGACGCAGATTGGAACCTCGACATGAATCATCATCCCAGTGGTCTGAATCGGGTTTCTGTTGAACTGAAGTTGCATTCGGCGTCTCTCGTAACTGAGGGATGTGGCCCGTTGCTGTGGAGACTGGCGCATCTCCTCAGACCAGGTGTCCCGTGTATCAGCCAAACAAAGCCTTTCCCTCCTGCTGCCACAGCCCAGCCGGCTCGCGCGTTTTCAGGGTGTGACCTGTAGCCCTGCTTCAGCTAAGGGTCAGCTGATGGCCGGGCTCGCTAACCAGCTCCATATCCCTCAATAGCACCCGACTATAAAGCTGATTGGTTGTGTTATGATCATCTGTTGCTCGAAAACCCACACATTATAACAGTTAACCTGTCGGCCAGTTCTACGTGATAGCTAATGACGTTATGTAACAACAACAACTTTTTAATATGAATTTTTATCCAAATCTGAGATTTAAAATAAATCTTAAGCCTCCCCATATTCTGGAGGTCATGTCCCAACAGAGCACAGAGGCAGGTGGGGTCAGAGGTCGGTAGATTTGTCGTCAAGGCACCTATTGTCTGCCGCTGGGTGACTGATATGCTAGGGCGGTAATCTGCAGGACCAGCAGCGGACGACCAGCCGTCCGGTCTGCGTTGAGAAGGCCTGTTACCTTCGGCGATGCCTTGGTACCCTGTGATGTCGCCTTGTCGGTGAAGTGGACCCATAATCAGCTTTAATAAACCGGAAGTTTACTGTAATGACAAGCCAGCTTGTCTTGTCTCTCATCCTGTCTCAGTAAGAGGCTCGATCCTCCTCACACGGCATTTCCTGGTGGAACCGGTTTATACCAACGTGGGCTTTTGTCCCCAATCCCCACTACCTGCCTGTAATGAAGGTGTGTCTGTTTCTGTTTTGCTCTTGACAGGACTGTCACACTCGGGACTGATGTTTGGTCAGATGTGGCTTTGGGGGCGGTGGTTGTGAGTGGTTGTGTGTCTGTCTGGGTTTTTTATGCATTGGAATGGGGTGTGGGGTGTTCACGTGTGATCACGTGTTAGTTGAACAGTGCTTAAAGAAGCCTTTTAAGGTGTTGTCTTTTTTGTGTTATAAATAACACCTGGATGACACATGCTGGATTGATGCTTTGTGTGGGGGACACAGAGAAAGCGTGAGTGAATGATTTCTATACACACCCTGACAAAAACAGCTTCGGAAGCCTCTCAGCGCTGACTGGCTGCACCCACCACGCTGGCCCGCAGTTTCACGGTATATGTCAGGGATGTTGGGTGTGTCCCAAACATCTGCTTCACTGTAGGAAAATTCATGTTTGCATCACAGACGACTCGCACGGCTTTCCCGAATCGGTGACTGGTTTCGGTGGGGGCTGAGCCTAAAGAATGAGGGCCAGTGAGCCTGTCATCTGGGGCCATCGCGGCTCTGATCTTGTTTCCCTGATCTCACACCTTACCAAAGTGACCACGACTCGGTAATCAGTGTTCTTCCAGGTAGTTGATTTGATTTTAGGGTGTGGTCTAGCCTAGCAACAGGTCTGCCGCCGTCGTGGGTGTTTAATTTTTACTGTTGGTACCTCCTGAGGGATCTTGTGCTTGGAGTGTGGGATAACAAGTTATGCCGGTTTCAAATCGTTTAGCAGAACTATTTGGGGAATAACCTATTAGAGTTTGACCTACAGACGGCTAGCCACTTATGTTGTGAAAGCTGCGGGAACCTTGATTTCCTGCCTGGTGTTCCAGGAGGCGGTTCGGCAGCCTGGGGACGTTAACCGTACGCTCAGAGGAACGGCTGCTGAGCCAGGCAGTCCAACTGGCACTCGTCGCAAAATGTCGCCTTTACCCTGCCTGTAGTGCATAGTGGGAGGCTGACTGGGTGACGTGAACCTGCCAAGCAGCCCTCTGCGCCCTGAGGGAGTGGGTGAACCCTGAAAAGAGCCGTCTGCCATGCAGATGGAACCGGTTTCAGCTTCCGTGTCTCCTGAAAGCCCAAGGCGATGTCACTCACACTGGCCGTCGTGCGTGGGCCTTGCCTCTTTCGGCTTAAGGCTTGTTGAAGCTTGAACGCTGGTCTGTCACAATGACTTGGGAAACAACGAGTCCTCATCTGCTGTGCCACCGACCTCTGAAAATAGCTCTAAGTTAATGCATGCAAAGACCGATTTCATTTTTTTTTTTTTTTGTTTACTTCCTCTAACTCGCTTGCAGACGGTAATGACCTCCTGTAGTTGCCTCTGAAATGTGTGTATTGTTAATAGCAAATGAGGGTTTTTCATAGAATTAGGTACCAGTTGGTAAACAAGGTTTTATTAGGAGGGTCTGACATGTTTTCTTTAACTGCATTCTTCCGATCTCACTCTCTCACTAAGCTGAAACCGTCTCCAAGGTGACAGGTGACGAGGCACCAGAGAAACCGGTTTGGTTTCCTGTCTGCTTTGTCGTGGTCATGTGACCTTGGTGGTAAACAAACACCGGTCTCTCCGCGGCGAATCCCCAGGTGTAATCTGAGCTGGCCTGCTCTATCGCTGTCTGGTCCGCTGAGTGGTCAGGTTAATAAACTTGGATTTGTGAGGAATTAGCACTTTATATGGACTAATTTATAAAATGAATGTAAAAGATATTTGCGATATATATCGATGGGGATTTTATTGGGTTATCTATCAATATTTAATCAGGTATGACATGGGCCATTACATTGGCTTGAGCAGATCGATCCTGCCACCTTGTGGTTATCTCCAGTATTGCACAGTGACTGTTTCATACTGAAAGTTAACTGCTTAGCAGAGTAAAGACTGCCATCGTCTGCAGATCAGTGACTTCGGTGAATCGACGGCCTCGGGCCACATGAGGCACAACACTGTTCATGCTAGCTGCTGCCAGATAAAGCAGTGTTGTGGGTTCAGATCCCTGCAGAACCTCTGCTTGGGTGGGGGGTCTGTAAGCCGAAGGTGTGGGGTGTGGCGTACAGTCTTGGATTAAAGTGTTTTCAGATGAACACATCTTTGAACTGTCGGCAGTAAGTATGTGCCCCAGAAATATGTGAGAGGATGCCTCGGATTACACGTAAATGACATGCCTAGAACCAGCTGCAGCACGAACCACAGACATTGCGTGGCTCCTAGTTCTGACCGGCACTTGTCTTCCGCCGGGCCGGACTAGGCTGGATCTGGTGGAGAGCTTCGTGGAGGATGCCGAGCTGAGGCAGACCTGCCAGGAGGATCTGCTGCGGCGTTTTCCGGATCTCAACCGGCTGGCCAAGAAGTTCCAACGCCAGAGCTGCACGCTGCAGGACTGCTACCGGGTGTACCAGGGCGTAGGTCAGCTGCCGGGCCTGGTGCAGGCTCTGGAGAGGTACTCCGGTGAGTGACCTGGTGAGAGGGGCCCGCTCTCGCACCTGTGTCCAGGACTCCTACCCCCTACCCTGTGGTCTGCTCTTCTGGGGCTGCCTTTTCTCTGTCCTTAGACGTTCGAGTTTCTGTTCCAGGTCCCTTTGTTGATCTGTAGTGTTTAGCGCACTGAGCGTGCAGCCCTCTCATCGTTCGACACCCACCGCTGCCTCTTGGGCGCCCCCTACAGGTGAATTTCCTCTCCCCTCATCCTGCAGGAAGTCACCAGGTTCTGCTGCACGCAGCCTTCATCTCGCCACTCAATGACCTTACAACGGACTTCGCCAAGTATCAGGAGATGATTGAGACGACGCTGGACATGAACCAGGTGATGCTCGCGCTGAGTGATTTCTGTGTCCATCTGTGTGATGCTGTCTGACCTCATGCTGCTTTTGGGGTTTTCTTTTATCTTGTGGGGGGGGCTGTGTTCCCCACCTAACCTCCGCCTCTCCCCGTCAGATCGAGAACCACGAGTTCCTGGTCAAGCCATCCTTCGACCCCACGCTGAGTGAGCTGCGGGAGACCATGGACCGGCTGGAGAGGGACATGCAGGCGGCCCTGAACACGGCGGCCCGGGACTTGGGTGAGTGACCTGTGGGTGAGACAGGTAGTGGGCAAATGAGGTACCGGCCCTTTAACTGGAAAGGGCGTGAATTGGGCTGCACCCAGATCTAGAGTTCTGGAAACCCGACCCTGTCAGTCACATTCTGTCTGTTCTGTAGAAGTCCACACAGTTCTGTGGTTCCCTCTAATGTCACGTTAATCTTGTCTCCCCATCCTGGGATCTGTGCTCGTCAGGTCTGGACGCCGGCAAGACCGTGAAGCTGGAGTCCAATGCCCAGCTGGGCTACTACTTCCGGGTCACCTGCAAGGAGGAGAAGAGCCTGCGTAACAACAAGAAGTTCACCACGCTGGACGTCCAGAAGAATGGCGTCCGCTTCACCAACAGGTGGGCCGGCCTTCTGTTCTGGGGCGGAGCTTGTAATGTGACCAGAAGACCACACTGTATGGAATGAGAAGGTCATACTCTTGAGGCAAATTCTTCACTCACGGTGCCTATGAAGCTGCTTCCTTCAGAGACGTGGGATATTGAATTCCGTTCTGCTTTTGGGCGAGCGTTTTCCATTCGCTGCTCCGTTCCACAGCAAGCTGAGCTCTCTGAACGAGGAGTACACCAAGAACCGGGAGGAGTACGAGGAGGCTCAGAATGCCATCGTCAAGGAGATCATCAGCATCGCTTCTGGTGAGAGGCCCACTTTGCACGTGAGGTTGACCACCTCCACCAGAGGGAGCACTCATCTTCTACTCCTTTTAAGTGAACCGGACAACATCCTGCTCTCGCAAGTCTGTGTTCCAGACGTTAATGACTTAGAAGTTCTGTAAAATCTTCCACATATCCCTAGTTCCTCTCTGAATGGGGAGCTCGCTGAACTTGATGGAAGGATTAAACCCTTTCAGTATAGCCCCCAGAGACAGTCCCACGTTGCGGTGTAGATCACACGTTTAAATGGTCTGTCATCCAGGCTACGTGGAGCCCCTGCAGACCCTGAACGAGGTCATCGCCCAGCTGGATGCAGTGGTTAGCTTCGCCGTGGCCTCCCACTCGGCCCCTGTGCCCTACGTGCGCCCCAGGGTGCTGGAGAAGGGTTCGGGAAGGCTGGTCCTGCGGGGGGCGAGGCACCCCTGCATCGAGGCCCAGGATGATGTGTCCTTCATCCCAAATGACGTGTCCTTCATTCGTGGCAAGGAGATGTTCCACATCATCACTGGTGAGGGGCCTGACTCTTTACATGGAGGAATTGCCAGTTTTACATAGTAATCACCCTCCTGGCTGACAGCCCCCCCCCGCAACAGGCCCAAACATGGGAGGCAAGTCCACCTACATTCGACAGGTGGGCGTGATCGTCCTGATGGCGCAGGTGGGCTGCTTTGTGCCGTGTGACGAGGCTGAGGTCAGCGTGGTGGACTGTGTGTTGGCCCGCGTTGGTGCCGGGGACAGCCAGATCAAGGGCGTCTCCACCTTCATGGCGGAGATGCTGGAGACGGCCTCCATCCTGCGGTGAGCGGGTCTGCGGTCAGCCGGCTGCACCGGTCCCGGTACGGCTGGCGTTGACGCGGGATGATGTTTGATCATTTTGGGAACCCTGTCTATCTGTGTTATGTGTGTACACGGCAGACAGCCTGTGAAATGGCGGTTAAAGGTCGGTGGACTCGCTTTATCTCGTTATTACCTGTCTGTGTCCTTCCTCTCCTCCTCCAGCTCAGCCACAGAGGACTCCCTCATCATCATCGACGAGCTGGGCAGAGGAACCTCCACCCACGACGGCTTCGGTCTGGCCTGGGCCATCTCCGAGTTCATCGCCACATGCAGACGCTCTTTCTGTCTGTTTGCCACGCATTTCCACGAGCTGACTGCCCTGGCCCAGCAGGTGGCCACCGTGAGCAACCTGCACGTGACCGCTCTGACCACGGACCGCACACTCACCATGCTCTACAGGGTGCAGAAAGGTGGGGGGGGCTCTCTCACTCTGCGAACGGTCCAGTCAAGGTTTCCTGATGACCGTGATGCCGAAGAGCAACTTCATATGTGATCCCATTTGACAAACTCAACAGGAGAACAGCACAGTATAGCATATGATTGTGTCCCCTCTTCCTTTTCCTGTCTCTCACACACACACACACACTCACACTCTGCACGGAGAGCAGGTGTGTGTGACCAGAGCTTCGGAATCCACGTGGCAGAGTTGGCCAACTTCCCAAAGCACGTGATCGTCAACGCTAGGGAGAAAGCTCTGGAACTGGAGGAGTTCCAGGATGTGGGCCAGAGGGGTGAGGACGGGCAAGACGGGGGTCCTGACGCCAAGAGGAGATGTCTGGACAGACAGGTAGGTGGAGGACAGGAGACCTGCAGGTGCTACACTCTCTCTACTCTGGACGTCCTCCTGTAGGTTTTGGGTCTAAACCGGGTCTCTCTTCAGTAACCTGGACCCGTTTCACTGGGTTTTCAGAACTTCCTGAGTGTACTGCTATACAGCCGTCACTGTTGGACGGTCTGGTCCACTTCTGTGTGGATGTCATCTAACGTCACGGCCCAGACTTCCCTGGACACAGCAACCCAGCAGACATAAGTCAAGCCAGATGGTTATACGTCTACAAACACAATCCTTTCCTGAGTCCTGCCCCCTCTTCTATTACCATGGTTACGTATCCCAGCAGGCAGTGCAGCTTCTGGAACTATAACTTGATGTGACCTGTAGTGAGATTCTAGCTGCTGTCCTTATGTGAGGATATGAATGAGCCTCTCGTTTCTTTGTCCTGAAGGAGGGAGAGAAGATCATCCAGGATTTCCTCACCAAGGTGAAAGCTCTCCCTGTCAGTGACATGTCAGACAAAGACATCAAGGAAGAGCTGAAGAAGCTGAAAGCCGAGGTTCTGGTCCAGAAGAACAGCTTTGTGGATCGGATCCTGTCCCGGTCGACAGACTCTATCTGAAATGGAGGCTGTGGTCCACGACACAGATGTGTCCATGAGTGAAACACTTAACGCTGATGGCTCTGCTTCAGGATTGGCTTGAGCTTCATTTCAACTTTAACTCAAGTCATAACTTCAAATAAGATCAATCCAAGTTTTCAGGGCAAGTCAGTCGCTAGAGGGTTAACTCCAAAGCTTAGAGCTTCCAGTTTGTCCACATCTGTCCCAGTTAGATCCCCATGTCAATCTGACAGTCCATCTACTGTGTATCAGGGGGTCTGTTTCTGTTTTAGAACAGGCAGTTTTACGTGGTGTTTTCCACTCAAGGATGGTTTCCATGGTTATTACCCTGTCCTTTTGATGTGAGAATAAAAAGGTTTCATTTTCTTGTAGTTCTGTGATTTACTGCTGCCCCCTGCTGGCCAGGTCCTCAGACTCCCTCAGTGATAGCTCTGTAGAGGTAACATTACCACATCTGTTCGGTGGAGAACTTGACCTGTAAAAATTGTCTACTGATTTGAGATTGAACTTTGCCTCGTGTTTGTTTTGTCTTTGGGACAAACGTCACTGTCCTTCATGGTCACCCTGATTCTCTCTTCTGTGAGTAACTTCAGGGCCTCAATGGCAGTGTCTCAAGCCTGGCTGCCCCTCGAACCGTGAGCCACTCTGTTACTGCACTGAGTGGATCATTAGTTACTGTAATGACGGAGCCTCTGATTTAGTTTTTTCATATCCTGAAGTTGGTAATGTTTGTTCATTCACTAATTTTTCTGGCTCAGCCAGGAACAGACTACTGCAGGTGTATTAATCAAGACTTAATGTAAAATGCTTGGAAATCTAGCCCCTGATTCCTGTAAGTCAAATGTTAACATGAAACCCCATGTATAATCTGTAGGTGTTTACATGTGTTTATTAATGACTGATTCCTTCACTGGGATGACATC